>CM029012.1:268155403-269355403 GCA_016801055.1 Panax notoginseng
ATCGTGGCTATGAAAATAGAAGAAGCGAGTCGGGAGGAGATTTTAAAAAAGAGGAGATTCAACAATGACAATACGAAGACGTCAGCACCAGCAGCAACTGGTTCAAGGGAGGAGAACGACACCGATTATATGCTATAAGTGCGGAAAAGAAGGACATATCAGCCCAAACTGCCACAACAGTTTAAGGTATGTTATAATTGTGGAAAGGAAAGACATATCGCTCGAGATTGCACTATAGCAAAACCAAGTCCAGCGGGGATGGTGACTCAAAAAGCTGTCCAGAAAAGATAAAGTCAACGGTTCCTGGAAAGAGCGTTTGTCGTGATGGTCAACATGCGAGGAACCCAACGAGGTGATCACGGGTAAGCTAATCATAAATTCATGCGAAGTTTATACCTTATTAGATACCGGTTCTACCCCTTTTATCTCTCCTGCTTGTGCTCAACGTTTAAACTTGACTCCGGAGAAGTTAGACTTTGATTTATCTGTGGAGACTCCGTTAGGAGAAACTTTCATCACATCCACTGTTTATAAATCTTGTGTGATCCAAGTTGGCACCATCACCTTACCTGTTGACCTTATCTCTTTAAAGATACTTGCTTTTGATGTGATTTTAGGGATTGATTGGCTAACTACTCATCATGCCAAAATTGATTGTTTTCGTAAGGTTGTTAGTTTTCATATTCCTAACCAACCTGTTGTACGAATTCAAACAACTAAGCCATTAAAATCAATTACTGTTATATCAAGCCATAAAGCTATTCGTTTATTAAAAAACGGATGTCAAGCTTTCTTAGCCCATATTATGGATTTGAATAAAGACACGTCAAATTTGAATAATATTCCTGTTGTTATTGACTTTCCTGACGTATTTCTTGAAGAACTTCTCGGTCTACCCCCGGAACGAGAAATTGAATTCTTTATTGATCTTGAACCTGGTACAAAGCCCATTTCTAAAACCCCATATCGAATGGCTCCTATTGAACTTCAAGAGTTAAAGGTCTAACTACAAGAGTTGTTGGATATCAGTTTTATTCGTCCTAGTACATCTCCTTGGGGTGCTCCTGTTTTATTTGTAAAGAAGAAAGACGGGAGTATGCGACTTTGTATTGATTACCGGGAATTAAACCATGTCACTATTAAGAATAGGTATCCGCTACCTCGTATTGATGACCTGTTTGACCAGTTACAAGGAGCACAATTCTTTTTAAAGATCGATCTTCGTTCTGGATATCATCAGCTGAAGGTTAAAACTGAGGATATTCAAAGACTGCCTTCAGAACTCGGTACGGGCATTATGAATTTCTAGTCATGTCTTTTGGATTGACTAATGCTCCTGCGGCTTTCATGGATATGATGAACCGAGTATTCAAGGATTATTTGGATCAGTTCGTTGTTGTCTTTATTGATGACATCCTCATATATTCCAAAAGCCGTGAAGATCATGAGCATCATTTGAAGCTGGTACTCCAAAGGCTGCGTGAAAATAAGTTATATGCTAAGTTGAAGAAATGCGAGTTCTGGCTTGAGGAAGTAGCTTTCCTAGGGCACGTGGTGTCAAAACATGGAGTATCTATTGACCGGCGAAGATTGAAGCAATACAAAGTTGGGAGCAACCAAAGACGGTGACCGAAGTACGTAGCTTTCTAGGCTTAGCTGGTTATTATCGAAGATTCGTGGAAGGGTTTTCTCGAATCGCTACCCCGTTAACTCAGCTGACTCGGAAAGATATCAAATTCGTATGGAGCGAGGAATGCGAGAAGAGTTTTCAAGAGCTTAAGAGGAGACTCATTTCGGCACCTGTTCTGACAATACCATCTGGTTCGGATGGATTTGTTATCTACAGTGATGCTTCAGGCAAAGGGTTAGGATGTGTTCTCATGTAACATGGGAAAGTCATAGCCTATGCCTCGCGACAACTCAAAGAATATGAGAGGAATTATCCTACTCATGATTTGGAGTTGGCAGCAGTAGTTTTCGCGTTGAAGATCTGGAGACACTACCTGTATGGGGAGAAAGTGGAGATCTATACAGATCATAAAAGCCTCAAATATTTCTTCACCCAAAAGGAACTCAACATGCGGCAGCGACGTTGGCTCGAGCTGTTGAAAGATTACGATCATACCATCCAATATCATCCTGAAAAAGCAAACGTAGTAGCTGAAGCATTGAGTAGAAGATCATATGCGGGAACGAGTGCAATGTTGTTAACACAAAGGCCCATTTTGTATGACTTGCAAAGGATGGAGATAGAGATGAAGGCTCCAAGTACCCACATGATGATATCAAATATACGAGTAGAACCGACTTTAATCGATAAAGTTAAAGCTGCTCAAGCTACGGACATAGAGCTGATGCGTATGAAGAAGAAAGTGCAAGAAGGTTCTATTCCAGAAGCAAGAATCGATGAAGAAGGAATACTTCGAGTCCACTCTAGACTCTGTGTTCCTAACAATTCTGATTTGAAGTACAAGATCATGATGGAAGCACAAAATACACCATTTGTAATCCATCCTGGAAGTACCAAAATGTATCGTGATCTACGACATACATTTTGGTGGAATAATATGAAGAGAGAGATTGCAAAGTTTATCTCGAGGTGTTTAACTTGTCAACGTGTAAAGGCGGAACATCAAGTACCAAAGGGTCCATTGCAACCACTTGAGATTCTGAAATGGAAGTGGGAACACATTACCATGGATTTCGTTACGGGTCTTCCCATGGTTTCTCAAGGCATAAATGCTATTTGGGTTATTGTTGATAGATTAACCAAGTCTGCTCATTTCTTGCCGATACGGGAGACTTATTCCCTTAAACGCCTTGCTCGTATATACGTAGATGAGATTGTGAGACTGCATGGCATGCCAGTATCCATAGTTTCGGATCGTGACCCAAGATTCACTTCAAGATTTTGGGTTAGCTTGCAAAATGCTATGGGCACAGATTTACGATTTAGTTCGGCATACCATCCTCAAACGGACGGACAATCAGAGAGGACTATTCAAACTCTTGAAGATCTATTAAGACTTTGTGTCCTAGATTTCAAAGGGAGTTGGGATAAGTACCTACCATTGGTGGAATTCTCTTACAATAACAGTTATCAGGCAAGTATAGGTGTGGCCCCATTTGAAGCATTATATGGACGAAAGTGTCGCTCTCCAGTATGCTGGGACGAGGTGGGTGAAGCAACATTGTTGGGACCAGAGTTGGTACGCATGACTACAGAGAAGATCCAAACGATTCGACAACGTATACAAACGGCACAGGATCGACAAAAGAGTTATGCGGATCTTCATCGAAAGGACGTGAAATTTGACATTGGGGATCATGTATTGTTGCGTGTGGCTCCATGGAAAGGGGTTACAAGATTTGGGAAGAGAGGAAAGCTCAATCCACGATTTATTGGTCCATTTTAGATTCTTGACCGAGTAGGAAATGTGGCCTATAGACTCGCGTTACCTCCAAGTATGTCTCGTGTTCATAATATTTTTCATATATCTGTGTTACGTAAATATGTGAAAGACCCAAACCACGTTATTGAGTTAGAACCGGACGAGATAGCTGAAGACTTAACGTACGAAGAGGTACCTGTCAAGATCTTGGATAAAAAGGAGCATGTCTTACGCACGAAGGTCATACCACAAGTTAAAGTTTTGTGGAGAAACCATGCTATTGAGGAAATGACCTGGGAGTTGGAAACGGAAATGAAAGTGAGGTATCCTCATCTTTTCGAAACACCAGGTACGTACGTCAATTTCGAGGACGAAATTTCATAAGGAGGGGAGGTTGTAAGACCCCAAATTATTAATAAATGAAATTTAAATTCCCTCTATTTATTATTTTGAAATAGTAAGTGTTAAATTGATTAATGAGGTTAGTTATGGGTAAAATGCGCAAATATTTCAAATAAGCAGGTGGTTATAAAATATTCATTATTGTCGGGGAATATTCGTTTGGTCGTGGAATATTCTTCCTGTCGGGGAATATTCGTACGACGGCGCAGTCTTTTGTGGGCCCCATAACGAAAAGCGATTGGATGAAGAAAACGACAAGTATATGTTTTTATTAATAACGGCGTAGTTGTTACCGTTAATACTGTTGGAATACCCGGTGGTTAAAACACAGTAATACGCGTTGTTACACAGTAGCACACTGTATTGCACCAATTATTGATTCTTACGTAAGAAGGCACTACTCAATAATGGTTACAGTAATTACTGTTCAGTATTTTATTTTATTGATTCAATAATTGCTGCGTTGATATTTTATATTACTGTTGTTTCAATAATTGTCACTACACAGTATTTCCCATTATCAGATCAATAATTCATATTATTTGAATAATATTATTAGATAACATTATTGGCAATGTCTAGAAAGTTCTGTCTAAGGAGAGGTTTGGTCATCTAATTGCGCGCCAGTAAGGAGAAATCCTTATTGGAAAGCCCCCTCTTTTCTGGGAACGGCCTGGTTGTCATAAATGTGATTCTGTAATATTATTTGTGAATAATTAATTATTAATTCATATGATAAGGAAATATTTATTTTTGTGGATATAAATGAGGGATATATTTTTGTGGTTAAAAATGAAGGAGTTAATGTTGAGGTTTTTATCAGTATTTTTGTCGGAATGGAGGTATTAAAAATCAGGGTTTTTGAGATATTTTGCGGGGGTTATAATTTTTAATCCGACCGTTGGATCGTGGTAATTTTTGGATATGTTATACATATATAAGTTGAGTATATGTCCACAAATTTTGAACCGTTAAAAATGAACGTATGATTTATTATGAATTTTACGAGATGACTGGTTCAGAAATTGTTGAATTTTCGGAGTTAATCATTTTAGTAGAAAATTCTAGAATTAGTGGGCCCCACTCTTGGTTGGTGAAGAAATGTGCTGAGATTTTTATTCAAATGTGGTGGGTGGGAATAGTAGCAGGTAAAGCCATCAGGTTGCAGGTTAAGTCTGCTTCGGCGTGCTAACATTTTCCTATAAATAGAGGGCTAAGTTAGAATTGAAAATCACACCAGAAACAAGTTTTCTCTCTTTCTCTCTCTAGATTATTGAGTGTATTTTGTGAGTATTTAGATACTTTGAGAGTTTATATTCATCAGAGCAAGTGTCTTTCAGCCTTATACCGGTATTCCGACCAGAAGTACTGTCTTTACGAGGTAAGGGATGTTATTTTATTCAAAAATGATATTATTTCTTCAATATCATTATGCCGAAATATTGGTTGGAAATTTTTATCAAATTTGGAACTTTTCACGTCGGGGTTACTATTCATGAGTTACTATTCACGAGTTACTATTCACCGAAAAATAAAATTTTCTTCTTTTCGTCCAAAATATCTATTCTGGGTACTAGCTTTGATTGTATCCATGTTTTGATCATTCTTGAATTCTACTTCACTATGAATAATTATAAGGTATTTTTGGACATGGATAAATCGAAATACGAATCCTTAATATTTGTTATTTTGTTTCACTGGATTCGTTTTTTTTAAGATATTTTTCATCATCCTCAGTCCTAAATGATGATATTACTGAATATCTTTGGCCCGTAGTGCAAAGATGAATGATTAACTGATGAATATCTTTGGCCCGTAGTGCAAAGATGATCAGGTGTTGAGATGAACATGACTGACTGGTGATACAAATGAATATCTTTGGCCTGTAGTGCAAAGATGAATATTTGATTAAAGATGGTTATTGATTGTTGTTACAGGGATAAAATATTGATGATGGACTTTTAAATCTTAGAAGATAGTAGAACTCATTCTCTACTTGACTCTTCTAATGGTTTGCTGTTTCCGCTGCAGTTATTGATTTAAAACTTGTTGTCTATTGTATTCTATTAGATTTTTCCCTGTTGAAGACTAACGATAATTTGTTCTGTATTATCTTAGTCATAATGTTCTTTACTGGACTAGTTGAGCTCACCATTTTCCTTTTTGTTCCATTTTTCTCAGGAGGCGAGAATGTAGCGAGTACTAGTCGGGGTATGGAATGATGGTTCTAGAAGTTACTTTAGTAGTCCTCACCATTTTTGTGAAATAATGTATCAATAATTGTAATGAGGACTTATTTGAGTGTGGATATTGTCTAAATGATAATATTTGTATTTAAACTCACAGTTCTTGTGTTGTAATAATAAAGATGTAGTTGTTTCTGTACCATGTATTTTGGCGACTCAGAATGGGTGTTGTATACCTATTTTGGGGGCGTCACAGTTAACGGTAACAACTACGCCGTTATTTGTAAAAACTCAAATTTATCGTTTTCTTCACCCGACATTATTTTGTTATGGGGCCCACAAATGGCTGCGCCGTTGTACGAATATTCCCCGACAGAAAAAATATTCCACGACCAAACGAATATTCCTCGACAACAATGAATATTTTATAACCACTTGTGTATTTTGAAAAAAATTTATATATCACCCTTAATTTTAACATTTATCAATTTAACCATTTACTGAATAGTAATTATAAGAAAAATTGAATACTTTTATTTCATAAAATTCGGGGTCTTACAATCTCCCCTCTTTATGAAATTTCGTCCCCGAAATTTACGTACCTGGTATTTTGAAGAGTTGAGAATACCTTGCTTCCATTTCAGATTCTATCTCTCAGATCATCATGATTTCTCCATTGCTCATCTCCCATGATAACTTCATTTGGGTTCCTCATTTGTTGGGAAGTCATGACAACCGCCATCCATCGAACTACTCGGCTTTGACTTGTCTGGAGCAGCATGTGGCATCATCATTACCGTTGGAATATACCTTTCTATAGAACATATTCCTCCCTCAACTGCCTCTTCGTACTCCTCATTCATGATCTGAATCATCAATCTTCGATCCATATCGGATTCAGGTTGACCGCTATGTACAGGGTAATTCAAAACTCGATGTTGGGTTCTCCCAATTGCTTTCCAAAAAGAGAAATTCATATCATCTATTTTAGCCTTCTTAGATCGAACATCTCTTTCCACAATATCCACGTGTCGTGCGATTTTTGCCCATGCATCACTTATTCTCACTCGTTCAGTTTTTTCTTCTTTTAGCTCAGATTCCATTTTTATCATCTTATACTCTGCCAAAGAATGCTTCTGTTCAAGCATCACATATCGGGTAACACAAGCTTGAATTGTTGCATCCTTTTGTTCCACGACCGCCTTTCGTTCTTCTGCCTGCTCTTCTAACTCATGAATACGATTTTGAAATTCTACATTTTGATCATATAATACCTCTAATAAACTCTCCTCAGGTGCTTCTTATTCCTCTTCTTCCTCAGTCTCAGCTGTTACCTCTGTGACTATCACGGGTGCAACTATCAATTCTTCACTCACCACATGGATATCTCTAATTCCTTCTTCGTCTGACATCACATTATCACGGTTAGTGATTATAGGTATCCCCATAGTCTCATTCACTCCATTGTTAGCATTCTCAGCTGTCATTCTCAAATACTGCCATAAAACAAGGGTTATTTAAACAAATTAACATATCACATAATATCCCAATATTTTGACTGACCAACAAATAAGCTTAGGTAGGACACACTAGCGAAGGATTTACTCATTTCTCCCCTCCTAGTTGTATTCCCCGATCTCCGCCAGAGATCAAGCTCTGATACCAAATATGACAACCCCAAAATAGGTCCATTCCATCCAACCTATTCTGAGTCGTCAAATACATGGTACAGAAAACAACTACAA
Organism: Panax notoginseng; assembly: GCA_016801055.1. Taxonomy (NCBI): domain Eukaryota; kingdom Viridiplantae; phylum Streptophyta; class Magnoliopsida; order Apiales; family Araliaceae; genus Panax; species Panax notoginseng. Next base: position 268,163,129 of record CM029012.1, read on the forward strand.
CTTTATTACAACAATTGTCGTGCAAAATACAACAACACATATGTTGTGAGTTTGGATACAAATATATACCAAATGTGACTCATGTTCCAACCGTGGACATCACCTCACAATGACACCTTACATAAAGGTATAGTCAAAAACTGTTTTAAAAATTAGAATCTTTGGGAAGTGCTCAAGGAAACCTTCGTACATGGGAGGCCATGCGTCTAGGTTATGATAGATATCATATGGCCACAGAATTATCCTTGGTTGACCCAATAGACCCCAAAGAAAAACGAGAAGATTACTATCATATTCTTCCCAATGGTGAGTCTTCTCTTGACATATCATTATCTCTACTGTCTATAATTGAGAATTATACTTCAAACAAACACCAAGATTATATAGGTAGTGCTCGTATATATACTCAGCAAGTGGATGAGCACATCCTTGTCTTATGATGACACGAGGTTGTATGTCGTTAGACATCTTGTATGATAGTGGCAAACCATCCTTCCAACGTTGGGTACACCTTACCCTATTGGATTCACCAAATAAAACTACTAAATGAACTTTTCTATACTGCTTCGGGAGAACATCCACAGCTAGAGACCACCGTTCTATTTCCCCGTTACCCTCGCTCGACCCAGCTACACTCTTATTACCTGAAAGGAATTGTGAAGCAAAAGGGTGAGCACAACTAACTCAGTAAAGAATATCATGACTAAAGATAATTAAATTATCAATAACCTTCATCAATAATAAATCAGAGATTTAGAACATATGGTAAATGATAAAAATTTCAACCATAGTTGCAGCGGAACGAGCAATCCATTAGAAGAGTCAAATAGACTATAAAGTCTATTATCTTCTCCATGTTAAAAATCCACTAATAATGTTTTATCCCTGTAACAGTAATCAACAATTCTGGTCCACAATCATATGAATAACTCATAATCATAGTTGTAGTTCTAAATTCTTCTTCTCATCCAAGACGAAGATAATTTTCATCACCTGAAACATCAAAGATCATGGTTACACCAAATCACATTTTCTGTTCGTAATCATACTAATAACTTCATCTTTGCACTACAGCCAAAGATATTCATTTGTATCACCAATTGGTCATGTTTATCTCAACATCTATTCATCTTTGCACTACTGGCCAAAGATATTCAACAACATGTCATCTTTGCACTACGGGCCAAAGATATTCATCAACAATTCATCTTTGCACTACAGGCTAAAGATATTCCTCAACAGTTCATATTTGCACTACGGCCAAATATATTCATCAACAGTTCATATTTGCAATACAAGCCAAATATATAAATATCTCAAAGAAATATATAATCATTTATATAAACAATAATTATAACCATGTTGATCATTTCACCTTTGCACTTAAGCTGAAGATATTCAATTATAAATTCAATGGTCATGATCATACTAGTCAATAATTCAACTTTGCACTACTGGCCAAAGAGAACCCAAAGTCATGATCATACCAATAATATACCCATCTTTACACTCAAGTGAAAGAGAATTTCAACATCAGGGTTATAAAAATATTATATATGATAATAAAAACAATATGATCAACATATAGATTTAATCTCAAGAGTAATATTCATAAATTAACTATAATTTGGTTAGAAAAAGGAAACCAATTTTATCGTGAATAGTAACTCGTGAATAGTAACTCATGAATAGTAACTCGTGAATAGTAACCTTGACAAAAAAGGTAGAAATTCCACAATATAATACATACCAATATTTCGGTATAATGATATTGAAAGAACAATATTTCTTAAGCTTATAAACAATTTATTTTAATTGTTTACACTTTACTAAATAATGCATTTAATCATTCTAAAATGCCAAACTCATAAGATTTTATCACCAATAACCAAAACTCTCATCAAAAATCTGCATATACCTCATATAGGATTCTCAAGTTATAAAATCCTATTTTTCAATTTTTTTACTTCACAAAACATATTTAATTAATTTACTCATAACTAGACCATTTTCATAAAAAATACCAAATCAGTTTCAAAAATATTTCTTTTCTGGGATTTAGCATAATATAGTCCCATAGTGAACATATATTTTTTTCAGAATTTTTAAAAGTCATTTACTATTTTTCATATGGCCAAAACAGCCGAATATTTAAACATTTATCAAAAATTGTACTTTTGTACAAAAATTCTGAAATTTACAGAGTATACTTCTATCATATACATGTACTCCCAATAAAAATTTCATCAATTATGGAGTTAACCACAAGGAATTATAAGCGGTTACTTTTAAAATAGTCTTTTCTCATAAAATTCATAACTTTGAATCTATACATCCAAAAATCACCATTTTTGGAAACAATCAAGAAAACTCATCAAAATATCATTTCAAATTTTTCCAGAATTTTTGAAAGTCAGAAAAATTACGAAACTGGAAAATATAACAACCCTTAAAATCTCTTACTATCCCATACCTCAAAAGTGCAGTATTTCTTACTGGAATGCAAAGCCGAAGGAAACTTGCACTGAATAGCAACTCTCAAAGTATCTAAATACTCACAAAATATGCTTCATAATATAGATAGAGAAAGAGATAAAGCTTATGTTTCTGGTGTGATTTTCAATTTTAACTTAGCCCTCTATTTATAAGAAAATGTTAGCACGCCGAAGCAGACTTAACCTGTAACCTGATGGCTTTACCTGCTACTATTCTCACCCACCACATTTGAATAAAAATCTCAGCACATTTTTTCACCAACCAATAGTGGGGCCCACCAATTCTAGAATTTTCCACCAAAATGATTAACTCCGAAAATTCAACAATTTATGAACCAGTCATCTCGTAAAATTCATAACAAATCATATGTTCATTTTTAACGGTTCAAAATTTGTGGACATATACTCAACTTATATATGTATAACATATCCAAATATTACCACAATCCAACGGTCGGATTAAAAATTATAACCCTCGCAAAATATCTTAAAAACCCTAATTTGATTTTCAATACCTCCGTTCCGACAAAAATACAGATAAAATACCTCAACATTAACTCCCTCATTTTTAACCACAAAAATATATCCTTCATTTATATCCACATCAAATAAATATTTTCTTATCATATAGATCAATAATTAATTATTCACAAATAATATATTACAGAATCACATTTATGACAATCAGGCCGTTCCCATGAAAAAGGGGGCTTTCCGATAAGAATTTCTCCTTACTGGCGCGCAATTAGATGACCAAACCTCTCCTTAGACAGAACTTTCTAGACATTGTCAATAATGCTATCTAATAATATTATTCTAAATAATATGAATTATTGATCTGATAATGGAGATGGTGTGCAGTGACAATTATTGAGCAACAATAATATAAAATATCAACGCAACAATTATTGAATCAATAAAATAAAATATTGAGCAGTAATTACTGTAACAATTATTGAGTAGTGTCTTCTTACGTAAGGATCAATAATTTAAAAATACTGTGCAATACCGTGTGCTACTGTGCAATAACGCGTATTACTGTATTTTAACCACCGGGTATTCCAACAGTGTTAACGGTAACAACTACGCCGTTATTTATAAAAACTCAAATTTATCGTTTTCTTCACCCGACAGTTATTCTGTTATGGGGCCCACAAATGGCTGCGCCGTTGTACGAATATTCTCCGACAGAAAGAATATTTCACGACCAAACGAATATTTCCCGACAACAATGAATATTTTATAACCACTTGTGTATTTTGAAAAAAATTCATATATCACCCTTAACTTTAACATTTATCAATTTAACCATTTACTGAATAGTAATTATAAGAAAAATTGAATACTTTTATTTCATAAAATTCGGGGTCTTACATATATTCTATCAGATTTTTTCCTGTTGAATACTAATGATAAGTTGTTGTATATTATCTTAGTCATAATATTCTTTACTGGGCTAGTTGAGCTCACCCTTTTTCCTTTTTGTTCCATTTTTCTTCTCAGGAGGTGAGAACATAACAAGATCTAGTCGGGGTATGGAGTGATGGTTCTAGAAAGATGTTTTAGCAGTCCTCACCATTTCTATAAAATAGTGTTTGAATAATTGTATTGAGGACTTATTTGAGTGTGGATATTGTCTAGAAGATAATATTTGTATTTAAACTCACAGTATGTGTTGTCGTATTTTGCACGACAATTGTATTATTGAAGTTGTAGTTTGCTTTCTGTACCATATATTTGGCGACTCAAAATGGGTGTTGTATACCTATTTTGGGGGCGTCACAGTGGCTGAGAGAATGAGCCGCACTATTATTATGAGAGTGCGATGCATGTTGAGAATGGCTAAACTGCCTAAGTCATTCTGGGGTGAAGCTGTTCGTACTGCTTGTTACCTGATTAATCGATCTCCATCAGTACCGTTGGATTTTCAGATTCCAGAAAAGATTTGGAGTGGTAAATATTTGTCTTATTCTTATTTGAGGGTATTTGGGTGCAAGGCTTTTGCACATATCCCCAAGGAACAAAGATCAAAACTTGATGACAAGTCTACTCCATATGTATTTGTTGACTATGGAGATGCAGAGTTTGGATACCGGTTATGGGATCCAGTGCAGAGAAAATTATTCAGGAGCAGAGATGTGGTGTTTCATGAGCACCATAATTATGAGCATTTTGATAATGCTACACAGCCCAGAGATAATAGAGTTCCAGACCTCAGCGAAGTTCCATCTCCAGTACAGAATGCCACAGTTGCAGAAGGAGGTCAGAATGAAGATATGACTGATATAGATTTGCACGATGGTGATGGGTCAGATGCAAAGAGTGTTGATCAGGGGGAGCAACCTGACATTGAAGAACCTCAGCTAAGAAGATCCACTAGAGAGCATGTGCCATCAGTCAGATATCCTTCATCTGAATATCGTTTAGTTGCTGAGGAGGGGGAACCAGAGGATTTTTAGGAAGTCAAGACTCATAAGGAGAAGGGCAATTGGCTGAGAGCTATGCAGGATGAGATAGATTTTTTGCACAAGAATCACACCTATGAGTTGACTACACTTCCGAAGGGCAGGAAAACATTGAAGAACAAATGGGTGTTTAAGCTTAAGAAGGATGGTGAAAAACTAGTGAAGTACAAGGCTCGATTAGTCGTCAAGAGCTTTGCTCAAAAGCAAGGTATTGACTTCGATGAGATTTTTTCTCCAGTTGTGAAGATGACTTCTATTCGAGTAGTGCTGGGATTAGTAGCTAGTATGGATCTTAAGCTTGAGCAGTTAGATATGAAGACTGCTTTTCTTCATGGTGATTTGAAGGAAGAAATCTACATGGAACAGCCAGAGGGATTTGAAGTTAAAGGGAAAGAACACTTGGTTTGCAAGTTAAAGAAAAGTTTGTGCGGCCTGAAATAAGCTTCAAGGCAGTGGTACATGAAATTTGATTCATTTATGGTGGATCAAGGTTACAGTAGAACAGTTGCAGATCATTGTGTGTATGTTAAAAGGTTCCCGGATGGTAACTTCATTATTCTGTTGCTATATATAGATGATATGTTGATAGTTGGGCAGGATGCTTATATGATTCGCAGGCTCAAGGGTGAGTTGTTCAAGTCCTTTGGCATGAAGGACTTAGGTCCAGCTAAACAAATTTTGGGTATGAAGATTATTTGTGACAGGAAAGCCAAGAGGTTGTGGTTGTCACAAGAGAAGTATGTTGAGCGGGTGCTTGAAAGGTTCAACATGAGTGATGCTAAACCAGTTAGCACACCACTGACTAGTCATATTAAGTTGACAAAATACATGTGTCCTTCTACCAAGGAAGGGAGAGATGATATGGCAGCAGTTCCCTACTCCTCTGATATAGAGAGTCTTATGTATGCAATGGTTTGTACGCGGCTAGATATTACTCATGCAGTTGGCGTTGTGAGCAGGTATTTGTCAAATCCTGGTAAAGAACATTGGAAAGCAGTTAAGTGGATTCTCAGATACTTGAAAGCTACTTCTAGTTTATGTTTGGTTTTTGGTAGTACGAGTCCAGTCTTGGAGGGTTTTACAGATGCAGACATGGCAGGTTCTGAAGAGAAAAAGTCTACTTCGAGGTATTTGTTTATTTTTCAGGGGGAGCAGTATCATGGCAGTTCAAGTTACAAAAGTGTGTTGCTTTGTCTACAACTGAGTCAGAATACATCGCTGCTACTGAAGCAGACAAGGAGATGTTGTGGTTAAAACGGTTTCTCCAAGAGTTGGGTTTAAAACAAGATGAGTATGTGATTTATTATGATAGTCAGAGTGTAATTGACTTGACCAAGAATGCCACGTATCATAATCGAACCAAGCATATTGATGTTCGTTATCACTAGCTTCGAGAAGTGATGGAAAAGGAATCAATGAAAGTGAAGAAAATTCATACCGACGAGAATCCCTTAGACATGTTGACAAAAGTTGTCACTCGCGACAAGCAGGAATTTTGCAAGAAATTGGCCGGGATGGACTCCAAGTGACGGGGTCACAGAGATTACCTACTCTAATGGGTTCGGAGGGGGAGATTGTTAGTCAAGTCCTCACTCCATTTAATGTCCAGCCCCTTCAAATTCCTACCGTCCAACAACCTTTGAAAAAATTGTCAACCTCATTTACTCCTCTCCTTCTCCGTTCGGCTATAAAAGGAAGGCTAAGGAAAGGGATTATACACACCAACACAAAACAATATACTCCATCCGAGAGAGTTGGAAGAAATAGAGAGTGAGAGAAAGAAGCTTTTGTGAAGCTTTAGAAAAATAGAGGGAGAAAGATAGTTCAAATAAAAGGGTGTTTTATTTGAGTTCCATCACATAGTTATTGTGGTGAAGTAATTTGGGTTTGTACTCAAATTAGAATATCTTTGTATTCTCTCATATTATTCTAGTGAATTGCTCGGAGTTTGTCCCGTGGTTGTTACCTCTTAGTTTTAGAGGGTTTTTCACGTAAAAATCTTGATGTCTCGTGATTGGATATTTTCTATTTATTTTCTGTATCTATTCTTAATCTAAGTGAAATACTTTAAAACGATATATATAATGGGATGGAGAGAATATATAGTATATATATATACCCTTAAATCTTAGTAGTTGAAACATAGTATTACTGAATGATAGTAGTAGTTTTATTGGTTGGAATTCATGGTTTAAGTATCCACGACCATTATGATTTTATCTTTCTATATTCGGACCCATAAATAAATGACGAAGCATAGCCAGATAAAGGGATATTCATTGTGGGTCATAGATACAAAGGATAAGACAAGGACTTTCGTGTCTTTTTCCCGGAAGGAATATGGAAAAATCTGATGAATTCAAATCTTATAATGGCCCTTTCCAAATATCCGGCCTAAACATATTTGTCATTTGAAAAAGAAAAAAAATAGTATTTAGTTTAAGACCTACCCCAAATGTTTATTAATTTCCAATTAGGGACCAATATTTAATGAACAACAATTGAGCTAGCTATATGTTCTTTACTGCTATAAAATTGGAAATTTCGAGGTTAAAAAGGACAAAAAATCTAAAAACTTACTAATTGCAATTTCCATAACCATCTAGTATTACATTGTGGTGAGAGTAACAAAATCTCATCCATCTCACTATTTTCCCCCCTTTAAAAGTAAAAAGTAAGTTCGTAAAATATCTTTCGCAATTATAAATAGGCTAGCGAGTAGCGAGTGTTTGATTTTTTTAAGAAAAAAAAAAGTTTTTTACTAAGAAACCCTTGTATATTTTTTAATTTTGCTATGTATTACTATAAATTTTTGTTGATTTATAATTGCGATATACGGAATTAATAGAAATTATAGAAAAATCCACTTATAATGCATCTCTCCACAAAAAATATCATTAATACTTATTCACGTAACCAACAATTAAATAATCCACATAAAACATTTATAATATCCTATATTTTTTAAAATAGAAAAAGCACATCTAGAGTCTTCCCCGTATTCATGGGCGGAACCAAGACCAAAATTTTGCACACGCTATATATTAATAGTCAATATATATATATATATATATATATATATATATATATATATATATACATAAATGATCAAGTAAGGGATCCCTTACTTTCTTAAAATAAAGGACTTTTTTTTTTGCTTTTTTTTTTGCTTTTTTTTTTAAAACAACTAAAAAAAAAAGTTTAATATTTTATGAAACTGAAATTTTTCCATAATACAATATTTTGGGCGTGTTTTAAATACCTATACCAAAAAGTGGTGGTACAGTCTGCCCAGACTGTACATATATATTTTGTTATGCGTACCCAAATCACACTCAAAACACTGTATTATGAAAAAATTTCAATTCCATAAAATATTAAACTTTTTTTTTTAGTTGTTTTAAAAAAAAAAAAAAAAAAAGCAAAAAAAAAAAGTCCCTTATTTTAATAAAGTAAGGGATCCCTTACCTGATCCTGACCCTATATATATATATATATATATATATATATATATATATATAATAATAATAATAATAATAATAATAATAGTAGTTTATAATATTATTCCAAAATTTTCTACATGCACTCCATAAATTAAAAAAATAGAATAAATTTAATTTTAAAATAAAATTCAATTGAAAGAACTTAAAACACAATCAAATCTAGGTTGCTACTTGAGGTTGAAGAATGATCATAAAAACCAAGTTTTTTATTTACCAAATTATTTTCTACAAATATTTTATATTTTTAAACATCATTAATTTATTTAAGAGACTATTTCCTTTGTTGATTTTTTTTTTGGATTAATTTTCTTTGTTCTATATAGAAAATTGATATTTTCATATAAAAAATAATACTTCTACATGAATCTCTCTCACGTATTTCTACATGAAATAAAAAAAAATATTTCTACATAAATTTTGATATTGACCAAAATTTTGAGATGTTTTTAAATTATGTAAAGTCGCAGAATACAGTTATCTCATCTCAATCGTACGAAAAAAGCATTTCAAGCGTCAATAAATAATTTTTTTTATTGATATATTTTGACCCCTTTAAAAACGTTATGATTCCGTCAATATCCGTATTATCTATTGTATTAAAAAATACTATTTTTTTTTGGGTCAAAGGGGGGCATTTTTCATTATCACACTGCTGTCAAATTATTCTGCTCTTAAAATTTAGATACAAAACCGATTTTTACGGATATCGAACCCGTCCGAAACATTAGTAATTCGGTACCAATATTGATACTCATTTTTAATTAAAACGGTAACCAATTCGATACAATTCAAACCAATTCGACACGGTAAACACATGTTAGTGACATAAGCTAAACTGTTTTTTAACTCAATATTCAAATGATTGAATAATCAAAGCCCAATCTTAGTTAGACGATGAAGACCCGGCCCACCTTTACTCTCATAAAGTGGGATGTTCGTGAGTCTGACGCTGACCAAAATGTGAAGCTTTACGTCGCTTTTAAAGCACGTGAACCTTAACGCCCTCTTCAACTGAGCAAGGCCGATTCCACGCGCTAGGAGATGAAAGTGGGCCTGAAAAGCTGGTTCCTAATTGCAACTCGTAAGAAAGAAAGACGAGGGTAAATCAGTCAACGTAAAATGAATTAGTAAATCGGACAATTTTTCATTTCAATGAGAAATAGATGTGTTCCAATAAATATCCTCAATTTTCTCTCTTTCCTCAAATTCCATAACTATTTCTTGTTTCTTTCAATTCATAGCCACCTGACACATGCTGAGCCCCAAATTCGGCATTTCTCAAGACATAACTTCACTGTACCAACTGCACGAACCAGCCGGAAGAAAAAATGGTATCGGACTCGGAGCTCGTCGGCCGGCTTTGCGAGTTTCTAAGCGCGTCGGACCTGAACACGACCACAACGGCTACCATTCGCCGGAAACTGGAGGAAGTTTTTGGAATCGATTTATCTGATAAAAAAGCTTTTATTCGAGAACAAGTTGATCTATACCTTCAAAGCCAGCTCGAAAAAGCACATGAAAATGAAGAACAAGAAGAAGAAGCAGAAGACGGAGAAGCTGAAGAGGAAGGAGGAGAAGAAGAAGAAGGAACCAGTAATGGCAAGGCTACAGCTAAGAGAAGGTTATTTTAATTAATAAATGGATACACATTCTATGTTGATATATTTGCTTACAAGCACTTAATTTGGGGAATTATGCAAGTAATTTGGTGCTTAATTGGATAACTTGTTTAGAAGTTGTTGTGGAAGTGAAAGTAGGGTTCTTTTTAATTTAATGTCAAAGGTTTCGTTATTTTGAGAGTGGATTAGAAAAGTGAAGCAATGAAAGATTATATTATCAGAAATTTATAGTAGAGTACATGAGATTGACAACAGAGATTGGACATAAACATGCCGTCTTTAGAAAAGTTTGAATTTTAATGTGATGTTTTAGGGCCACTAGTAATAGTAATTGATCAAAGTGCCAAACAATTTCAAACAGGGCCTAGATGTTAATGTTCCAAACAGGGCCCAAGTGAGAATTAAAGTATCATATTCTCAGAATTGGTTGAGGTTTACGTCTCTGACTTGTAACTTTGCCATTATTTACCAAATAATCTGAATCTCTGAATGGAAAAAGTCTCAAGTGAGTAATATAACAAGAAGAAAATTGAAGCTTAAACACAAACAGTTTCATTAGACCACTAATCAGGGGCACAACTTGCTCTGAAATGTTCCACTTCAAGAAAGACGCAATATATGTCAGCTTTTTATTTTTATTTTATTATTTATTTTTATTGTTTTTGTTTTTCCATACTTTGGCAAGGTAGTGGCTTCAATGTCTGCCTATGTCATATGAGTTATTGCATGTTGTTTAATTGATCTGCATATACCCATTAGTTTGAAATAACATGTTTCATTGGTCGTTTTCACAAGGTAAGTCTCATAGTTGGGACTTTTCTCAAGGACATAACCATACTGTATCAATCAATAACTTAATATTTGGACAATTTAATTTATTTTGAATTGCTCAGTGATTCGTGTCACTTGTTTGGTATTTTAACTCTTCTTGACTAATTCTTTTCTTCCATAATTCAGTTATTGTTATTATTATTCTCATTATATTTTCAAAAGGTAGTTAACAAACCCTCTTAAACCCAGACCAAGTTTTCAACACAATATATCCTTAAAAGTTCCCAAAATTAGTTACTGATGTTTCCAAGTGTTAGAGTAAGGTAATTTATTAATTTTTTGGTGAAATTCAATGGCTAAAGAAAATAGATTTCTATAGTCATAACAGAGCAATTGATGAGGGGACATAGCAACATAATATGACCTGCGACACTGCAGAATAAGGTATTTAGCTGCAGCAGGAAAAGGAAAAGGAAAACTATATTAGCTATATCTTCTTGACAATATTTCTCATCATTGACGTAGCATGTTCATGGTTGAAACTTCCTATGTAGGATTTGAAACTTCACTGTGATCGTATTTTAGCTGAGTTACTCTCTCATAATGGTTGGGAGAGACCGAGAGAGTAGATGACCAAGTTCCGGGAGTGCAATGTCTGCTGTTACTATTAGTGGAACTTGGAGCCAGATTATTACAAACCATGTCTATTATAAGTTTGAATGGTATAGTTACTGAGGTCGTATGTAATAAACTGATGTGCTTTGTTGAGAATCATTTCTAGAGCATTCATACATTAGTTATCATTTGACATTTTCCTGTACCATTTATCTAGAAGAGTTTCTAACTTTCTATTAGGAATTAAAGGTATATTATTGATGGTATTATTTTTCTTAGATGATAAAGGTTTTCAGTTTGTTGTGACATTAGCATAGCATTCCGTTGATGTCATCATGCCAAGCCATGCTGTGTTTACTGTTGGCTCTCGCATTCTAGATGAGGTTCTTACGTACTCGTATATGAATAGTTTCTGCTTTTTCTGCTTTAATGTCCAAAGTGAGTGCTAGTGGTGGGTCCAAATAAGGTGTAGTTTCATATAGGGTATGTCCTGCTTTCATTGTTTGAGGTGGTGCTCAATACCCTAATACGCAAGTGATTGATATGGAATGAAAATTTCATATTGTATAAGAAGGCAAAGGGATAAAGAAACAATTTATATATTTTATACTTTCTTGAAGAAAAATGTTGTTTATTGGTTTTCGTTTTCTCGGCGATCCTGTCCGTCACTCACTGGCACATCTTATTGATCTTGAAGGTTCAATGGGAAGTATAATTTTTATGCATTTATTATTATGTAGGTTTCTTGCCTTTCATTCATTCTCCTCTTGCATGCTTTGTCCTTGAGTTCTGTTTCTATCAGAGGAAATTTTATGAGTGAATTAATTTCAATTTCCGCTTGCATGCCTGCTTATAAGGTTGATTGACTTATGGATTTCAGGCTGACCTAAAATTATTAATATACAACTCCTTCTCTTTGATCAGGTCCAAGAAGCAGAACAAAGAAGTCAAAAAAAGAGGGGGTGGAGGTGGATTTACAAAACTATGTAGTCTTTCTCCACAACTTCAGAAATTCACTGGAGTGCCTGAATTGGCAAGGACAGAGGTATCTAAAGGTTTTGCAGTGCTTCTTTCCCTCATCATCTAAAATTTAGATTATGGACTCTTAGATCTCTAATATTTCGATATCTTCACTTAGGTTGTAAAACAACTGTGGAACTATATTCGAGAAAATAATTTGCAAGATCCATCGAACAGGAGAAATATAATTTGTGATGAAGCATTGCGCGACCTCTTCAGCGTGGATTCTATAAATATGTTTCAAATGAATAAGGCCCTAGCTAAGCATATTTGGCCATTGAATTCTGATAGTGGTAATACTTTTTATTCTCTATTTTACATATCTGTGAGTTATACTCTTTGTATCTGAACATTGAACATTTAAAAATCATTGGTGCGTGCATAACTATCTTATGTTTTCTGTTATTGAGTTCTATTAGAGATACATGTTTGAGCTGATATGCGACCTCTGCTCCTAACCCCATCCATATTCTGCTTCTGATTATTTTGAGTTTAATTTGTTTCTAGCTGCTGGTTGTTCATTTTTACTTAACTTTGATTTTACTATTTTCAGCACCCTCCCTTGTACAATACTATCCTCTTCATGTTGAATACTGATTAACTCGTGATTTTTTACGAAGGAAAATATAATATCAATACTGCCTTCAGCAATAAAGTTGCTCAGGACGAATAAAGATTTTCTATTGTAATTGTTAAAAATGTTTTGATGTAGATGTTATTGTATGAGAATAGAGCAACTTGGCTCTTTGATGACTACAATAAGCCAAGCTTGATTATAGTATCGAGACAACAGATTGCGCCATTCGGTGAGATATATTTTCATCTATCCGAACAACACTAGTGCACATGGAAAGATGGGTTTTGACTTTTGAGTTGATGCTGAATTGCTTACAGCTTCTTTAAGTGGATAAGAGGATGATATGTTATCTTGGAATAAAATAAAAGGGGGGAGTCAGTTAGGTTGAATGGTTCCAATTGGTGAGTTTTAGAAAGGAGGCCATCCTGAATATTAGTTAACACTAAGGAACAATGAATGGTACTACCTTGACATTTGACCCCAAATTAGATGCTAATAATGTTTTCTAGATGGCACCACATTTTAAAATACAGCTAATTGCATATTCTACGATCCATGCACTTGATTCTGGAATCAGCACAACTTTCCTTCAGTGTGTTATCCACGAGGTTATTAATTTTTTCTTCTCTATGATTAAATGATTTCTCCCTTGCATTACCATTTCTGTTAATTGATGACTCTTTGTAAGTATCACTTAAAATTTGTTTATTTTTTTTTAGAAAAAGGCCATGTAATTTGCACTATATAATGAACTAATCAGTTATATAGTCGAGTGTGATGGAAAATCTTATGACATACTGAATGATTCCTTTTCACATCTTGTTTAAAGCTGACATGTTCAGTAATCTAGTTTTTTCCTGTTGAATATCTTTGTATTCAATACTTCCAGTATTTGAAAAATTCACATTGGTTTTCCATATTGAAGCAGCTCCAGCCACACCAAAGGAAAAGCAGCGTAAGCAGGAGAGAGTAGAAGGTGAGAATGATGAGTTATGTTATATTTGATGTTGATTTGCTTTGTCTTAGAAGTTACACTGTATTCATACCTTTAGTAATGTTCAAGCCTGTCTTCACAAACTTATCTGCCATTATAGAAACACCAGTTGCTGGTAGTTGTGATGTGCCTTGCATTTTGTGTAGCTTCAAATCGTTTTTTTAATATATTCAGGCACAGGGGTTGACCCAGTGGTTCGCTACCATCTGCCTGATATATTAAGATGTTATTTGCTGAAAAGAGAGAGTGTGTGCGTACACACTATCCTATAAAAAGGATTCCTGTATATCTGTTTAATTTGTTAAGGAACTTTTCTCCTTATTCTTTTAATTACAGATCCAGACGAACCAAAGAGAAAGGACAAGCGGCAGAAGGGTGGTAAATCCGGGATTTTGGCCCCAATTCCACTTTCAGATGCTCTAGTGAAGTTTATTGGTACTGGAGAAACTGCGTTATCACGAGCTGAGGTCATAAAGAGAATATGGGATTACATCAAACAAAATAATCTCCAGGTATGCAGATGTTATCAGTTGTCTAACTAGTGTGTACTATGTATGTTTAGGCAGTACCTAAAAAAGTATTTCTCACAAGACGCAACATATATATGTCCAGCCTCAGTGTTTGTAGTGAAAGGGAAAATTCAAAATCCAGTTCATAGGGGGAAGGGAGGGGGTGATTATATAAATGATGTAGGATTGGTATTTCGTAATAACAGGAGGGAATTGTTTTAAGAAACACCTTAAGGATGCCAGACAATAGAAAAATGCTTGATCTAAAGGCCAATTTGATCAGCAATACTGCTGCTAAAGATTATTTTCGAGTTCTGACAGATACCTGAGCTTGATAAATCTATTTTGATACATTATACTAGCAATTGGGGGCCTATTGTTTACTGCAGTGGTGAAAGATTTCAGCTGACAAGGGTGAGAATGCTGGCTCAAGTATGAGGGGCAGCCACTGCGAAAATGGCTACGTTTAGGTTCCCACCCAGGTCACTTTTCAATTCACCTTTGATTAGAGATTTAGAGGGGATCAACGCTGGGTAACAGGCTAGCAGGCTTACGAGTTTGGTTTTGTGGTAATAGTTGTGATCTTATACTTATTCCTCTTTATGTTAAGTTCTGTTATATTCCGACTAGTTTAGTAAGCTGGTACTCTAGGAAATATTTTGGTTGCAGTAAAGTCAGCTTAAAGTAGTGGGGTTGGTTTGAAGTGCTTCAGTATGTTTTTCTCTTAGCTTCATCTTAGAGAACCTAACCAGTCATTAACTCTGCTCTTTCTTTTATTCTTGAAGGATCCATCTGATAAGAGGAGAATAATATCTGATGAGAAGCTGAAAGAACTTTTTGATGTTGACACCTTCACTGGATTCACGGTTTCAAAACTCCTTACAGCTCATTTCATAAAGGCTGAACAGTGAGTGTGCCCGCCCCTTTCCTGTTAAAACCCAAGAGAATTGGAGAATTTTGCATGGAGTTTAAGTTTCTAACTGTTTCTTTGTAGTCCTCTGTTTTGTATCCTCTTTGACAGTCCAACAAAGGAAGAATATAAATTCAGAAAAAAGAAAAGAAAAAGTAAAGGCTAATTATTGATTCAGTCTTTGGCGTGTGAATGTTTATCTATGCCTGAAGGTCGGTGTTCCATGTTTCATTAATTTTGTTTGTTGAAATATTTGAATTTGACGTAGTCATACAGTTGCAAACTTTTCTTCTGTGCTACTCTGCACTTCCTTCAGAGTTGCCACATATAGAAAGATATGCTCATAAGATAAGTATATTATGGAGGCTTGTGAGTACTCTATAGAAGTTGATCAAGAGACATAAGTTGAGGGTGATTCATTAATATATTAAATCTTCAGGCTGCATTTTGTAAATCAACAGAGTACAATTGGCATTTCAGTATCATTTCACGTATCAATATTGTTGTGTGACTTGTTTACTAATATCTTTGTGAGTTTTGAACGTAAAAATTCATTTAAGCCATCATTTTGCATTTGATAAGCCATGTTATTTCCCCTTTGTTTTGGGGAAAAGCACTTTTTTTACCTATGCGGCTGCTGTTTTGCTGTTTTACTTTCCGTTGTAACTTTCTGCTTCGAGACACCAGCAATCTCCATTCTCCCTTCGCTGTTGCGGTGCCACTAGTACTTCATGATTGTTGAAAAAATATGGAGATTTTGTATGCATGACGAAATCACCAAAACAGCAGGTTAAAATAGCGTCAACGGTTGATATAATAATTGTTGTGAAATCAAACTCACGAAATACACTCACATAAACATAAATAAAAGAATATAAGGTATGAACACAAGATTTACGCAGAAATTTAATTGGGAAAAAATCACGGAGAGAGTAATCCACTATAATAATATTGATAGTACAAGTTGTGTATCTGCGTTGTATCTTTTGTGCCCTTTGATATTGTCTTCTATTCTCCCTTCAACCCTAACTTGCTAGCCGTATATATAGAAGTCATCTCTCCCCATCTAACTAGGAGAAAGATTCTTTATCCTTTCCAATAAGGAAATACAATCTTATTTTAACAAGGATTTTTTCACTGTCATAATAAATACATATGAGCCATCACCATATCTAGACCATTAAATAGACTGAGTTGTACCATGGCTAGACCCAAATAATCACATCCCAACATTGCCCCCAGTCTCTTATTTATAAGGAATTTATAAATAAGAGACTATACAAATTTATCCCAACAAAACGACCATATCTGGCGAAGACAAAATATCACACCTGAACTCCATGTGTCGAACTAAAATTGTTGGCTCCCAATATCGCCGCCCCTCTCCTCTTGTTCACTCATAAGATAGATAAACAATTTCCTTTATCACCACCGAAGATATAAAGAGCTAACCTTATCACAATCGAATATATAGAGAACCAACCTTATACCAACCGAACCAATCTTATCACTATCGAAGATATAAAGAACCAACCTTATCACAACCGAATATATAAAGAACCAACCTTATCACAACCGAAGATATTAAGAGCCAACCTTATCACAACCAAATATATAGAGAACCAACCTTATCACAACCGAACCAACCTTATCACTGCCGACGAATACACAGATAATTGAGCCAACCTTATTACATCTGAAGACAGATAAATAACCCACCGAACACATCCAACCAAACACCAATTATAAAGTTCGTTCTGAAGAACTAAACGTATTCATTCCGAAGAACTGTATAAATGTTTATTTTGACCGTTCGGGAGGACGATGGTCCGTCCCGAAGGATATTGTCCGATCAAGAGGACGATGGTCCGTCCTGAATGAAGTTGCCTGTTCGAGAGGACGTCGGACCATCCCGAAGGAAGTAATCTGTTCGGGAGGACGATGGTCCGTCCCGAAGGATGTTGTCCGTTCGAGAGGACGTCAGTCCGTCCCAAAGGAAGTAATCTGTTCGGGAGGACGATGGTCTGTCCCGAAGGATGTTGTTCGTTCGAGAGGACGTCGGTTCGTCCCGAAGGAAGTAATCCGTTCGGGAGGACGTCAGTCCGTCCCGAAGGCTGTTTACCCGACCTTATACCACCATCCGACCTTTTATCCCCAAATGTAGAAAATCGAAGGCCTGATGAAGCCGATGTGATATAGTCCGAGGCAAATTGCAATTATCCGAAGAGGATTGTTGTTGCCCGAAGTGGGTTGTTACCCAAATGTCACGGGAGAGCCGTCAAAAGTCTAACAAAGTACCAACTTTAATTGCCCCCCAGTCTCTTATTTATAAGGAACTTATAAATAAGAAAGTATTCAAAAAGTCTTTTCGGGATTTTTATCCTCCGAATTTTTATCCTCCGAATTTTCTTCAGACCATGGTTGATGATGAAATCGAAGCCGCCTTAATATCCGTCCCGACCCTTGTGGGAGGCTTCAATCAGACTTTATATCCACCGAAAGTAAACAACCGAAGACATGATGAAAATTTCGATCAACCCATCCTGATGATGCCACTGACCGAACAACGGTTTCTTGAGATTCTCTTGCAGACTTGCACGGTATCACTGTTGCTTTCAAATTAATCATACAATATCCTTTGAGTTGGTTCTCGTTCTTGAGGAATCGATGATTTGAATGACATTAAAACGTTCCCACAGACGGCGCCAATGTTAACGCCTGATTTTGTACGCCTGACGAAACATCAGGCCAAATTAGCGCCAACGGTTGATGGAGTACTTGTTGTGAAATCAAACTCACGAAATACACTCACATAAACATAAATAAAAGAATATAAGGTATGAACACAAGATTTACGTAGAAACCCAATTGGTAGTACAAAGAGTGTATCTGTGTTGTATCTCTTGTGCCCTTTGATATTGTCTTCTATTCTCTCTTCAACCCTAGTTTGTTGGCCGTATATATAGAAGCCACCTCTCCCCATCTAACTAGGAGAAGGATTTCTTATCTTTCCAATAAGAAAATACAATCCTATTTTAGCAAGGACTATTCCATTGTCATAATAAATATATATGGGTCATCACCATATTTGGACCATTAAATAGATTGAACTGCACTATAGCTAGACCCAAATAATCACATTCCAGCAGGTGCCATGAGCAACAATGTTAGTTCTGTTGGCATCATCTGTCAGCTTTAGACACATAGGTTATTATTTACAACATTCAAATTTTGTAAACAAACGGACCGACATGAGAAAAAGAAGGGAAATTATCAACTCTACATAGATTATATACGGATATATCCGTAGAGAGATAGCAGCTACTGCAGAATTAATGTTGACGAAAATGGGTAAAGCTTCTTTCGTTTCTCACAACGGAGTGGGGTAGTGAATTAGACAAGCAAGAAAAAGTAACGGCTACTCAGTGAGATAATTTGTCGCACTAAACACGTCCGGGTGACTAATTATTAAAAAGACAGGTTTCTCCGTAAGATGGTAACATTAAATATGGGTGTTGATGCCTGTCCAATGTGGACCGCGGCCGTAACTATAACGATATTAAAGTAGCAAAATTTTTTCTTGGATAAATTTTAACAGAGCGTAACGATTCAGATATGATTCTCTTGGATAAAGACTGATTATGGTACAGTAATAAAAGATGACTATATAAAGTTGTATACAAAATAATGTCCTGAATTATAATGGAGAATCTGGAAAATATGCATGAATTCAATAATTACAATTACTAACTGCTATCCATTTCATTTTATATAAACTCAATTTTTTATTACCAAAATATTATTTTTACTCGTAACACGTACGTTATTAATATGATGTGAAATTCTAATCATGTTCGGGGAGGGAGTATTTTGCCATTTTCAGTGTTACGTGGACTTTTAACACCAGTTTAGTTCATAACACCGTTTTTGTTTGTTGTTTGTAATTTGTAATTGTGGAGATTCTTAGTAATTTGGATTTGGAGATCCAGAAAGACCATTCATTTTTCGTTCAACATGCTTCAATGTAATATCTATGTCTTGAATCTTCTGATAACACCTTCTATAATGAAGTATCTAGATTTTCGCCAGGAATTCTTTTCTTCATTTTTTAGTTAAAAAATAAACAAACAAAAATTATTACTAACGTATTTTTAAATAGAAGTATTCGTATGCATCGGTATTTAATATCGATATAAATTTTTTATAATATATTTTTTATCTATATTAAAGTTGAGAAATGATGAAATATGTAGATATCCAACTTACACTTCATAAAACTTTCAAGAATAATAATATTCAAACTTCCCTTCTTATGAGTTTTTTTTTTTTTTTAATGTTTTTGGTAATTGTTTGTGAGTCGGATCATACAAAATGGCATAATTTAAATTTAATTAATCTCTTTTTTTATATAAATATGTTGACAATGAACAAATAAAAAATTAAATACATATACAAATAAATGTGTCATTTATTAATTTATACTACATCATCATATATATACTTCATTAATTGAAATTACTTGTCTGTTTGATTTAATTCCAAGTAATTAATGATTCCTCTATAACACAATTTTGACTGCATTTTTTACTCCATGTTTGGAAGGAGATAAAAGAGGGTAAGGATAAAATTGTCAAATAAATAAAGATTACTTATTACTCCATCCTGTTAGTAATATCATTTCCGTTAGTCAAATGTATAGTATTCTGAAACTGATTTAGCATTTAAAGTAGACATAAAAAATTTGATTAATCTCATCCTCTATTATTTATCCCCATTTTTTAGATGCTTAAAACCTCCATTTAAAAAATTAGTATTTTTTTATATAGCTACACCTACGCTGAACAAGTATGTCTCCTACACTACACTACTAGATTGTTCTATATTTATTTTCTGATTTTCCCAAAAATTGAATTAAAATACACTAGTACATATCTCCGTACATAGTCGTAGAACTCGTAGTTTGACTGGGCCAAAAACGCGGGGATTCGGGTGTTCTTTACCCTGTTCTGTTCTGTTCTGTTCTGTTCTTTACTAGTAGGAGTAGGAGTATTATTTAAAGCTCTCACATAGCAACTAGTATACATGCATTGTCTTTGTTTTGATATAAGCCAGACGAGGAAAGATGGGTGTAAAATCTTCGGAATCGGATTTTGATTTGAATTCCAGTTTAATTTGTCCCCATTAACATTTCTGATTTTCTCAAAGATGTTTATATGATGAATGATTTTTTCCGAGAAAACAACCAAGGTGAACAGTTATGTTCATGAATTGGAATATGAACTGAGGAAGATCCATGCTTTTAAGGGCGAACTTCCCTTCTGCATGCTCCTGTTAAACGATGGTATTTTATGTAGATTAAGAAATATAGTAATTACAAATGATTATTTTTTTGAGAGATTAAAGGAGGAGAAAATGAACTGTACGGATGCGAAGGCTAAGCCGTTGAAGGAAGAATTTATGCCACCCAAGGGTGGTAATTCGAATGAAGATGGAGGGGCAAAAAAGTCAAGCGATTGCTAAATTTTGGAGCACTAAAGTTGAGTATGAAAATTTTGATATCAACATACAAGACTCTGTATCAGACCTTAAATCAGTAAGATTTCATCACCTATATATATATAATGATTTTTTTTAATTTCATAATTAAAGTGATACAATCTTATTGTTTTTTTGAAAAGTAGTACAAAGAAGGATGTTACAAAATGGTTTTTTTATTTTATGAGCAGAGGACGAAAGAAGAGGATGGCTACGGCTCAGCAACTGAGAACCCATATGATCAGATATTGAAAAGCAGTGGAGGGGCTTTTGTGCCATTTAAAAGACGATCTAATCTGATTATTGAGAAGGAAAAGAAAAAGTTTTTAGGCATGAATGATCTGTCCCTCTCTGTTCCAAGGGTTGACATGGGTTCAATGAACATGAATATGAAAGGAAACACCACCAAAACTAGTTCTGGTTGGTCTTTGTCCACAGACCAAAAGCGAAAACCGAGACGGTGCTGGTCGCTGGATTTACATAGGAGATTTGTTAATGCAGTTGAGCAGCTAGGAGGTCCACAAGGTAGGATTGTGTTTTTCAATTGGGTAATTCTGTTCTTAATTTGTGTTGGCATGTTGTACACTAATATTACTATTGGTTTTAGAATTGTTAGTATTTTCCCGGTTTAAAATGGGAGTTTAGAATAGTTGAATGACAGCAAGTAATCTCCTCCTTTTATAAGATCCTTGTTTTACTGATTAAAAGTAGAAAGAATTTGGGATTAAAAATTATTTTCCTTAATTTATTCTCGGTGTGTGCGATGACTGATGCATGAATATATTCATTTTGCAGTGGCTACACCGAAACAAATTAGAGAAATAATGCAAGTAGGTGAGCTCACTAATGATGAAGTCAAAAGCCATTTGCAGGCAGGTATCTTCTTCTCTTTTTTTTTTCCCTCTCTCCCTGCCTCCCTCCCAGTTGAGCTTGATAATTTTATTTTTATTATTGACCAAAATCTTATGTAGTAAAAGTTACAGAAATACAGAATTCATGTTAAAAAAATCCCAACAAATTGCTCAAGGTTGGCTGGAGATGATCAATATGGAAATATTTCAAAGCCAATTTCCCTTGCAGAAGGTCGGTCCCCTTCACATGGATACAAGGTCTGAAGGCCATAATTGGACTTCGAGGACCAAGCTGCATTTCTGATGCCGCCAGATACATGACATGACATGACATAGGAGGAGAATGAGATACTAGTGAAGTGGGATTAAATTAGTAGTATTAACTTTTACCAAATCCCCCCCCCCCCCCAGTTTAGTTTTGTATGGGTTGAATTGAATGAATTAGGCCAAAGCAACATGATGTTTAACTACATCTACTGTCTTTCTTATGAATTACTACTAGTTACGTAGTGTTAGAATTTGAGTTCAAAAAGGGAGGGGAGGGGAGCGGAGGGGAGGAGTAACTTTTGTTATAACTCGTGTGACATTCACAAACTAAATAATACTTAATAAAATAATCGTGTCACTATTTCAAATTGTAGTTATTTCACAATTACACTTTACTAGAAAGCCATGTGCATAATCTAACAGTATTTTGAAAAAAACATTTATTTATTACATGGAAATAATAAGAATATTCATGAAAAAATAAATAAAACATTATATTTTTATTTTTTAATTAAACTGCAACACATGCCAACAATCTTAATAACTTCAGCAAAAATTATTAGTAGTACCCACTCCATCTATTGATTTTGAATATTTGGATAAAATGTTAAAAAAAAACATTCAATTAATTAAAAATTAACGCTACTACGGTTTCATATATCAAAATGAAAATGGGAAATCTTTATGTATCGAGAGTGTTCTATACATGTTCCTTCCGATTATTACTAGCCTTGTAGGCCTGACCCAAAAGAATAAAGCCCAGCCCAGCCCAGCCCAGCCCAAGTGAGTATCCCAACACCCACAAGCACTGAATCATTCCTTTTTTCGTTGTAATCCTTTTTCCCTCGCAGATATCTTCAACATTTGTTTGCTGCTACGACACTACTCCCTGCAAGACTGCAAGTAGAACACTCAAATCTGTTTACCATAATATTAAACCCCCTTAGATATAAACATTAACATACAATTTTCAGCTCCAGGAAGAAACACAAAAATCAGATTTTCTGACGGCCCAACATCTTCAATACACAGGTGAGTGAATCTCCTATTAATTCATTTCGGCCAATCTCATTTTTCTTTTTCTAGGGTTTCAGTTACTCAACTATTATCTCCTGATTACTCGGTAGTGCTTTAAATGTTCCAGGCTAAATAAACTACACCTAAAATATAATTGCTGGAACATAGATAATTATGACCAAATTTATGCATGTTACAATAATAGTATTGCTTAATGTTCTAGAACTATGAGGGAAATTGTGACTATTCAAGCTGGAGGATTCGCTAACTTTATTGGTTCACACTTTTGGAACTTCCAGGTACTTACTTTCATTTACTCATTAACATAAAATTAATTCCCATTTTCTTTAATATAATATGCTTTAGTGAGAAACTCCATTTTCTTGAATATTTTAAAATTAATTTCCTCTCTATCTTACTGAAAAATGTTCTAAGTTGTTTCAAAAACGTGAGAGACAAAATCAAAACTGTGATTGTGTTTTGAGAATTTTCCTTTGCAATTCGTGGGAATCCAACATTTTCTGTCATTGGGTAACCTGAGGTGATTAATAAATATTGGCAGTTCATAATTAAAGAAAGTATGGACTGTACTTTTGTATAGTTAAAATATAGTTGAAAACAACTAATATCAGGTATGGTCATGAATAGTGTCCAGACTCTCCCAAGTTAAATAAGAGACTTGGCAGCATGGCTGCTTGCATTATTTACTCAATTAGCATTTCACCCCTTTTCCATTTCTTACTAACAGCTTAATGGAATGGGCTTGTCCTTATGCTGACTGCATTCTTCACATGTTTTTACTTTATAATTAGTCTTTTACAATATTTGCTTAATGCCAAATTAAGAGTCCCTCATATTTTTTTTTTATGATATCCTGTTAGGCTGATATAAGAATCCTGTCTGGAAATCAAGGTATTGGAACTCGTGAGATTTAAATTAATTTTGATCTTGCTGATTACACACTAATTCCCAAAAAAGTTACTTTTCAGTTGAAAACTCTGATTAGATAGTAGGAGCTCTGGAGCTGTAATCAACTCTTTTGCTTATTTTTGAATTGTTTGTGTTTTTTGTTGGTAGAAAGAGATTTATCCAAAATCTATTATTGCTTTTGTTGGTTTTTTGTTTGAGTTCTGTCTGGGCTCATGATTTGAGTGCATGGATTGGTTTAGTTTTTTTTTTTTTAAATCGTGTGTTCAATATTTTTAATGCCTACTTGGTTGGCACCCCATTGTTGCCTCTTGAATAAATTTTTTACTTATTAAAACAAATATTAATAATAATAATTAAGAACAAGCAGATTGTATAGATAAGTCAACAACATTATTTGACTCTCGCTTTTTGTGTTATATTGCTGCATTAATTTTATCTTGAATATTGCTTGTGAAAGTTATGAGGCCCAGGTATACATCTGATGTCTTGTGCTGTGGAAACTGAGTTATTTGATATCTTAATTGCAAATCTTTTATTGACATGTATCATCCTTACTTTTGAAGGATGAGTTGCTTGGATTAGCTGATGATGCTCAGGCTGATTCCGTCTTCAAGAATCAATATCTTGATATGGACGTGCTCTACCGTACTGGTGAAACACAACAGGTGGAACTTTTGACATTGGACTTGTCAAATTATAAATTAAATTTGAAAATTTATCTGTGGTACATTTTAGCGTAAAACGTTTTTCGATAATGTTTTCTCACTTGTATATCATGGCTGCTGTGAACAAAACTGCTGGTGTATCAGAAATATGATGCATTAATATAACTTGAAGCATTGTTATATGGACGAAATGCATTTAACTTAACTCAATCAAGTAGCAAGTCCAACTACTTGGTGTCAGTTGTAGAAATGTCTTTCTGCCACCAAATTCAGTGGAGACTCGCAAATCATGAATTACTGTTTTAGCCTTTGTTGCTTTATGCTGTTACTAAGCTGAGTCAAAATACTCTTGCTTACGAGTGAACCTGAAGCTCCATTAGTTGTAATGTACCAGGTTTATAGGTTAATATATAACAATATATGATGATGGATTTTCGTATCTGTACTATGCATATTTGTACAAGCGCCTCTCTACATGATGAACAACTTTTTCGGGGAACTAAATGAATGGAATTCATCGAGGAAAAATACATTTACTTAAGTGAGGTTGTTTGGTCTTTAGCTCATATAGAGTTACCATTGTGTTTAACGTTGAACTGGGTTTTTAATGGGAGCTTTTCTTATTATTTGTTAAGTTCGTCATTGTTTAATTTAGATTGTTGTTACCTATTGACACAAATTTTTGTCATTTAACTGAATATTTGGATTTGCAAATTACCCTCTGATGTGGCTCTTGTCTTGGCAACAGAAATGTTGTCCCCTTGCCCAATACTTGATTGTGATTTTTGTAATGGGTACTACTTTTGATTGTTTCTGTTAATTTCACATGCTTGGTTCAACATAGTGGTTTATCTCCTTGAAGTGTATGACTACTTAGAAAATGAAGCGTGACTTAATTTCTTGTCATTCAATTTAATATCCGGACACTTTGTTGACTTGCCTTAACGCTTTGTGCCTCGTCATTGTTTTGCTTGTGAAAATATTGCTTGTCTTATTACTGTGCAGGGAATTCTTACGTATACACCTCGCTTGGTTTCAATTGATTTTCAAGGTACTTGAATATTGCATAATAAACATAAATTTCTGTTGATAATCATGATATAATACTAAATTGTTTATAAAGATTTCATTATATTAATCTTTAAAGTTTACAATGCCATTTGACATGATGGTGGTAGTTTATGTGAGGCTATCTATCATAACTTATATGTTAGGCTACTTTTAGACTATAGGTTACTTATATAGTTCCTGATATTCACCTGTATTTGTGCTACCATTGTTCTTAATACTGCAAAATAATCTATATCAACCCATCAACCATCAAAGCAAAGGAAAAAAAAGACCTCTTAACTCTCTTATATTCTTGAAATTTATAGTGGAGAAATGGTCGGCTCTTTTTGGCGTCCCTTTTGTACAAAGCATTTTGGTTAACATAAAGAGAAAGCACAAATTATAGTAAATAAGCAGTTTTCATTACCAAAAATGGTGGTCAAATCATGATTATGGTAGTTATCATACATGAACATTCTTTTACCTCTAATTAATGTCAAAAAAGCTAATATTAATGAGACGTAGAGGGAATGAAATTGTTTGAGATCCGTCAACTTTTTCTTGTATTTTCTTCCAATTTCGCTTGCTAATTCTTCTCAATCTATTATTGCATGTAAATTTAGAAATTGTATACATTAAGTCTCCTATGGCTTCATGAATTTTGTTTCTTCCATTATTGTTAACGACATGCCTATGCACAAGGCACATCTATGGGGTCTTGCCTAGGGAGAAATTTGTGCCTTGGTGTGTCTTTTGCTTTAATAACAATGGTTACTTCTGAACTTTCCATTTTAAATCCTTATTTTACAGGATCTCTTGGATCCATGAGTTCACGTGGTACATTGTATAAAGAGAGTCAGTATGTGCCATCAGATGTTATCACTTGGTGAGAGTCTAATCTTGAGTCTCTTATGTATTTGCAATTTATTATTATTCTTCTTGCGTTAGAGATGTTTATGTAAATTACGATGTAGTTGAATTTTGAAGAGTGTAATATATGTTCCAACAAGCAGACATGATTATCTGCATTGTTTGTTGGTATTTTATCTTCTCTTTGAGATTTTACAAAGGTTTTTGGTGTTAGACTTGTTCATTGAAAACGTTCAAAACACATATACCTATATGTGGACCTCGTTGCACTACATCAATCAACTTATTACCTTTTGGATGATGAGCAGTGGCTAGTTCGGAGAACTATGATCAACTATGACTTAAATCAACAGCTTCGGTAAATGGCTTTTGAGTTCAGAATTATCAATTGAGAACAATGTTCTAAAAGACGCTAAGGCGGGCGGCGGGCGGCTGGCCGGGAGGGGCCTAAGCGGGGCTTGGGCGGGATTTTTTATTTTAAACTAATTTTAATATTTTATCCAAACAAAATAATAATCTAAAGCAAAACAATCTATAATAAAGATAATAAAGGCCTTTGCTTTAAGTTCAAACACATTCATATTGTTAATCAATGTTCGAAAAAACTAAAATCGGTACGAGACGTTTTTCTCTGGGCTATGCGAGGCGTAAGCCTTTATTTAAAGACCTAAAAGTTCCCAAAAAATTATGAAAAAATACTAATAAAATCATAAAATAATTCATCATTACAATTAAGGTCATAGAAGACATAAATAACCAATGTCACAGTAATGTATCATTACAAAACATCAAAACAACATAATATCATCAAGTACTTATATAGTGATCATCCATCACTATGTAAGTAATGTATCATTTGTATCTAGCGGCTTGAATAATGGATCAAATCTTAGATCATCATCTCCATCACCATCATCATCATCACTATCATCACTAAGAGGATCTTCCATGGAATCATCATCGTATCTAATAGCTCTGTCATCCTCCTCATTGTCAGTGCTAAGATCCTCAAACTCAGCTTCTTCATCAACCAATTGCAATCCCTTCCCTTTATCTATAAATAAACAAGTGAATATATATTTAATCCAAATGAATGTTTTTTTAAAGAACACTTTAAAGGCAACTTAAGTAATGACACTAACCTTTTGACATAGTTTTTGATGGCAAAGTGTTTCTTTTTCTCTTCTGACTTCCTTGTTTACTACTTGTTCCCCGAGTCCCTTGCCCTTCAAGTGTAATCTCCCTCGTCTCTTCTCTCCCAAATGTCTTCTCATTCCCACGAGTCTTTTCACCCTCCTCCATATCATCATTCTCAGAAGTCAGTCCCGAGATATTTTCATCATTTACCCCCGCAATCCATTCATTATCAGATGACACATTTTCAACAACCAATGGATCTTCTTCTTCCGTTAATGCCTTTTTCTTGATATGTCGATCTTTCAATTTTTTATTGTACATAATGTAAGCCAATGAGTTAAGCCTGGATGCAGACAGTCTATTCCTTCTCTTTGTATGTATCTATATTACAAGTAATTTAGCATTAGTGACAATGTCAGATCTCATAAAATCTTAATAAATGATTTATATCTAATAAATATCTGACTGAAAGTACTCTAATTTCGCTCACACCCCGAAGATGAGCAAGTTAAATTCAGAATCTTCACTGTAAAGTTTCTTAATTCCGAAGCTTCATCTCCATATGCGATCCACTAATCTGCTGGATCAATATTAAAACATATATCAATCTTACTGGTACACGTTTAATCAAAATGAAAGCATAACCAAACATTAATCAACGGTACTTACCGGGAGCACGTTTCTTACATGTGTTTCTGGCATTTGTGTAGCCAAATAACCCTTGCCTCAATCGGAATGCATCCATTTGCAAATCAGCTTTCTCTTTTTCCACAGCGTTAGGAATAAGCTTGTCCATACATGAGTACAATCCCACTTTAACTTCCGCATTGGCATAGAAATTGTCTTCATATTGAAACTGAGGATTCAAATAATATGCAGCAGTGTGCAAATGCCGATGCAACTGATTATCCCACTTAACATCTATTATGCTCCATATCTCTTTATAGGCCCCCTTCTCATTATTCAGATTTTTATCAATCTCTTCTTTTGCATTGTCCATCGCACCATATAAAAATTCAATTTTCGGCACCTTTTCTGAATCTGCCATCCTCAATACACCTACTAGAGGTTTTGTGGTCTTAATTGCATATCCCACGCTACCCCAAAAATTCCTATCACTCAGTATGATTTTTCTCGCTTCTTTACCTTCAGGTTTTTTTGCCCAAGCACAATTTGCCCACTCCCTAGATGTAAACATAGCCTCCAAAGGCTGTCTCAAACTATGCATACTCTGCAAAGTTAAATAAGCAGTGGCAAATCTAGTGGCGGCTGGCTGAACAAGGTCTTTATTAGTGTTTGCCCTCATCAATGTGAAGACCCATCCATGATTATAAATGAAGTTGCTTACCTACATAATGACATTCATCAAAAAATTATAATAATTCAAGTACTCATTGAATAAAAAAATTATAACCAAATAATAATAATAGTAATTACCTTCTTTGCCTTTGTCAAAGCATTTTTATGTTGAGGCAACTCTCCAAGCTTCTCAAGCATCAAATCAATGCAATGCGCGGCACACGGTGTCCACCACATACGTGGCCTCTTCTCCATTAACATCCTCCCCGCCGCCTTATAATTAGATGCATTGTCCGTGACTACTTGAATGACAAGGTCTTCTCCCACTTCCTCAACAACCTCATCAAGTAGTTTAAACATCAAAGTAGCATCTTTAATTGCATCAGACGCGTCAACAGATTTCAAAAATACAGTTCTATGGGGGTTGTTTACAAGAAAGTTTATTAGTTGTCTTCCCCTAATATCTTTCCAACCATCCGACAAGATTGACACCCCCGTATGTGCCCAAGTTTTTTTTACCTCCTCAACAGAGGCTTTTGTAGTCTTCTCTTCCTCCTTCAATATCCAAGAGCTAAGCTCGTATGGGGTAGGGGGTTTCAAAGCACGACCATAGTTCCCAATAAATCAACACATATTTATAAATGAAGGACTATCAACAACATTGAAGGGAATCCCGTTTTCAAAGAAGAATCTACCTATATTAAGACAGACTGCATTACGAGCCTCTTTTGAAAATACAGTACGCCTCGTAATAGCATCATCATCACCAGCATCAACATCCACAACAAATCTGTCCATGGGTCCCCGAACTCCCCTCTCTGAGGCACTACCCACACTTGAACCTCCCATTCCTAAGTATGGATGACTATCATAATAAGACCCACTTTGTATTTTTTCAGCTTTATCTCTTTGTCTTTCCTTCTTGGAGTTCAAATTTTTCTTCATATATGAAGCAATCTCTTCCTTCACTTCGCTTGGTACTTTTTTGCAAGCCTCGACGTTACTATGATTTTTCACAAAATGATTTTTTAACCTTGTAATCCCTCCTTTGCAAATTTTCTTACAAAAATTGCATTCCACATATAAATGAGCTTTATTAATTTCAGGGGATGTGGTGCCATATTTCCATGCAGGATATTTCTTACCCATAATATTAATTCACTGTAATAATAAAAAAAATTGTTATTACATATTTACATTAGCAAATAGCAATTCATGTACACAAAAATTGATATTGTTATTGACAGTCTAAAAAATCAAATGGAATTATCATATGCTATTTACACAATAAAAACTGTTAATGCTATAATTGCTATTGTGATACACTGTAAACTATAATTGCTATTGTAATACACTGTACAGTGTACACTATTAAAACAATAACAATTAAAACAGAACTCAAAACATTCACTACAGTCGCTACATTCAGACGCGAGGAGAAGAGGAACTAAGAGAAGAAAACAGAAAAGAAAGTCGTGACTCTCGATCGAAGGAGAAGGAACTGAGAGAAGGAGAAGCCAAGATGGAACGCAAGCATTCTCGCGATCAAGCCAAATCTGATATTAGGTCTTTTTTTATGCGAAAACAAGGCGTACGCCTCGCGACGCCTCGAGGCGCGACGCCACGAGACGCAAGCTTCGGCAGATAAAGGCGTGTGTTCGGCTTAGTCTAGAGAAAGCGGAAGCCTCGCAAACCTTTTCCTCCGCCTCGCTACGAGGCGCGCCTCGAGGCGTACGCCTCGAGCGCTATTTCGAACATTGTTGTTAATGTCAAAGTTCAAACACATACATGCAATTGTTCAAAGTTCAAACATATTTTTAACGTATTAGTTTTATTCATAAACAAGATTGCTATTAAATAATAAAATTTAAAATTTAAAGAATTTAATTCAATATTAAAACTTAAGAAACTAAACATAAATTTAAGAATTATATTGAATTAAACTAAATATTACAAATGTATCATCATTTATATAATTTGAAGTTGGTACAAATTAAAAAAATTACAACTATAATAAAATTATCCATTTTGACTTGATATTGTTCACTTCTAGTTGTTATTTGATATACTACAACCTGTATTATGAATATGGTAAATCATTAGAAAAATAAATATATCAAGATCTGGTTTGGGTAGTTATTAAAATAAAAAAAAAACTCTCCGCCTAGACCCCGCCTAATTTTCTGGAGTGGTTTTTTTGCCGCCTTGGGCTTAGGCAAGGCGCCAAGGGGGCCTAGCGCCTAGGCGGGGATTTTTAGAACACTGATTGAGAACATATACACGAGATAAAATCGAAGTTACTTAATCTTTTATTAAGTTTGAGTTGAGATTATCGCCTTTAGTAAATTACAGATGTCTTTGAAAGCATTGGTAGTATTAAATCTGTCTTTCCAGTTATTTTTCTCCAACTTTATCTGCTGTAGCATCTAAATGAATTGAGTATCTCCAGAATGATGTGCAGGACTGGTAATGTTTCCACAAATGCATCTAAACCTCAGAAGAAGAATTTGTTTTTACAAAGTTTGGATGATGAAGAGCAGGAAGGGCATATGACAAGCAGCATTCATAAAGGGGAGAATGAACCTAAGAGTGAAATTCAGGATAAGGACATAGTTGACTGTCTAGACAACAGTGTTCAATATTGGACAGACTATTCAAAAGTTCATTATCATCCCCAGAGTTTATATGAATTAAATGGCTTATGGATGGATAGTGAAAAATTTGGCAATCATGGAATAGGAAGGGAAGCCTACTCTGGGGGTAGAGGAGAAGAAATCAATGAGAGGCTTCGTTTTTTCATTGAAGAGTGTGACCATATTCAGGTACTTCATATGTAGAACTTCGGCTCTGTCGCATACATTCCACGAAGCAGACGCTAATCATGAATTCTGATTTTAAAATACACACCTGTCCTATTCTGTTGCAGAACTTCTTGTGGTCTTTTTGCAGGGAATTCAATTTATGGTAGATGATTCTGGAGGATTTTCTGGTGTAGCCGCAGAATTTTTGGAGACTATGGCAGATGAATACACTAACATCCCAGTTTTGCTATATTCTGTACGGAGTCCTACCTTTGATACGACTCCCAGAAGCTGGAAACAGACAATCTCTTGCCGTCTTCACGATGCAGTGTCATTTTCAAGACTATCGTCCTTTTGTAAATTGATTGTGCCTGTTGGTTTGCCCTCCCTAAGTAGTAGTAAGCATATATATATATATATATATATATATATATATATATATAGTTTTGGAAAAGATTACTTTTGATGATTTGTTGGCCTTTCTTTTCTGATTTCAATTGTATTGGATCTGATCATCTAACAGTAGCTGGTTTTATTTGTTGGCAACAATATGACGATGTTTTACCAATTATTGTGATGATTTTGATTAATTAGATATGTATCTTATGATGCTACATTGCTAATGGAATAATTACGATATATAGATTTTGAGCGATAAGTCTTGTATCTCTTTCGTTTCAAAGACTTTGTACTTGTGATTTCCCTGAATGTCCTTTTCTACTCTGACCTTACGTGTACTGTTGTTTCTGTAAATGTGAAGGTGAAGCTTCCAGATATCTGTGCATAAAGGATGAAAAGCCTTATCACTCCAGTGCAGTTTATGCATCTGCGCTACACTCAATTACTTTGCCTTTCCGGATGAAACCGCTTGGACCTACTGCTGAATTGCACTATGAATCTGGGTCTGTAAATGTATATGAGACCATACAGATGTTAACAGGCCAATCTAGGCAGAATATGGTTGCTATTCTAGATGTTGCAATGCCTGCACCTTCTTTGACTGGTATTTAGTTGTCTGAGGTTTCACTTCATATCTATTGTATGCAGTGAGTTTCCTGAGTTGTTAATTTGTTTATCCAGGGAAAGAGGCGGGGAAATCTTTGCTAGGGAGTTTGCAACCATTGACCCCGGAGACAACAGCAGGTGTGGAAGACATGCTAGCAATTGAGGCCATGACTATTCATGGAGTCCTTGGATCAGGTAAATCAAAACTTTGTGCATACTTTCTCTTAGACAATTTGTTCGTCTTTGCATTACCTTCATTAACTATGTTGAACATGCTTCTCAAAAACAGTTCAATATTGATACTTCATTTGCCTCAGATTCATCTATAAAGTTTTCCTTTTCCCCAATGTACAAAATGGTGCTACCTTTTCCTAGTTAGTATGAAGTTAACACTGTTTTGTAAATGATAGTGTTGTGCGTGTGTGTGTGTGTGAGAGAGAGAGAGAGAGAGAGAGTTCACAACAACTATCGAGCTATCAACGCAAAGTGGCAGGACCAGTTCTGTTTTTAACATTATAAACATCCTTCTGGTTCCTTGGTATACCAATTGAGACATTTTCCTAGAAACTATATTTTGATGTAAAGTGATGCACTATTTTATGTCACTGGACCTAAGTAAGCTTCTTAGCTTGTAATTGCTGCATATCCAAGTTTATTGACATCTAACTACCTCACATCCAGCTTCTTAGTGAGTAGTAATTCAGACCTCTATTAAGAAAACTACCACCTACCCTGCACGTGCTAATAAGCAGTCAAAGACTCTAATAACTAAATATCAAGACGGCCAAACTGAAAAATTTAGCTATGACATGCCAAGTTCGAAATATAGCATAGAATTGAGAAGTTCTTCTGATAATTCGCTAACTCAAACTGGAAAAGTTGGGAGTGCAAGATTTTAATTGCTCAATAGACAAATTAGCTTGGATGGTTGAAGGGCCTTTAAAATAACCTGTAAATGCTAAGTAAGTGTAGTTAATGTAATTATGAGCCATATGGAGAAAAGTCAATCATTTGGTTATCCTCTTAATTACAGATAAGTGCATAAAGGATTTTAGGATGATTAGTTAAAACCTGGAATAATATCTTTTAGTAAAGGGAAAGACCAAGTGGAAAGGGAAAAATTATTAGGGTAAATTAGTTATAGGTCATGACATAAGCCTGTAATAGATTCTCTTGTAAACTGCCTTCATAAGCAGGTTGGTAACAGCTTTAGCCTTTAAGTTGTTAAATTCTTGGTTCTCTCAACTGGTATACTGCATAATCAAGATTTGGTAATTTTTTCATCAATATTGTCCTTTCTATCTTTTACAGGAGGTCAGCATGCCTTAGTTTCTGAAGTCAATGATACAATTCAAGCTTCTTATGATGCAACAAGAAGTCCAAAGT
The DNA here is from genome assembly GCA_016801055.1 of Panax notoginseng. NCBI lineage: Eukaryota > Viridiplantae > Streptophyta > Magnoliopsida > Apiales > Araliaceae > Panax > Panax notoginseng. The sequence goes on from CM029012.1 coordinate 268,197,420, forward strand.
TCTCTCATGTATCAGTTGCTCGTTGTCCTCTTCCGATACCATTGCCTTTTCCCTCCATCTTTGGCAACCTTGTCGGCCGGCATGGAGAGCTTTTAAGCACCACCTCAGGTTCATCATCAAGGGGATCACTTGATGTCCATTCCATTCCCATGGCAGCAAGATTACGTTCAAGCAGTGCTATCTTGCCATTCCTGGAGACTAGGTTGGGAAATCTCCGCAGGTTTGGTCTTGAGCGGGGAGCCCTTGGAACAGAGTTATTTAGAACTTGGGGTTTCGGCAAGGATGACCTAGAAGATATGGGAGAGTGGCTTTCTAAGATGGTCACGACACTTGATCCTCGATCCCAACTATCCTCTGATTCTGATTAGTTCTCACTTCTCATTGTATATACTCCATAAATGTTTTCTAGTATTCTTGAAAATTCAAATTGAGAATTTATGTAGTATTGTGGTTTACTAACACACTATTTGCATTATCTAGACAAGCTTTCCTGATAATTTCTCATGTGGAAAAAGAGAGAGCTCATTCTTGGCAGTTTCTGTTCCCTATGGTTTTTTTTTTCTTTCCCATTCTCTCTTTATTCCCACAGCTTGGTCTAAATCCGTGCAGGTAAGCTCTCAATCCATACATTTCACATTAATCATAGGAAATTGATATTTCAATGTGGAAATATTATTTTTTGTTGTGGATTTATTAGTTTCGAACATTGATTTTCGATATAGGGAATATGTTCAGTATAATAGAAATTAGAAAATGTTTTTGGAGTAGGGAAACTTACGTCTTACTGGGTAACAAGTCGATGTTGTCTTTAAAAAAGTCAATGTTGAGATTCTTTCTTTATAACTTATAAGGGAGGAATTATATCATATTAAAATTATACTCTTTTGTTCCTGAAAGAGTCATCTGAAAAAATTAAGAATTTATTTTTATTTTTTATTTCATATATAACCCTAAGTTTGGATAATAGAAATATGATAATAAATTTTAAAAGACCGTTTCACTTCATATTAAATTAATAAAAATATAATATATATTTTTTAATAAAGAAAATGGTTTAACTGAGGATTAAGAGGCTCATTTAATTTAACCTATTACGTGCATTTGTCCCGTATAAGAGAGGTGGGGACAGAAGGCGGGAAGGGGGAACGCCCGGGAAAGGAGATTGTTCCTTTTTGTCTGTGTTGGTTGACAATATCCCACCCATTTTTTTACCAAGCTAACAACAGACAATCCTTGACAACAAAATAAAATTATTCTTCCTTTTTGTCTCTCTCTCTCCCTCTCCCTCTCTCTACAATACAATACAATACAAAAAGAAGAGTCATTTCTAATATTCTTAAATATTTTTAATAATTAAGTAGGCAGGCAGGCAGGCAGGCTACATGCAAATACTATGCATTTCACGTATTTAGCTATCGGACCACCTACTCTTTTACTTTATTTATAAACTCCCACCACTCCCAAAATCTCATTTATAAATTTAAAACTCTTTTTTAATTAACGTTTTAAGTGAAAATATACAAATTAATTAAGAAATATAATTAATATTTTGTCTCATTCATCAAAATAGATATAAATAAAAAGGAATTAATGGAGTGAGCTTTGAAATTGTGATGGTATACTTAATCATTCTTTAACACTATATTTAAAAAACATAAAATTCTTTCTTTAATAAAACAAAAAAAAAATGTAACTGAGGCCTTTTTTTTATGATTGAAACTGAGTAGTAATATTCTTTTCTTGCTTGGAAATGTGGGGTGGTCCAGTTTTTTATATTTTATTTTATTTAAATTTAGTAAAAAATACATTGTTTCAATAAAAGGTCCCACTAAAAATTTAAAATTATTGTGATATTTAATATCAATATATTGTATTCATATTTTTTTTTGAAAAATATCAAATTTGAACTTTTTTTCAATAGTTCTTTTAATTTACTTCTAATATTTCAGCAGAAAATAACATTTTCCAGGTCACCAAATACCTTCACATATACATTTTCAAATCAAAATGTGAGGGAAGAGAGAGATTGACAGGAAGAGATTTTTGTTTGTTTTGAAAAGGAAATGATATTTACTACGAATTTATGTATTGACATTTTGTTGTTAGTAACGTGAGCAAGTATTAATGATAATTATTTTAAATATATATGTAACAAAGTGGTCACTCTCATGATTTTATTCAATCTCATATATCAATATAACTAGCAATAATAATTAAAAAAAAATCTTTAGCATGATTAATTTGTGAATTACAGTTCTAAATTATAAGAGAGACTTATTTATTACATATCTTTCTAAAAAATTATAATTAATAATTATTAACATAAATGACAATAAAAAAATTATATAAAAATAATATATATTGCGAATGTTTATTATATCAACCTTTTGAATGTAGTTATATATGTGGATAAGTCTTAATTAGTAATAATTTTTTTTAGAAAAATATGTAATAACTGAGTTCCTTTTATAACTTTTACCAATATCTTATATTAATAAATTTTATAATTATAATTCGATATAAATTTATCACTCAAAATTATATATAATTTTCCTAATTAAAGGCATTACTGCTACATTAGTCCCGTCCAGAATAAACAGTATTGAGTTTGACTTTGTACAACGGGGGTGGCCCCTTTCTTCTTCCAAAATCTTACCTGAGGCTGAGGGGGTTCAAGTCACGTGCAAGTGATCTTTTTTTCTTCTTTTAAAATACTACAGATTTCAGCTTGAATGCGGGTTGGAAAAATTTCAATCAAGTAAAATGAATTAATATTGTATACTACGGAGTACTACTCTATAAGTTAATTAATTTATAATCCAAATGCACATGCATGGTAATAAAAGCTCTTCCACAAAATCTATAAGCCTGCTTGACAATACTATTTTAATTGATCCATCAGAACTTTAATTTGTCATGATTCTCAGGAGATTAATGAATAATCATGGCCAACCCATTCTTACTACTAATTAAATTAAACAAACTCTCCACGTGTACTACTTTCCATTAATTACACATATGTGGGGTATATGGAGTACTATCTAGTACTCCATCTATTTATCTATTTATATGTATTAAATTAGAATACATAATATCATTGCATGACATATGTCTTTTTCACATTATAACATTGTCTTATATAATTAATGTGCATCCCACACTAATATGTTTATTATATCATTCATAATTATATCTAAAATTATATCCTATCCTACATACAGTTTAAAATATTATACCATTTATAATTATACCGTATATTATATAATACATGTATGTTATAATATTATAATACACGTATATAACAAAATATTAACTACCTATCAATCATAACTTACTATATTAATTTTATAATCTCCTAAATCACTACTTTCTCAATATAAACGGTTTTTATATTATTATTAATATTTTGATTTTATAATCCCCTAAATCACTACAAATCTAAATTGTTCTGATAATGTTAACTGTTCTAATATTATCATTACTAAATTAATTATTATCTCTTAAAATCACTATTTTTTTAATCCAAAATTAATATTTTGAATTTATAACCCACTAAATCACTACAAATCTAATCTGTTTTGGTAATGTCAACTGCTCTGATATTATCCTTTCTAATTTAATTATTATCTCTTAAAATCACTATTTTTTAATCTCAAATTAATATTTTGAATTTATAATCCCCTAAATCACTACAAATCTAAATTGTTTTGGTAATGTCAACTGTTTTGATATTATCCTTTCTAATTTAATTATTATCTTCTAAAATCACTACTTTATGATATTATACAACATAATATTATAATACCATTTATAATTATATTACAACATAATATTATACAGTTTAAAATATTTAAATTAAAATAACAAATAATATCGATCATAACTTACTATGTTGATTTTATAATCTCTAAAATTCACTACTTTTCTAAACATAATTATTATATCCTAAAATCACTATTTTTCTGATATTATATCATTCATAATTATACCATACATTATATCATACATGTATGGTATAATATTATAATACACGTATACAACAAAATAACAAAATAACAAAATCACCACACCTATCTAAATTGTGCGGATATTATCATTACTAATTAAATTATATTACAACATAATATTATATCATTTATAATTATATTACAACATAATATTATATAATTTAAAACATTATGATATTATTGTAAGACCCCAATTTTTATAAATAAAGATGAATTTTCTATAAATATCATTTTTGAATATTATGGAGTTAATTTGATATAATGTTATAGTTGTGGGTAATATTTATAAATTTTGCAAATTAAGCAAGCTGTTATAAAATATTCGTTTGGTCGGGGAATATTCTTTTTGTCGGGGAATATTCGTACGACGGCACAATCATTGGTGGACCCCACAACGGAATTATTGTCGGATTGAGAAAACGACATAATTATCTTTCTATAAAAATAACATCTGAGGTGTTACCGTTAAAATCGTTAAAACTGTCGAACTACTTGGTAGTAAAAGTACAGTAATACGCGTGGTTGCATAGTAGCACACGGTATTGATTATTGATGCTTACGTGAGAAGTCACTCAGCTATACTCAATTATTGCTACAGTAATTGCTGCATCATATCTCTTAAATTATTGTCATAGTATCATCTGTATAATATGTTATATTATTGAGACGTTGTGGTAAGTTTGGTTATTTTATGGGGGGCCATATGTCATCATCTAAGAGTCTCTTCGTCAATAGTAATTACCGTCGTCAATAGTAATTACCTTCGTCAATAGTATTTACCTTGGTCAATAGTAATTACCTTCGTCAATAGTATTTACCTTGGTCAATAGTAATTACCTTCGTCAATAGTATTTACCTTGGTCAATAGTAATTACTTTCGTCAATAGTAGTTGTCCCTTCAATATTACCAAGAGTCATTTGACCCTTCGTTAAGACCAAGAGTCATTTGACCCTTCGTTAAGACCAAGAGTCATTTGACCCTTCGTTAAGACCAAGAGCCACCCTCAGTTTTTCTATAAATAGAGGCCTAGGGCTTCATTATTTTTCACGAATTCATTCAAGCTATAGAGAGAGAAAGTATAGAGAGAATAAGAGAGAGAGACTAAAAGTATTCTGCTACATCACTTTTCCAATATCCAGTTCTTTTAAGGTAGGGAATATTATTTCTTGTATATTCATGAAGAGAACTTCTGTTATTCCATTTGTTATTATTCTGTTGGAATAACCAGTATACGCGGTCTACCCTATACTTGGTGACATTCTTCTATTATTCTGTTGGAACATCCTGTCTGTGTGTTTTACACCGGACCTGGTTCCGTTTATTATTCTGTTGGAACATCCTGTCTGTGTGTTTTACACCGGACCTGGTTCCGTTTTATTATTATTCTGTTGGAATATCATGTCTGTGTGTTTTACACCGGACCTGGTTCCATTATTTATTATTCTGTCGGAATATCCTGTCTGTGCGTTTACGCCGGACCTGGTTCCATTATTTATTATTCTATTGGAATAACCTGTCTGTGCGGTCTATCGCATGCATGGTGATTTCTTTTGTTATTCCATTCTTTATTGTACTCAGTTGGTTAAGTTTTGACTTCTATACTCCATGAAATTTGTGGAATATCCTTGATAGTTGCGTTTCATCCAGTATCTTTTCAAGAAAATATTCTTCAAAGCATTCTTGAATTTTACTCCACAAAGCAGTATCATGTTGACAATTTGGACGTTATTAATTTCTGGATAAATTAATTCTTGAACTTGTTTTATTGAATTTTTATATCATTGTCATCATCCTCATGTTTATATTCTGTTGAAAGTCATCTGTGGCCTGTAGTGCATAGATGGACTTGGTATGATTATGACCAGGGATTATTCGGTATAATCATGACCGTAATGTTACAAATGATGTGGTAAAAGTCCTCATTGGCCCGTAGTGCATTGATGGACAGTTGTTGGCATGATCATGACCATTAATGAATACACGAATATCCTTGGCCGTAGTGCAGGGGTGATTCGATGATGTGGATTATTTTATTAAGTTGAGTCTCAGCGATTACAGTGTTGAAAAACTTTTTAAATCATAAAAGATAGTAGAGTTTATTTTCTACTTGACTCTTTTAATGGATTGCTTGTTCCGCTACAGTTAAACTTGATGTCTATTATATTTTATCAGTTTAACATTGTTGAAGGCTAATGATAATTTATTCTGCATTATCTTAGTCATAATATTTCTTACTGGGCTAGTTGAGCTCACCCTTTCTTTCACTGTTCTCTTCAGGAAATGAGAACGTAGCTGGGACAAGTCGGGGTACGGAGTGATGGTCCGAATGATAGTATTAGTTAGTAGTCCTCACTATTCTATGTAATGGTGTGTTAATAAATGTAATGAGGACTCCTTTTGAGTATGAATACTCTCTAGAAGATAATATTTGTATTCAAACTCACAGTTTATGTTTTGTCGTATTGTACACGACAGATGTATTAATCAGTTGTATTTGTATTCTGTACTATGTATCTGACGACCCAAGATGGGTGATGTATACTTAATTTTGGGGGCGTCACAGTTGGTATCAGAGCTTAGGGATATGATCCCTGGCTAAGATGTGAGAATAGAACTAGGAGGGGAGAGACGGGGAATTCCTTCGCTAGTATGGCATACCTAAGTTTATTTGCATGGTATTTAATTGGTCGGTCATAATATAAGGATAATATATGACATATCAATTAATTTTTATTTTGTGACAGTATCTGAAAATGGCATCTGAGAATGTTGAGAATAGCAATGGAGCACAGACGACTGTTGATTCACCACATATCAATAATCAGGATAATGTGCATCAGGAAGGTGTCAATCCTCATGCAAACAACAACACTGACCAAATGATGAATGATCAAATGTTCAGAGGCTTTATGCAATTCATGCAACAACAGGTGAAAGCGGCTCCTGTCCACAACGTAGGTGGAAATACTGGAAACTCTCAGGCGGTCACCGCTAAACAGTTTAAGGAGTTGGGACCACCGGAGTTTAAGGGAGAACCCAAACCACTTGTAGCTGAAACATGGATAAAGCAGATCACCAAGATATTTGATGTCTTGGGTTGCTCCGAGGAGCAAAAGGTTCCCTTTGCCGCCTTTATGTTGCGAGGAGAGACAGATTACTGGTGGGAATCGATAAAGCGTACTCAACCTGCCGCACTGAAGATGTCTTGGGAGAAGTTTCAAGATCTGTTTAACGACAAATACTTTCCCGAGAGTATTCGTCACATGAAGGAGGTGGAGTTCATCAAATTGGAGCAGAATAATATGACCGTGTCGCAGTACGAGGCAAAATTTGCGGAGTTATCCCGGTTTGCGTCCCACCTGGTGGATAATGAAGAAAGAATGACGCGGATGTTTTTAAGAGGTTTGAAGCCGGAGATACGTCAACATCTTGTTTCTCATAAACTGTGTTTGTATTCAGATGTTGTAAATAGGGCTCAGTTGGTGGAGCGCGATAACGAGACAACGCAACCAAAAGAGAGCAGCCGGCAAAATGATAATACCAGTGAGAGCAGTTATCGAAGCGGTGACAACAAGCGTGGAGGGAATCAACAGGCCAGAAATGGTAACCACTTCGGTGGTAATCAGGGCCAAAACAATAAGAATGGACATTTCAAGAAGAGGAGATTCAACAATGACGGAAAGACGTCAGCACCAGCACTTGTCGTTAAGGAAGGAGAACGACCACCTATTATATGTTTCAAATGCGGAGGGGAGGGACACATCAGTCCAAACTGCGCGATGCCATCCAAAGCATGTTATAATTGTGGAAGAGAAGGTCATTTAGCCCGATTTTGTCGTTTACCGAAAACAAATTCAGCTAGGATGGAGGCACCAAAAGTCGCCCCAGAAAAGTCAAAACCGGTTGTGCAAGGGAGAGCGTTTGTTGTGAACTCCCAGAGAGCAAGGAACCCGAATGAGGTCATCACGGGTAAGCTTATCATAAACTCTAAAGAAGTTTATACTTTATTTGATACCGGTTCAACCCATTCTTTTATTTCTCCTACTTGCGCTCATCGATTAAATTTGATTCCGGAGAAATTAGACTTTGACTTATCTGTGGAAACTCCGTTGGGAGAAACCTTCATTACCTCCACTGGTTTTAAGTCTTGTTTGGTTCAAGTTGGTACCCACACATTACCTATCGATCTGATTTCATTAAAAATACTTGCATTTGACGTGATTCTAGGGATTGATTGGTTAACTACTCATTATGCAAAAATTGATTATTTTCGTAAGGTTGTTAGCTTTCATATTCCTAATCGACCTATTATGCGAATTCAAGTAACCAAACCATTAAAATCAATCGCTGTCATCTCAAGCCATAAAGCTATTCGTTTATTGAAAAACGGATGTCAAGCTTTCTTAGCTCATGTCACATATCTAAACAAAAATACGTCAGCTTTGAATGATATTTCTGTTGTTAATAAATTTCCTGACGTATTTCCCGAAGAACTTCCTGGCCTACCCCCAGAGCGTGAAATTAAATTTTGTATCGACCTTGAACCCGGTACAAAACCCATTTCCAAAGCTCCATATCGAATGGCTCCTATTGAACTTCAGGAGTTAAAGACCCAACTGCAGGAATTGTTAGACATTGGTTTTATTCGTCCTAGTACTTCTCCTTGGGGTGCTCCTGTTCTGTTCGTGAAGAAGAAAGATGGGAGTATGCGACTTTGTATTGATTATCGGGAGTTGAATCATGTCACCATCAAAAATAGGTACCCATTGCCACGTATTGATGACCTGTTTGACCAGTTGCAAGGAGCACGATTCTTTTCAAAGATCGATCTTCGTTCTGGATATCATCAGCTGAAGGTTAGAACTGAGGATATTCCAAAGACTGCCTTCAGAACTCGGTATGGGCATTATGAATTCTTAGTTATGTCTTTTGGATTGACTAATGCTCCTGCTGCCTTCATGGATATGATGAACAGGGTATTTAAGGAATATTTGGATCACTTTGTGGTCGTCTTTATCGATGACATCCTTGTTTATTCCAAAAGCCGTGACGATCATGAGCAACACTTGAGGCTGGTACTCCAAAAGCTTCGTGAATACAAACTTTATGCCAAGTTGAAGAAATGCGAGTTCTGGCTGGAAGAGGTAGCATTCCTTGGGCACGTAGTATCAAGTCGTGGAATATCGGTTGACCCGGCAAAGATTGAAGCTATTCAAAGCTGGGAGCAACCTAAATCAGTAACCGAAGTACGTAGCTTTCTCGGTCTAGCTGGTTATTATCGGAGATTCGTGGAAGGATTTTCTCGAATCGCTACTCCGTTAACTCAGCTGACTCGAAAAGATACAAAGTTCGGTTGGAGCGAAGAATGTGAGCAGAGTTTTCAAGAACTCAAGAGGAGACTCATTTCAGCACCTGTTCTAACAATACCATCTGGCTCGGAGGGATTTGTCATCTACAGTGATGCTTCGAGCAAAGGGTTGGGATGTGTTCTCATGCAACATGGAAAAGTCATAGCCTATGCATCAAGACAACTCAAGGAATATGAGAGGAATTATCCTACTCATGATCTAGAGTTGGCAGCTGTTGTCTTTGCACTTAAAATTTGAAGGCATTACTTGTATGGGGAGAAGGTGGAGATCTTTACGGATCATAAAAGTCTCAAATATTTCTTCACTCAAAAGGAACTCAACATGCGACAACGACGTTGGCTTGAACTGTTGAAAGATTATGATCATACCATTCAATATCATCCTGGAAAAGCGAACGTGGTAGCTGACGCATTGAGTAGAAGATCATATGCAAGTACGAGTGCGATATTGTCAACACAAAGACCCATTTTGTGTGATTTGCAAAGGATGGAGATAGAGTTAAAGACTCTAGGGACCCATGCGATGATGGCGAATATACGAGTAGAACCGACTTTAATCGATAAAGTTAAAGCTGCTCAAGCTACAGACCTGGAGCTGATGCGTATGAAGAAGAAAGTGCAAGAAGGTGCTATACCGGAAGCAAGAATCGATGAAGAAGGAATACTTCGAGTCAACTCCAGACTTTGTGTTCCTAACAACCCTGATTTAAAGTATGAAATCATGATGGAGGCGCACAACACACCGTTTACAATCCATCCTGGAAGTACCAAAATGTATCATGATCTTCGTCATACATTTTGGTGGAGCAATATGAAGAGAGAGATAGCGTTGTTTATCTCAAGGTGTCTAACTTGTCAACGAGTCAAAGCGGAGCATCAAGTACCAAAAGGTCCATTGCAACCACTTGAAATTCCAGAATGGAAGTGGGAGCACATTACCATGGATTTCGTTACCGGTCTTCCTAGGGTTTCTCAAGGTATTGATGCGATTTGGGTCATTGTTGATAGATTGACCAAGTCTGCTCATTTCTTACCGATACGAGAAACTTATACACTTGAACGTCTTGCTCGTATGTACATAAACGAGATTGTAAGACTGCATGGTATGCCAGTATCCATAGTTTCTGACCGAGACCCAAGATTCACTTCACGATTTTGGGTTAGTTTACAAAAAGCTATGGGCACGGAGTTACGATTTAGTTCAGCATATCATCCTCAGACGGACGGACAATCAGAGAGGACTATTCAAACTCTTGAAGATCTATTAAGACTCTGTGTCTTTGACTTCAAAGGAAGTTGGGACAAGTTCTTACCATTGGTGGAGTTTTCCTACAACAACAGTTATCAAGCAAGTATTGGCATGGCTCCATTCGAAGCATTGTATGGAAGAAAATGTCGTTCTCCAGTATGCTGGGATGAGGTGGGCGAAGCAACGTTGTTGGGACCGGAGTTGGTACGTATGACTACAGAAAAGATTCAAACGATCCGACAACGTATAAAAACCTCACAAGATCGACAAAAGAGTTATGCTGATCTTCATCGAAAGGACGTGGAATTTGATGTAGGAAATCATGTGTTCTTACGTGTTGCTCCATGGAAAGGAGTTACGAGATTTGGAAAGAGAGGAAAGCTAAATCCTCGATTCATCGGCCCATTTTTAATCCTCGATCGAGTAGGAACTGTGGCTTATAGACTCGCTTTACCGCCAAGTATGTCTCGTGTTCATAACGTTTTCCACATATCCATGTTACGCAAATATGTGGAAGACCCGAACCACATTATTGAGTTAGAACCGGACGAAATAGCGGAGGATTTGACGTATGAAGAAGTTCCTGTTCAAATCTTGGATAAGAAGGAACATATTCTACGCTCCAAGGTTATACCTCAAGTCAAAGTTTTGTGGAGAAACCACGATGTTGAGGAAATGACTTGGGAGTTAGAATCAGAAATGAAATCAAGGTATCCTTACCTCTTCGACATACCAGGTACGTACCCTAATTTCGAGGGCGAAATTTCATAAGAAGGGGAGGTTGTAAGACCCCAATTTTTATAAATAAAGATGAATTTTCTATAAATATCATTTTTGAATATTATGGAGTTAATTTGATATAATGTTATAGTTGTGGGTAATATTTATAAATTTTGCAAAGTAAGCAAGTTGTTATAAAATATTCGTTTGGTCGGGGAATATTCTTTTTGTCGGGGAATATTCGTACGACGGCACAATCATTGGTGGACCCCACAACGGAATTATTGTCGGATTGAGAAAACGACATAATTATCTTTCTATAAAAATAACAGCTGAGGTGTTACCGTTAAAATCGTTAAAACTGTTGAACTACTTGGTAGTAAAAGTACAGTAATACGCGTGGTTGCATAGTAGCACACGGTATTGATTATTGATGCTTACGTGAGAAGTCACTCAGCTATACTCAATTATTACTACAGTAATTGCTGCATCATATCTCTTAAATTATTGTCATAGTATCATCTGTATAATATGTTATATTATTGAGACGTTGTGGTAAGTTTGGTTATTTTATGGGGGGCCATATGTCATCATCTAAGAGTCTCTTCGTCAATAGTAATTACCGTCGTCAATAGTAATTACCGTCGTCAATAGTAATTACCTTCGTCAATAGTATTTACCTTGGTCAATAGTAATTACCTTCGTCAATAGTATTTACCTTGGTCAATAGTATTTACCTTGGTCAATAGTAATTACCTTCGTCAATAGTATTTACCTTGGTCAATAGTAATTACTTTCGTCAATAGTAGTTGTCCCTTCAATATTACCAAGAGTCATTTGACCCTTCGTTAAGACCAAGAGTCATTTGACCCTTCGTTAAGACCAAGAGCCACCCTCAGTTTTTCTATAAATAGAGGCCTAGGGCTTCATTATTTTTCACGAATTCATTCAAGCTATAGAGAGAGAAAGTATAGAGAGAATAAGAGAGAGAGAGAGAGACTAAAAGTATTTTGCTACATCACTTTTCCAATATCCAGTTCTTTTAAGGTAGGGAATATTATTTCTTTTATATTCATGAAGAGAACTTCTGTTATTCCATTTGTTATTATTCTGTTGGAATAACCAGTATACGCGGTCTACCCTATAGTTGGTGGCATTCTTCTATTATTCTGTTGGAACATCCTGTCTGTGTGTTTTACACCGGACCTGGTTCCGTTTATTATTCTGTTGGAACATCCTGTCTGTGTGTTTTACACCGGACCTGGTTCCGTTTTATTATTATTCTGTTGGAATATCCTGTCTGTGTGTTTTACACCGGACCTGGTTCCATTATTTATTATTCTGTCGGAATATCCTGTCTGTGCGTTTACGCCGGACCTGGTTCCATTATTTATTATTCTATTGGAATAACCTGTCTGTGCGGTCTATCGCATGCATGGTGATTTCTTTTGTTATTCCATTCTTTATTGTACTCAGTTGGTTAAGTTTTGACTTCTATACTCCATGAAATTTGTGGAATATCCTTGATAGTTGCGTTTCATCCAGTATCTTTTCAAGAAAATATTCTTCTAAGCGTTCTTAAATTTTACTCCACAAAGCAGTATCATGTTGACAATTTGGACGTTATTAATTTCTGGATAAATTAATTCTTGAACTTGTTTTATTGAATTTTTATATCATTGTCATCATCCTCATGTTTATATTCTGTTGAAAGTCATCTGTGGCCTGTAGTGCATAGATGGACTTGGTATGATTATGACCAGGGATTATTCGGTATAATCATGACCGTAATGTTACAAATGATGTGGTAAAAGTCCTCATTGGCCCGTAGTGCATTGATGGACAGTTGTTGGCATGATCATGACCATTAATGAATACACGAATATCCTTGGCCGTAGTGCAGGGGTGATTCGATGATGTGGATTATTTTATTAAGCTGAGTCTCAGCGATTACAGTGTTGAAAAACTTTTTAAATCGTAAAAGATAGTAGAGTTTATTTTCTACTTGACTCTTTTAATGGATTGCTTGTTCCGCTACAGTTAAACTTGATGTCTATTATATTTTATCAGTTTAACATTGTTGAAGGCTAATGATAATTTATTCTGCATTATCTTAGTCATAATATTTCTTACTGGGCTAGTTGAGCTCACCCTTTCTTTCACTGTTCTCTTCAGGAAATGAGAACGTAGCTGGGACAAGTCGGGGTACGGAGTGATGGTCCGAATGATAGTATTAGTTAGTAGTCCTCACTATTCTATGTAATGGTGTGTTAATAAATGTAATGAGGACTCCTTTTGAGTATGAATACTCTCTAGAAGATAATATTTGTATTCAAACTCACAGTTTATGTTTTGTCGTATTGTACACGACAGATGTATTAATCAGTTGTATTTGTATTCTGTACTATGTATCTGACGACTCAAGATGGGTGATATATACCTAATTTTGGGGGCGTCACAATTATCATTACTGATCTATTATCATTACTCTCCGTTATTTAACCTAATTTCTCCCTATAATTAAATACATACCAACTATTACGCAACAACTCATGCTACAAACAATTCAAAATACTGTTGAAAGTGCAAAGGAGTTATATGGAGACTTTCATATTATGGTGACAACGCCTTCAATAGGAGGGGCTATGGCAATTTTTGTAGACTATATCTCACGGTGTTTATATTTATGGCTTCTTCATCTATTGCATTCTATTATCTGGATTGTGATTTTACATGATTTGTTAACTACTAACATCCGATAAATTATTTTCGTCATCATTAATTGTTTTTTTTGGTATTACGGTAATACTGTGAGCGCCTATACAATTACCAAAAATAAATAAAAAATTAATGAGGCAATGTATTCGTTATTTAACTATAATATTGTGTTATGTATGACACGGTGCTATATTGCTATATTTTTGGACATGGTGTTTGTTTGACATGAAGATCCGACATAATTATTAATACTCGTACTTTTTAATTTCCGCATGTAACATGTGATTTCCCTTCAGGTCTGAGGACCGAAACTGAGACATTATTCTGCTGTTTCTCCTTTCGTTTGGATGTTAGAATTCTGGTGAAGTAAGCGTATATGAGACAAGAACTTTTCAAAATGTATCAAGTACATGTGTCAGATATTTGAGGCTCGGTGACGTTAGTGTAATGCGTAACATACTTCAAATATGCCACTAGCAATCATATCAATATAATAATTCGATGAGATTATGCATTACACTTTCTAAATATTTGTTAGTGCTTTAGAATGAAAGAGATACCTATTTTTAATCTTATTGGTTACATTATAGACATTTTTATCAATAAATTAATATACATATATGCACACACACACACACACACAACTGTTATATAAAGTCCTAGAGTTTATTGATTAGATTAATTCTATACTTGGATATGTATTTGTGCACAAAACGGTTACCCAGCTCTATATTATCGCACAACAATCTAACATCTTCTTATTATATTTTAATTTATTAATTACATGTATAAATTTATTATTAAAAAAATAAATAATCCCGCCACAACGCGCATGTTTGTATCTAGTTTTATACTAACTACTAGTATGTTTTAAATAAAAAGTTATCTATTTTTTACTGGACATAGATAACTAATCTTTTACTTTTTAAAAAAAAATTAATATTATGTTATTAATTTTAGAAGTTAGAACTTTTTACTAGAAAGATATAATAAAAATATCTATTCATATTATTAATTTATATATACTATCTATGATTTAGATAAAAAATTATCTATCTTTTATTTCACATAGATAAGTAATTTTTTATTTTAAAACAAGAATATTATTATGGTGTTAATTTTAAAAGTTAAAGTTTTTTACGTGAAAGATAAAATAAAAGTATCTTTGTAGTCTACAAAGATTCTTTTATTTTTATTTTTTTTACTACAATTGTAGATTGAAGATAACACAATTTTTTTTTATTAAATTTGAAAAATAAAAGAGACAAAATAAGAAATGAGTAATGCTAAGGACACTAACTATACATTAAAAGTTGTACACACATAATATAAAAATAGGGAACGAAAACCTATAATTAAATATTTTACACATTTTTATTGGTACATAGGATTATTCATAAGGAGTAATCGCTTTATAATATAGAAGATATATATAAATACTAAATGGATCTGATCTCATCGATAGTTTTTTTTTTTTAATTATTATTATTATTATTCTTTTTTCTTCCAATGGAAGTCTAGTGAAAAGATGGTCGTGTATTTTATTAGCACCTAATAAATCAGTCAAAGCCCAATATTGGTGTCTCAATTAATTATCAACAATTACTAATAACTAGTAAGTACTAAGATATTGGAGTATATAATATGAATATTCAAAAAAAAAAGGAAAAGAAAAACAATTGCTTAGTTGCTTTAATTCTAAGTATATGTCGGCAAAAAAGAAGAGGAGCAGAGAGTAGAATACTTATTTCTTAGAATAATAGAGCTAATATTAATTAATACGCCACTAGAAGAAAACAACGCTAAAAGCTGAAACCAATGCAGCAGCACTAAACCCTAAACCCTAAAAAAAATGTACCTCCCAATATCAATAGTTTTCTCCAGAAACCCAAGGAAAAATACTAAGTACTACTACTACTATAATATCAAGGAAAAACATAAACAAAAAAACTGGTGACTTGCGGCCTTTTAACTCTTAGATGTGAACGATCTCTCTCTCTCTCTGTGTATGCTTGCCTGTATACGGCAGAAATCAGCTGCAATCAATAGAAAAAACAAAAGAGGAAGAAAACCCCTATTAGGAAATAAATAAAAACGTAACAAAATAATTAAATATTTGTCAAATTAATTTTAATGGAGATTGTAAAATAGAAAATCTGTTATAAATATTATAAGTCCCAGAAATCCTAATATTAATTACTCCTGGTAAGGGAGATAATTAAGGATGCCATGCCAGTCTATAAATTTACCTTTCTTCCTCAAATCTCATTTCACCAATACGCGCGGGCCGGGAAAGACGAGAAAATCAAACACAATAATTGAAGGGAAAGATAATGCAGCCATAAGTCGGTCAAAAAGAGCTTTCATCCCCCCTTGTGTCCAGGCCATGCAAGGACGTTCAAACACCACCTAACAAAGGCCTTTTCTATTCAAAACACTTCCATTGTTTGGTCACCCTAAAGTGTACTCTACTTTGACTTACAAAACAGTAGCAGACTAACATGGGTGGGTGATGTTGTGTTTACATTAATTAGGCCATTGGAGTAAATTAGTCCTCTGTCTCTCTCTCTCTCTCTCTCTATATATATAGACTTGAAAAGTGATTCAAACCTGAACTGTGCTTTGACAACCTGATGTGGGATATCCCTTATAATATATCGCTTGCTGTCTATTTTAATTACTGTTTCTTTTAATAATTAGTTTATTTTAATCCATGCATGTGTTTTAATCCATGCATGTGTCCCAACACCTTTCCTTTTGCAACCGATATGTGACTATCTTACACAAGTGTCCCGACACCGCAAACATCCGGTGTGAGACTATCTAAATCCCAATGACAAAAACTAGCAACCAATATGGGACTATTACTTACCATTTATTTTAATTTGGTGTTTAAATAATCATTTTCATTGTACATCAGATGTGAGATTATTCTTTTCGGTTCATATTAATTCAGCTTATAGGTAACCCTTTCTATTGTGTAATCGATGTGGGACTACTCCACAAGGTTTATTTTAATCCACGTGTCCAACACCGTAAACATGAGTTACTTGCAACCGATAACCTGATGCGAGACTATTCTTTATAATTTAAATAGTCAAAATAAGAATAAAACACTCTAAATTTAAAGAAATAATTAAGTCTGAACGTATAAATAAATAAACACAACGAAATTCCTACAGTAAACCTTCAAATTTATGGAGCTTGTAGTCGTACATTTTTTGGGAAGAAGTTTCTTTCTCTGAGAAATTTTCCCGGGAATTTCAGATTCAGACTCATAATCCCATAAGATTGTGAGTATAATTACCCAAATCTTCGTCTCTGTGTGTGTGTGTGTATATATATATATATAATTATTTTCCATGAATGCATTTATACGAGTTTGCTCACAATAGACCAAACTACCATCTTAAAAGTAATGGGAGGAAAATAACAAAATACTTAAATGGTGCAAGTGCTTAAAGGTTGAAAGGTACGAGAGTTATGATTACTGAAGGTGACATATCTGGGCAGTGAAAAGACAATAATTCTCTTAACTCACCCCCTACTATACTGCTCTATATTGGCTTTCCCACCCGATACACAAGTATCTCACCCATTTCATGTTAAGAAACTTAAGCCTAAATTTTAGCACGTAAATGCAATGTTGCTTTGCTAGTACCCAGAAAAACCATCATGTATTGTGCACGAACACATACCATATACCGCAGACAAAATTTGATAGTAGACCAGACAAAATTATTCCATGAGAGAGAGAAAAGGAGAGAGTTTACCTTAGCTATAGAATGAAAATTTGTTGAAAAAAATAAACTTCAACAGGACGGATCAACACTCCTACCCTCCTCACTTGCAGCTCTATGCTGCTGTGGAGCCACCTGGGGTTGCTGTGGCTGAGTTTGCTGCTGCTGCTGCTGGTGAAGTAAAAGCTGAGGATGAACCTGAAGTTGTTGAGGGTGATGAGATTGATCTTGTGGCTGTTGTTGAATCTGATAAGGATTATCATGATAAGAACCCAAAGCCAATGACATGGCTGAACCCGAACCACTCATCTGATTGAACCCGCTCCCACTAACCTGCCCACCCGTATCAAACCCGCTGTTAAACCTCACCAGCTCCGGCTGCTGCTGTTCATAATTCCTTATCAGTTCTTGCTGCTCTCTTGCCGCCACGGCTAATTGCTGAGCCTCCAGCATTTGCTGCTGCTGATCTCGAATCACCAACTGTGCGGCCCCATGGGCCTGACCCGTAGGTAGGCCCAACATCGGCTGCATATTGTAGGGTAAAACCGTTGCCGGGGAGAGATTATTTGGGTGCTGTTGCTGCATGAAGCCAGGATGCTGAAGGATGGGTAACATTGCGGACGGCCCAATGTAATTGGCCAACTCTTTCTTGGCATTGAATAGGTCGTGCTGGACCTGCTTGAGTCTGTGCTGGAGAATTGAGATTAGGCCAACGCAGCCGTAAACCGGATCTCGAAGGCGAGCATCAGCCTCGTAGGCGAGGGAATTGACGGCGTCTTCGCGTTGGGCTGCGTTCAGGTCGTTGAGGAGTTTGGCGACGTTGCTGGCACCGAACACTTTGTGGACGTTGGCGAATTTCTGAGGCTGGTCCGGTGGGAAATAAGGTGCGAATACACATTCTTGCGTGCATTTTCGCCGGAGGAATTTGCAGGCCGCACATGGAGAGTTTGAGGATGACATTTTTTTAATCCTTTCCCTATAAAACTGGACACATTAATTCACAATAAATGAGAAATAATCAATTGTTAGAGTGAGGGAGATTTGACTAATACTATATAGTAATATAAAAAAGAAAAGATTATATGGTAGTATCATTCACGGATTTAAGTGAAGCAGGTTTTTGGTAAGTCAATAAACAGTAGTTAATATCATCAAGAAGTTATTTATTTAAATAAGAAAAGTCAGAATTGTATGAACAACAAAAAAAGAAACGTACCATGAACAACAATAAAAATAAAATGATTTGAATTTGAAATGGAGTACCATTCACACACAAATACATCCCTGAATATATAGAGAGAAAGCAACGGGATAGCTACCGACAGGAGAAGAAGAATGAAACTAAATGGCGGAAAACGGAGTTGTCTCAGACGCGTAATTAATTTTAAGAAAGGAATTGCTCTCTCTCTCTCTCTCTCTCACTTCTTCATCAACTTGAAAGGCAAGAAACTTAATTAAGGTCTACCGATCTTTCTAGATCCGTTTATTCTCGTCAAACCGATTTTGGAGAAGTCAAATATCAAAACGTTAAGATCTTTTCCATAACTACAAACGAAACTCCCCTCCGGTTCATAAAAAACAAAAATGAATAATAATAAAAAAAATCACCTTTGATTTCGCTGAAAACTTGTTTAGATCACACTGTAAACTATCTCTCTCCCAAAGTCATCTGCAGAAAGAAAAAAAAAAGATTGTAAAAGTCTCCTTTCATGTTAAATAAAGAATGACTGCTAAAAATGGGAGTTTATTTCAACCTTCATTTGAATAGATAGAAAGAAGAGAGGGAGAATATGGGCTAGGGTTCGAGTGCAAGAGCGCTCGATCCGATCCTCAAGTTTCACGATCCCAACAGAAGAACCAAATAAAATGATTTTAATAAAAGATGAATCTGGAAATAAATTAAGAACGTTGAAATGACAAACACATAAATGGCTGAAAATAAAATTAAAAAAGAAGAAGAAGCAATACCATGGAGCCGGTGTCATTTATAGCACATATACATGTGTATGTATATATATATATGGTCTGATTTAGGAGAGAGAAAAACCTCAGCGTGTAGTCTATTCTCTGCCGTCGAGATTTGGAAATAGAGCCCTTTTGCCCCGTCTGATCAAAACAATAGAAGAGGTCTTTTTTATTATTCTGAACAATGATTAAATGCCTCTCTGAGTTTCCTGTTTGTCCCTGTACTATTTACATCTATCGCCTTCAACTAAATAATAAGTCCTTCAACTTTTTTTTCTTGACAAAAACTGTCCTCTATCTTTCTCTCCTTATCCTTTTCATACAAATCGCAAACCAAATGTTTCAGTGTATGGTGCTTAAATATGGAAGGCCTGCTGTTGATATTTTCTGCCAATTCTTTATGGCATCCATATTGGTATTAGTGCGAATTGAGCTCTTATTTTGGTTGCTAATTGTCGGTGCCTTTTCACAAAAATGTACTATAATTACAATTTAACTAATGGACCTGCTAGTTTAAGAAATACTATTAATGAGCATATAATTGCCTAGCTAATTAATACTAGTATTTTTCATGATAATTATAATTGGATAAATTTTGTGTAGTATTATAGAACAATTCAACATCACTCTCTCTCTCTCTCTCTCTCTCTCTAGATCTGTCTCCAATTTCATTTGGATTTGATGATAAATATTACTAAATGTTTAACAGAGAATATTTTTGACAATTGAATGAGTCAACATCTTTTATTACTACTATTCAATAATACTACTTGCCCGTTTGCTGAAATTGTGCTTTGAGTATAAATTAATATCTATTTTTATAAATATATAATCATATTTACGTGAAAGAAACAGAAATTGGCAAGACACATGATTAATCTTGTAATTTTGCTATGCTCATAATTAATATTGAGAATCGTATAAACTCGTTTGAGTGATAGAAATGAATTGATTAGAAATATAAATATTGCATTCTTTTTACTCGTAATAAGATTCAAACTCGTATTTTAATTATGTATATCCTTTTTATGTAGGGATAACAATGTAGGGGACGGGGCCAAGTTTTGTAATTCTTGTCCCCATTCACGATCATGAAAGATTTCCTCGTCCCCGCCTCATTTCTCGATAGGATACGACAATCCTTGACACTTGCGTACTCTTAAGATTTGAAATTATATAAACTCCTATTCTAATTATAATCATAATGATATTCTCATTACGTAGGGTTAATTAGGGCTCGATTATAATTGAATTAAATTGTCTATTCGGTTATAACCGAATTTCAAATTTCATATAATTTTACTATCCGAACAAGTATTCGAAATATTTACTAACCGAATAATTGAAACCCGAATAATCGAATTATACTATTCGATCGGTTATTTGATTAATAACCAAAATATATATAAATTTAATTTTACAAAACAAAAAAAATCATAAATTTCACATTAGAGTTTTTAAGAAATATTTAACTACAATCCGCAATCATAATAATTAATAAACTTGTTTAATAATTTCAAATTAACAATTGATAAGTACATAATCTGTTAAATAAATTATATCGAAACGTACTATTACATAAAATAAAATCAATTAATTAATTAGGTACTTACATGAATTAAGAGAAGACATCTTGTGTGTATCACGCTTCCGTTGCGCTTAAGGGTGAATGTTTTCAATTGTCTCTCTAAAGCTTATGATGCATGTGTAGGTGTGTATAAAATTCTTGAGATCCAAACCCTAACTGTTTTATTCAAGGGTCAAAATCGTCCATCAAAATTATGAAACCCTATGACCCATTATACTAAATTGATATTAATAATAATATTTATAGGTCACATAATTACCAAACTCATAAATAAGATGATTAAATTAATACAATATGTAAACTCAATAATTCTATAAATAGTAGATATCACATAAGGAATAAAATATTCTAATATAATCTATATGACAAAGCCTACCAAATTCTAATTAAAAATAATATTTTTTAATTTTTAATTTTTAATTCAATTAATCGGTTACCCAAATAGCTAATTTTCATATCCGAAATCAAGTTTAAAAGATTTTTTCGCCCCCGCCCGATTCTCAAGGTATAATCCCCGGTCATGGGACACCGAGCAAAATATATTTGTTCTTTCATAAAATTTTGATATATTTTCAATGATAATTTACAAATTTCAAAAACAAATAATTTATCATCCATAACATTAATATACCATTGCATTAATATTGGAAAAATGATAAATGAAGTTTAAAGTTAAGAATAAAAAATTATTTACATAATGGACATATTCTAAATAAATAGTAATATATGACTAAACTATATATATAAAAAAAAGGCTTAAATATAAATTATTACTTAAAATTATTGATATTTTTTTACTTCGGTGACCTTTTAATTTTTTCAACTAAATCATTAAATTATCAATTTTTTTCACTTTAATTCAATTAAAATACTACATCAAAAATTGATGATGTGGCCCTCTATACATGACAAATAAAGAGTTTGTGTAAAAAAAAATTACTTGGCATTTCGAAGGTAATATGATAAAAATAAATTAAAGAAAAAAGTAAATTCTTTTTATTCTTTTAGTAATGATTAAGGGTCAAAAGGTAATATGATGTCAAACCTTTCATTACTCTCTTCCAGTACCAGATGGAGCAACCTTTTTGTTAAACCTTAACCATCGAACCCAAACCAATCTTCACTTCCGTCAAGTCATTTGCACCTGCCACCATCGCCAAACTCGGTCCTGGTTTCAACTTTTTTGGTTGCGCCGTCGACGGACTAGGCAACTTCGTCACTCTTCGAGTCGATCCCCATGTCCATCCAGGTGAGATCTCCATCTCCGAAATCACCGGAGTCGGCAACCTCATAAAAGCTCAGCAAAGACCCTCTCTCTGGAATTGTGCCTGCATCATCGTCATATCCGTAATGAGAATGATTTGATCTGTTGGCCTGTGTTTCTCCCTCCACAAAGGTTTGCCCCTCGGTGGCGGCCTAGGTTCTAGCGCCGCCAAGCCATTTCTCCACTACTTATAATAAGTCTTCAGCTTCTTTATCTGGATCCAATTCTTTAACCAAACTGAAATATTATTTCCCCTTCTGAACTCACTCACTGAATAAGAAAGAGAAAAGTAAATGGATTAAAAAAACGAGATTGTGGGCATTAAATTTTGATGGTAAGAAAGAAAATTGAATAGTTGCTGATCGATATTGGGTTTGGATTAAATAGAGTTTATTAAAGAGTAGATCGATGATGAGCTTTCTCTTTCAATGTTCTTATGTTTTTGTAGCCTAGGTTTGAATATCGTCTGTAATTTGATTTGATCGATTTCTGATCTCTGTTTTTTGAATCAAGGGGCTTTTTAGTGAGTGGTAGATTTGATCAATTTCTGAGGGTTTTTGTTGATTTTGATTAGTATTAATGGCAGTTTTAATCAATTTTAGCCTTTTGTTGTTTTTGATCAGTATTAATGTTTAATATAAAGTGGATTGACGAATTTGCCCTTTAAATGTGTAATCAAAAATTAAAATACTATTTTTTAGTTACATATCAGCTGCAGTACGGCCTACCCGGACAACCACATCATCAATTTTTAACGTGGCAAACTCAATTAAATAGAAGTGAAAAAAATTAATAGTTTAATCATCTAACTGACAAAATTGAAAAGTGAATCACTGAAGTAAAATATGGCTCATAGTTTAAGGTAATAATTTATATTTAGCCTATATAAAAATAATAAGTTATTATATAATACAACACGGTGACGATGGGGAGGGGATAATAGTTCCTATTTCCCATCCACGAAAAAATTGGTCTAATTTGGGCTGGGCTGGGCGGGGCAGGTGGATTTGCGCGAGGACAAATTCAAGGATCCTTTACAATAATATACAACATTTAGTAAGTAATTACACTATTAGTGCATGCATAAAATAATTATAAAAAAAATACACTTTCCCATATTTATTTACAATATTAATGCAATTAGGATTTCTTAATTTAGGGAATTAGTATAAGATTCAATTCACAATAATAAGGAAACTTAAAATCAAGGAGTTTCATAATTAATAATTCATATTCAAATATATTGGATCTAACACAAAAATAAATTCAAATTCAAAATAATAAATCAAATTCAAATATTCAAATTTTGGCAACGTCATCTTCCTCCTCCTCTTCGCCGATCATCTTCCTCATCCCCTTCGCCGGTGAAACAGAGCGTCCGAAAATTCTAATTCCAATTTAATGTCCAAAAGAAAATAAGAACACTGCATAAGAAAGAGAGAGATAAGAGAGTGATGTGTAATGTAATGTTGATAACCAAACCTTCGTACTAAGGTAACCAAACTTTTATACTAAGGTAACCAAAATTTTATACCAAAGGTAACCAATATACATCCACACATGCAGTATGAATTGGTTACTTAGGTCAGAAAGTTTGGTTACCTTGGTATGAATGTTTGGCTACCAACTGCACTATGAAAAAATTGCAGATGTGGATGTGGATTGGTTACGTTGGTATGAAGGTTTAATTACCTTAGTATGAAGATTTGGTTATCTTGATGTGAATATTTGGTTACCAACTGCACTATATATTAATAAATCGTTTATAATATCTTCTGCATATAAAAATAGAAAACAATTTCAGTAGCAAAGCAAATACTATATATAGAGAGAGTAGTAGTAGTAATAAAAGGCTGCACTTTTCCACTATTTCTCGCCACTTTGAATCGCTTTTTATCTTTCTCTCTCTTCCTTCACACGCAGATGCAAGCATTTTTCATGTTTGTATTCATTCTACTCCATTTATCGGTGGACACCTCGATCCACACTCCCCCAAGTTTAATCAAAAATGCTTAGGCACCTCCGCGGAAGGCGTCGTCCCCGTTACGGCGCCCACCTCTGCACCTTGATTACTATCTTTTTATTATAAAAAATGATATGTATTGCAAATATTTATATTGACTTTTTAATTATTAGTTACGTGAATAATTATTAATAATTATTTTTTTAAAGATATGTATAATAAATGGAGTTACTATAAGTCATACGTATCAATATTATATATTAATAAATTTCGCTACTATAATTCGAAGTAAAGTTATCACAATATATAGCAGAACACCTCTATTTTTATGTATGTTAGTCGATTCATATATTAGTTGTACCGATGTTTATGTTATGCTCGTTACGAGATTTTTTAACATATTTTTTTAAAATATTAATTTTTTAATATATTTATATTGTAAGACCCCAACTTTTATAAATAAAGATGAATTTTCTATAAATATCATTTTTGAATATTATGAAGTTAATTTGATATAATGTTATAGTTGTGAGTAATATTTATAAATTTTGCAAAGTAAGCAAGTTGTTATAAAATATTCGTTTGGTCGGGGAATATTCTTTTTGTCGGGGAATATTCGTACGACGGCACAATCATTGGTGGACCCCACAACGGAATTATTGTCGGATTGAGAAAACGACAGAATTATCTTTCTATAAAAATAACAGCCGAGGTGTTACCGTTAAAATCGTTAAAACTGTTGAACTACTTGGTAGTAAAAGTACAGTAATACGCGTGGTTGCATAGTAGCACACGGTATTGATTATTGATGCTTACGTGAGAAGTCACTCAGCTATACTCAATTATTGCTACAGTAATTGCTGCATCATATCTCTTAAATTATTGTCATAGTATCATCTGTATAATATGTTATATTATTGAGACGTTGTGGTAAGTTTGGTTATTTTATGGGGGGCCATATGTCATCATCTAAGAGTCTCTTCGTCAATAGTAATTACCGTCGTCAATAGTAATTACCGTCGTCAATAGTAATTACCGTCGTCAATAGTATTTACCTTGATCAATAGTAATTACCTTGGTCAATAGTATTTACATTGGTCAATAGTAATTACCTTCGTCAATAGTATTTACCTTGGTCAATAGTAATTACTTTCGTCAATAGTAGTTGTCCCTTCAAAATTACCAAGAGTCATTTGAACCTTCGTTAAGACCAAGAGTCATTTGACCCTTCGTTAAGACCAAGAGCCACCCTCAGTTTTTCTATAAATAGAGGCCTAGGGCTTCATTATTTTTCACGAATTCATTCAAGCTATAGAGAGAGAAAGTATAGAGAGAATAAGAGAGAGAGAGAGACTAAAAGTACTCTGCTACATCACTTTTCCAATATCCAGTTCTTTTAAGGTAGGGAATACTATTTCTTTTATATTCATGAAGAGAACTTCTGTTATTCCATTCGTTATTATTCTGTTGGAATAACCAGTATACGCGGTCTACCCTATACTTGGTGACATTCTTCTATTATTCTGTTGGAACATCCTGTCTGTGTGTTTTACACCGGACCTGGTTCCGTTTATTATTCTGTTGGAACATCATGTCTGTGTGTTTTACACCGGACCTGGTTTCCTTTTTATTATTATTCTGTTGGAGCATCCTGTCTGTGTGTTTTACACCGGACCTGGTTCCATTATTTATTATTCTGTCGGAATATCCTGTCTGTGCGTTTACGCCGGACCTGGTTCCATTATTTATTATTCTGTTGGAATAACCTGTCTGCGCGGTCTATCGCATGCATGGTGATTTCTTTTGTTATTCCATTCTTTATTATACTCAGTTGGTTAAGTTTTGACTTCTATACTCCATGAAATTTGTGGAATATCCTTGATAGTTGCGTTTCATCCAGTATCTTTTCAAGAAAATATTCTTCAAAGCATTCTTGAATTTTACTCCACAATGCAGTATCATGTTGACAATTTGGACGTTGTTAATTCCTGGATAAATTAATTCTTGAACTTGTTTTATTGAATTCTTATATCATTGTCATCATCCTCATGTTTATAAAATGTTGAAAGTCATCTGTGGCATGTAGTGCATAGATGGACTTGGTATGATTATGACCAGGGATTATTCGGTATAATCATGACCGTAATGTTACAAATGATGTGGTAAAAGTCCTCATTGGCCCGTAGTGCATTGATGGACAGTTGTTGGCATGATCATGACCATTAATGAATACACGAATATCCTTGGCCGTAGTGCAGGGGTGATTCGATGATGTGGATTATTTTATTAAGCTGAGTCTCAGCGATTACAGTGTTGAAAAACTTTTTAAATCATAAAAGATAGTAGAGTTTATTTTCTACTTGACTCTTTTAATGGATTGCTTGTTCCGCTACAGTTAAACTTGATGTCTATTATATTTTATCAGTTTAACATTGTTGAAGGCTAATGATAATTTATTCTGCATTATCTTAGTCATAATATTTCTTACTGGGCTAGTTGAGCTCACCCTTTCTTTCACTGTTCTCTTCAGGAAATGAGAACGTAGCTGGGACAAGTCGGGGTACGGAGTGATGGTCCGAATGATAGTATTAGTTAGTAGTCCTCACTATTCTATGTAATGGTGTGTTAATAAATGTAATGAGGACTCCTTTTGAGTATGAATACTCTCTAGAAGATAATATTTGTATTCAAACTCACAGTTTATGTTTTGTCGTATTGTACACGACAGATGTATTAATCAGTTGTATTTGTATTCTGTACTATGTATCTGACGACCCAAGATGGGTGATGTATACTTAATTTTGGGGGCGTCACAGTTGGTATCAGAGCTTAGGGATATGATCCCTGGCTAAGATGTGAGAATAGAACTAAGAGGGGAGAGACGGGGAATTCCTTCGCTAGTATGACATACCTAAGTTTATTTGCATGGTATTTAATTGGTCGGTCATAATATAAGGATAATATATGGCATATCAATTAATTTTTATTTTGTGACAGTATCTGAAAATGGCATCTGGGAATGTTGAGAATAGCAATAGAGCACAGACGACTGTTGATTCACCACATATCAATAATCAGGATAATGTGCATCAGGAAGGTGTCAATCCTCATGCAAACAACAACACTGACCAAATGATGAATGATCAAATGTTCAGAGGCTTTATGCAATTCATGCAACAACAGGTGAAAGCGGCTCCTGTCTACAACGTAGGTGGAAATACTGGAAACTCTCAGGCGGTCACCGCTAAACAGTTTAAGGAGCTGGGACCACCGGAGTTTAAGGGAGAACCCAAACCACTTGTAGCTGAAACATGGATAAAGCAGATCACCAAGATATTTGATGTCTTGGGTTGCTCCGAGGAGCAAAAGGTTCCCTTTGCCGCCTTTATGTTGCGAGGAGAGGCAGATTACTGGTGGGAATCGATAAAGCGTACTCAACCTGCCGCACTGAAGATGTCTTGGGAGAAGTTTCAAGATCTGTTTAACGACAAATACTTTCCCGAGAGTATTCGTCACATGAAGGAGGTGGAGTTCATCAAATTGGAGCAGAATAATATGACCGTGTCGCAGTACGAGGCAAAATTTGCGGAGTTATCCCGGTTTGCGTCCCACCTGGTGGATAATGAAGAAAGAATGACGCGGATATTTTTAAGAGGTTTGAAGCCGGAGATACGTCAACATCTTGTTTCTCATAAACTGTGTTTGTATTCAGATGTTGTAAATAGGGCTCAGTTGGTGGAGCGCGATAACGAGACAACGCAACCAAAAGAGAGCAGCCGGCAAAATGATAATACCAGTGAGAGCAGTCATCGAAGCGGTGACAACAAGCGTGGAGGGAATCAACAGGCCAGAAATGGTAACCACTTCGGTGGTAATCAGGGCCAAAACAATAAGAATGGACATTTCAAGAAGAGGAGATTCAACAATGACAGAAAGACGTCAGCACCAGCACCTGTCGTTAAGGAAGGAGAACGACCACCTATCATATGTTTCAAATGCGGAGGGGAGGGACACATCAGTCCAAACTGCGCGATGCCGTCCAAAGCATGTTATAATTGTGGAAGAGAAGGTCATTTAGCCCGATTTTGTCGTTTACCAAAAACAAATTCAGCTAGGATGGAGGCACCAAAAGCCGTCCCAGAAAAGTCAAAACCGGTTGTGCAAGGGAGAGCGTTTGTTGTGAACTCCCAGAGAGCAAGGAACCCGAATGAGGTCATCACGGGTAAGCTTATCATAAACTCTAAAGAAGTTTATACTTTATTTGATACCGGTTCAACCCATTCTTTTATTTCTCCTACTTGCGCTCATCGATTAAATTTGATTCCGGAGAAATTAGACTTTGACTTATCTGTGGAAACTCCGTTGGGAGAAACCTTCATTACCTCCACTGGTTATAAGTCTTGTTTGGTTCAAGTTGGTTCCCACACATTACCTATCGATCTGATTTCATTAAAAATACTTGCATTTGACGTGATTCTAGGGATTGATTGGTTAACTACTCATTATGCAAAAATTGATTGTTTTC
This sequence comes from Panax notoginseng, assembly GCA_016801055.1. Taxonomy (NCBI): domain Eukaryota; kingdom Viridiplantae; phylum Streptophyta; class Magnoliopsida; order Apiales; family Araliaceae; genus Panax; species Panax notoginseng. The sequence continues at coordinate 268,226,528 of CM029012.1, forward strand.
GTAAGGTTGTTAGCTTTCATATTCCTAATCGACCTATTATGCGAATTCAAGCAACCAAACCATTAAAATCAATCGCTGTCATCTCAAGCCATAAAGCTATTCGTTTATTGAAAAACGGATGTCAAGCTTTCTTAGCTCATGTCACAGATCTAAACAAAAATACGTCAGCTTTGAATGATATTTCTGTTGTTAATAAATTTCCTGACGTATTTCCCGAAGAACTTCCTGGCCTACCCCCAGAGCGTGAAATTGAATTTTGTATCGACCTTGAACCCGGTACAAAACCCATTTCCAAAGCTCCATATCGAATGGCTCCTATTGAACTTCAGGAGTTAAAGACCCAACTGCAGGAATTGTTAGACATTGGTTTTATTCGTCCTAGTACTTCTCCTTGGGGTGCTCCTGTTCTGTTCGTGAAGAAGAAAGATGGGAGTATGCGACTTTGTATTGATTATCGGGAGTTGAATCATGTCACCATCAAAAATAGGTACCCATTGCCACGTATTGATGACCTGTTTGACCAGTTGCAAGGAGCACAATTCTTTTCAAAGATCGATCTTCGTTCTGGATATCATCAGCTGAAGGTTAGAACTGAGGATATTCCAAAGACTGCCTTCAGAACTCGGTATGGGCATTATGAATTCTTAGTTATGTCTTTTGGATTGACTAATGCTCCTGCTGCCTTCATGGATATGATGAACAGGGTATTTAAGGAATATTTGGATCACTTTGTGGTCGTCTTTATCGATGACATCCTTGTTTATTCCAAAAGCCGTGACGATCATGAGCAACACTTGAGGCTGGTACTCCAAAAGCTTCGTGAATACAAACTTTATGCCAAGTTGAAGAAATGCGAGTTCTGGCTGGAAGAGGTAGCATTCCTTGGGCACGTAGTATCAAGTCGTGGAATATCGGTTGACCCGGCAAAGATTGAAGCTATTCAAAGCTGGGAGCAACCTAAATCAGTAACCGAAGTACGTAGCTTTCTCGGTCTAGCTGGTTATTATCGGAGATTCGTGGAAGGATTTTCTCGAATCGCTACTCCGTTAACTCAGCTGACTCGAAAAGATACAAAGTTCGGTTGGAGCGAAGAATGTGAGCAGAGTTTTCAAGAACTCAAGAGGAGACTCATTTCAGCACCTGTTCTAACAATACCATCTGGCTCGGAGGGATTTGTCATCTACAGTGATGCTTCGAGCAAAGGGTTGGGATGTGTTCTCATGCAACATGGAAAAGTCATAGCCTATGCATCAAGACAACTCAAGGAATATGAGAGGAATTATCCTACTCATGATCTAGAGTTGGCAGCTGTTGTCTTTGCACTTAAAATTTGGAGGCATTACTTGTATGGGGATGAGGTGGAGATCTTTACGGATCATAAAAGTCTCAAATATTTCTTCACTCAAAAGGAACTCAACATGCGACAACGACGTTGGCTTGAACTGTTGAAAGATTATGATCATACCATTCAATATCATCCTGGAAAAGCGAACGTGGTAGCTGACGCATTGAGTAGAAGATCATATGCAAGTACGAGTGCGATATTGTCAACACAAAGGCCCATTTTGTGTGATTTGCAAAGGATGGAGATAGAGTTAAAGACTCCAGGGACCCATGCGATGATGGCGAATATACGAGTAGAACCGACTTTAATCGATAAAGTTAAAGCTGCTCAAGCTACAGACCTGGAGCTGATGCGTATGAAGAAGAAAGTGCAAGAAGGTGCTATATCGGAAGCAAGAATCGATGAAGAAGGAATACTTCGAGTCAACTCCAGACTTTGTGTTCCTAACAACCCTGATTTAAAGTATGAAATCATGATGGAGGCGCACAACACACCGTTTGCAATCCATCCTGGAAGTACCAAAATGTATCATGATCTTCGTCATACATTTTGGTGGAGCAATATGAAGAGAGAGATAGCGTTGTTTATCTCAAGGTGTCTAACTTGTCAACGAGTCAAAGCGGAGCATCAAGTACCAAAAGGTCCATTGCAACCACTTGAAATTCCAGAATGGAAGTGGGAGCACATTACCATGGATTTCGTTACCGGTCTTCCTAGGGTTTCTCAAGGTATTGATGCGATTTGGGTCATTGTTGATAGATTGACCAAGTCTGCTCATTTCTTACCGATACGAGAAACTTATACACTTGAACGTCTTGCTCGTATGTACATAAACGAGATTGTAAGACTGCATGGTATGCCAGTATCCATAGTTTCTGACCGAGACCCAAGATTCACTTCACGATTTTGGGTTAGTTTACAAAAAGCTATGGGCACGGAGTTACGATTTAGTTCAGCATATCATCCTCAGACGGACGGACAATCAGAGAGGACTATTCAAACTCTTGAAGATCTATTAAGACTCTGTGTCTTTGACTTCAAAGGAAGTTGGGACAAGTTCTTACCATTGGTGGAGTTTTCCTACAACAACAGTTATCAAGCAAGTATTGGCATGGCTCCATTCGAAGCATTGTATGGAAGAAAATGTCGTTCTCCAGTATGCTGGGATGAGGTGGGCGAAGCAACGTTGTTGGGACCGGAGTTGGTACGTATGACTACAGAAAAGATTCAAACGATCCGACAACGTATAAAAACCTCACAAGATCGACAAAAGAGTTATGCTGATCTTCATCGAAAGGACGTGGAATTTGATGTAGGAGATCATGTGTTCTTACGTGTTGCTCCATGGAAAGGAGTTACGAGATTTGGAAAGAGAGGAAAGCTAAATTCTCGATTCATCGGTCCATTTTTAATCCTCGATCGAGTAGGAACTGTGGCTTATAGACTCGCTTTACCGCCAAGTATGTCTCGTGTTCATAACGTTTTCCACATATCCATGTTACGCAAATATGTGGAAGACCCGAACCACATTATTGAGTTAGAACCGGACGAAATAGCGGAGGATTTGACGTATGAAGAAGTTCCTGTTCAAATCTTGGATAAGAAGGAACATATTCTACGCTCCAAGGTTATACCTCAAGTCAAAGTTTTGTGGAGAAACCACGATGTTGAGGAAATGACTTGGGAGTTAGAATCAGAAATGAAATCAAGGTATCCTTACCTCTTCGACATACCAGGTACGTACCCTAATTTCGAGGGCGAAATTTCATAAGAAGGGGAGGTTGTAAGACCCCAATTTTTATAAATAAAGATGAATTTTCTATAAATATCATTTTTGAATATTATGGAGTTAATTTGATATAATGTTATAGTTGTGGGTAATATTTATAAATTTTGCAAAGTAAGCAAGTTGTTATAAAATATTCGTTTGGTCGGGGAATATTCTTTTTGTCGGGGAATATTCGTACGACGGCACAATCATTGGTGGACCCCACAACGGAATTATTGTCGGATTGAGAAAACGACAGAATTATCTTTCTATAAAAATAACAGCTGAGGTGTTACCGTTAAAATCGTTAAAACTGTTGAACTACTTGGTAGTAAAAGTACAGTAATACGCGTGGTTGCATAGTAGCACACGGTATTGATTATTGATGCTTACGTGAGAAGTCACTCAGCTATACTCAATTATTGCTACAGTAATTGCTGCATCATATCTCTTAAATTATTGTCATAGTATCATATGTATAATATGTTATATTATTGAGACGTTGTGGTAAGTTTGATTATTTTATGGGGGGCCATATGTCATCATCTAAGAGTCTCTTCGTCAATAGTAATTACCGTCGTCAATAGTAATTACCGTCGTCAATAGTAATTACCGTCGTCAATAGTATTTACCTTGGTCAATAGTAATTACCTTCGTCAATAGTATTTACCTTGGTCAATAGTATTTACCTTGGTCAATAGTAATTACCTTGGTCAATAGTATTTACCTTGGTCAATAGTAATTACTTTCGTCAATAGTAGTTGTCCCTTCAAAATTACCAAGAGTCATTTGAACCTTCGTTAAGACCAAGAGTCATTTGACCCTTCGTTAAGACCAAGAGCCACCCTCAGTTTTTCTATAAATAGAGGCCTAGGGTTTCATTATTTTTCACGAATTCATTCAAGCTATAGAGAGAGAAAGTATAGAGAGAATAAGAGAGAGAGAGAGACTAAAAGTATTCTGCTACATCACTTTTCCAATATCCAGTTCTTTTAAGGTAGGGAATATTATTTCTTTTATATTCATGAAGAGAACTTCTGTTATTCCATTCGTTATTATTCTGTTGGAATAACCAGTATACGCGGTCTACCCTATACTTGGTGACATTCTTCTATTATTCTGTTGGAACATCCTGTCTGTGTGTTTTACACCGGACCTGGTTCCGTTTATTATTCTGTTGGAACATCCTGTCTGTGTGTTTTACACCGGACCTGGTTCCGTTTATTATTCTGTTGGAACATCATGTCTGTGTGTTTTACACCGGACCTGGTTCCGTTTTTATTATTATTCTGTTGGAGCATCCTGTCTGTGTGTTTTACACCGGACCTGGTTCCATTATTTATTATTCTGTCGGAATATCTTGTCTGTGCGTTTACGCCGGACCTGGTTCCATTATTTATTATTCTGTTGGAATAACCTGTCTGTGCGGTCTATCGCATGCATGGTGATTTCTTTTGTTATTCCATTCTTTATTATACTCAGTTGGTTAAGTTTTGACTTCTATACTCCATGAAATTTGTGGAATATCCTTGATAGTTGCGTTTCATCCAGTATCTTTTCAAGAAAATATTCTTCTAAGCATTCTTGAATTTTATTCCACAATGCAGTATCATGTTGACAATTTGGACGTTGTTAATTCCTGGATAAATTAATTCTTGAACTTGTTTTATTGAATTCTTATATCATTGTCATCATCCTCATGTTTATAAAATGTTGAAAGTCATCTGTGGCATGTAGTGCTTAGATGGACTTGGTATGATTATGACCAGGGATTATTCAGTATAATCATGACCGTAATGTTACAAATGATGTGGTAAAAGTCCTCATTGGCCCGTAGTGCATTGATGGACAGTTGTTGGCATGATCATGACCATTAATGAATACACGAATATCCTTGGCCGTAGTGCAGGGGTGATTCGATGATGTGGATTATTTTATTAAGCTGAGTCTCAGCGATTACAGTGTTGAAAAACTTTTTAAATCATAAAAGATAGTAGAGTTTATTTTCTACTTGACTCTTTTAATGGATTACTTGTTCCGCTACAGTTAAACTTGATGTCTATTATATTTTATCAGTTTAACATTGTTGAAGGCTAATGATAATTTATTCTGCATTATCTTAGTCATAATATTTCTTACTGGGCTAGTTGAGCTCACCCTTTCTTTCACTGTTCTCTTCAGGAAATGAGAACGTAGCTGGGACAAGTCGGGGTACGGAGTGATGGTCCGAATGATAGTATTAGTTAGTAGTCCTCACTATTCTATGTAATGGTGTGTTAATAAATGTAATGAGGACTCCTTTTGAGTATGAATACTCTCTAGAAGATAATATTTGTATTCAAACTCACAGTTTATGTTTTGTCGTATTGTACACGACAGATGTATTAATCAGTTGTATTTGTATTCTGTACTATGTATCTGACGACCCAAGATGGGTGATGTATACTTAATTTTGGGGGCGTCACATATATTACTCCAATGATTTTTTGTTATGTTAAATCATAACGAGATTTTTAAGATAACAACGTTAATATATGTTTACAATGTTAATTAGATGACAAAAGGTAAGGTATCCGCAAAATTTGAACTATACGTTATTTATTTTATCCAATTAATCTCTTACCACATAAACTCATGTGTAATCAACTTGATGTGAATTAATTATTGTATTTAAAATGATAATAGATAATTAATTCAAAATCATTATTACTTGATTGTAATTATTAAATTATGAATATTTATATACTCCCTTGTATTGGGATTAATTCTTATTATGAGATTATCATTACTCATAAGGATATCTATTGTTAGGATTTTTGATTATACAAGTTCGTATTTAATTATACTCATAATAATATTTTTATGAGTAATGTTAATGGTCTCAAATATCATCATAACATTGATCAGGTAGATCTCGTGAGATTGAGTTTGCCATAAATTATTAATAAAATATTCAGAGGTATTTAATTACTCGGTTTCTGATTATCGATAATAGAAAATGATCATATTGTGTCATTTCTATTTGGATGATGATATATGATTATCGGTAATTGCTATTGTAAGTGTTTGATATGAAATCAAGATTAATGAATATGTTTTTTTCAAATATTGGTCTTTTACTAAAATATTCTTGCACTAGTTTTAGTTAAATGATTCGCCCATATGATTATTGTCAAACGTAATCAGTAATCATCAAAATACTATCGAACTAACTAATAATGTATATATTACTAAGTAATCGTATTAATTTTTTTTAATATGTATGTAAAATAACAATTCATGATTTATTTGATTATTAAACACAAAATTTTCAAATATGTCGTTAATAATAAATTAAAATTATAATAATAAATAACAAATAACATCACATATTTTTTACGGACAATGAGTTATTCTAGTTAAACTAAACATGTCGACAAAATATATATATATATATATATATATATATATATATATATATATATATATATTATGCGACTAATATATAAGGATATTTATATATAGCCTAATTATTAAATATAAATGATATTTCATATTGCGCCACTTATTTTTTTGGTCTTCTTAGTACTGAAAATTGACACTTTATCAGATATTTGATTATCGGAAATGTAATATTACCAGTACATGTAATAAACACGATCTATAAAGATGATTATCTTACATTATCGGTTATCTAATTAAGATGGTCACTTTAGACGACATATAACAAATGCCTCCTTAATATCACGTCATTTGAGATTAAAAATTTAAAATCTCTAACATTACTCTATTTTTATTATATATGCAAGGAGATTCTAGTACTACTTGTGGGTCGAGATTTTTAATGTATTATTATTAAATATTATATTTTTTTCAAGATTTTTATTTTACTCCTAACCAAGAGATTTTATAAATGCTTGTAACAAAATTTTCTTATTTTTTTTCTTGATAAATTGTGAGTATAATAAAAAGGAATAAAGATATATACAAGAACAAAGAGCATACCCCGTGCGGAAACGATAAGAGTATATTTTTGGTACCTATATATATATATATATATATATATATATATATATATATATATATATATATATATAATTTTCTTTATTTTGAGTATTTATATCTCATCTATTCTTTGAGAATAAAGCTAAATCTGAGTTGTTTAATCATCTAATTAACCTCTCTCAATAGCGTCATAATTCAATTATCATCATATATGTAGGATCCCACGCAAAGGAAATGTAATCTCTGTGGACTCAAAAACGAACCCTCATATACTGTGAATGTCTAAAATAATTATGTACAGCGGAAGAGTTTTCCATAGTCTGCATCAGTGTGCGTGCTCTCTTAATTATATGTAGGTACCTAAGATAATAACTTGCTTAGCAAGGGACCTATTACACCACAATTAATTCCATAGTTGTTGACATATTTGGCTTTAAAATTCTCTCATTTTCTAGTCTAGTCTAGCAAACAATGGAGTGACAGTCAATCCTATGATGACCCCGTTCGGCACTAGTGTTTTAATTGAGTACTTCTTTATGAACGGTCAATCCGATTGATCCAAATTTGCCATTTTTCATGAGTTTGAAAATATTGGATAGGAGTAACATCGCTTGTTCGGTAATGATTTAAAATTAAAATGTCAATTGACTTATAAATAAAAACGTTCGACATCAATTTAACATATAAATTTATAAAGATGTTTGGCTCATGATGATCTGTTGGTTAAAATCAAATATAAATATTATTAAAAAAGACATTAATAAAAAGTGGGACAAAATAAACATTACATTTCGTCAAACTAACTTATTTTAAAACGACTTGTAAGTCATTTTAAAATAAATTGCAAATCCTTGCTTATTTTTGACTTAAAAACTTATAAGTAGAAAAATAAGTCATTACCAAACAAAAAAATAGTGACAAATGACTTATAAATTAATTTGATCAATTTATAAATCACTGTCCAACAATCTCTAAACCTTAAAGCTTTGCTTGAAAACTGCCATTAGGTCTAGCACCTACTTCTCTACTGGCTAATTAACACACCTGACCGGATATATCGGTCGATCACGTCCTTCTGTACCCTATCATATCCATCCATCCCGATTTAGTTACACGAAGTCAGTAATTCTGGGTTAAATATTTTTTTTTATTATTGTACTTTAGGTCAATTTATAAATAATTAATTTTTTTTTTCTTACAGTCAACTAACTTAACTTTTGTTCTTACAGAACGTTAAAAAATTCTTTAAGTCATGTTGATTTTAAATGGTTTGTCACATATAATTCCAAATAATAGAGAGAAAGATGACATGAAATTTTGAAAATAAATAAAACAGAAAATCAAGCAAAAAAATACATAGAAGAATTTTAAAAGTAAAAAAAGATTTTTAGTTATTTTTGTATTTAATAACAACTACTTATACCACGTCGCTGCAACCAACATGGGTGATGAATTAGGAATCACAATCAATAAAAAATAGATGATCAAATTTTAATTGGCCAAAGTCATATTATAACAAGAAGATTTCTCAATCTCTCTTAATTTCTAACCTAGCAACACCATGACTGTTCGTCATCTTCTTCATCCAGTTTAGCAGAAGAAACCTAGATGCAAAAAACTCGGTAATCGGCAATCAAGAATAAACCCAATTCATAGCCAATTGATGGATCAAGAAACTTACCGCACGAAATACCCAATTGACGGAGGATTTTGGTTTCTTCTTCAATCTTCAAGCCTTAATTTTCACCTAATTTGGGGTTGTCCCACAGGTAAATATTAATTCGACATTCATTAATCTATACGTGAATATTGTTTTTTCTTTCTTCGATCTTTGAATATTTTTTTCTATATGTGAATTTTTTTTCTTTCTGTAAACTCTACATATATTGTTGCAATTTCAGCTTTGTTTGGTTTGATTGGAGGAAGAAGATGAAGAAAAAATTGTTATTCATGGATTCAGGTGGGTAGATTTGTTTTTATGGGTTTGGGTGGGTAAATTTGTTTTTATGGGTGGGCTACAGATGACATGTAAAATAAAACATTCCAGCTATGATTCTATGAGCACGTAGCAATGCCATGCGAAGCTTCCGTTAAAAAATTTAACACCAACATGACGAAAATTCTAATTTGTGTAAGAAAACAAAAGTTGAGTTAGTTGATTGTAAGAAAAAGAAATATAATTAATCATCTGTAAGTTGACAGTGATGTAAAAAGCATTTAACCCATCCCAACAATTCTTTATAACTACCTTTTTATTGTCTTTATATCTAGTTTAGGTAATGAAATGAAATTCAAATTATGAATGTTGATTGTGACGAGGTATTAAGCAATACGCAAAGAATGAAATTTGCTCGTTCTTGTGGTTGCTCACATTGTTGAGAGTGACAGTAGTAATGTTATTCAACGTCTTATTAAAGAATTTTTATTTGTTGGATGATGGTTTGATGTTACAAGATAATTTTGATCGAGGATTGTAGTTTTAGAATAGGCAATTCACTGGCTCATGCTTAATTTGGATTAATAAAATACTTCATTTGATACTACTAAATTTCGTTTTAATTTATAAGATAATCATTTTGACGTACTACTGCTTAAATGATTTATTAATTTATAATTTTAAAAAATTTTGTACATTTAAAAATATTTTAAATTAACGGTTAAAATGTCAATAATGATTTTATGAATCGGAACAAATGGAGCATAACAAGCCAGTCAATCCTATGTGAAGCATAATTAAGTCGCTTTTGTGAAAGTTTTTTGAGCTTTTTATTAAGATAAGTAATTGAATATAATGTTAAAAAAAATTCTTGGAGGATTTTGAAGAAATAATTATTAAATTTTATAGTGACCGTTAATTATTAAAATAAACAATTGAATGTACGTACCGTATATTTATTAATTCACTAAGGCTATGTTTGTTTGCAAATATTATACTTGAGATAGAAATATTAATCTAAGTTGTCTTGTTTGTTTGTAAATTTAGACTTGTGACTATTAGTCTAGTAATTATAAATGGTAGTAATAATCTTTGGATTATAATTAATATAATCCCGGGATTATAATCATAGAATTAATAATCTTGGGATTATAATCCCATGAAATATAATTTCGGGATTATAATCCTCGCAAATAAACATACTCAATTTTATTGAAGTAATGAAATTAGTTAAGAAATTTGTTTAGAATACTAATCTGAATAAAACTAGGAAATTCACTTTTCAAGTTTTTAAAATTTTAATTTAGTAAGTAATCTAACATTATTAATAGCTAGACTAAACTCATCGTTAATAATACAATTAAATCACGTGATATGAAAAGATTTTAATAAATTAACTATGATTTACTTGAGATACTAATTAACTTTAATTTCATATAAAAATAAAAAATTGTTTTTTTATTAGAATTAAAGAAAAATCAACCAATACTAACTACTCTAATTCTAGTATTTTGCAAGCAATTAATGTTTGAGAACGATTAGAGGATTGGGTACGGAGTACGCCATGGAGCCAGGGGTGCATGATTACCACTACTACATTAGTTTATTATTCCCTCCGTCCCATAATAACTGTCGCTTTAGCTTGATGTACATGGATTAAGAAAGTCATTTAGTGTTATCATTTATTAATTAAAATTGGTGTGAAATTTCATCACTACCCCTTTATAGGAAGTTGAAAACTATTAATACAAGAAAAAAATTTCTTGGGACAATGAGAGAAGGTAGGGGTGATATAAGAAAGTAAATAATTTATTCTCCTAGAAAGTTATAAACGATAAATAAATTGAAAAAAAAAATTCTTTTAAAACGATAATTATTATGGGATGGAGGTAGTAATAATTACTAGAGTATGCTTTAAGATGACCGCAAATTAAGCCTAGTAGTGGAGTATAATTTAGGTATATGTATAATGTATATGTAAATCTAGAGTCCAGGAGTCTTCGTCCCCAACACAGTCAGAGTGTGACAGTGTGTTGTTGAGCAATTGCGTGCACAGAGTTTGATTCCATTAATTGTGTTCCTATACCGATCAATACTCCTATAGGTACAATCTTCTGATTCAGAGCATATATATATATATATATATATATATATATATATATATATATATATATGACATCAACAGAATGCACACCACTCTCCTTTCCTCTCCTCTCCTCTTGTATTTAGTTGCATCTTTTCTTTACTTATATTATTCCATATCTTAACATCTAATTTTTATTTACATGAATTTTTTAGCATTGGGCACAATTAAAGGTTAAATTTGAATTAAATACATAAAGTGATTAGTGGGGTCCATTTACATGAAATACAATTTGACTTTTTGATCGTCAAATGTAAACATATTAAATTTTAACATTGGTATGACTCATAAATGTTTAAAAAAAATTAATTTTGTGATGAATATTTTTTGCTATATACTTCATATTTATAGTAATTGTATCAATTAAAATTAAACAAATTCACATCAATTTAAAATTTAATATGTCATCGTTTGATCTCAAAATTATTCAAATTGAGATCAAACCATACTTCTTCAATTTGCATCCATTCAGTTCGCAAGGGTTGTGTCACATCACTAAACCCTCGTATAAATACCATATGGGGGCAGGCAGCCATTTGAGTAATTCAAAATCCAATTTATTTATCTCTTTAGTCATATTTATAGTATATTTGAGAGATCTAATTTAAAATATTTAATTTAGTTCGTTGTGTATATTATTTATATTATTGTTATAAAATATATATTATCTTAGAAGACAAATATCGTTAATTCTAAATATCTGTATAATTATCTTAAGAACGCATTATTAAATATTAACTAGTTTTGTTTTATGCTATGTTCAACTCTGATTTACTTTAGAGAAGCGTATATATATATTGTTCATTTTCCCAACAAAAATGATTATAAATTTTATTTTATTTTACTGTACCTGACTACTTAAAAGGGTATCCTAAAAAATTGGGGGCTTGAAAAATAAAAGCTACGACTGTGAAGCAACTGGTCAACCCTAGCGTATATATATCAAATCACTTGATCCATCATATATCGTTGATACTTTTTATGACTACATACATATAAACGGTACCCACTTTAGTACTGGAACAGATACAGTGAGACTGTAGCTGTAGCTATAGCAGCTATAGCTAGTTTTGGATGGGCTAATTGACTTTTCATTGAACTCCACGTCACGTGCATGGATTTGACATCGTAATGCCAAACACAACTGTTATGTGTAGTATTTAATGGACTGCTAATAATAACAACAATGAATATTCATTCATTCTGATGCCACCATTCAATTTGTCTGCTGCTACTACTTAATTTACTCTCTCTCTCTGCGATCATTTACTCACCTCACCTTCTGAAGAAGAACCTGCCCTTTTTCTTTCCCCACAAGTGTTTACTTATTTTTTGACTTCCACCTACTGTCTAAGTTTTGTTTATTTTTTAATAAATTAATTAATTAATTAATAGAATAATGACACATATAATATATTATTTACGTATTAATATTTTATTATTTACGTATTAATATTTTATTAATCAATTGATCAATTTACTCAAAAATAAATTTCATATTAACTATTTCTCTAAGTATTTTTACTCAATCATATCTTGATTTCGAGTCAAACATCCTCAATTAATATTTACTAAATTCACTGCTAGAATATATTTTGCCTTCTACTTGCACCCACTCGACTCAATAACTCGATGATTTCTTTTATTTTAAATTAATTAATATTTTTTTAATAAAATCATTCATAAAATGTTCATAGAACGATAGACTAATAAATTAAGTATAAAGCAAATGAAAAAACTATAACAATAAAAAAAATAGAACAAATAAAAATGCATGTAAAAAATATATAAATAACTTAATAATTGAAGAAAATGATTAAAAAAATATAAAGGCAAGGAAAAGAAAGAAAGACCATTAATTAGGCATTGCATAAATAATTTTTAATTTTGGTTAATTAGACAATTGTATAAAGGAAATCGATATTATCACTTGTAAAAATAATATTTTTACATGATACGTACGTACGTCTCATATAAATAGTGAGTGAGGTGAGAGACGGTATGAAAATATCATTTTTTATGTGTAAATATTAATTTACCTTTTATACAAACTTACGTAATTTAATCTTTGGGTCGAGCAGGAACTACTGTGGAGCTGCATGCAGACCCAATTACTCTGTGTGTGTGTGTTGTACTCACGTCTCACCAACTATATATGCATGCATGCTCTAATTAATGAAGAATAAAATTAATTTTATTTGACCTTTTTAGTGCATTATTTATTATATAGATTTATAGACGCACTCTATACCACACACAAACTCATGTAACGGTCGTAGGTGTTAGTATTGATTTGATTTGAAATTAACATTCATTCTCGTTCTTTTGTCACATCACGCTCTTTTTCTATAGTATATAGCTAGCTATCATATCCTATCCTACTCCTTTTGTTCCACTCCATTAAAATTTAAAAACTCTTAATTACAAATTATATTTCTAAATTTTCTCAAAATAACATTACCTATGTATTGTCCATAATAAAGGCGAATTTAATTTGATGGATCCAACCCCTCACCATCATGCATGCTTATGTATATATTAATCCATCCAACCTTTTCAATATCCAAAATTGCTTCTTTCTTAATCTTCAGATCGAATTAGGTATAAATGGTACGTAGACATGACTGGGCTCTTGACTTCTTTTTGGGTAAGGGTTAGGGTTCAAGCCCAATGCTCTCTTTCTTTTCTTTCTAAAAATTAAGTCATTTTCAAACATACGTATATACACCCAAATTTATATATATATATATATAGAGAGAGAGAGAGAGAGAGAGAGAGAGCTGAGTGCTGCTAATTACAGGAAAACGATCGATATATATGCGGTAAATTTGTTTGTATATGGATTATAGTGCTGTTTGAGCATACCAAGGTTGACATATATATGTGGCTGTGACATGAAAACTTATAAGAACATACAAACGTGTGCTTCAATTCCTAGTTAATACTAATATATAGTAGTAGTAGCAGTAGTAGTATAATTTAAGCACAAAACGTACGCCAAGCCCTTAGGTGCTTAACTTTTATGGTGATTTGTTAGGTAAGGATATATTAATATGTCGGTGATATTTTGGATTTATTTTATTCCGTTAGTTTAAATTACAAAATTAAATAGTACTACTACAAACAAGTTACACAAATACTAGTATTATAATTACTATTGCCAAAGGGGAAAGATGGTAGAATACCACATCTTCACTTATTCTGGTTACATCATTTCTAAGGAAGCCATGTTATATTTATGACCTAAGCCTCTTGGAAAGGCCCAAGGGCTGTTAATTGAACTAGAAAGTGGAAAGAAATGTAGTAAAACTAATTGCAGTACGCAAGCTTTGGTTAAAATGAATTGGGCCAACGTACAAGTCTACATTAATCTAGGATTCCACATGACCGATAAAGTTTGAAAAAGCCCAATACGCTTAAACCCTGAAATTCAATGCAACCAACAAAACCCTATATACTACAAACCAGAATCCGACGAACTAAATCGAGTGCCTATTCGTCGGAAAAACTCATTTTCAAGCCGAACGATGTACAAATTGTGGCGGGCCGCTGCCGGTGACCTGAGAAGAGTGGTGGTGGCGTCGAGGCCATTTCACACAATCCAAGCCATACCGCGAGAGCTCACTGGAAGAAAATTAGCCGCCAAGGAGAGAGCCCAAGGCCGAATACCCGCTGTCGTATTAGCTCAAAACGACAACGGCAAAACCGTATCCAGAAAGCACCTAATCACAGCCGAGAAGGAGCAGATTCAGTCAATTGTCGAGTCCGTCCAACTCCCATTCTTCTGCTCCACCACTTTCCCTCTCGAGATCCGCGCCGGTTCCGGTTCTTCGACCCTACTTGCATCCGGAAATGTCCTTCCCATCAAGGTAATGGCTATGCAATTATGAATTTGTAAAAGTGGTTCTTAATTTAATTTAGTTCGTAACTTAATATTGTATATGGGGGGTTTTTGTAGGTTCACAGGGATCCAGAAACAGGAAAGGTTCTTAATTTGGTGTTTGTTTGGGCTGATAAAGGTACGGAGTTGCAGGTTGATGTGCCCATTGTATTCAAAGGAGAAGATATTTGTCCTGGTCTCAGCAAAGGTTGGGTTTTACTTCTATCTCTTTTTCCTTAATTTCTTCTTCCTAGTTTTTTTTTCATTATTGAGCATAGACAATCGTAGTACCGGACAAGAGAATTTAGGCTTATAAATAGAGATTAGTACTAGAGATATATGATTTTTGTGCTGCAACATTTAGCTTTTATCATTTGAATTTAGTTGTTACCTAATATTATCTCCAGTGGTGAAAAAGGTTTGATCCCCAAGTATGGGGATTGGACCAGGACCTTGATGTTAGTTTCTAGTACTCTCATTTTCCCAGCTCTTGGGGTTAGTTTTGATTATGATGCCTTAATTCTTGGTAAATGGAGCTCGAAAAATGTGAGGGAAATGAAAGGAAAAGGAAAACTTAAATAAGCTGTTATGCATGTTTTCTCATTTATACCGTAGGTTCTGTTATAATTATTCTTGCAATACTTGATCACCAGTGGTTGAGCCAGAAAATCAACTGTCACATGACAGAGTTCTAGGATTGGCACTTTTTTGAATTTTCAAGATAGTTATCATCTTCTTAACTTGAGAAAACAGAATTAGTACTAGTTTGTAATTGCTTGTTAGTCGAATCACAAGCAACCTTTCATAGTGTCGTTTATGTTTGAATTTAATGGAAAAATTGAGAAAGAAAGCAAACAGGAAAGAGAGAATAATATAGTGATGGAAGCTTGTTTACCAATTTAAAAGGGTCAGCCTTTGCAATATAAGCAAGACGTGCACGTCATCCAAGACTTGAAGGTTCCTTCTTTTTTATGTTTTTTAATAAATATATACAAAGGATAAAAAACTTTTGATGGGCGTAGAATTCAGCTTTACAAGTTAACACATCATCCATGGAATGCCTGCAATAGTGATCATGGAGCTTTGGGGTCCGTCAATCACCATTGTATTTGGTCACGATTGTTCTGTTTGTTAGTGCTTATTTCTTTTACTTTTAGTAACTGATATTGCTCTGGGATTGCTTGTAGCCTTTTATTTTTTATTCTCATTACATAAAATAGTCATCTAATGATAAATCTGTATATAATGTTGTTTAGATGATTCATTATTTGGAAGTGAGGGGCAGAGCCGGTCCTGGGTTTTCTAAGGCCCAGGGCAAATTTTCTCAAGTGTGCCCCTTTATACAAATTAAACAAAAAAATAAATAAATTATCAACTAATTAATTTTATTAAAATTATACTCCCTCCGTCCCATTATATTTGACGTTTAAGGGGTTTTTACTTTTTCCAAAATAATAAACGTTTTACAAGTCTAAAGTTAAATTGTTCACTTTTATTTCAATACTACCCTTGAACCGTCCACCGGAGAGAAAGAGGAGAGGGTTTTTTTGAGAGAGAGGAAGCAGAAGCAGAAACTTTCCATCCTTTATTCACTTTTCTCTTCTTCTTCTTCTTGTTTATTAATTTTTCTATTATTTTTGGCTTCAATTTTTGTGGCTCAAAAAGCAGCCAAATATGTATTAGAAGAAGAAGAAGCGTAGAGCATATATGTAGAAGAGAAGAAGTGTAAAAGAAGAAAAAACGCAGAGCAGATCAATAGAATCGATTAAGGCCTAGCGTTCCATCATTCTTTCTCCTAAAAGAGGATCCCTCAGTAAATATGTATGCTTAGTCGGTAGAATATGTATGCTTAATCGGTAGAATCGATTAAGGCATATATGTATGCTTAATCGGTAGAATCGTAGGCCTAGAAGAAGAAGTGTAGTAGAAGAAGAAGAAGTGTAGAAGTAGAAATGCTAACTTTGGATGAGCCACTGACGTTCCATCTTCTCCCTTGTTTCTATCTGCTTAATTCATTTATTAAGGGCAAAAGAGTCATGTTAAATATTTTTTAATTGTTGCAAATAATCTTTAAACGACAGATATAATGGGATTGAGAGAGTAAGAATTTACAAAAGATAAAGAAGAACACTTTGGAGCCTCAATAAAACCTTGTTTGGGGAAAACCCAATGGGACAAAACCCCAAACGAAGGAAAAAGAGTACCCCAGATTGTAAACATTACATTAAAAAACGAAAACTACATATTTGAGTCTACATGTTTCCTCCCGAATCTCCATAAGCATTTCTTGATTTGATCAATCTTCTTTTCATCCTCCACAATTAATCGAAGCAAGAATCATCACATGTACCTACAAAAAAAATAGCAATGAATTTTGAACCACAAAACATCATTTAAAATGTATTCTTGTTGCACTTTTAGATGCAAAATCATCAATTATACTATCATATTTAATGTTTTCAAACATATCATTTTCAATGCATAATATCGCTAATCCATTTAGCCTATCTTGAGTCACGGTGGTCCGCAAGTAAGATTTCAATAATTTTAATTTAGAAAAACTTCTTTCAGCAGATGCCACAGTCACATGTATAGTCAATAATACCCTATAAACAACCATTACATTAGGAAACATATCCACACTATTTACAAACTCAAGAATTTTAATGGATGTCCACGGTTTATGCTTCTTTTGGTAACATCACTTACAACACCTGTAATTCTGAAAATAAGTCTCTTGCATCAACATCAGAAACATCACCATGTTTTAAAGCATTTTCAAGATTCACACAAGAACTTTTGTGGAACAACTGTGGGCTGGCTTCTCAACTTTGTTCTCCTCCCGTCTTCTTCTTCTATACGGTTTAGGGCTTTGTTTATGTTTAGTGCATTTTAAAGTAAAAAAAATCTAAAAATTATAAATACATTTAAAAGTTTTATTTGTTTATTTAAAACACAATTTATTTATTTACCTCGCTCGTACACGCATTTTGCAGTGTATTTGGTCACAAACTCTAACAATTCCTTAAAATTACTACCAAAATTAATAATGTACCTTAATTTTTTAAACTTAATTTTTTAAAATATAATTTTAAAATTTTAAAATTCAAAATAAGTAGAAAATTATTTATTATTAATACATACACCTATAACAATTGTAAACTAACTATAAAATATCAATAATAATTATATTTGTTATTTTCAAAACTTAAACGAAAGTATATTACTTTTTTTTCTCCAAAAAAAATTAATTTCAATAAGTCTAAATGTATCTTCATTTTGGAACGAAAATTAATTCATAACAAATAAGGAAAAAGGGGTTCCATCATTCTTAATAAGAAATTAAATAATTGTCTTAAATATAAAAGAATGTAATTATATATATACAAACAAAATATAAGCTATGATAAAATTGATCATTTTTATTTATTTATTAAAGACTAATGATTTCTTTCATATTTTTATTTAGAATTTATTTGTTTATTTTAATTACACATGTTGCATCAACATCAGAAATATCACCATGTTTTAAAAAAATTTGGGCCCACCCTGGGCCAAGGCCGGCTCTGGTGAGGGGTTGCTCATTGTCGCTGTAATGAGTTTTTCATCCTGAGCATGTTGTTTCTGTGCTTCTTTTTAACTTTCATTCCCAAAGTGTTATACAAGAACTTTGTTGGTATCCAACATTGTTAAATATTTTTTGGTGGAATGAATGCCAAATTTTCACCTGTATCTTGTTTTGTGTATTATGTTATGCATGGTTCTTTGCCTGATGCAACGAAGCTATCACAAGCACTAGATTCAGGACATTTATGTCTTCTGTTGTATGTTTATGTAGGGAGTGAGATGTATGTGTTGTCAGAATTACATTTTCTTAACATATCTCCTGTACAGCATTCATATCCACATGTTATCCTAATTTTAATCAAATAAATCTGTCAATGCTAAAAATTTGACCTAGTTTCCTCTATATTTGTTAAATCTGTGTTGCAATTGTCACCATATTCCTACAGGAGTAAATGCTAATATCTGTTGTGTTTTTCTTTTGATTTTTTAAGATGAATCTATTACTAGTGCTTCTGAGCTGTGATGCCATTTCTAGGCAGACCGAAATGACCATTGGTCCTCAAAATTGTTAGTTCATTAATTGTTGATGAGAAGATTTCTATTATTTTCATCTAGACTGATTGATGATGTTCTGTGTGAAAGCAGGAGGTTATATAAAGAAGATAAGAACTAGTCTAAAATATCTCTGCCCTTCTGAGCACATTCCTTCGAAAATTGAAGTGGATGTGAGCAATCTTGATATTGGAGATGGAGTGTCCATGTGTGACGTACAGGTTCATCCATCTTTGAAGCTTCTAAGTAAAAATGAGACCATGCCCGTGTGCAAGATTATGGCGACACAGACAAATAACTTTGAACCTGCAACATAGGCACTATATCTTGGTGCAAGGCATTTCCAATCTTAGCAAGGTCCAGCTGTGTTTATCAATTAGGCTTTCTACTCAAGTGGAGAAAGCATTAAAGGTTGGTCTTCAACCCGAAATCCAATGCTAGGTTGGTTCTCAAGTCATGTATTAAACGCTTGCTAATGTAATAATTTGTGGGTAGTCATTTTACAATTTTAGAAAGTTGTTTGCTGTCAAATTGTTGTTTGGGGTTAAGCACATATTATGTGTATTTCTTTCTTTAGCTTTCCTGTTATTTCTAATGTCTATGTTTTGGTTTATTTTGTATGGTCTACTTGCAATGGCCTGTTAAGTATCGTCAACTTTGGTAGGAAATTCAAGCAGGGTGCGAACTCCCAAGAATTTGTTTTGCATTCTGGGATTGTGAGGCAATTTGTAGCTTGTACACCTCTCATGTCTGAAATCTAGGTCTATAGGATTTTCCTATGACTTCACCCAATTTTGCTGCCTTGAACTCAGATTTATCCTTCTTTTCTGTTTTAAGAGTCTGTTTGATAACAACTTCATAGGTCTGTATAACTTCAAATCTGAATTACTAAGATTGTTTGTTTAGATATTTTAGGGTCTGAATGGGTCTTATAAATCGACCCAAAAAAGCCAGAATTTTCTGAATGAATATGAATATGAATGAGCTGAATATGAATCTGAATCTGAATAAAAAAAGTTATTTGATAAATAACATGTCTGAAACATATGAATGACAGAATTTTATTATTTTACCCCTTTGAAAAAATTCAAAGTTGTAAATTTATTTAATATTACTTAATATAATAGTTAATATTTTTTAAATTTTTTTTACTTTATTCATTTGTTCATTTAACTATTCAGCCAAAAAAATTTGACTTAGCTATTCAGCTCAATCATCTGACCTATTCAGCCATTTAGACGATTTTTTTTCAAAACAAGCGCACTTAATAGTTGACCTATTTAGTCATTTAGATATATTCAGTCCTAAATAAACAACCCCTTAGATACATGTTTTACAATATTTTCTGACTTCACTTATTAATTTGTAAAATTATTAATTTACTTGTGTGAATATCAATTTTTTTTGTAGAGGACAAGTATATTAGTTGGGGAGAGAGAAGAGTGAAGACTTTCATTTCTATCTTGAATCACATAATATAAGATTGAAGGATCCAGTTACTATAAGTTGATCAATTGATCAATAGGAGAGATCACCTCTTGACCTGTGCGTCGATACTGTATTGGTCAATTGATCAAACCACTCCCAAAATTGAATCACATAATATAAAATTAAGGGAAAATTTTGAAGATAAGCATGAAAGACAAGTTCACCGTCTTTTTTTCGTTTGTGTTTTCCGTTGTAAAGAAGGTCCCAGAGGACAAAAAACTATCATAAAATAAAGTAATATTTTCTCCGTTTTATAAAAGTAATTATCTTTAATATTCATGGTAATTAATTTGTTAAATTTTGTATTGTTATGAAAAATTATTTAGTTTTGAAAAAAGCATATTTTAATATTTAATAATATTTTTTAATACTACTTAACTATTGTATTAAGTAGTATTAAATAAATTTATATCAACTTTAAATTTTATATTTTTATAAATTAACTATAAAAAAAAATTTCAATAGGTCGCTTTTTATGAAATGGACGAAACATATGTAAAATATTTTATTTTTTCGATTCTATATGCAGATATTTTATATTGAGGAATGATCAATAGCACTTTTCTTATCTAGCATCCCTTCTTAAATAGCACTTTTTTATTAAAATTACGTCGTTTTGGAGATTATTTTAAAAAATAAGTGGAACCGAATGTAGTATTTTAATAAATAAAAGGAAAACAAGTGGGACCATTCTCTTTAAGAATCTCCAAAACAACATAGTTTTAATAAAAGAGTATTATTTAAAGAGAAGTGCTAGATAAGAAGAGTGTTCTTGATCCTTCCTCTTGAATTATATACTTTAATTATTTTGCATGACAAATTGTTTATATTTAAGCAGATTTATTTTATATTTATTCCATTTTTAGGGATGTGTAATAGTCGTAAATCCAATGATTCCCATTTTATCTGGCTTGCAGTGAAAATTGCACTACTTTTAAAATATAGAACAGCTTTTGTCTTTATTTTTATGGTTTACAGTTAGATCTGACAATATAGTTGGTTAATTGTCGGGTCAACTCATACTAACTGGAACCAAATGGGTTGGTTAACTATTTTTTTTTATTTGGGTTGGGTAAAGTTTGAAACCATTTTTTTAAAAAGAAATATAGGTCCAACCCGGTTAACCATTTTTCGACCCATATTTTATTCCAAATCTAATTCAAAAGTTCTTTCCACCCATATTTACATATTCAAGAAGCTCAACCACGCACCCACCCCAACCCCAGCCCCCAGCCCCACCCTCACCCCCTCACCTTCACCCTTACCCTCACCCCACCAAAAAAAATAATTTTATGTGATTATGTATAAACCCCTTACCCTCACCCTCACCCTCACCCTCACCCTCACCCTCACCCCCACCCAAAAAAAATTATATTATGTGATTATGTATATAACCCTTACCCCCACCCCCACCCCCACCCCCACCCTCACCCTCACCCTCACCCCCACCCACACCCCACCCTATCCAATTCAATCCAAAAAAATAATATTATGTGATTATGTATACACCTCTTACCCCCCCCACCCCACTCTCACTCCCACTCCCACTCAATCCTCACCCACCCTTACCAAAAAAAATAATATTATGTGATTATATATACACCCCGTCTTTTTTTCATTTGTGTTTTCCGTTGTAAAGAAGGCCCAGAGGCCAAAAAACTATCATAAAATAAAGTAATATTTTCTCCGTTTTATAAAAGTAATTATCTTTAATATTCATGGTAATTAATTTGTTAAATTTTGTATTGTTATGAAAAATTATTTAGTTTTGAAAAAAGCATATTTTAATATTTAATAATATTTTTTAATACTACTTAACTATTGTATTAAGTAGTATTAAATAAATTTATATCAACTTTAAATTTTATATTTTTGTAAATTAACTATAAAAAAAATTTAAATAGGTCGCTTTTTATGAAATGGACGAAACATATGTAAAATATTTTATTTTTTCGATTCTATATGCAGATATTTTATATTGAGGAATGATCAAGAGCACTTTTCTTATCTAGCATCTCTTCTTAAATAGCATTTTTTTATTAAAACTACGTCGTTTTGGAGATTATTTTAAAAAACAAGTGGAGCCGAAGGTAATATTTTAATAAATAAAAGGAAAATAAGTGGGACCATTCTCTTTAAGAATCTCCAAAACAACACAGTTTTAATAAAAGAGTATTATTTAAAGAGAAGTGCTAGATAAAAAGAGTGCTCTTGATCCTTCCTCTTGAATTATATACTTTAATTATTTTGCATGACAAATTATTTATATTTAAGCAGATTTATTTTATATTTATTCCATTTTTAGGGATGTGTAATAGTCGTAAATCCAATGATTCCCATTTTATCTGGCTTGCAGTGAAAATTGCACTACTTTTAAAATATAGAACAGCTTTTGTCTTCATTTTTATGGCTTGCAGTTAGATCTGACAATATAGTTGGTTAACTGTCGGGTCAACTCATACTAACTGGAACCAAATGGGTTGGTTAACTATTATTTTTTATTTGGGTTGGGTAAAGTTTGAAACTATTTTTTTAAAAAGAAATATAGGTCCAACCCGGTTAACCATTTTTCGACCCATATTTTATTCCAAATCTAATTCAAAAGTTCTTTCCACCCATATTTACATATTCAAGAAGCTCACCCACGCACCCACCCCAACCCCAACCCCCAGCCCCCAGCCCCACCCTCACCCTCACCCTCACCCTTACCCTCACCCCACCAAAAAAAATAATTTTATGTGATTATGTATACACCCCTTACCCTCACCCTCACCCCCATCCAAAAAAAATTATATTATGTGATTATGTATATACCTCCCACCCCCACCCCTCCCACCCCCACCCTCACCCTCACCCTCACCCTCACCCCCACCCCCACCCCCATCCACACCCCACCCTATCCAATTCAAAAAAATAATATTATGTGATTATGTATACACCTCTTACCCCCCACCCCACTCCCACTTCCACTCAATCCTCACCCACCCTCACAAAAAATAATAATATTATGTGATTATGTATACACCCCTTACTCACACCCCACTCCTCCCACCCCCACCCCACACAATCCAAAAAAATAATATTATGTAATTATGTATACACCCCTTATCCCACCCCAAACCCACCCTAACCCCAAACCCAAACCCACCCCCAAATTCACCCCAAACTAAAATTCAAAAAAATAATATTATTTGATTATGTATACACCTCTTACCACCACCCCATCCCACCCCACCCCCCACCCCTCACCCCTCACCCCTCACCCCCCACCCCCCAACTCACTCCACTCCTCACCCCACCCCCACCCCCACCCCCACCCCCACTCCACCCCACCTATCTATCCACCCACCCACTCAACACTCTATCCAAAAAAAAAATATTAAGCTATTATGTATACATCACTCACCCCCACACCCTAATTACCCCCATCCACCCACGTCACTCCCACCCACCCAACACTCCCTCTAAAAAAAAAATAATTAAGCGATTATGTATACACCACCCACCCACCCACCCTCACTCCCTCTCAAAAAAAAAATAATATGTAGTGATTATGTATAAATAATATATCTAATAATAATTTATTTAATTGGACCACAATAATGGTATGTTTGAAATTTAAAATATGGGTCGACCTATATTTGAACCATAATCATATAGTTCCAACCCACATAGCCCTTGAATCATAACCATATGTTCCAACCCACATAACTCATATTAAAAATGGTTGATATGATTTTTGTTCTTGAATGGAACCATAACCATATTTTAAAAACCAAAACCAACCCATAATCATATTTTGTCAGGCCTACTTGCAGTGAAAATTGCACTACTTTTATATACTCTCTTGTCGTATGACATTTTAGAGTTGTGTATAAGAATTAAAGAAATATGTGTATAACATTAAATATAATATTAATTATCTATAATACCTTTTACTATATATATTTATTTCACTCTCTCATCCGTAACATTTTTTAATGAAGAATAATTTTAAAAAAATTATGATTAATTTTCCTAGATTATATAAAACGTCAAATAATTTTAAAAAAAGACTTAAATATAAATTACTACACTAAACTATTATCTTTTCCCACTTCGGTGATCTACCTTTTAATTTTTTCAATTGGATGATTAAATTTTTTATTTTTTTCTACTTTGATTTCAATTGAACTGCCATGTCACAAATTAATGACGTGGTACAAATATGTAGCATTTTTGTTCGAATTTGTCAAAAATAAATATTTTTTATTTAATTATTATCATTTTAATTAAATAAAAACATAACCTATACTAATTATTAAAAAGTAAAATAAAAATTAACCAATCTCCTCTCTTTTAATTCATCAGTGAGTTTCAAATCTCATAAATCCAATCTCAAAATTTTTTTGCGCTCTTTTCATTCTTCGATTTCATTGTGGAAAAAAGGCTCATCATTTTGGGTTTCAAATTTTAAAACTCAATCTCAAAAATCTTTTACGCTCCTTTCATTCTTCGATTTCAAATCCAAATCTAATTTGCTCTCGATTTCACGGTAAAAGATGAAGACGAAGGCGGAGTGGAGGTGGAGTTGAGGAGGCGGTAGCGCATGGTGGTGGGATCTAGATGGATTCACTTTCTCTCTCCTCACTTCATTGATAGCTTTCTTGAGATAGCCAAGACATTGAATTCTTTCAAATTAGGCTTTAAAAAAAAAGGTAGAATGAAGGCGAAGATTGGTGTTGTTGAATTGGGTCTCAAACTCTCAACCCAACTGCTTATAATAAATCTTAAATATATTTAGTTTTTCGTATTAATATTCATCTTTGGCTGGTAATGATGAGAGTTCAACATCAACTGAGAAAGAAGTGATTAAGTTTGAGTACTTGGATGATAGTGAGTGTCTTGGAGGATATTCTTGAATCAGAACCAAAAGATGAAAAATCAAACAAAGATCAAGTATTTCAAATGCAGTTTTAATTTTAATTATTTTTTTTATCCCTTGTATCCTTTTCTCGGCATCTTTTTAATAAATTTATTTGTTTTTATGTTCTTTTAATTCTTGCTGGATTTGAAGAGAAACGTGTATTAATTTGATAATAATTAAATAAAAAAATTATTTCTTTTTGACACATCAAAACTAAAATGTCACGTGTCCGTGCCACATCATCAATTTGTGACATGATTGAATTAAAGTGGAAAAAATTAAAAGTTTAATAATCTAATTGAAAAAATTAAAAAGTGGAACACCAAAGTGGAAAAAGAGTAATAGTTTAGGATAGTAATTCATATTTAAATTTTAAAAAATAAAATCATCTAAAAAGTTTTAAAAAATAAAATTATCTAAAAATAGACAAAAAAGAGTACAAAAAATTTCAAGTTTATCCTTAGTGGCTTCACAAAATTAAATCAAATAATGAGTCAATCATTTATATATATATATATTAACACGTTTTTACCCTTTACTTTATGTACTTGTGCCATCCTTTTGAGGACAAAAAAATGTAGCTTATGCCATCATTTTGAGTTTTGAGGGCGAACAAAGTATTAATTATAAAGAGGACGAATCTAAAACATACCTCTTAAATATTATACCCATTTAAAAAACATATCTTTATTAAACTATGTCGGTTTGGCGATTTTTTTAAAAAACAAGTGGGGACGCGCGTGATATTTTTGTAAATAAAAAGAAAGTATGTGGGGCCATTCTCTTTTAATATTATTTTATTTTTTAAAACGACGTAGTTTTAATAAATGTATGTTATTTAAGAGAGATATTTTATTTAAGAGGTATACTTAAATCCGTTCAATATAATTCAAAATCATAGAAATAATTCACTAATACTTGTGCTACAAGATTATGTGGTCCCCTAATATTATATTTAAGCTATATATATATATATATATATATATATATATATATATATATATAAGGATAAAATTTAAAATTATTTTATATATTCTTAGTAATTTGACTTTCTTAATTTATGTAAAATTTATTTAAGTTAGGAAGGAAAGGAGTATATAATTAATTATAATATCAAGGGAAAAAAATAATACTCCAATTATTTATAGTATACTTATAATATTTATTATGAAACTCCAATTATGGTAAATACAAAAGCAAAGAAAATAAAGAGGGAAAAACTAGGATTATACTAGATACAAACCCGCGCTTTACGGCGAGATTTTTCATTTTGTTAATAATAAATTTATACATGTTATTAATAAATTAAAATATAATAAGAAGATGGTAGATTGTTGTGCGATTATCAAATTTTAATAGCATATGTTATATAGTGTTGCATAAAAATTTTGTGCGCAAATACATATCCAAGTATATAATTAATCTGATCATTAAACCCTAGAACATTACATAACAGTTGTGTGTGTGTGTGTATATATATATATATATATATATATATTAATGTATTGATAAAAATATTTATAATGTAACCAATATGGTTAAAAATGGGTAACTCTTTCATTCTAAAGCACTAACAAATATTTAGAAAGTGTCATGCACAATGTCATCGAATTGTTATATTGATATGATTGCTAGTGGTATATTTGAAGTCTGTTACACTTTACATAAATCTCGCCAAGCCTCAAATATCTGACACATGTACTTGATACATTTTTAAAGATCCATGTCTCGTATATGCTTAATTGCACCAGAATTTTAACATCCAAACAAAAGAGAAAACAACGAAAGAATGTCTCTGTTTCGGTCCTCAGACATGAAGGAAAAGCACATGTTACATGCGAAAATTGAAAAGCACGAGAATTAATAATTATGTTGGATCTTCATGTCAAACAAACACTATGTCCAAAAATATAACAGTATAGCACCGTGTCATACATAACACAATGTTATAGTTAAAGAACGAATACATTGCCTCATTAGTTTTTTTTGTCAATTTTTGACAATTGTATAGGCACTCACAGTATTACCATAATGCCAAAAAAATATATTAATGATGATGAAAATGATTTACCGGATGCTAGTACTTAACAAATCATGCAAAGAATGAAGAAATCATAAATATAAACACCGTGGAATATAGTCCACAAAATGAAGCCATAGGCCCATAGCCCCTCCCATTGAATGCACTGTCTCATAATCTGAAGGTTTTCATATAACTACTTTGCACTTTCAACAGTATTTAGAATTGTAGGGCGCAAAATTTTGTTGTGCTAAGTAGAATAAAATTCATGATGCACTTGAAATAATGCAAGAAACATGACAACAAAAATTTAACTCTGCTAAGAACTACTTACCCCAAATTCATTGTCGCATCACCATTGAACCATAGGTACCAGGATTATCACATTTAAGCTTCTTCCAGTTTAGGTCTTCAATCCAGTTATATTTATTGAATGTGCAGTATATTCACACAAACAAAAATTAGCACTTAAATGATCTTTTTAACAGTCGTTACAATCTTATAAATATTTACGACAGGAATCTGGACAATAGTGAGATATAAGAATTTAGACATACTTAATAGTTGATTTCAACATTGCATAAACTATCAACCAAATAAATAATTATCTTTCCACAACTCTTTTATAGGAAACAGTATTGCCCGAGATAAAAAAAGTCTCACACTTAACTAAAAATTCATGTGTTTGTCGGATTGAAAACTAACAGAACATAAAAGAATTTAGCTCCTATATTAAATAAAAACGAAAAGAATTAGAGTAAAACACATACGAAATGGACTTACATAGAATTTCAAATATTGTCATCCAAAAAATAAAAGACAAACTTATTATACTCCTATTTAAAAGTTTTTCAATGGTTATACATGAATATATATACACAGACAAAAAAATGAATATACATAAACTCTACTCAGTACATGTATTAACAAAATTTCGAGTTAAAGGTATAATAAAAATTAAACAATTTTGTAAGGGGTAGTGTTGAGAGTTTGCCGGTTTATTTTTGTCTTTGCAACTGGAATTTGGCTCGATCGAGATAGCTTTGTAAATGCATATTATAGATTTACCTAAAAAGATTCAAATAGATTATAGTAAAAATTTGATGAGATATAATAATAAAATAATCAGGGTTTACACTAATAACGAGCAGCAAAAAGATAATAGCCAGAAACAGTCAAACCTTTCTACAATAAATTGTGAATTTTTTTTTGAAAAACTACATTCTTTGTAGTATTGTATGTTTGTCCATCTTTCTCACAAATTAGTATTTTTATTCCACTCTTGCTTGTAACTCTTGATATTGCTACATACAATTAGTCATGGCTAAAAATTGGACGTGACAGATACAGTCCAACATATGAGAGAGATTGTCCCTAGCTCTTATTAATTGTCATGAAAAAATAAACAACCAAAAGAATTTGTCTTTGTTGGAATTTTAAAGGTAATCTAATGTTTGACGGTGTTAAGACCAAGCGAGGTATGAAAATTTTGTGTCCAAAATTGCCGACTGAAATTACTTTTGCTTCTATCCGATGTTTTTTCAATTGAGTTACTATTAATCTCGTGACATTGCACAAACCAGATCACTGATATATATTTCGGAGCAACATTACAGGAACCCCAATCTTCAACGCTATCTTGTAGTTTGACATTCTATAATATGTAATGCTATTCAAAAATTATAGGGTGTAGATGCCTTCATAGCTGTTTGAGTTTTCATCAACCTTACATAGGACATCTTAGATATGGTATTTCATCACCTGGCCATAAATACATCACATATTCGTTCAACTTATTTATAACATCAAGTGTAGGAGCAAGGATGGCTTGGTCTTAGAAATAAAGTCATTCTCAAAATTTTTTAATAAATTAGGATATGTGATATCAACAATTGCTGCAAGGGGATTGATCGGATATTTGATAAGAAAATTAGGATAAATAACGGAGAGTAATGATAATAGCTTAGTAATGATAATATCATAAAGTAGTGATTTTAGGAGATAATAATTAAATTAGAAAATATAATATCAGAACAGTTTACATTACCAAAATAGGTTAAATTTGTAGTGATTTAGATGATTATACATTTAAAATATTAATTTAGGATTAAAAAAAGTAGTGCTTTTAGTAGATAATAATGAATTTAGTAATGATAATATTAGAACAGTTAACATTATTAGAACAGTTTAGATATATAGTGATTTAGGGGATTATAAAATCAAAATAATAATGTAAGATTAAAAAGTAATGATTTTAGAAGATAATAATTACGTTATGATAATATAAAAACCGTTTAGATTGAAAAAGTAGTGATTTAGTGGATTATAAAATCAACATAATAACTTATGATTTGTATTATTTGTTATTTTAATTTTGTTTTAAATATTTTAAATTGTATAATATTATTTTGTAATATAATTATAAATTGTATAATATTATGTTGTAATATAATTAAATTAGTAATGATAATATATGCACAGTTTAAATAAGTAGTGATTTTATTATATACGTGTATTATAATATTATATCATATATGTATGATATAATTTATGGTATAATTATGAATGTTATAATATTAGAAAAGTAATTATTTTAGAATATATTAATTATATTTTAACATAATTAAATTAGTAACAATTTAAAAAAGTAGTTGATTTTAGGGTTTATAAAATAAACATATTAGTGCAGGATTATATATATGTATGATAATGTATGGTATAAGATTATAAATGGTATATAATACTGTAAAATTCTAAAAAATAAATTTATTGTGTTGTCATTATTAGTAATATTGGAACTTATATATATGCATGGTATAATATTATAAAAGGTATAATATTATAAAATTAAAAAATTAGTGTAATTATGTAACAGTTGACATTACCAAAATAATTTAGATTTGTAGTGATTTAGTAGATTATAAATTCAAAATATTAATTTGGAATTAAAAAAATAGTGATTTTAGGAGATAATAATTAAATTAGAAAGGATAATATCAGAAAAATTAACATTATCAAAATAATTTAGATTTGTAATGATTCAGGGGATTATAAAATAAAAATATTAATTTGGGATTAAAAAAAATAGTGATTTTAGGATATAATAATTAAATTAAAAAGGATAATATCAGAACAGTTGACATTACCAAAATAATTTAGATTTGTAGTGATTTAGTGTATTATAAATTCAAAATATTAATTTGGGATTAAAAAAATAACGATTTTAAGAGATAATAATTAATTTAGTAATGATAATATTAGAACAGTTAACATTATCAGAACAATTTAGATTTGTAGTGATTTAGGGGATTATAAAATCAAAATATTAATTTGGGATTAAAAATAATAATTTTAGGAGATAATAATTAAATTAGAAAGGATAATATCAGAACAGTTGACATTACCAAAACAGTTTAGATTTATAGTGATTTAGTGGATTATAAATTTAAAATATTATTTTAAAATTTAAAAAGTAGTCATTTTAAAAGATAATAATTAATTTAGTAATGATAATATTAGAACAGTTAACATTATCAGAACAGTTTAGATTTTGTAGTTATTTAGGGGATTATAAAATTAAAATAATAATAATAATAATATAAAAACCGTTTAGGTTGAGAAAATAGTGATTTATGAGATTATAAAATAAACATAGTAAGTTATGATTGATATTATTTGTTATTTTGATATTGTTTTAAATATTTTAAACTATATAATATATTATGTTGTAATATAATTATAAATGGTATAATATTATGCTATAATATAATTAAATTAGTAATGATAATATCCGCATAATTTAGATAGGTAGTTATTTTATTATATACGTGTATTATAATATTATACTATACATGTATGATATAATGTATGGTATAATTATGAATGGTATAATATTAGAAAAGTAGTGATTTTATGATATAATTATTTTAAACTGCATAATATTATGTTGTAATATAATTATAAATGGTATAATATTAAGTTGTAATATAATTATAGTGGGATGCACATTAATTATATAGAACATGTGTTACAATGTGGGAAAGGCACATGTTATTCAATGGTACTATGTACTGTAATTTAGTATAGATAATAGATAACAGATAATATATAATAAATAATAGATAGATTCCATTCAAAATATTACCACATCAGCACAGCCTCATATGAGCTCACGTAAATTATTCATTCTATTTTAATAAAATAATTAAACCAATTTCAAGTTTCATGACAAAATTAATTATACTTCCACTTCCCATAAAAAATCTCAGTTTAGATTCTTTTACTAATCAATTAGTGAAAATTACAATTTCAATTCATGTGAATTAATTTGATAATATAATAGTTGATTTCTTGAACTACTTTAAAAAATAGCAGTTACTACAAAATTATTATTTTAAAGATAAAAAATAAATATTCACATGAATTTTAAAATTTTAAAAATTAACTATAATGAAAGTTAAATAGACTCATTTTGTTAAACAGAAGAGTATATACGAAAGAAAAATGTTAATAAATTTTATATATGAAAAAATTATATACAACTTACGTGTAAGTTCCATTAGCTAGCTCAATTAATGCTTGAACCGTCAACTTCCGTCGCGCCACCACATCCGACACAACAATCACCACCAGAGGCGGAATACCTGTCCAGATTTAGGGGAGAATTAGGGGATTGAATTTAAGTTTTTTGTAATTTCAGTTGTTATTTTCGATGTGTATTTTTGTCAAGGGCAATAAGGAGCATTAATTAGGATGGACATGTGTTGATTTTGTAGAATGACAGATGTCAAATTAGTGTGCCATATACTGTGATTTAGTATATATATAATAGATAATAGATAATAGATTTTTCAATCAAGACTCTAGGATATTGCATTGCATGGTCATATTTATGAAAGTGGTTAAATAATTATGAAATAAAGTAATTGGACTTTCAAAATTAATATGAAAATATAATGAAAAATCTGAACCTTAATGGTTCATAATATGAAATTATTTAATTGGTATATTACAATAAATATGAAAATATCAAAATCTTAATTGAGCCTAAGCTTACTTTCAATCTGTCCGATTCAATTTGTAATTGGTCTAATTAATTAATAGATCATATTTCATGATTTAAGAAGCGGTCAATAAAATGGTAATGAGTTGTCTATCCGAGTTATTAAAAGAGATTAATTTTTTATTCATTTCGTTCCATATTAAAAGTTTCTATTATTTAGTGAATTATGTTTGAATCATTTCCTTAAGAACCATGACTTCTTTATTAAAATAAATCAATTTGTAATAAGCTGATTGAATGTTACATTCCATAAAAATTATATAAAGTTATCGATTACTTTGTTGATTGAATCCTTCAAGGATTTATTTTTTAAGTAGCAAGATTCAATTAGATGAAAAAGTATTGGTCGCGTAATTGGCACAAAGAATAAAATAATAAATATGAAAATATTTTAAAATGTTAATTTTTAGTACTTCCAATAATTGATGGAGTTGGTTAGAAAATAAGTTTTTAAAAGATTTATTATCTTTCATATATCTAACCAATATTGTTTTCATAAATCTTGGGATGGGTTTTATATTATTTAAGTATTTCATAATTTATTAATTGATTGAGTTTTTCATAAATTGGTTAAGCAAATAAATTTTCATATCTTTAAAATCAATTAGCGCGATTCAAATAATTAGAAGAATTTTTGGAAGCTAATAGATTGAAGTTTTAAAATGAATATGAAAAAAATTTGTAATTGCATGGAACTATGAAAATAATTAATTAATCATAGAATAAATTTATTAGGCACGTGAAAAGTAGGTAAAATAAATAAAAATCTAATGTTAAAGGAAATTTACTTTTCAAATAATTAAAACTAATTTTTTATAAAAAGCAAGTTGGCCTTATCGTGTTTAAATTGATACAATCCGGTTGTTGCCTAAGAGAGTTATCTAATTAATGGATCCTAAAATAACGTGACCGTTGATAATATCCATAAAATAAGGTGATCGGTATATAATATCCTAAGTAATTGTCAAGGGTATTTTTGTCAAGGACAATAAGAAGCATTAATTAGGATGAACATGTGTTAAATTTGTAGAATGACATGTGTCAATATATTGTGCCATGTATTGTGATTTAATATATATAAATAATAGAGTAAATACAAACCCGCGCTTTTCGGCGGGATTATTCATTTTGTTAATAATAAATTTATACATGTAATTAATAAATTAAAATATAATAAGAAAATGGTAGATTGTTGTGCGATTATAAAATTTTAATAGCATATGTTATATAAAAATTTTGTGCGCAAATACATATCTAAGTATATAATTAATCTGATCATTAAACCCTAGAACATTACACAACAGTTATGTGCGTGTGTGTATATATATATATTAATGTCTTGATAAAAATGTTTATAATATAACTAATATAGTTAAAAATAGGTAACTCTTTCATTCTAAAGTACTAACAAATATTTAAAAAATGTCATGCACAATACCATCAAATTGTTATATTGATATGATTGCTAGTGGTATATCTGAAGTCTGTTACATATTACATAAATCTTATCAAATCTCAAATATCTGACACATGTACTTGATATATTTTAAAAATCTATGTCTTGTATATGCTTACTTTCACCAAAATTCTAACATCCAGATAAAAGGGAAACAGTTTCGGTCTCGTACATGAAGCGAAAGGACATTGTAACTTACCTGTGAGAAAAGAAAAAAAGACGGAAGGAGCGTTAATTTGTTGGGGGAGGAACGGCTTGGCTTCTGGCCTCGTTTCATCTTCTTCATGGACACCTTACGTTCCTCCCTTCCTGTACACAAGTAAGTTACAGAATAAACGGATAAAAGGAGTGAGAATTATTATATTAAATTAAATAGAAACCGGACAAATTAACAACTTCCCATCGAACACAATTGTCTTGCCGTATATTCCCCGTGATCATCACAATTTCTGGTCATTGATGGCAAACTGCCTCCCCTATTCCATCCTCATCTCTCCTTCCTCCGCCAAATCAATTTTCCCCGACTCCTTCGCCGGCTTGAATAAGCATCATAAATCCTCTCTCTTCAAATTCCGTGGCCGTGCCTTCAGCTTCCGTTCTGACCAACGCCGTCACACTCTCACCCGGAGGCTCCGACACCTCGCGGCTAGCAAAGCCCGCTCCTCACGCGCTCTGTCTCCCCGCTTTTTTGGTTCTCCCAGAGGCTCCGCCGTGGCTCCGCAGCCATTGCCTCTTCCCGATGCAGTGCATACATTGCCGCCGTCCTATAGCACGGTCAATACTCGTTTGCCGTTGCCTAAGACTGAGAAAGCGCCGACTCCTGCCAAATGTAAAAGAGAGAAGAGAGAACAATCCGATGCTCTGAGAAGAGATGCAAATGGCAATGGCGATGCAGGATTTGCCAGGTAAATTTTTGAATATTTCAATGTTATTGCAACTTCGATGCATTAATTATTTCTATTAATCATTCACTTGCTTTTAAAGTTTTACAAGGGAACATGCTCAATATTTACTTGGTTATGTGTGCTTTTGATCTTGTTGTCTAGATTTTATTTATTGAGCTCATTTGAATTTGTTATGCACATATATACATACCTATATATGTGTGTAATTCTGTTGTGTGTGTACTGTGTATATATGTAAATGGACAGGAAGTTACCTGAAAATTTGACAAGTCTATGTTATGGAATCTCTATAGCATCAAAAGTAAGTTGCATATTGATAAATGACTGGAATAATATTATGATTATGACATGACATTACACTGAAGATACATCTCTTGCAAGAATGTTTGCACAGCTGTTCACCTTCACGGACAACTGGGGAATAGGCCATGCTGAAACCTTTTGTTTGGAAAGCCTAATTACCTACAAATTTGTGGGAAAATAAGTAAATGAAGAAAAAAAAAATTGACATGACAGAGTGCTTTAGTTGTCCCAGACATGAAACCTTAAAATTCTGGCACTTATATAATTTCCTTAAAATTAGCTTGCATTTTCAGCACTTTGTTTTGAATCAATGTTTCACAGGTGGCGTGTATTTGAGAATAGTGTTTCTTATGTTTCAATTCAATTGGGTTGACACGGATGCTGTATATTTTGCCATTTGTTGACTCAATATTTGTCTCCCCTTGTTCTTGTATTTCAGTAGTCCAGCTTCGCATGATTCTCGAAGGAATACAGACCATGCTGATACTCTGGCGTCTAGGAGGTCACTTAGAAAACCAAATGGTACAAAGAAGTACATGCTCAACGTTCCTATCAGTATTCCAAGAAACCCTTTCTCAAGTCTTTCTCAAAGCCCACACAGAAGTATTTCTGATATTTTTACAACACACTACATGTCTCCTCCAGTGTTTCAAGCTTCGTATGCTTCAGAGCTGCCTCTTTCAGATATGACTCCAGGTCTAGGATTCTCTTATCAGAAGCCTTATGAGTCAATTGCTTTTAGTGTTGATAATTCATCCATCCATAGTTCAAGAGTGAGTTTCGGTCATAATGTCATAAGTCCTAATAGACCTGTATCACCATTGCATAATAGATTATTAACGGACACTTCAATGGCACCACGTGACGGTCTTAATGCCATAAATTCTTGTGGACCTTTATCACCATGGCATATAACATTATCCACTGTCACTTCAATGGCACAACGAGAAAGTAATGCCCAGTCTAAGGTGCACCCGCATCCCTTACCACTCCCTCCGAATGCTGCCATTCTTCCTTCACAACCAGCTCCCAGCCCCAAAGTTACAGATAACCTGGAAAGTATTAAAAGTCAGTGGAAAAAGGGAAAACTTATTGGGCGTGGGACATTTGGCAGTGTTTATGTTGGCTCCAATCGGTATGTAGAAATATATGCAATTTTTTATTTAGTTATTTTTTTACAGAGCATATCTAGTAATATTATTTCATTCAACAGAGAAACTGGAGCATTGTGTGCAATGAAAGAAGTTGAGTTAATACCAGATGACCCAAAATCGTCAGAATGTATAAGGCAAATAGAACAGGTTCTGCTTAATGTTTTTTAATTTTTTTTTAATATCTATATTTCTTTTGCAGTGTTTATACCTTTCTTTACACATGCTAAAAGTTTTATTGAAAAATTTGCTATGGTCCTACCTATCAAGCTATCATCGTATGCATGGTGAATATCACTGAATAACATAATTTAGGGACTCTAATATGTGATATTGTACTTGTTGGTCATTAATAGTCTATCTTATTTGAGAAATGAACTGAATCAGTTTTTATATTTCCCGTGAAATAAGATATAATGTCACATTTATTTTTGACTTTTGTAGTGTCTTGTATTAGGCTATGTCCTCCGGTTCATATAAACTTCTGAAAATAATTAATTTGTTGTTGCTCTAACTCCTTTCCATTGTTACAGGAAATTAAAGTTCTAAGTCAGCTAAAGCATACGAACATTGTGCAGTATTATGGTAGTGAAATAGTAAGTGGTTTCCCTGTTGCACACGGATTTCTATTTTTGCACTAAGATCTACTTACCTATGAGAATGAGAAATTAATTTTATGAACATTCAGGTTGGTGATCGGTTTTACATATATTTGGAGTATGTTCACCCAGGTTCAATAGTTAAATATGTTCATGGCCACTGTGGAGCAATCACAGAATCTGTTGTACAAAATTTCACCCGCCACATCCTTTCTGGGTTGGCCTACTTGCATAGCACAAAGACAATACACAGGTACTACTAGTGTTTCATATGTGATGGAGTTTTAGTATTCATGTACATGAGTCAAACTCAAATACAACATATACTAGCAGTCTTCATACGTAATCACAAATCAAGAAAGATTGTTTTTTTAAACCTTTAGGATTATGAGGTTTCCAATTGATTTAAGCAACTTAATCATACTGAATCGCAAGTTTGATGATGATAACATTATACAGGGACATCAAAGGGGCTAATTTGCTTGTTGATGCATATGGGGTTGTCAAGCTTGCTGACTTTGGGGTGGCAAAACATGTAAGTTCTGAACTTATAATCATTAAAATCTTCAGTGGAAGAATACAACCACTAATTGAAAACATCCATGGGGCAGCAAAGTATGCACATCCATTGGCAGTAAGCCAGTAACCATGTGTTTAAAGTTAAGTATCCTCTTTAGCTAGGTAAAGTTTTCAAAGGATCAGAACCTAGGGCAGATGTGACAAGAGAGTTGATGGATCTTGTTTATTTGCATATCTTGATGAAATTATGTTTGTGCAGTAATTTGTTTTACTTAGATTTAATGTAGTGTACTTAGCCTATAGGTTTTAGGTCATTTTTTATGGCTTTGATTGCTTTTCCGCATAGATCCTGGGTTATGCCCCTTGTAAGACGTCTTCTTATTTATTTTTTACAGAACCCAACTTTTTTGAAAATATTAGTCCTTCTCTAGTTAATAATTTAGTAATTGATGCTCCCTCTGTTCCACAAAAAGAGTCTCATTTGACTTTGATCCTAGTTAACTAGGAAAATCCTAAAAATTCAAACGTGGATTTATTTTAATTTTTGAGATATCAATTTCGTGCTTAGTATACTTTTTAAGTAGTTTATAATATTAACCGTTGAGTTAATAAATATCAAATAAATTCACAATAATTTTTGAATTTTATGATTTTGCAAATTGAGTACGGAAAAAATCAAATTGACTCTTTTTGTGGAATGTGGACAGTAATATTTGCCCAAGAAATGGAAAAGGATAGCTAGAGAAGGATATTTGATGCAAGATAGTGCTACTGAACCTAGAACTAAGGTAAAATTAGGGAGGACTTAAAATTATAGGATCTAGTGGGAGGAATACTGTAGGGAGTATGATGAGGTTGTTAGAATTGTTTGGTGTTAGAAATAGACTGATCAAGTCATTTAGTGGCCTGTGCACAGAAAACTGTGAGTAAGAAGGAGGAGAGGGGAAGAAGACTAGGCCTCACACCTAGATGTCTCATACATATTTAAAAGAATTTTTATTCATTGTACTCTGCTGAAAGCCTAAAACGTAGTTACGTAGCTATAATCTATTACATTATATAGGAGAGACAAACTTGGGGACCAAGAAAAATTGGAGGGCCAAGTTGTTCTTGAACGCTGTAAGCTCATCAAGTCACTTGTTCCCAGCCAAAATACATAACCAGGAATAAATAACTATCACAGCCCATGCTACTGCTCAACTGTCAAAACACCAAATGCACTTGGAAGGAAAAAACCTAGTAAATGTAAAATACTACGTACTTAGTATTAAAAAAGATGCAACTCAGAAGTTTTCCATATAACTACACAAACTCTTGAATCTGGATTTCCTCGACCCTTACGATGCTCTAAAAAGTTGCAAGGAATCCTCTACATTAAATATGTCATGTAGCCCCTTTATTCTGCATCACACTACTTAACCCAAAACCCCAGCACTCCCTGGATATCACTATATGCCATTGGATGGTATGACGGCTAAGCCATCAACATGCTAATAGTGACAGATAGGGAAGATAGTTGTATCTTGATTGTTGACAATTATTTTGTGGCACGTAATCTTTGGTGTCTTTATCAACTGTTGTTTATATCTTTAGTCTTTATCATTTGGGGTATTGAGAATTGGTCTTGTTGCACAGATTACTGGACAAGAAGCTAATCTTTCTTTAAAGGGAAGTCCATACTGGATGGCTCCTGAGGTATGTTCCTGTTGCATCATCTTATATCTTCTGTTCTCTCTGTCCTTCCTTTCCATACTGCCAACACTTTTCTTCCCTGCAGCTCTTACAGTCTGTGATTCAGAAAGATGCTAACCCTGATCTTGCTCTAGCTATTGATATTTGGAGTTTGGGATGTACTATTATTGAAATGATGAATGGAAAACCTCCTTGGAGCGAGTATGAAGGGGTAATCATTTACTGTTGCTTGATCTGCTTCATATATTAATTTGTACTTGAAAGAGATTTTCATTAATTGTATCATTTGAATCACATTGATTAGCTTCTTGCTTTGTTGTACTCTTTTTATGCATAGCATCACTGCCAATGATGGTACTGATTGGAATGTTAGCCTACTTATTGCACAAGGATCCAAAAGAATATATTTCCGTGCAATTCCTAAATATATTTACATGTTATATATACGCAATAACTTTGATACCATTAAACAATCTGAAAATAATGCAAAAAGAGGTAATAAAGGGTGGATGACAATCTTCCATTGTCTCATTTAACTGTCAATGCCACCTTGTATTA
The DNA here is from genome assembly GCA_016801055.1 of Panax notoginseng. Classification (NCBI taxonomy): domain Eukaryota; kingdom Viridiplantae; phylum Streptophyta; class Magnoliopsida; order Apiales; family Araliaceae; genus Panax; species Panax notoginseng. The sequence goes on from CM029012.1 coordinate 268,266,362, forward strand.
TTTATGCCTCAGGCACACAACATATACAGAATTTATCTTCCATGCACAATCAGTAGATGACTGCTACAAACTTAGTTGTTATTATATCATGATTTGCCTATGTGAGTACTATTCGACTTGATGGCATGATATCTAGTTAATCCAATGTATAGGGTAAAGTATGGTTTATGTGTCACTATGATTTTCAATCCATTTTGTTTTTTTCTCTGACCTGTGAAAGTGATGAAAACATGCCTTCGCACGGGCCACATGACCCAAAATGTACTTCCTTTGACTTGCTGTGGTGGTAATTGTGACTGCAGTAGTATGTTACCTTATTCACTAGTTTCCTCTCTGTTATATAAGCTGGTTCCATATGTTTCTGTTACTACAGCCTGCAGCAATGTTCAAGGTTCTGGCAGAGACTCCACCCATACCCGAATCACTGTCACCAGAAGGCAAAGATTTCTTACGATGTTGCTTTCAAAGAAATCCGGCAGAAAGGCCATCAGCTAGCATGTTGCTTGAACATCAGTTCATTAAAAACTAACATCAGCTAGATGTTTCATATCACACCCAAGCACCTTATGGGATGGAAAGAGACGGTAAGTCGGTAAATACATTTTAGCATTGCATGTTTTTTCCTGGATCATAGTAGTTGCTACTGTAACATTTTTACTCTTTAACAGGATAAAGCACATCCACAAGCAAAGCATCCTCAAATTTTGCAGTATCCCAGTATCTACAGTTGCATAGAGCATAAAATGAAAATTTGCAAATAGGTAAGAGCTTCATCCCTATTGGTAATGAAGGATAAAAATAGAGAAGTGAGGAAGAGTGTTTAAACCTTAAAATACTTGATTCAACCACTTGCTGCCAACTGATTACATGAGAGGTATTTATAGATCAAAGGAACATGAACATACATAATTCTATTAATGCCTCCTACACTTTCAATTAAAACTTACAATTCTCAAAGAGTCACACAAGAAATCAAAGAGACAAAACAAGGAACCAACAATTTCTTAGAGACAATTCATGAACAATCTAGAAGACTTTATTAATTTGGTTTAGTTTGCTAACAAGGTTTCCCGTAAACCAAATTTATTCTTCACTCCAAGCTTAGAGATTTGCCTTTTGAATACTTCTCCAGTAATGGGCTTAGTAAAAATGTCAGCTAGCTGCTTAGTTTTACAATACTTGATATTAATAATTCCATCATTCACAAGTTCCCTAAAGAAATGACATCGAATACGAATATGCTTTGTCGTTCCTTGAATAACTTGATTTTTGGTAATTGAAATTGTTGAAGTGTTAACACAAAACAAAGTTGGATTAGCTTCTTGTTTTTACTTGAGATACTTCAAAATTCTTTCTAATCAAACTAGATGACATCCAACATGTGCAACAACTATATATTCAGCTTCATTTTTTGAAAGAGCAACAATTGGTTGTTGCTTTGAACTCTAAGAAATAGTTTCGCTTCCAATATTGAAAACATAGCCTGAAGTACTTTTGCTATCATCAATGCTTCCTCCAAAATCAAATCACTGTTTGTGAATTCAATAAGATTACCTGAAACTCCAGCTTCATAGAAAATTCCATAATCAACAGTGCCTTTCACATATCACAAAATACTATTTGTTGCTTCCTAATGTTCTGAGTGAGGCTTCCCCATGAACTTTATAATCATACTAACAACAAACATTAAATCTGGCCTTGTGGCAGTTATATACATCAAATTTTCAGCTAAACTCATGTAAATAGTTAGATCACAAGCTTTCCTTCACCTTTCTTGTTTAACTTAAGTGCAGTAACACATGGAGTTGAAATAGGATTAACATTCTCCATCTTGAATTTTTTTTTAATTTCCCTTCCATATCTCCCTTGGGGAAAAAAAATATTCCCTTCAATGCCAAAAAAAGATGCAACTTGATGTAATTTAGGGTGAAAGATTAATGGACAATAAACTAGGATTTAAACTCCATGTTTAACCACTAGGATTTCTCAAGTGTATCAATTCCACGTATCAACACTAAGATGGATAAAAATATCTCTACAGTAGGATACCTTTACGGTATGAAAAAAATAATTTACTTTAATACCAATAATCTGTAGTCTAAATGACATGTGGGGATTACATCACTATTTAAGGAGACTCAAAACCCTAATATTACTTGGGAAATAATAAAAATACTAAACGTGTGACGCCCCCAAAATTAGGTATACATCACCCATCTTGGGTCGTCAGATACATAGTACAAAATACAAATACAACTTACTAATACAACTGTCGTGTACAATACGACAAAACATAAACTGTGAGTTTGAATACAAATATTATCTTCTAGAGAGTATTCATACTCAAAAGGAGTCCTCATTACATTTATTAACACACCATTACATAGAATAGTGAGGACTACTAACTAATACTATCATTCGGACCATCACTCCGTTCCCCGACTTGCCCCAGCTACGTTCTCATTTCCTGAAGAGAACAGTGAAAGAAAGGGTGAGCTCAACTAGCCCAGTAAGAAATATCATGACTAAGATAATGCAGAATAAATTATCATTAGCCTTCAACAATGTTAAACTGATAAAATATAATAGACATCAAGTTTAACTGCAGCGGAACAAGCAATCCATTAAAAGAGTCAAGTAGAAAATAAACTCTACTATCTTTTATGATTTAAAAGATTTTCCAACACTGTGATCGCTGAGACTCAGCTTAATAAAATAATTCACATCATCGAATCACCCCTGCACTACGGCCAAGGATATTCGTATATTCATTAATGGTCATGATCATGCCAACAACTGTCCATCAATGCACTACGGGCCAATAAGGACTTTTACCACATTATTTGTAACATTACGGTCATGATTATACCGAATAATCCCTGGTCATAATCATACCAAGTCCATCTATGCACTACATGCCACAGATGACTTTCAACATTTTATAAACATGAGGATGATGACAATGATATAAGAATTCAATAAAACAAGTTCAAGAATTAATTTATCCAAGAATTAACAATGTCCAAATTGTCAACATGATACTGCTTTGTGGAGTAAAATTCAAGAATACTTAGAAGAATATTTTCATGAAAAGGTACTGGATGAAACGCAATTATCAAGGATATTCCACAAATTTCATGGAGTATAGAAGTCAAAACTTAACCAATTGAGTACAATAAAGAATGAAATAACAAAAGAAATCACCATGCATGCGATAGACCGCACAAACAGGTTATTCCAACAGAATAATAAATAATGGAACCAAGTCCGGCGTAAACGCACAGACAGGATATTCCGACAGAATAATAATAAAAGGAACCAGGTCCGGTGTAAAACACACAGACAGGATGTTCCAACAGAATAATAATAAAAACGGAACCAGGTCCGGTGTAAAACACACAGACAGGATGTTCCAACAGAATAATAATAAAAATGGAACTAGGTCCGGTGTAAAACACACAGACAGGATGTTCCAACAGAATAATAGAAGAATGTCACCAAGTATAGGGTAGATCCGCGTATACAGGTTATTCCAACAGAATAATAAGAAATGGAATAACAACAGTTCTCTTCATGAATAAGAAAGAATAACACCCCTTACCGTTTTAAAGACGAGCTGAAATAAGGAAGTAGTTAAGTAGCAGAATACTCTTCTTCTCTCTCTCTATAGTTTCTCTCTATAGTTTCTCTCTCTAGAGTTCAGTGAATTCGTAAGAAAATAATGAAGGAATGAGCTTCTATTTATAGGAAAATGGAATGCATAGTAACGAATCCATGAACGGTCCAGATTGATTTACTTTAATCTGACGGTCCATATTTAAAGAAAAATCTTTTAAATAAAATATAATATATTCTATTTATAGAATAACTTTAATAAAGTATTCTGTTTTATATAAAAAGATTTTACTATGCAAAACACTATGCACAATAGAATATAATATATTCTATTTATAGAATAACTTTAATAAAGTATTCTGTTTTATATAAAAAGATGTTTCTGTTTTATTACGTTAATAATACGAATAAAACAAAACTTCATTATCGCTAAATAATTCATATTATTAATTGACAATAATTGAATCAAACTGAGTGACTTCTCACATAAGCATCAATACCGTGTGCTACTATGCAACCACACGTATTACTGTACTTTTACTACCGAGTAGTTCAACAGTATCAACGGTAAAACTTCCGCCGTTATTTTTAATAAAATATTTTTGTCGTTTTTTCAATCTGACAATAATTCCGTTGTGGGGTCCACCAATGATTGTACCGTCGTACGAATATTCCCCGTAAATAGTAACTCGTGAATAGTACTTCGACACAAAAAGTGTCCCAAATACTCGAGTGAACAATACTAGAGTGAATAGTAATTTGGGTGAATAGTAACCCGTGAATAGTAACTCGTGAATAGTAACTCCGACACAAAAAGTGTCTCAAATATTCGAGTGAATAATACTAGAGTGAATAGTAATTTAGATGAATAGTAACCCGTGAATAGTAACTCGTGAATAGTAACTCGTAAATAGTAACTCCGACACAAAAAGTGTCATAAATACTCGAGTGAACAATACTAGAGTGAATAGTAATTTGGATGAATAGTAACCTGTGAATAGTAATTCGTGAATAGTAACTAATGAATAGTACTCCGACACAAAAAGTGTTCCAAATACTCGAGTGAACGATACTAGAGTGAATAGTAATTTGGGTGAATAGTAACCCGTGAATAGTAACTCGTGAATAGTGACCATGTATTTTATGACAACTTGTTTACTTAAAAAAAAAATTCACATATCACCCTTAACTTTAACCTTTTATCAATTTAACCATTTACCAAAATAAAAAAATTGAATACTTTTATTTCATAAAATTCGGGGTCTCACAAAACGACTAAAATACCCTAATTAATAATTCATAATTATTAATTAATGTCCTAAATCCCAATTAATAAATAAAATACATAAATCACAACAACTATTTTTATATTAAACATAATAAAAACTCCAAATAATAAATATAAAAAATCTCTTCTTTGTTCTTGACTTGGAGTCCCCATCACAACTCTCCCAATTAGGTTTTGTCAAACTCTTGTTTCATTGAAACTTTGAAATAATTAAGTATCACCATATCATTACCTGTAAAAATGAGATTATCAACATAGAGACTTACCACCATCAATCTTCCTTTTGAATAATCAATTTTGGTGTATAAAGTATTAAAGTATGCTTCTGATGACACTTTTGAAAGTCATTCTTCTTAAAGTACGAATTAATGCGGCTATACCAAGTCCTTGGTGATTGCATTAGACCATATAAAGCCTTCTTTAACTTGTAGACTTTATCTTATTCACATTTCTTCATGAAGCCAGGTGGCTGGTCGATCTCTTCCTCAAGAACCCCATTTAGAAATGTCGATTTGACATCCATTTGGAACAACTTCCAATTGTTTTGAGCTGCAAGTAATATAATTAAACAAACAATATCAAGTCTTGAAATATGTGCAAATATCTCTTTAAAATCTTCTCCTCCTTTCTGTGCATACCCCTTTGCAACGAGCCTCGCTTTGTACTTATTAACGGAGCCATTTGAATTTAACCGTCTTAAAAATGGTCTTTTGTTTGGTGGTAAATTGGCGAGCTCCCAAGTGCCATTCCTTTCAATAGACATAATTTCTTCCTTCATGGATTGTTTCCATTTTTCTTCTTTTGCTGCATCTTCATGGGAGATTGGATCTGCACCTGCAAAAAAAGCAAAGAAAATAGTTTCTGCATCTACAAGCTCTATAATATCATAAATGTCCTGCAAAGTCCTTGTCTTGATTCCTTCGGGACTGCTACCAGAATACTCTCCTGTCGAGGAAGGTAGAGCTTCAGTTGGGTTTAAGGATGGAGCATATTCACTTTACAGCTTTTCAAATCCTCCACGATCAATAGTGCCTCATCTGCAGTGTTTGTTTCAGCATCATTGAAAAATGACTTTTCATCAAATTTTACATCATTGCTAATTACAATTTTCTTTATTTTTGGATTATACAACTTGTAGGCTTTTGACCTTTCAATGTATCCATCAAAAATAATTTTTTCTGCCTTACCATCAAGTCACCACAAGTGTTGGACATTTGATTTTCTTCCATACCAAGCTTCATGAGGAGTGTTGTTTTTAATTTTTTTTTTGTGGTGACATGATCAAATAAACTGCACAAGAAACAACTTCTGCCTAAAATTGGCGTGACAACACTTTTCTTTTCAGCATGCACAGACCCATGTCCATGATTGTACAATTTTTCCTTTCGCAAACATCATTTTTTTGTGGTGTATAGCAAACTGTCAATTCATGCCTTATGTCATTAACTTTACAAAAATGTTGAAAATCATTTGAAATATATTCCGACCCTTGATCTGTTCTTAAAGTCTTTAAGTGGCAACCATAAAACTTTTCAACTTCTGCTTTAAAATTTTTAAAAGCTTGAAAACTTTTATATTTTTCATGAAGAAAATAAGTCCACACTTTTCTTGTGTAATACATGTCACGCCATAACTTGGAAACTTCTTCATTAAAAACAACAAAACAATGTAAATTTTCCACTTGGAGTCGAAGTGGTAATAAATTATTCTCCGTCAAGCCAATCTTTGTCACAACCTTATTATTTTTTGACATGGTACATAATTTATCATGAAAAAGTATATCAAATCTTTTTCGCAAAAGTTGTCGAGTACTTAGCAAATTGCTTTTTATACCTGGAACGAAGTAAACACGTCATTTTTTCAAAATTTTCAGATTTTGTTTTGAAAGTGACTTCTCCAACTCCTTTAATTGTATAGGCTCTAACATCTCTAATTTTTATTTGCCCAACATTTGACTCCACCAGGTTAGAAAATAAATCCTTATTCCCTGTCATACCAAACATGTTTATCATTTTCTTAATAAACAATTAATAATGACTTTGAACAATCTTTCTCGACTGATTCATTTTCATGCACTAATCCAAATTCTTTTTTGTTAGATGGTACAAACCAACATTCACTAATTTTGTGACCAGGTCTATGATAATGAAAACATTCAATATAGTCTTTTCTCCATCTTTGATTAATACAACGACCTCTTCCTCCTTATAATTATTTGAATACTCATTTGACTCTTCCTTAAAATAATTATTGTTACCTGGGGAGGCCCTTCCATTGCCATTAAAGTTAGAGCCTCTACCTCTGTTTCCATTGGAGCCACATCTTCCACGTTCACGACCTCGACCGCGACCACGGGGAGCACCTCAGCCTCCTGTAATTTCAGAATTGAGAGCTTGATCATTAGAAGGTGGATTTCTTTGATTAACACAAAACTCATGCACCTTTAAAAAAACCTGCAAATCTTCCAAAGAAAATTTTGACACATCTTTGAACTCTTCGATAGCTACCACAATAAAATCAAACTTTTGTGGTAAACACCAAAGAATTTTCTCAACTACTTTTTGGTCTTGTAAAACTTCTCCATTGGTTGCCATTTGGTTAGCAATTGAAGTGACTCTTGAACAATAGTCTCATTTTCTTGCATTTGCAACTTCTCAAATTCTAAACGCAAATATTGGAGTCGTACCTTTTTTTTTTTTACCTTTTTTCACCTTTATATATTGATTGCAAAATATCCCCAGCTTCCTTTGAACTTTCTGCCTTGAAACTTCTCTCAAAGATAGGCCTTTCAATTGCTTGATAAATTTGGAAGAGCGTCTTACTATCCTTCTCCCTTTTATCATTTAGGTTGTTTTTCTGGGCTTGTGACAAACCCTCTTCAGCTTCTGGTTCTTCATAGACATCTTCAATAATGTTCCACAACTTTAAGGACTTCAATAATACCTTCATATTGTGACTTCAATAATTATAGTCTTCTCCGTTGAAGCGAGAAATTAGATTGTTTGAATTTACCATCACGACGTTGCTTTGAAAATCAACAATTATTCTGCTAAGCCTATGTTGCATACTTGTGGTGTTTCAAATAGTAATAGCTTCACTCAAGTTGAAGGCCGTGTTTTGTCTCCACCAAGGTTGAAAGTGGGAAAGTTTACTTTCCTCGTAATGGGCGCTAGAACTTTAACAATAAGAAACTGGGGGAGACAACTAAGCAAAAGCCATAAGAAAAATTCCTTTTATTTCTGTTACTGAAGCTGTTAGACTCAAGCTCTGATACCAATTTATTAGTAATGGACGATAAAAATAGATAAGTGAGGAAGAGTGTTTAAACCTTAAAATATACTTGATTCAACTCAATTGCTACCAACTAATTACATGTGAGGTATTTATAGGTCAAAGGAACATGAACATACATAATTCTATTAATGCCTCCTACAATTTCAATAAAGACTTTTACAATTCTCAAAGAGTCACAAGAAATCAAAGAGACAATACAAAGAACCAACAATTTCTTAGAGACAATTCATGAACAATCTAGAAGACTTTATTAATTTGGTTTAGTTTGCTAACAATCCCATCGTTCCATCTCGCATCCCGTACCAAACCACACTCTTAGTGCATTTAAAATTAGAAGTTTTTCGTGATTGCCAACTCATGCTTTGTGCACAATTCTTTTTCTCCAGTGAGACGGGCCAAAAATCTCATCGTGAAACTTCCAAATTGACAGCAACCCCCCCCCCTCCATCCCTACTCTTGTTCTACTCTCAATGTCTTTGTAGTTTATCTCCTTCAGGCTTTGTGCCAGAGCATAGATCATCCCAGCCCTTCTGCAACTATCCCTAGTTCTGTGAAACAGGTGGTTAGAAAACCATTCACAACGTTGAAGGAACTACCATCTTTTCTTAGATGTGGTTTAGAATCAAGACTTAGTTCATTGACTTGGATTTCTTATCATATTAGCTTGGAGCTGGAGCATTAGGTTGAGAGAGAGATAGAGAGGAGGAGAAGATGGAAGCACCTACAATTCAATCCATAGACAACTCCAGCAGCAGCAGCAAAAACAACCTTCCAGATGATGATGAACAAGACAAACTTATCAATCAGTGGTCCTGAACTCTTTATGGTAGTTGTATTGATTTTCAATGTGTAATTTTTGTTTTGGGTGGTGCTTGCAGACCAGTTGTTCTTGCTTCTACGATTGCCGGGACGGCTGGTGCTGCTAAACCTAAACCTAAACCCTTTGTTTAGACCAAATTCTATAAGCTATTTTGTTGCTTATGTAGGTAATGTACTATGATATGATTTCAACAAATAGCTAGCGTTTGTTTCTTGTTCAACGATCCTACTACTGATAAAATAAAATGTAATGAAAAGCAGTTGTTATTCTTTATAGATTCAATATTCCATTGTTTTCACTTTTCAGCACGGAAATGAGTCGATCACCAATTTTCTGTTTTACTGATTTTAAGTACATCATCAACCAACCAAATTATTCTTTGGATAACCCTCTAATTATTACACTCAATCAAGACGCCGGAGTGATTGCAAGAATCAATATTGTTTTCTCTTTATTTAGCTAAAAAAAAATTATCTCGAGTTATTATAGCAGTTGCCTTGTACCATTATATTGCTGATTTTTAGGTTTTATCAATGAAAGAAAGAGGATTAGGATCTTTTAATTTTTTGCATTCTCCAATTTATTTTTCAATACATATTTAAATTTGTTATTGTGTGGGTCACTTTTATGTTAAGGGATCCTCTTTCCTTATTAATGATAATACTGTCCTTCTAAGTTTAGACGAAAATTAATTTGATACTCAAAATTTGGAAATCATCAATCAATACATGTAAGTATTTTAAAACAACAATTGTGTTCTCTTTTGGCTGATACGGTCAATTTTTCACCGAAATACGGTTTGACTATCTTTTTTAGTACTTTGACATTCTCAAAACATCTAGCTCGTATTTAATAAGTATTTTCTCAAATAATATTATTTTTTTACTTTGTTCATTCCTCCTAGTATTTAAAATTAAAAAAATAAAATCTTAACATTATTTATAAAATCAATGACAATAAATAATAAATTAAATATAAATAGAATTTCCTTTTTGGGTGACACATTACATCTATCTACAAATAAAATACTTTCATGAAATCTATAAATACAAAATAAATAACAAAATTGTAAAAAAATAATATAAACACCATTAAGGCCTCTAAGACAGAAGAAACTAAAATAAAAACAAATTAAATAAATAAAACATCAATGACAAGAGGACAAAATTAAAAACATGTTATAACTTGTACAAAAAAAATTAACTTCAAAATAACAACAAAATCAAATAGATTATTTCTCTTCTTCTTATACTTCTTTTTCTTTATCATACTTCTCTCTTTTCCTCCCCTTCTCTTTCTCTCCTCCGCCTAAGCTCCTTCTCTCTCTCTCTCTTCTTCCTACGCCTTCTCTCTTCCTCCGTTTTACTCACTTTCCTTCGACATATACTCCGAACTCTCCAACTCCGAAGTGAAATACACATCTGTAAAGGAGGAATTCGAATCATCATTGTACTTTCTTCGTGATTTGTTCTTGGAGTTTTGCATTAACATAACGTACACAGTAACCAAATCAGAATCGAACAATCACCACACCACAACTATATATTAACAAAACTCATTTCAGCAACTACACTACCAGTAAGTATCAAAATATATTAGCATGAGTAACCAAAACACAATAAGCATGTTTCCAAAACCAGTTTAATCAACCTCTGTATTGTCAAAGAGTACCTAATAACCAAATCAGAATATAATAATAACCAAACCTCCACTTGGAGGGTACATAACTATTTTAACAAATACACATTAATCAGTGACCAAAATAGGACAACACCAGTTCCCAAAACAAATTCACAAGTAGGCATAAACAACTAAGGATTCCAAATTCTTAAAAACAATTAAAATAGCACACCTTAAGATGTTTTTGGCGGGAGATAATATTCCGGCTATAAGCATCATCTTCAGCTTCATTCCCAACTTTGTTTGGCGTATCTTCAAAACCAGACTCCAAATTCAACAATTACTTAGGCTTCTTAGTAAACTGTCTCACTGATTTCTTATCCTTAAGAGGGGATTTGACCACTCCCTTCTTCCCCTGCTTTGGGGACTTGACCATGCCAGCTTTCACATTCAAATATTTCTTCACATTCTTAACATAACCATCCTCCCTAATTCTTTTCCTCTTCCTATGACAACCGGAAAAGAAGAAATCAAGAAAATAAGGGGGCTAAAAAGCCTAATATCAAGTGTAGTGTAGTCACTTGCTCTGAAAGTAAAGTAGTGTCCCGTGTGATTCTCTTTGCTAGTTGAAAGAGACTACTTTTTTAGTTCCGTCGACAACAGATCCAGCTTGACTCCGTTCACTCGTTCAGATGCTTACTATCTCTGGTCTGGTCGAGCTCGCTTTGACCCTCAGGTTGTGTGATTCTCTTTGCTAGTTGAAAGAGACTACTTCTCTAGTTCCGTCGACAACAGATCCAGCTTGACTCCGTTTACTCGTTCAGATGCTTACTATCTGGTCTGGTCGAGCTGAGCCAGCCTGAAATGCAAGTAATTTTTTTAAAAAAACGAAAAAAAAAGGTTGTTGAATTGGGAGGCCCATTAGGTTATTTGATGGGTGTAGCTGATTACCGGCCTGTAATCCTCCCACCGAAAGGAGAGGAAAGTGATCGCTGCTCTGTGAAACCAGCCTGGCGCAGTGTCCTCCGCTATAGTTAGCAACAGATCCAGCTCGACTCCGTTTGGCGCAGTGTCCTCCGCTATAGTTAGCAACAGATCCAGCTTGACTCCGTTTACTCGTTCAGATGCTTACTATCTGGTAAAAAAAAAAGGTTGTTGAATTGGTAGGCCCATTAGGTTATTTGATGGGTGTAGCTGATTACCGGCCTGTAATCCTCCACCGAAAGGAGAGGGAAGTAATCGCTGCTCTGTGAAACCAGCCTGGCGCAGTGTCCTCCGCTATAGTTAGCGCGAGCTCTAAGCCTTCCGCTCAGAACCCGTGGTCCAACTCCTCACTTGGAATGGGCAGGCCATGCATTAAACCAAACTAGCCCAACCATCTGGACCCAGCCAGCCCTTCAACCATCCTATAGCCCTCACTTGAGTTACAGGCTCAAGTTACTAAGCCCGGCTGGTTAAAATTGAGACAATATTAATTTATAAAGTAAAGGTTTATGTTGAGAATAATCAATGTGGGATGAAATTCAAGCGTTATATTACAGTTTGCATTCTTTTTCCCATCTTTATCCTTTCCCTTCTGATTAAAAAGTGAGTGAGGGCATGCTTTTTTTGTTATTAATTGAATAAGTTTTTGGGAAATGTTCAGGCAATAATTCAATTAGCTCAAAGTAACAACCAGCAGCAACTACAACGTATGAAACATCTAAGCCAAAGCTGAAAGCACAACATGATAAGTACTCCGAGTATTGCTTAATTAATATGCACACTCGTTATTCATATAACTGGTTTGTGCTAACTTTATCCCCACCATTTTAACTGCATCAAGCCATCAATCAAATCTTGTTATATCCAAGTTGCCAGTATCAAAATCATTATATAATATATACCTAATTTCACCACTGAACTAGTAGGCATGCATATAATAAGTTGGTCACTTTCTTGTGCACAGACATGATATTTGATGAAAAAGTTTGCTCGCTTTCAAATTCCACATAAAACTTGCGTGAAGTTGACAGATAGATAGATAGTATGTATCTCAGCTAGAAAGAGAGTAACAATATCTCAATGAAATCCAGTCAAATTTGTGATGCTAATCTGCAATCCACTAATTTACAACTTGCTGTTATTTAGATGAATACCTCATCCTGCACTCGAGATTTTTTATTTATTTATTTAAAAAAAAAATCAATTAGAATTTATTTAATTTCAATTGTGGAACTGTAACAAACTTAGCTGAGGGAGAGACATCTATAGTGGCTCTACCATTATCAAGAAAACGCAATGAACTTACCACTTGCCATATCCTTATGTTTTCTCTGTTATAAATTGCTTCCGACTCGATTCTACTTATCGTGCACTCCTTGAGAAATTATTTCTTCTTTGGACACTAGAGATATGAATCCAAAATCCTATAATCTTTCAATTGTTTCTTTGATTGTCCTCCTGTTTCTGGGTCATTTTGTAAACAGTCAACTTGATTATAAGTTTTATGATGCCACTTGTCCCAACTTGACAAAGATTGTAAGATATAGTATCTGGCCAGCCATTGCAAACGATACTAGAATGGCTGCATCTCTTCTGCGCCTTCACTTTCATGACTGCATTGTTAATGTAATCAGATTGTTTCATTTACTTTATTCGTTTTTTCAGAAAATTCTACACAAGCTTTTTTACAAACTTCCTCCTCACTAATCAACAAAACAAAAGAAGATTCACGCAGTTACATTTTCGTCCGAATTTGTATGTTTAAGACCTCTTATCTTCAAATTGTTTAGGAATATAATCATGTATGAGCTCATTGGCTAACGTAATTAACAGGTACAACTTTTTCGTAATTTGAATGTCAAGTTCTCGACCAAAACTGACTGTTTATTGCTTTTAAATTTTTGGTGCATAGGGATGTGATGCGTCTGTGTTACTTGATGCTACTAGCGCATTCACTAGTGAGAAAAATGCATTTCCCAATCGGAATTCAGCCAGAGGTTTTGATGTTATTGACAAAGTAAAGGCAGATGTGGAGAAAGCTTGCCCATCCATTGTTTCTTGTGCTGATATATTGACTCTTGCAACCAGAGAGGCTATTTATCTTGTAAGAAACTTGCTTGTTTTTCGTTAAATCACAACCATTTATTTTTAAGGACTCTTCAAATTTCTTAGGTAGGAGGGCCCTATTGGCCAGTCGCCATAGGACGTCGTGATAGCCTTACAGCAAGTGAAAGTGCAGCTAACAGTGATATTCCATCACCATTTGAGCCTTTAGAAAACATTACTGCTAAATTTACTTCTAAAGGTCTACAGTTAAAAGATGTGGTGGTGCTCTCAGGTAAAGATTGCTCGTTTTTATTGCTTTATTTGTCATATTTTGTTGTCACTTTATGGAACTAAAATCACTAAGGTATAAACAAATCTATCTAAATACCTTGATTATTATTTTTTTCACCAGAATTATATCTATCTGATTTGTTTCTTTTTCCCTCATGTTCTTGATTTACAGTATTTATACCAATCATTCTTGCTTAATGTTTTATGAAGGCGCACACACTATAGGCTTTGCTCAATGCTTTACATTCAAGCAAAGGCTATTTGATTTTGATGGTTCCGGCAATCCTGATCCATCACTTGATGCAACACTTCTAAGCAGTCTTCTAAATGTATGTCCAAATCAAGATGTTTCTGATACTAACTTGGCTCCACTGGATCCTGTGACAACCAACAAATTTGACAACAACTATTACAACAACCTCGTAAATAATTCAGGGCTTCTCCAGTCAGACCAAGCTCTTATGGGGGACAATAGAACTGCTGCCATGGTTATCAACTACAGCAAGTACCCTAACCTGTTCACCAGGGATTTTAGATTTTCCATGATGAAACTCAGCTACATTGGCGTGCTTACAGGTCAGGATGGGCAGATAAGGAAAAACTGTAGGCTTGTTAACTAAAAAAGCCATAAATCTAAAGGAAAATGCTTCATATGCTGAGTCAACATATAGCCAAAATATAATAAAAGCCCAATTGATGGTATTCATGGGGTGTCATTTGTGTTAAGTTGACTTCATCCCGCCTCAGCACGGCTTGTGTCTAAACTATGTTAATTAAATTTAAGTCTTGAGGTTGTTATATGGAAGGCATTTAGGTAAGCTTGTGGCATATGAAGTCGAATGTTACACTAATCTGATGTATAAATAATTCCATTTGACTCCATATATAAAAGTACATGATAATTCTGAAGCTTCATAGTGGTACGTACAGAGTCCAATCACTCACTCCAATGAAAAACAAATATCAGCTTGCACAAAAAAAAAACACAGATATTAGTGCCAGATTGAAAGTTTGCTAAGGTTAGAGAAAACAGAACAGTTCAACGAATAAGATGAACAGGAGATTTTAATAAGAATAACAAATGAAAAAAATTAGATATATCAAAGGGAATAAATTAGGAGAAAAAAGCTTAATCAAGAATAATATAATAACAATAAAAACTGATCGGATCAAATTTTGCAGTAGGAATGGACGGGATGTTTTTTTTAATGTATAGATAAAATGCACTGGATGTTCTTTGTCTGTACCATGTCTTCTTTCCTATGATATTTTCTTCTTCCTCTTTTATTTTCTTACGGAGTTGTACATATGAAATCATCCAAACCATATTGTTATCTTGCGCACAAGAAATGTTCTTATTTGAACAAAAATTGATGGTTTCTTTTCCTGCAATGTGCTCCTGTTGTTACTTTTTGTTCTTTTGAATTGTTGTGAGTTCCTTCTATTCTCAGCGATAAAAGTTTGTCACGGGCTTTAGGTAAAGTGTTCTGTTTGTTATTGACTTCATCTTTTGTTTTCTTTTTCCGTGATATGTTGTCCGTATGTTGCAGTTGCAACCTTCTTTTAGCAAGTTCTCGACTTTTCACAGCTAAAATTCTTTGTTCCATGGACACAGAAACTCGCCAATCCGCCAGTGAAGCCTCTTGTTTAGCTCTCATTGTTAATGCATCAAACTCTTCTTGGGTGAGTTGGACTGTGCTGTTGTCTTCCTGTGAACAATTGATGTGGTGAATTGCATTGGCAGATGATGCGTCAAAAGCTTCTGATTCAATCAGTATTGCTCTAAGAGTGAGTTGCAATGCCCGAAGAGTCTGTTTTATCAACCGTAGGACCTGTTTAAGTCTTGATCTTGCTCTGTGTTCTTGGTCTGTTTCCAGCTTGAGTTGAAGTTGTTCCATCTCTTCACGTATTTTATCCCAAGACTGATTTATTTTGTTGATCATTTCTCTGATTTTGACTTCTTCCTCCTTTCTTGATCGGATGCTAATATTGGTGGTCTCGAGCTCAAGGATGTCAGTAGCAGATTTAGTAGCTCGGTCCTTTTCATTTGAAAGGTCTGTTTGGAGCTTTTCAAGCTTGTCGATGAGTGGCCTGGAGTCTAATAATGGTTGTGTAGTATCATCTTTAGCTTGCTTCAGGTCTTCCTTAGTCTTGAATAATTCTGCCATCATAATTTCCAAGACATTCCCGTTAGGATCTTCCATTGATTTGGTGGACAACCTTAGATCTTTTTACGAGGGGAAATGATATTGAATACGTTGTTCATCTTGTGTTTGATGTCTAATTTGGTGTAATCTGTCCGTGTTCTGTTGTCTATAAATATGCTCGTATGGTTTTGTTGCAGCTGATATATGTTTCTGTGTTGATACTTTTGTGAAGATAATTTTTTAGAAAACTTTAACTTGCGTTGTTTTTATCTTCATTTTTGTGAAGATGTTTTATTTGCTAGTTTTATATGAAGTAATTCGGCTACAATGTATTCTAGATTCCTTATACTTACCGATGCCAAGTCTGTTTGAGAACACCTATTTCCAGCCTTTAATCTTCTTTCAATTTATATAAATAAAACTTAAATGAGCAATGCCTCTACTGTTTATTGATGATCGCCCCAAATCAATAAGGCAGAAAATGTGCTTTCTATATTGTCTATCCCCCCTCTCATTCAGGCAGTCATCCCTTGCCAACCAGAATACATAGTCAGAAGCAATGGGGATGTTGCAAACACACAAGATGTTAGACCTCCTCCTTACCTAAAAAATATCTTATGAAGTTGAAGTTCTCCCATACTTATTAACTCAACTATACTCTTAAATTTATCCAATGTGGGATTCATGTGAAATATCCCAACAAAACTGAAGAAAAAGAATGGTCATTTTTGACATAAAACTTCCCAGTTATGGGTTTGCACCATTTTTCCTATGGTTGGTCCACCAGCTCTCTTTCTTCCTAAAGCACCATGTCAGAGTGAGTGAGATCTTGGGCGTTGGTACCCTGACGCTGGCTTCTTTAACATCATATTCTAATAATACTAATCCTAGGTTGTCACACTTTATTGCACAATATGTAGACAAATCCTTAGCCAACTAACATATCATGCGAAAAAATCATGTTATCTGCGCTACAATTTTTTTTAATTGAGCGAAAACTGATGGTTTCTTTTCCCTTACTGATTTTTGCTTGACATCACTACTTTCTGATACATGTATTAGTTGTGGTGGACTCCTTTGACATGCGTCGTCTAGTAACTTAGCTGGAGCATTAGCCATCTCTGAAACTTCTTCTTCTTCCTGTTCTCTTGTTATTTCATCTTCAATTTTTTTTCCTCCTATTCGTTGTCCGAGTAATAAAGTTTTTTAAATCTTTTCAAAGCCAAGTCTCGACTTTCCTGAACAGAAAGTCTTTGCTCTGTGGTCACAGAAACTCGCCAGTCGTTGAGAAAAGTCTCTTCATCAGCTGCTCTTGTTAATGCATTATAGTCTTCCAAAGTGAGTTGGACTGTTGTATTGTCCTTCTGTGACCTATTAATACTCTGAAGTGCTTCTGATGCAGATGCACCAAAAGCTTCTAATTCTAGCCTTAACGCTCTATAATCAAGTTGCAATGGATGAAGAATTTGTCTCCTCATCCGCAGGACTTGTTTCAGTTTTGACCTTTCACGGCGCGGATGTTTCAGTTTTGACCTTTCACGGCGTTGTTCATCTGTTTTCATCTTGATCCGTTCTCTCTCTTCACGTGTTTCATCCAAAGTGATCATTTTTCTGGCATTGAGTTCTTCCTCCCTTTTAGACTCGATGCTTCATTATTCTCAACGCTTGCTTGTAGGTTTTCAAACTCATCAATTAGAGGCCGGGTGTCTAACCATGATGCTATGGCATCATCCTTCGCTTGCTTAAGGTCTTCCTTGGCCTTGTATAATTCTGCCATATTGGCCTTCAGTAGAATGCAACTACAAGCTCCTTCCATATATCTTGCTTTACTCGAAAAGCTTTCTGTTCTTAGATCATGATGGGACTTCATTTATTCTTCCATATATTTCGGATATAGGTCAAGATTGTGCATAACGTTCTGATGTTTAAAGTATAACTTGTGCTGGTGTTGTTGTCTATATATAAATATGCTTGTTTTTTTTATGGTGGGTGTCTCGATAATTCTTTAGAGTATAGGGTAATTGCTGGAAATGATTTGTGACACTTGTTTTAGAATTATTCAACGCACTTTGTTTTTAACGGGTCTTTTGTTTATTTCTTCTGGGATTTTCAAGTCGAACGGCAGGCAGGCCACAAGAAGCCAACAGCTACACTAATGTACATCTTCATTCTTTGCCAAGGTTATGCACAGATTTGATCAAACCAATCTTCAACCCAAAAACAAAAACAAAAAGATTAAATTTAAACGACCTGAATGCGGAGCAACAATTAAATTCTACAAATCACTACTGGAACTGATTTATACTTCATGGAAGTTGGTCATTTGGCTGATGTGATCTTGAATTTTTGCCAGTGTCTTGTTTCCCCCCATTTTATTTCTGATTGTTATTTGTTTGAGATTCAGTGATATGACTTTGTACCCTACGGAAATTTTTATTAACATAAATAAATCAAGTTGCATCACTTATATTCATGGGAAAGATACAACCAAGCAAAAACGAATCACTGCCTAGCTAGTTTTGGCGCTCTTATTGTTATTAGGGAACAAGAGAAATAGAACAGAAGGTTAACTGTAATTTTTCGGAGATAACCTCTAGATCACCAGATTGGACTAACTGCCTAACCGGAACTTCCTTTCATCTGAAAGTAGCTTGGCAAAGCGGGTTAGAGCATCAGAATTAGTACCCTCTCCCACCACTTCCTCAAACAAGCCAGTATCAATATTTACCCTCGATACTGGCTTCTGTAACAGCTTATTTCCTGTCTCAACAAGCGCCTCCATATTCTTCTCGGTAGCAATATCAACTGAAGATGTATCACCCGTCAAGTTATCATCCTGAATACGAAGATAATTCTTTTCAGCGCCAAGGGCTTGAAATAGGGAAGAAACCTGAATGTCAACCATATCACCGCTTGCAGCACCATAAACGTTGAGCAATGGTGTGGAACCTTTGTCATATACCCAGTTGAGCAAGCCCCAAGTAGAGACTATGCTTGCATTATACTTCTCTTCTTGCTTGGCTGCACCAGTGCCAAGCGATAGGACTAGCATTCTTTTTGTGTCCATCGGTTCGATATCAACAAATTGAAAGTTTCCCTTCAAGATTTCGTTAGTAATGTGTGTTATAGCCACCTGAGTCTGACGATTAAAATTAACAAACATCTATAAGTTCGCTAGCTAAAATCAAATTTTATTTATTAACTTTGATATGTCGGCTAGTTAATTACCGGATTGTTTGCAGCAACCCCGCCATCAATGAGATCAAAACTGCGTATCCTCCCATCTTCATATTTAGTCTCAAAGTAGTGTGCGGGTAAAAAGGTGGGAGCTGCAGATGTGCCTACACAAACATCTGATAGAAGTGCATTCTTGGAAGTATTTACTTTTGCCTGTACAAAAAGTTTTGGCATACATACCATCAAATAATTAGGCATGCATACGTGACACTATAATAGTATAAAAAATGACATTACTATTAGCTAGTAATTTGAATTGTAGGAATCGATCATCAGCGCCATACATCATCAGTAGAAAAGATTATTGGCTGAAGGCGCTTGATGTCAAAAGTTGGGACGATGACATCCGTAAGAGTCTGGTTCATGGTGATGTTTCCTAATAATTCCTTTGTTATGGATCTCAGGTACTTCCCATCATACCTTGGCCCTGTTGCAGAGGCAATCAAATTCCTAATGGACTCCAGGAAGCGTGGGTTACTGAACAACACAAAATTAGTTTCATCAGTTATTTATTTTTGACAAATCTTCAGCTATTTATGTAAAAGTAATGAAAGAGAATGGAGGCCTTGCACATATTTTAAAGATAATAACTGGCGGGTGTACCTGTTTTGTGGGAAGATCTTGGGTCCGTGCTGGAGGTAGAAGTTGGTAATGTCTTTAGCAGCAAACAGAGGGCGGTTGTCCTGATTTGGAGCCGTTAGCATTGTAGTAACCAGCCCACCCGTACTTGTTCCAGATATCACGTCAAAGTAATCTGCAAGTCTTGCACCCGACCCATCCACTTCCTATATTACATCAAACCATAGATATCAACAAAAAATAAAGAAAAATCCTAAAATTCAAAATCTATATGTATATGAAATAATTTAAGCCTTTTTGAAACAATGAATATGGTAATATTAATTACAGTTGTTTGTACTAAAATCAAATAAATTCATTTTACTTTAGATCGATCAATTCTAAAATTTTGCAAGTTGACTTACCTGAAGCTTGGATTCGAGAAAGGCAAGAAGGGTGCCGGGGATGATGCCTCTAATGCCACCTCCATCGATGCTCAGCACTGTCACAACCTTTCCCTTTGTTGGAGTAGCAGCTGCACATTCAAGTGTAGTTACCAAACTAAGTAATAGTGAAATGATCAAGACACTTCTCGTCTTCTGCATATTTTTTCTTACTAGGAGGAATAAGGAAGTGACTACAATTCCCTCTCTATTTGTTAGCCGTCATGCAATGTCTCTGTATGTTGATTCTGTGCTAGGTTTTACATTATGCTTGCAATTCGAACTATTATAAAAGTAAAAAGCCGATTTGTTTGCAGGATTCTTGTGGATTTAAAAAGATGAAGAAATGAAAAACTATTCAATACGATTATCACATGGCTTTAAACAATCCATTCTATTTTTCTTTTGGACGTGTATCACATGGTTATTTATATTATATAATCTCAACTTTAAAAATCTTAACAGCATATTAAGATAATATAATGACATAATTATATGCCTCTAGAATCATCTTTAATAAATTGTTTGTTTGATGCAGATAAGTTAATGTATTGCACGCATATTGTGCCAACTCAATAAAAATTCGATCCGATCTACATTGTTGATTGTTTTTAAATATTTTTGGTTAAATGCAAATTCAAAATAAAAACTTTCCCATCATGCAATTGCAAACAGGAGTTAAAATTCTAGATCTTAGATGATGTCAACTTGTTGCTCTGACCTTTAAGAGTGTTTTGTATAGGTCTGAAGAAACATATTGTTTTTAGTGTTTCTTTAGCTCGAGACGAGTAGAACTTGGTTGTCTCCAAAATTTTATAAAGTGTTGCTATAGCGACGGTTTTTCTCGTTCTATACATCTATAGCGATATTTTTTATGTGAAAATATCAAAAAGTATTGTGAAAAATATTAATTTTCATCTATAAATCCTTTCTAGACACTTGAAATAGCATCTGTCGAGGTGCACGGGATCGGTTATAAAAGAATAAATGTCAAAATGATTAGTTAAGAATGAGAACAAATATGAATATAGATTCTAGCTTTGTTTTGAAAAAAAAAATTGCAAAATTTACGGATATTAAGAATTTGTTTTTGTTTTACGTATAACCTTATAAATAAATAAGTTGTTACTTTAGTAGTACGATACACTAATAAAATTATAATATATAATGATAAACTTAAAAATATGGGCTCATTTTAAACTTATATAATTGGGAGGGAGGGAGTGATTATGAAGGTTATACCAATAAGAGATGGGCTTAGTAGGAAGAGTGATCTTTGATGCGTCTACTATAAATGTAGCGTGGGCTGGACCAACTCTGCTCGACATGAAAATGTTACTTACACAACCCCAATTACTATTAGGAGGAGTGGTTCAAATAATATTTTGAACAATTATATATTATAGTATATTTATAAAAGTAATTACAAAAATCATACATTCATAAAATAATTATAAAAATATGACATTTCATCATATATATTTACAATACTAATATAATTAGGCGTCCTTAATTTAAGGGATTAATATTAATGGACTGACATGGCAAAAGGTTTTTTTTTTTTGAAACGCGTGATATCATTTGTTTGGGACTCTTCAGTTACCAAACCATTCTGCATACTGAAACCCTTGTTTCTCTCCTCTTTTCGTTCGTTATTCATCTTTATCGATTGTTTTCAGTGATTTAATCTGTTCGTTCTTCATCTCATCTGTTCGTTCGTGATCTTTACTTGTTATCATATTCGTTTAGTTGTTCGCCATCTTCGTTTAGTTGTTCGTCATTGTCGTTCTTCATCCTTGTTTGCATGCTGAAATCTTTTTCTCTATGTTCTGTTTGAAATCTTTTTCTCTCTCTTCTGTATGAAATCTTTTTCTCTCTTCTGTTAACAAAACATAATGCAAAACTCCTTTCAGATTATGTTGTTCTAATTTTGAATATATCATTTGATAATTATGTTGTTCAGCCTCGAAGAAAGCTACAACGAAGGAGGTGGAGCGTATTGATAACCTATTCAATTCTTATACAAATAAGTCTTTAGGCATGATTGAGTAAGAAACTTTGTTTCCGCATTTCCTCTTACTAGTTTTAGTGATGAAAACAAAATTAAGTTTGTAAAATAGCCATGGTTCATGGTTTCCCGGAATTTATTGTATGAAATACTGCATTTTTTACTGCTACTCCACTGTAGTACTATTGTTCCCCCCTTTCCTCATCTATTCTAAACGGAATTGGTATGGGTGTTAAGTGTTAAATGTTTGTCAATCCTGTAATCCGTTGACATTCCTGAAATTCTTTCATTATTTGGCATACAGTTTTTTTTTATACAAAGCTGTTGTTGAAGCGATGTGTTGCATGATCTGACTAAGGTGATGAGGCTACTGCCCTGCAGTTGCTAAAGCATTTCATATAACTGTTTGGTTACTTCTGCATTATGTTTTGTTTACTGTTAGCTTGTGATTTGGATACCATTTATATTCCCTCGATTTGGTATTTTGGTTACTTTTTTATGTTGTTATGGTTACCATATATTTGCTTAGTATACATGGTTGTCTAAACTGATTTTGGCGTACATGTTGTTTATGTATTGGTTACCATTAAAACATGTTTTGGTTACTATCATATAAATATTTGGTTAATTCTTTAGTATGTTTTTGGTTACTGTTAGTTTCTGATTTGGATTCTATTTTTGTTTCCTTGAGTTGGGATTTTGGTTACTGTTTCTAATTTGGATTCCATTACTTTTCCCTCAATTGGGATTTTGGTTACTTTTATATGTTATTTTGGTTACAATGTATTTGTCTACATGTTGTTTATGTGTTGGTTACCATTAAAGCATGGTTTTATTACACTATCATATAACTGTTTGGTTACTTCTTTAGTATATTTTTTGGTATACATGTTTTTGTTTTGGTGACCTTTAAATTATGTTTTGGTTAATATTATATATAACTGTTTGTTTACTACATAAAATGGTCTGTACTACATGTTGTTTATATTTTGGTCACCATTAGATTATATAATATAACTTTTTAGTTACTGCTTTATTATGGTATGGTTAATGTTATATTATGATATGATAACTATTATTGTGCAGTCAATGTGGGATGTTGGTCAATTGTGGGGGAGCCATTGTCACCCCCAAGAGGCTACGTAACCTTGCCAAACAACAGGTACATACATATTTTTTTATCCAGATCTGAGTAACTGTTTGGTTACTTATGCATTATGTTTTGGTTACTGTTAGCTTGTGATTCGGATACCATTTTTGTTACCTTGATTTGGTATTTTGGTTACTTTTTTATGTTGTTATAGTTACCATGTATTTGCTTAGTATACATGGTTGACTAAACTGAGTTTTGGTGTACATGTTGTTTATGTATTGGTTACCATTAAAATATATTTTAGTTACTATCATATATATATTTGGTTACTTCTTTAGTATGTTTTTGGTTACTGCTAGTTTCTGATTTGGATTCTATTTTTGTTTCCTTGAGTTAGGATTTTGGTTACTATTTTTTGTTGTTCTGGTTACCATGTATTTGCTTAGTATATATGGGTGGACTAAACTGTTTTTGGTCTATATGTTGTTTATGTATTGGTTACCATTAATATATGTTTTGGTTACTAACATATAACTGTTTGGTTAATTCATTATTATATTTTTTGTTACTGTTGGCTTATGATTTTGATACCATTCTTTTTTCCTCAATTGAGATTTTGGTTACTTTTATATGCTATTTTGGTTCCAATGTATATGCTTAGTATACATTGATTGACTAAACTGAATTTGGTATACATGTTGTTTATGTGTTAGTTACCATTAAAACATGGTTTGGTTACTATCATGTAACTGTTTGGTTACTTCTTTAGTATATTTTTTGGTATACATATTTTTATTTTGGTGACTTTTAAATTATGTTTTGGTTAATATTATATATAACTGTTTGTTTACTACATAAAATGGTCTGTACTACATGTTGTTTATATTTTGGTTACCATTAGATTATATAATATAATTTTTTTGTTACTGCTTTATTATGGTATAGTTAATGTTATATTATGATATGATAACTATTATTGTGCAGTCAATGTGGGATGTTGGTTATTTGTTATAGTCTGTTTTGACTACTGTGTAATTGTTATATTATGTTTTGGTTAGTATGGTCTTATTTGTTAGTCTCTACATAACTGTTTATGTTATAATTATTGTTTATATCTGGTTATTAATGACTTTGTAAATCTGATTTTGTTTATTTGCAGTTATGAGATCTTTACTATGAGGAATGCAACAGAAAATTTATTAGAAAAGTTATATATTGGTGTGACATGGAAGTCCCTAGCATTATTGTCAAGAAATTGAACTCAAGTCTGTTGGAGAAGTTTAAGGCATCATTAGTTTGTGGATGTATTATTTTTTAAATAATAAACCCAAGTCATAATAAACCATATATTTACTTAGTATACATTGATGTATTATTTTTGTAAATTCTTTCAAATATCTTCTACAAGAGTTATGCTCTTCTAGAAAATTCTTTGGAAAAGTTATGGTTAAATGTACATGTGAGAGTATACATGGGTTGCCTAAATTTGGTTTGATATACAGGTTGTTTCTGTTTTGGTTATCATTAAAACATGTTCTGGTTACTTTCATATAACTATTTGGTTACTTCTTTCTTATGTTTTGGTTACTCTTACCTTATGGTTTGGCTACTATTATTGTGTCTTCAATATGGGATTTTGGTTACTTTTTTTTTTATTCTGGTTAATATGTGATTGTTTAGTATACATGGTTTGCCTAAACTGGGTTTCATTACATGATTTTTCTATTTTGGTTACCATTAAAACATGTTCTGATTACTATCATATAATTATGTGGTTACTATTTTATTATGTTACATTATGGTTACTGTTATTAGTAACCAGATAGTTACAAGCTTGAATCATGACAAACATCAAGTGTTAAATGTACATGTGAGAGTGTCCTATTTATCTAATTGATGTATACTTATAAATTACATACTCATAAAAATTATCTGAAAATTGTACAATTGGTATTTAAATCTGCATATAGAGGTAATCATTTTATTTTTTGGGAGTAACCAAATTTACATAAAATTGGTTCAAAATAGTAGCCATCAACTATTTCAGTTGAAATGTTAGGTTAGTATCCAAACTTATATATATAATAACTATTTTTGTTTTTGTTAGTAACTAGATAATTATAAGTTTGTATAAGGACTGTTATAAAGTGTTAAAAGTATATATTTTATTTATACCCTGTCATCATGATGGTCTAAGAAACTCCAATTAAGAGTTCCCATTTATATATATGATAGTAACTTATAGATCTCATATTAAAATAAAAATAGTTTGAGAGATGCAATTGGTATCCAAACCTGCATATAAGGGTAACCATTTTAGTTTTTGTTAGTAGCCAAATAATTAAAAACTTATATTAGAACAGTTATCAAGTGCTTAATGTACATGTGAGAGTTCTCATTTATTTAGTTGATGGATACTTTTAAATTACGTAGTTATAACAGTTATTTGGAAATGGTCCATGCCAGTTGGTAACTAAATATGAATATAGAGGTAACCATTTTAGTTTAGATGAGTAACCAAATTTATATAAAAATGTTTCAGAACAGTTATCAATTGTTCAATGTATATGTTTACTTTAATATGACAACTCATGATGGAATCAAAAATTAAAATATTAATCAACATCAATTTTGGTTACTGTACACCATCAAAAATGTTACCAACCATGTGGTTAATAGTTACTAACAGTAAACAATTATATATACTTGTAAACAATTAAATTTATTGTATTGGTTACTGTCAGTCTCCATTGTCTGACAACTGATTAAACATTGTAAAGTAACCAAATCAATATTAGAAAGTAACCAACTTACATAATCTTAGTAACCAGAACATAAATCACATTTTTACATACAATTTTGAATGTCTAAATGATGGAATTTGACCAAAAAACTCTGTAGTTCACCAGCAACGCTAGTGACTTTGGATCGTTGACCCGTTTTCAATAAAATTAGGCTCTGAAAATGCCAAAATTCGACACTCCAAACTTGACCCGTTTTCAATGAAATTAGGCTCTGAAAACGCCAAAATTCGACACTCTAAATTTGACAAAAATTACCAAATTACTTCTTATCAAATCTGTCCATAAAATTGTACATTAATAGTATTCAGCAACCAAATAAACAGTATACAATAATCAAATAAATAGTATATAGCAACCAATATATATAATCAGATTAACAGTTGTATGAAGGTAACCAATGTAGTCAATAAGTAACCACCAATATAAAAGAAAGAATTATAAAACACAATAACATTATACAGTAACGAAATAAACACCTTATAGTATCTAAATACATATTAGACAGTAACTAAAATTATAAAAAATATTTTTACATTCATTTTACGACCAAAACAATCAGTAATGACTTTGTTACAAATTAAAGACAAACAAATGTATGAAGGTAACCAATGTAGTTAATCAGTAACCATCAATATAAAAAAATCAGTATAAAACACAGAACATGAACTCAATGTAGTTTATAAAGTAACTAACTCAATGTTAGACAGTAACCAAGCTACATAATGTTAGTAACCAGAACATGAACTGGGGGTAATACTATGCAGTAACCATTGCAATTTTACACAGTAACCAAATCAGTATTATATACTAACCAAATCCATATTAGACAGTAACCAACAGTTGCAAGAAGGTAACCAATGTATTTAATAAGTAATCATTAATATAAAAAATATCAGTAGAATAAACTTTAAAATTATAAAGCAAGCAAATAAACATTATACAACAACCAAATCAATAATAAACAGTAACCAATTTATATGTATTTAGTAATCAGAGTATAAAACATATTTTCAAATGTGTTTTGCATTCAAAATAGTAATCAAATAAATAATAAACAGTAACCAATTTATATGTACTTAGTAACCAGAACATAAAATATATGTTTACATGCATTTTGCAATCAGAGCAGTCAGTATACTGACTTTGTAACCAATTAAAGAGCGAAAAATTTAAGAAAGGTAACCAATATACGAGTATATAGTAATCACGGGGTAACTATATGCATATAAACTTTAAACTCAAATACCTTAGTATACAAATCTGTAATGAATCAATCAACAATCAGAGTTGTTAAAGAGGCTGGTTACTGATCTTGAAGTTGTTGTTGATCTTGAAGTTGCTGTTGATCTTCTCCTCTATTATACGATCTCAGAGTTGCATCTCGTCTTCACCGATATGTCGTTGCTGTTGATCTTCTCCTCCATGTCGTGTTCTCTGATCTCAAAGTTGCTGTTGATCTTTTCCTCTATGTCGTTGCTGTTGATCTTCTCCTCCATGTCGTGTTCTCTGATCTCAACGTTGTTGTTGATCTTCTCCTCTATGTCGTTGCTGTTGATCTTCTCCGATATGTCGTTGCTGTTTCGTCTTCTCCGATATCAGAGTTGTGTCGCGACAGAAGATTTTGTCTTCTCCGATTGATTTGACGTTGATCTGTTATTGATTTGGCGTTGATCAATTATCTCGATAAATGACGTGTAGGAGTTAATGACGTGATTTTAGCAACGTAATATTGTGTATGTTTTATTTTTATAATTATATTGTGTGTGTTTTATTTTTATAACTATTTTTTAATTGTTGTATATCAGTGTAAAAGACCCATAATATTTTGATTCGTATTCTTCAACAACTTACATACATAGCGCGCTACGCACCTGGCCTAATGTAAAATCTCCCCGCCATTTCTCTTCTCTACTTCTTCGTCTTACACGGCATTGCAAACTTCCTGGAACCGGAAGGCTATAAATTCTCGGTCAGCTTACTTGACAAAGATTCAATTTCACTTTCCGGCCCAAACCCACCTCGTCACTTCCGGTCAATCTTCAATGACTGATTCCAATTCTAGGTCAGACATCAATCTCTCCTCCTCCCCTCCCCACTCTCTGTGTATGTGTAACTGTGTGATATCATATATATATATATATATATATATATATATATATATATATATATATATATATGACATAGTTCTGGCTGGGGCCAAATGCTGATTTTCAGGTCCAATGCAGGGTTTGATTATTTCCAAAAAGACTAAAAGTTGGGAAGGAAGGGGGAAAAATGAATTTGTGGAGTTTCTAAAATTTTATACTGTTATTTTAGGTTTTAGAGAATATGGTAAACAAAAATTCAATTGGAGATGAAAGCTTTTATGATAAAGGATTGTTCTTTTTGTGCATGTGCTTGGAAATAGTGGTGGTAAAGTGGAGTCTGCTGGGTCGGATTATGCCGAGATTATTGTGATACGTCATGGTGAGACAGAGTGGAATGTTGATGGTAGAGTTCAGGTCTTTTTTTTCACTTTTTCCTTGAACTAAATTTGACATCTTTGATTAGGTTTATTGACTACCCTGGTTCTTTTTAAAGTGTTTAGAGTAACAACTGTCTGCTAACTAAATTATGTATTCACTTTAATCTAATTAACCACAACATGTATACATTATTAAGAATGTAGAAGTATAGTTTATTTCTGCTATTGGAACATAAAAGATTTTGTTGCTTAGATTTTGGACAAGTGCTTCTGATTCGGGGCATCACATAAAAGGGAAGAAGAACTCTTGAATTGAGATGGTGGGAGTATTGATCAGAAGCATTACAATAATATACTACTGAGATCTCCCTGTATTTAATGTTTCTTAGTTCACCCTCTTCTGTAATCAGCATGCTTATGAGTTTGAACTTGGCATCTAGTAAATTTTATTCATTTCTTTACTAGGGACACCTAGATGTTAAATTAAATGAGGTTGGGATACAGCAAGCAGTGTCGGTAAGTCGTGACCCATATAACAAGTATCTATGCTCTTTTGGGTTTATATTTGGTTGACAAAATGTCGTGTTTTCTTTAAGGTGGCTACCCGACTATCTAGGGAGCCCAAAATTTATTTAGTATACTCCTCTGAATTGAAAGGAGCGAATGAAACAGCAGAGATAATAGCAAGCAGTTTTGGGGGACTTCATGAAACTATGAATCCCAGAATTAATTTTTTTATTGAGAATTCTCTCAATGCAAATATATAAACCTTATATGAAATGGTATCATTGTTTTCTTTTTAGAGGTAGATTAAGTAAAATAACTTGATTTAAGCATAGGAGAAGCAAACCTCATATTGGGAATTAACATCACATGCTTTTGAACCCAAATAAGCAACATGATAATAATAAATTGTTGAGGAATCAGGCTCACACAAATACACTAAGATAAAAACAAGCACACTACTGTATGAGATATAAAATAATAACACCAGAAATTTTACGTGGAAACCCAACTGGGAAAAACTACGGGGAGAGATCTCAGAAATCCACTATTAAAATAATATGGAGATTACAAACTCTCAACTGAGAAATAAACTGACTATTTATTTCTCTCTACACCCTCACTTTCAGAATGCTATAACTGAGTTTCTCGCTCTCTAACTCTCTTTGACACTCAAACTAGAGCTTTGCTCTCTAAGATATGCTCTATCAATTTTGGTGTGTCTATTTCCTCAAGCTTGGCTGCCTTTTTATAGCCGAATGGAGAGGGAGTAGTATTAATGAGAGTTTAATGAGAAAGTTGGTGATATGTTCCTTTGACCCATTAATGGGTGAGGACCATTGACCAAAATAGGAGCCAATATTCAACAATCTCCACATTGGCTCATATTTTTCAAATACTGTGATCTTCTTTGTGTCTGTGAATGTATTTCTCTCCCTGAATACTCCACTACGAACTCAGCATTAGACGAAGTGAATTAAGTCCAAGCAGTGCTTGAACTTTTCTGCTGTAACTGACTTTGTGAGTATATCTGCGGCATTCTCCTTTGTGTGAACTTTGCGAACTGCAATGTCATCATTGTTCAGCCACTCACGAATCTTGTGATACCGAACATCTATATGTTTGGTTCTGGTATGGAACACCTGGTTCTTTGCTAAATGAATAACACTTTAACTATCACACTGAATCTGGATACTGCCTTGCTTGAAACCTAGTTCTTCAACTAGTCCCTTAAGCCACAAAGCCTCCTTGCTTACCTCTGTCAGTGTCATATACTCAGCTTTTATTGTTGATAATGCTATCGTAGACTGCAACACTGACCTCCAACATATACATCCTCCACAAAAGGTGTATACAAATCCTGTCGTAGATCTCCTTGCATCTAGGTCTCCAGCATAATCCGAATCAACGAACCCTGTAACCTCACTTCTTGTGGTATTACGATCAAACATAAGACCGTAATTGGTTGTATCTGCTAGATAACGGAAAATCCATTTTACAGCATTCCAATGCTCTTTTCCTGGATTTGCCATATACCTGCTAACCACACTGACTGCATGTGAGATATCTGGCCTTGTACATACCATGGCGTACATTAAACAACCCACCGCATTTGCATACTGTACTTTGGACATATACTCCACCTCATCCTCTGTCTGAGGGCTTAACTGTGAAGATAACCTAAAATGTGCTGCCAATGGAGTGCTAACTGGTTTAGCATTGTTCATGTTAAACCTCACCAAGACCTTCTGCACATATCCTTTCTGAGTTGGCCACAACTTTCCTACCTGACGATCCCTGTAAATTTCCATACCTAGGATCTTCTTGGCTAACCCAAGATCCTTCATGTCAAATTCACTGCTCAACAAATTCTTCAATTGAAGAATATCTGACCTCCTCTTTGCTGCTATTAACATGTCATCAACATATAATGTCAACAATACTAGAGAGCCATCATCAAGGAATCTGAAATACACACATGGATTATACTCCGAACGAGAGTAACCATGAGCCACCATGAAGTTGTCAAACTTCATGTACCATTGTCTTGGGAACTGCTTCAAACCATAGAGAGACTTCTTCAAACTGCAAACTAAGCCCTGTTTTCCTGGTTCAATAAACTCCTCAGGCTGTTTCATGTAGATTTTTTCTTCTAAATCACCATGGAGAAAAGCTGTTTTCACATCAAGCTGTTCTAACTCCATATCCTGTGATGCTATAATAGATAAGATCAACTGAATCAACGTGTGTTTCACAACTGGTGAGAAGATCTCATTGTAGTCGATTCCCTCTCTCTGAGAAAATCTCTTTGCCACTAACCTGGCCTTGAATCTTTCACCTTCTTTATCAGACTGAGCTTCTTTTTTTCTGAACACCCACTTGCATCCTATAGCCTTTGATCCTTTTGGAAGTTGAACTAACTCCCAAGTCTGGTTCTTCTGTAAAGACTCCATCTCTTCTACCATCGCTATCGCCCATTTATCATTATCCTCGGACTGAATAGCATCCTGATAGCTAGTTGGATCTCCACTACCAGCAATCAAGGCAAAAGTAACCATGTCTTCAAATTCATATCTCTGCACTGGTTTGCTGACTCGCCTTTCCCGATCTCTAACAAGATTATAGGACCTCTCTTGGGAATCTGAAAGATGATCATCTTCAATCTCTTCAGGAAGCTCCACCTCAACTGGGTGTTTCTGCAACTCACCTGCTGCAGATTCTTCATTCTCGGACTTGTTCAACATGTGTTTCTCATTGAACACCACATCTCTGCTGACAACCTTCTTCTTGGATACTGGATCCCATAACCTGTATCTCTTGACTCCATCTTCATATCGAAGAAAAATACACTCTTTTGACCTTGGATCAAGTTTGGACTGTCGCTCTTCGACTGACAGATGAACATAAGCTGGACAATCAAATATTTTCATCACAGAAAAATCAACTGGTTTTCCACTCCATACCTCGTCGGGGATTTTGTAATCAATTCCAGCTGAAGGAGATCGATTTATCAGATAACTGGCTGTGTTGATTGCCTCAGCCCAGAAACTCTTGGGCAATCCTGCATTCAACCTCATACATCTGGCACATTCCAATAGGGTTCTGTTCATCCTCTCGGCAACCCCATTTTGCTCTGGAGTTCTTTTGACTGAAAAGTGCCTGGTGATACCTTCGTCCTGGCATAACTGTAGGAATGATCTGTTCTTGTATTCTGTGCCATTATCTGATCTGAAATACTTCAGCTTCTTTCCGATCTTGTTTTCTACTTTAGCTTTCCACTGCTTGAAGATTCTGAAAACCTCGGATTTTTGCTTCATAAAATACACCCACACCTTTCTGGAGTAGTCATCTATAAAGCTAACAAAATAATGGGCTCCACCCATTGACGTATGCTTGATCGGACCCCACACATCCGAATGTACATAATCAAGTACATTCTTACTGGTATGTGCTCCTGCCTTGAAGCTGACCCTCCGTTGTTTGCCGTACACGCAAAACTTGCAAAATTTCAAACTACACGTTTTGACACCTTTCAGCAATTGCTTTTGTGAAATTCTTTCATTCCACCTTCACTCAAATGGCCAAGTCGCATGTGCCATAATTCTGTGTTATCACTATTGGAATTATTTTGCACAGAATTTGCTGCTCCACCGGCAACTGTGTCTCCTATCAACTTGTAGAGGGTGCCCCTCTTTTGGCCCTTCATAATTACCATCGAACCCTTAGTAATTTTCATGACACTATCTTTGACTGAGATACTGCAACCTATAGAGTCAAGTACTCTAACCGATAGCAAGCTCTTCTTCAATTCTGGAATATACCTTACATCACTCAATGTTCTAACAACCCCGTCAAACATTTTAATTTTGATGGTGCCTATCCCAGTAACTTTGCAGACTGCATTGTTACCCAATAAAACTGTACCACCATTGCAGGATGTAAAAGTATCAAACCAATCCCTATGAAGGGACATATGAAAAGAACAATCGGAATCTATGTACCAATCTGTAAGGATGCCACTGTCTCTAACAGATAAGAGATCACCTTGTGAAGCTTCATTTTCTGTTACTGTGTACAGCTCTCCGTCGTTGCACACATCTGCTTGCTCAGCAACATTAGCAGATTTTTCAATTTGCTTTTCTTTCTTCTTGTTATCCTTCTTCAACAATGGACACTGATTTTTTTCGTGGTCCTTCTCGTGGCAATGATAACACTCAACCTGAGATTTATCCTTCTTGCCTTATCTCGCCTAAGACTTTTCTCATTCCTTGCCGGAATACTTCTTTCGATTAGGACCCCTGACACGCCCATCTGAAAAAGCAAAAAGACTGTCTCCTTGATCTCTGGAAGTAGTGCCCCTGAACTTATCCTGGTCCAGAACTGCTGACATCACATCGTCAACTGCAAGCTTTTCCTTCCCTACAAGGAGTGTAGTCTAGAGAGTTGAGTATGAATCTGGTAGAGACACAAGAAGCAATAAGGCTTTATCTTCTTCATCCAACTTCACATCAATACTGGTTAGTTGGGTCACCAATCTATTAAACTCATTAATATGATTGGTCAAATCTGACCCTTCTTCCATCCGAAGCCGGTACAATTCCTTCTTCAAATACACCCCGTTTGACAGAGACTTTGACTTGTAAACTTTCTCAAGTTTCTCCCACAAGTCCTTCGAAGAGGTTTCTGTCAAAACCTGATATTTGATCTGTGACGCCAAACTCAATCTGATTGTTGCCACGGTCTTTGCTTCAAGTTCCATCCATTTTTCATCTGTCATAGTTGCTGGTTTCTTCCATTCTAGTGCCTTTGTCAATCCTTGTTGAGCCAATACATCTTTGACTGTACCCTGCCAAATACTGAAATTTGACTTACCGTCAAATGATTCACTTCATACCTCGCACTTGTGCTTGCCATCTTCGTGATCGTTGGCGTGAACCAAGAGCTTTGATACCAATTGTTGAGGAATCAGGCTTACACAAATACACTAAGATAAATACAAACACACTACTGTATGAGATATAAAATAATAACACCAGAAATTTTACGTGGAAACCCAACTAGGAAAAATCACTGGGAAAGATCTCAGAAATCCACTATGAAAATAATATGGAGATTACAAACTCTCAATTGAGAAATAAACTGACTATTTATTTCTCTCTACACCCTCACTTTCAGAATGCTCTAACTGAGCTTCTCACTCTCTAACTCTCTTTGACACTCAAACTAGAGCTTTGCTCTCTTTTCTCTCTAAGATATGCTCTATCAATTTTGGTGTGTCTATTTCCTCAAGCTTGGCTGCCTTTTTATAGCCGAATGGAGAGGAGTAGTATTAATGAGAGTTTAATGAGAGAGTTGGTGATATGTTCCTTTGACCCATTAATGGGTGAGGACCATTGACCAAAATAGGAACCAATATTCAACATAAACATTGCTCTTTGTTGCTCTTAATGTGGAATTGTATGGAAGAATGAGTGAAGAGCAGGCTGAAGGGAGATGATAAAAACCTCCCAACAGACAACAATGGAGCTTTAATCTGATAAGTTTCAAAGTTGATGTCTTTATTTTAGGATGTTTTCATATGAAATAAGTTTTGATGAGTTGAAGTCACATTATTTGGATGATTTCATTTTATCTATTATTTATCGGTAACCACCTGAAAATATGCCATTAAAATCAAATAATAAATTAGATCAAACAACCTGCGCTTGAATAACTTGATGACAACCGTTTGGTCTTTGAATAAGGTGATGTTGCACTATCAAGTCCATGGCATGTGTTTGGTCTTTGAATAGGGTGATGTTGCACTATCAAGTCCATGGCATGTGTTACATTATGCGGGTTGATAACTTAAGCTTCTCCAGGTTTAATCGAGCTTCAACCTTTGATTACTTAGTATTACTTTGATTACACGGGTTCTAATATTATGTACTCCCTCCTCCATCCCAATTTAAGGTTAAATATCTGAAAATAAGAATCTCTTTCAAAAAGTTAAGCTCACCAAGTTTTATGAAGTGTTAAGTCATAACTAATTTACAGGCTACTCAAAATGTGTAGGTTGTCAATGGTTCGTATCAAAGTAAATATCTGATCCACCAACAGTGATAATGGATCAATTATCTGATTCATCATGTAATGAAATATTGATTTGTCCCATGATCCACTTGATCCAACAATACGGATCATGATACAAATCGATCCATTTGAAACTTTTTTTTAAAATTTATAAAATTATATTAATTTATACAGTATTATTATTTATAAAATTATATTAAGTTATGAAAGAAATATCATCTCTCTAAAACATTTTATATTCATTCTCCAATTTTTTAGTGAGACATACTTTGACAAAATAATTTTTTAATATCGCAAGTAAAATATTAATCTGTAATACTATAACTTAATATTTTTACTTTTTTGGTTAAGGTAATTATAGTGGTTCTTTTCAGTTTAGCTATTTTCTTATAACTTGGGGTGTTTTATTTCACAAATCCAAATGTTTCCCTCCCTAACCAAGGAATAAGAACATTAGCTTTGGAACTTTATCATATCATACTTATGCTTTTCTTTCAGGTTATTAAAGATCCAGAACTGCGGGAAAGACATTTAGGAGATCTTCAAGGTCTTGTATACCGTGCAGCAGCCAAAATCAATCCTGAGGCATATCAAGCTAGTGTATCTCACAGGAATGATCAAGAAATTCTGGTAAGTTCTATGCAAAGTACTTATGAATATGTGATCTAACCAAAGTTAGTTTTGATTTATAGTTTTGTCAGCCTACTCTGGTTTTTATGGAGGTAAATATACATTTGGAAACAATGTAATATTTTGGCTAAACTAGGTCTTGCTTGCCCCAGTTTAATAAATTTGTCCTTGTACTCTGGGCCAAAACCTCTGCTTGCTGCTCGGTGTTACTTACATGAACCAAATCGATGCTAGCATAGGCATTGGTATGCCCATATGTTGTCAGGAATTTAAGCATTTACCCTGCCTTGAATTTGATCCTTGCACCATCTCTGAGCATAGAGGTTAGCTGGTCAGGGTTATGGAGTTACAAATATGGTAGTGTCGAACAACGTGTCAACTTTTTCTGTGGTTTGTGAATATGGTTTCATTAATAACCAAAAGGAGGTGAAGCCTCATGTACACAAGGAGTATAATGAAAAGCATTGCGCAAAAAACATATCTAAGATTCTGCAAGAAACCACACAAAGTCCCTGTACCCCAGCTAAAGATTAAAAATGCAAGACCGGTAAGACTAAAATATATACATACATCAATTACCTATGTCCATGTTCCCAAAAAAAATAATGAAAGCCAAATCGGAACCAAGGAAGAGACCTCGTTTGACCAAAAATAAGAGACGCGTCATTAAACATATCACTCTAGGTACTGATAACTCAACAGCTTTAAAGTTGGTATGCTGCAACAATTTGGTAATCTCCAATTTCATACTGAGGTTTATATTATGAAGCCAACTTGGTCATTGCAGAAGAGGGTGGTATTATGCTAGACTAAGATTAGGTTGTGCTGCTATTTGTCCCAGCCTATTGAGTCTTGATCCGCTTATATTTCTTTATATCCAAAAGTTATCTTCTTCAACTTTCGTTGTTTTGTGTCAGATCAGAAACAGTTGTTTTTCCTCGTATTATGAAATATATTTCTTTACACTTTTGACAATCTTATTTTCATAATAGGCGTTGCTCATAATGAAATTGATAGTTGTATACATAATTTATATGATCATTTTGTTCCCATAGCAGGAGAGCGAGTTGTTGTCAGCCGAGTACTTCACAGGCAAGCCTCCCCACATAGTCCATCTGTGGGGAAGGTATTGAACACATCTCTCAATTCGTGAAGTTTCACTTGTCTGACGGGGATGAATGGACCATAAAAGCCTGGGGCGATGTTAGTCATCTTAACCAAACAGGATTTCTGGAGTCTGGCTTAGGTGGGGACAGAACTTCTGGCTAATTCACCCTCCCAGCACTCAACATTGGTATTACTAGAACCTTTATTTGATGAAGTAGTACCTGAACCAACTCAAAGTCTCTGACACCGACTATTCAAGCCATATTTGAAGAGGTTTGACTCGTTAATACTTAATTCAATTAAAGTAATAGTTTATTTGTAAATTACTCTTTTCTCCCGAGTCTGGACATTAGTTGTACAAGTTTATCAGAAACCGATATTTGTGGGCATTTGTTGCATATTAAATTTTCAATTACTACTGCAGCTTTAGCTTAGTTAGAGGAATGCACCGAACATACTCTTTGGTTAATGATTCTCCTTTCAAGTCAATGTTATTGTTAAAGTAGCATGTGCGACAGCAGAGGGTTCGTTCGTTGTTTAATTTTCACACCCATGGAAAGTGGGTGAATTGACCAACTGCTGGCAGCATCACATGGCATGCACATAATGGGGATTAGTGTTTATATTTATTAATTAATTAAAATCTGTGGCTGATTCGAAATTGCTTTGGATGGGAACTCTTGTTAATTTGCTATCTCGTCGTCCAGCCTCCCTGCCTGCCAACAATTTATCATCTGAAAGCTCTCTCTCTCTCTCTCTCTCTCTCTCTGCATCCGCTTCACAAAACATACTTTAAAAATCACTTCATTCAATGCTTATGGTTTAGTTCAAGATTATTCAAGTTGTTGATGATTTATACCGACACTGATTGATAATGATTGGCCATGGTAGTTGGTATCCAGGACCAGGAGCTCTACCAAACAAAGTTAAGCAGGCGTGCGTGCCAACCAACTTTGCTGCCCACAACTAATTATTTTTATTTCTCACAAACATGTTTACACAATTTTTATAACTTTATAAGAATAAAAATCCTTCGACTCCAAGCAAATGGCTTTAAAAAAAGAAAGAAATAAGGAACTAGATAAATATGGTAAAATATCAAAGGTTGTTATTAATAGAGTTTCTCTACATATTGTGAAAGATTTTTATTAAATTACGATCGTAAGTATATTAATACATGATATTTGATATAATTATAAAAATGATTCATTATATTAAATATATCATAAAAATATTATCAATTAAATTTATCTATATAAATATTAACATGTAAGATTGTAATATATATATATATATATATATATATATATATATATATATATATATATATATATATAAAAGACGTTTCAATGTTTTATCTTGTTTGTTAGTAGTTTAGTTTTAAGATGCTTTTAAATTTCCAAATGCTCTTCTCTATGATTCTTTTGACTTTAAGCTCACTTTAATTTTGACTTGTTCAAATGTACAAACACTCTCATCCAACTCAAAATATAGCCAAAAGAGTCTTTAAAACATAAAAGGGAGGGATTTCATTATTTATTTATTTACTCTACTATTTAATTTGAGTCAAGAGTCAAACTTTAGCTTATGTATATCTCTATTGCAATTTGCATAACAATACGTCATTATGGAATAGTATAGCACTACTATATTGTTCTCTCAATAAAAAAAAGGACTAATTTTATCCTTGACTTTATTTTATATATTTTTTTAGAGATGTACAGATACGTTAAAAAAAACTATACTATTGAAAATAATATTTACAAAATGCATTAAAAATTATTTTATATTTATCAACTCTAAACATTACTACTACTCTCTCCGTCCCTTAATATAAGACGTTTTAGAGAAGTTTTTTTGTCTCTTAATATATGACGTTTTAGAATTCTAAGTAAGCATTAATTGCTTAGTTTTCAATATTATCACAAGTATTAAATATAATTTTGATTCTTTCACTATTTTTTGTTTAATAAATAACAATATCTTTTTTTAATACAAAGATAATATAGATATTTGATATTATATTTAATGATATATAATTATTTTTTTAATAATTATATACAATTCTAAAAAAAATTATATTAAAGGACGGGGGAGTACTATGGTAAAAAAGAGGGTCAAAAGTCGGGCGTGACTCTCATTTCTTTGATAGAAGGAATACATGCGAATTTCAAGTGTCTTTATCAGATTTCACGGCACAAAATATTAGAATTGTCTTAAAAAGAATTAGGATTAATTTCATTTACTAATATAGTACTCCTTCCATTCTTAAATAAGTACGTTTAAGATTTTTACACATGGATTAAGAAAGTCATTTAATACTATCATTTAATAATTAAAATATGTGTGAAATTCTATCACTACCCCTTTATGGGAAGTTAAAAACTATTAATACTAAGAGTGAGAATTTCTTGGGACAATGAGAGAATGTAAGGGTCATATAGGAAAGTAAATAATTTATTCTCTTAGAAAGTTATAAACGACACATAATTTGGAACAAATTTTTTCTTTCAAAACGTCACTTATTTAGGAATGGAGGGAGTATAAATTAGACGTTCTTCCTATTTATATTATGGCAAAGGTGCAAAAATGTCCCTGACGTTTATTTCGATATTTAACATGTTTTTTATATTATTTTTTTGTCTAAAAGTATCCTTAACGTTATATTTTTTGAGTCGATTGTGCCCCTGTTGTGACGCCCCCAAAATTAGGTATACATCACCCATCTTGGGTCGTCAGATACATAGTACAGAATACAAATACAACTTACTAAAACAACTGTCATGTACAATACGACAAAACATAAACTGTGAGTTTGAATACAAATATTATCTTCTAGAGAGTATTCATACTCAAAAGGAGTCCTCATTACATTTATTAACATACTATTACATAGAATAGTGAGGACTACTAACTAATACTATCATTCGGACCATCACTCCGTTCCCCGACTTGCCCCAGCTACGTTCTCATTTCCTGAAGAGAACAGTGAAAGAAAGGGTGAGCTCAACTAGCCCAGTAAGAAATATTATGACTAAGATAATGCAGAATAGATATTCATTAGCCTTCAACAATGTTAAACTGATAAAATATAATAGACATCAAGTTTAACTGTAGCGGAACAAGCAATCCATTAAAAGAGTCAAATAGAAAATAAACTCTACAATCTTTTATGATTTAAAAGGTTTTTCAACACTGTGATCGCGGGGACTCAGCTTAATAAAATAATCCACATCATCGAATCACCCCTGCACTACGGCCAAGGATATTCGTGTATTCATTAATGGTCATGATCATGCCAACAACTGTCCATCAACGCACTATGGGCCAATGAGGACTTTTACCACATCATTTGTAATATTACGGTCATGATTATACCGAATAATCCCTGGTCATAATCATACCAAGTCTATTTATGCACTACATGCCATAGATGACTTTTAACATTTTATAAACACGAGGATGATGACAATGATATAAGAATTCAATAAAACAAGTTCAAGAATTAATTTATCCAAGAATTAACAACGTCCAAATTGTCAACATGATACTGCTTTGTGAAGTAAAATTTAAGAATGCTTAGAAGAATATTTTCATGAAAAGATACTGGATGAACCGCAATTATCAAGGATATTCCACTAATTTCATGAAGTATAGAAGTTAAAACTTAACCAACTGAGTATAGTAAAGAATGGAATAACAAAAGAAATCATCCGGCATGCGATAGACCGCACAGACAGGTTATTCCAACAGAATAATAAATAATGGAACCAGGTCCGGTGTAAACGCACAGACAAAATATTTCGATAGAATAATAAATAACGGAACCAGGTCCGGTGTAAAACACACAGACATGATGTTCCAACAGAATAATAACAAGACGGAACCAGGTCCGGTGTGAAACACACAGACAGAATGTTCCAACAGAATAATAATAAAAACGGAACCAGGTCCGGTGTAAAATACACACACAGGATGTTCTAACAGAATAATAATAAAAACAGAACCAGGTCCGGTGTAAAACACACAGACAGAATGTTCCAACAGAATAATAGAAGAATGTCACCAAGTATAGGGTAGACCGCGTATACAGGTTATTCCAACAGAATAATAAGAAATGAAATAACAATAGTTCTCTTCATGAATAAGAAAGAATAACACCCCTTACCGTTTTAAAGAAGGGCTGAAATAAGGAAGTAGTTAAGTAGCAGAATACTCTTCTTCTCTCTCTCTATAGTTTCTCTCTCTAGAGTTCAGTGAATTCGTAAGAAATAATGAAGGACTGAGCTGCTATTTATAGAAAAATAGAATGCATAGTAACTATGTAAGACCCCAAATTTTATGAAATAAAAGTATTCAATTTTCTCTTATAATTACTATTCAGTAAATGGTTAAATTGATAAATATTAAAGTTAAGGGTGATATATGATTTTTTTTTCGAAATACACAAGTGGTTATAAAATATTCATTGTTGTCGGGGAATATTCGTTTGATCGTGAAATATTCTTTCTGTTGGAAAATATTCGTACGACGGCGCAGCTATTTGTGGGCCCCATAACGGAAAACGGTCGGGGGAAGATAACGACAAAAATTGAGTTTTTATAATTAACGGCGTAGTTGTTACCGTTAATACTGTTGGAATATCCGGTAGTTAAAAATACAGTAATACGCGTGGTTGCACAGTAGCACACGGTTTTACACAGTATTTTTGAATTATTGATTCTTACGAAGGAAGACACTACTCAATAATTGTTACAGTAGTTACTGTTCAATATTTTATTTTATTGATTCAATAATTGCTGCGTTGATATTTTATATTATTGTTGTTTCAATAATTATCACTGCACAATATTTTCCATTATCAGATCAATAATTCATATTATCTGAATAATATTATTAGATAACATTATTGGCAATGTCTAGAAAGTTCTGTCTAAGGAGAGGTTTGGTCACCTAATTACGCGTCAGTAAGGAGAAATCCTTATTGGAAAACCCCCTCTTTCCTGGGAACGGCCTGGTTATCATAAATGTGATTCTGTAATATTATCTGTGAATAATTAATTATTGATTCATATGATAAGAAAATATTTATTTTATGTGGATATAAATGAGGGATATATTTTTGTGGTTAAAAATGAAGGAGTTAATGTTGAGGTGTTTTGTGACGCCCCCAAAAATTAGGTATACATCACCCATCTTGGGTCGTCAGATACATAGTACAGAATACAAATACAACTTAATAATACAACTGTCGTGTACAATACGACAAAATATAAACTGTGAGTTTGAATACAAATATTATCTTCTAGAGAGTATTCATACTCAAAAGGAGTCCTCATTACATTATTAACACACCATTACATAGAATAGTGAGGACTACTAACTAATACTATCATTCGGACCATCACTCCGTTTCCCGACTTGCCCCAGCTACGTTCTCATTTCCTGAAGAGAACAGTGAAAGAAAGGGTGAGCTCAACTAGCCCAGTAAAAAATATTACGACTAAGATAATGCAGAATAAATTATCATTAGCCTTCAACAATGTTAAACTGATAAAATATAATAGACATCAAGTTTAACTGT
Source organism: Panax notoginseng (assembly GCA_016801055.1). NCBI lineage: Eukaryota > Viridiplantae > Streptophyta > Magnoliopsida > Apiales > Araliaceae > Panax > Panax notoginseng. The sequence goes on from CM029012.1 coordinate 268,308,971, forward strand.
AGCGGAACAAGCAATCCATTAAGAGAGTCAAGTAGAAAATAAACTCTACTATCGTTTATGATTTAAAAGATTTTTCAACACTGTGATCGCTGAGACTCAGCTTAATAAAATAATCCACATCATCGAATCACCCCTGCACTACGGCCAAGGATATTCGTATATTCATTAATGGTCATGATCATGCCAACAACTGTCCATCAATGCACTACGGGCCAATGAGGACTTTTACCACATCATTCGTAACATTACGGTCATGATTACACCGAATAATCCCTGGTCATAATCATACCAAGTCCATCTATGCACTACAGGCCACAGATGACTTTCAACAGAATATAAACATGAGGATGATGACAATGATATAAGAATTCAATAAAACAAGTTCAAGAATTAATTTATCCAAGAATTAACAACGTCCAAATTGTCAACATGATACTACTTTGTGGAGTAAAATTCAAGAATGATCAGGAGAATATTTTCATGAATAGATACTAGATGAAGCGCAAATGTCAAGAATATTCCACAAATTTTATGGAGTATAGAAGTCAAAACTTAACCAACTGAGTACAATAAAGAATGGAATAACAAAAGAAATCACCATGCATGCGATAGACCGCACAAACAGGTTATTCCAACAGAATAATAAATAATGGAACCAGGTCCGGCGTAAACGCACAGACAGGATATTCCGACAGAATAATAAATAATAGAACCAGGTCCGGTGTAAAACACACAGACATGATATTCCGATAGAATAATAAATAATGGAACCAGGTCCGGTGTAAAACACACAGACAGGATGTTCCAACAGAATAATAATAAAAACGGAACCAGGTCCAGTGTAAAACACACAGACAAGATGTTCCAACAGAATAATAATAAAAACGGAACCAGGTCCGGTGTAAAACACACAGACAGGATGTTCCAACAGAATAATAGAAGAATGTCACCAAGTATAGGGTAGACCGCATATACTGGTTATTCCAACAGAATAATAAAGAATGGAATAACAGAAGTTCTCTTCATGAATATAAAAGAAATAATATTCCCTACCGTTTCGAAGACGAGCTGAAATAAGGAAGTAGTTAAGTAGCAGAATTCTCTTCTTCTCTCTCTCTATAGTTTCTCTCTCTAGAGTTCAGTGAATTCGTAAGAAATAATGAAGGAATGAGCTGCTATTTATAGAAAAATAGAATGCATAGTAACTAATCCATGAACGGTCCAGATTGATTACTTTAATCTGACGGTCCATATTTAAAGAAAAATCTTTTAAATAAGATATAATATATTCTATTTATAGAATAACTTTAATAAAGTATTCTGTTTTATATAAAAAGATGTTTCTGATTTATTACGTTAATAATACGAATAAAACAAAACGTCATTATCGCTAAATAATTCATATTATTAACTGACAATAATTGAATCAAACTGAGTGACTTCTCACATAAGCATTAATAATCAATACTGTGTGCTACTATGCAACCACACGTATTACTGTACTTTTACTACCGAGTAGTTCAACAGTAACAATGGTAAAATTTCCGCCGTTATTTTTAATAAAATATTTTTGTCGTTTTCTCAATCCGACAATAATTCTGTTGTGGGGTCCACCAATGATTGTGTCGTTGTACGAATATTCCCTGTTAAAACGAATATTCCCCGACCAATCGAATATTATATAACAACTTGCGTACTTTGTAAAATTTATAAATATTATCCACAACTATAACATTATATCAAATTAACTCCATAATATTCAAAACTGACATTTATAGAAAATTCATCTTTATTTATAAAAGTTGGGGTCTTACATGTTTTATCTGTATTTTTATCGGAACGGAAGTATTAAAAATCAAATTAGGGTTTTTGAGATATATTGCGGGGTTATAATTTTTAATCCGACCGTTGGATCGTTATAATTTTTGGATATGTTATACATATATAAGTTTAGTATATGTCCACAAATTTTGAACCGTTAAAATTGAACGTATGATTTGTTATGAATTTTACGAGATGACTGGTTTAGAAATTGTTGAAGTTTCGGAATTTATCATTTTGGTGGAAAATTTTAGAATTGGTGGGCCCCACTCTTGGTTGGTGAAGAAATGTGCTGAGATTTTTATTCAAATGTGGTGGGTGAGAATAGTAGCAGGTAAAGCCATCAGGTTGTAGGTTAAGTCTGCTTCGGCGTGCTAACATTTTCCTATAAATAGAGGTCTAAGTTAGAATTAAAAATCACACCAGAATTCATAAGCTTTCTCTCTTTCTCTCTCTATATTATGAAGCATATTTTGTGAGTTTTTAGATACTTTGAGAGTTGCTATTCAGTGCAAGGTTCCTTCGACTTTACATTCCGGTCAGAAATACTGCTCTTTTGAGGTAAGGGATAGTAAGGGATATTAAGGGATGTTATATTCTTCATAATAATGTTATTCTTTCAATATCATTATACTGACATATTGGTATGGATCTTATTGTGGAATTTCTACCTTTTTGAGTTGGGGTTACTATTCACGTATACGGCACTATTCACGTATATGGCACTATTCATGTATATGGCACTATTTACGTATATGACATTATTTACGTATCCGGTACTATGTACGAATACGGAGTACTATTCACGAGTTACTATTCACGAGTTACTATTCATGAGTTACTATTCACGAGTTACTATTCACGGATACTATTCACGACAAAAATTGGTTTCTTTTTTTGACCAAATTATCGTTGATTTATGATTGTTGCTCTTGAAAATAAATGTAGTTGTTGATCATATTATTTTTATTATCATATATAACATTTTTATAACCCTGATGTTGAATTTCTCTTTCACTTGAGTGTAAAGATGGGTAAATTATTGGTATGATCGTGACTAAGGAATATCTTTGGCCTGTAGTGCAAAGATAAATTGTTAATTGGTATGATCATAACCATTGAATTTATAATTGAATATCTTTAGCTTAAGTGTAAAGATGAATTGATTAACGTGGTTATAATTATTGGTTATATAAATTCTGAAATGATTATATATTTCTTTGAGATAATAATATATTTGGTTTGTAGTGCAAATATGAGCTGTTGAGGAATATCTTTAGCCTGTAGTGCAAAGATGAATTGTTGATGAATATCTTTGGCCCGTAGCGCAAAGATGAAATTATTAGTATGATTATAAACATGAACTATGATTTGGTATAACCATGATCTTTGATGTTTCAGGTGATAAAAATTATCTTTGTCCTGGATGAGAAAAGGAATTTAGAACAACAATTACGATTATGAGTTATACATGTAATTGTGAACAGGAATTGTTGATTGATGTTACAGGGATAAAATATTGTTGGTGGACTTTTAATGTGGAGAAGATAATAGACTTTATGGTCTATTTGACTCTTCTAATGGATTGCTCGTTCCGCTGCAACTATGGTTGAAATTTTTTATCATCTACCATATGTTCTAAATCTCTGATTTATTACTGTTGATTGCTATTGATAATTTATTTATCTTTAGTCATGATATTCTTTACTGGGCTAGTTGTGCTCACCCTTTTGTTTCACAATTCCTTTCAGGTAATAAGAGTGTAGCTGGGTCGAGCGGGGGTAACAAGGGAATAGAACGGTGGTCATCATTTAGTAGTTATATTTGGTGAAGAAAATAGGGTGAGGCGAACCCAACATTGGAAGGGTGTTTTGTCACTATCATACAAGATGTCTAATGACATACAACCTCGTGTCATCATAAGACAGGGTTGTGCTCATCCACTTGTTGAGTATCTTTACGAGCACTACCTATATAATCTTGGTGTTTGTTTGAAGTATAATTTTCAATTAGAGACAGTGGAGATAATGATATGTCAAGAGAAGACTCCCTATTGGGAAGAATATGATAGTAATCTTCTCGTTTTTCTTTGGGGTCTATTGGGTCAACCAAGGATAATTCTGTGGCCATATGATATCTATCATAACCTAGTTGCATGGCCTCCCATGTACAAAAGTTTCCTTGAGCACTTCCCAAAGATTCTAATTTCTAAAATAGTTATACCTTTATGTAAGGTGTCATTGTGAGGTGTTGTCCACGGTTGGGACATGTGTCGCATTTGGTATATATTTGTATCCAAATTCACAACCTATGTATTGTTGTATCTTGTACGACAATTGTTGTAATAAAGTTGTAGTTGTTTTCTGTACCATGTATTTGGCGACTCAGAATAGGTTGGATGTAATGGACCTGTTTTGGGGTTGTCACAAACTAATCCATGAACGGTCCAGATTGATTACTTTAATCTGACGGTCCATATTTAAAGAAATTTTTTTTAAATAAAATATAATATATTCTATTTATAGAATAACTTTAATAAAGTATTCTGTTTTATATAAAAAGATGTTTCTGTTTTATTACGAATAAAACAAAACGTCATTATCGCTAAATAATTCATATTATTAACTGACAATAATTGAATTAAACTGAGTGACTTCTCACATAAGCATTAATAATCAATACCGTGTGCTACTATGCAACCACACGTATTACTGTACTTTTACTACCTAGTAGCTCAACAGTATCAATGGTAAAACTTCCGTCGTTATTTTTAATAAAATATTTTTGTCGTTTTCTCAATCCGACAATAATTCCGTTGTGGGGTCCACCAATGATTGTGCCGTTGTACGAATATTCCCTGTTAAAATGAATATTCCCCGACCAATCGAATATTATATAACAACTTGCGTACTTTGCAAAATTTATAAATATTACCCACAACTATAACATTATATCAAATTAACTCCATAATATTCAAAAATGATATTTATAGAAAATTCATCTTTATTTATAAAAGTTGGGGTCTTACACCTGTCATTAAAAAAAATTCAACTAAACAAACGAATGTGCTAGACGATTGACACATGACAAAAATAAAATTTAATAATTACTTTTTATTCTTTTCTCATTCTTCTCTCTTTTCTCTCCCTCCCATCTCCGATCATCTATCTTCTCCCTCTTGTGAAATGGTAGAGTTAGATATAGGTTTCTAGATCTGTTTATGCTTAAAAAACACAAATAATGTGATATTCAAGCTCTTTTAACTGCTCCAACAAGCATGTCTTTTCTATCCGAAACTCTCTCACAACCTCCATCAACACGTCAGCCATTCCATTCTTACGGGTGGCTTTAGTTTTGCGGAACTCAAGAGGGCTAATACTTAATAAAGGATTCTTCTTTAATGCGAAGGAAGCAAGATGTTTAAAAATAGCAGTGCATTGATCATTCGTACAAAAATGAAAATTTTGCTCTGTAATTGAAGAGAAGAAATCTACCAAAAGAGGGGGGAAACCCTAACATTGGCAATTACTCCACTCACAAGTACAATCAAAATGAATCAAATGGGTTCAAGATTTGCAAATTCAAACCCTCTCGCTCCTATCTTCCCCCATCAATTCTGCCTGAAAATCCTCCGACCGTTTCGAATCCGTGGATTAGGAGGAGAAATGGTTTAAGGAGGATGGTGTTAGGGTGGGGTTTGTTGCCCCAAAAGTGGATGGTGATTTGGGATGAAAGGAGAGGCCAGTGGAGGAAAGAGAACAGCTGAGGAATTTGACGTATATGGAGATGAAACTCAGGCAAGAGGCCACCATTTTTTTTTGTTCTTTGAATGTAATATGCCATTGAAAATGGAGGAAAGAGATGGGAGAGAGAGAGAATAGGTAGAAAAAAGAAAAAAAAATTAATTTTAAAAAAATTAATTAAAATACAACTTATTTTATTTAATTAGTTATTTGATTAATTAACAAAATAATTTGTATTTTAGTATTTTTTTTGTTTTGATTAAATGATATATATTGTTTTATTTAGAATATATTTTATATTTAAGCCTTAATTAACTTATGTATTAATTAATTTCAGCAAATCTTCCATGTGTCATCCACGTCATCGAGGTTGTAATCTCGTTTGTCTAGTTGGATTTTTTTATAACGACAGGGGCACATTTGACCTAAAAATTGTAACGTTAAGAATACTTATGGACAAAAGAAAAGTATAGAGAACACGTTGGATATCGGGGTAAACGTTGGGAGTGTTTTTATAGCTTTGTCCTTTACATTATTAACTATCAAGTATGATGGAGGGATTTTTTTTTTGCATTAATTCCTTATTTTTTGACAAATCCTGGGAGCAATATAAAGAAAAATTCATCGATTCAATTATAAAGTTAAGAGGATATTTAATTTATTCAAAATTAAATCCAAATTACAAATTTTCATGATTTAAGCATTAAAATAAAACAATTGTGAAACGGCCAGAATAGACATATCACGTTCTGCATCGTGTATTCAACGGATTAAACAAATGTGCAATCACTCTTATATCTATGTTCGAATACAAAATTAACTCTCTATCCAAGGCCCTAAAAGAGGGGGGAAAAACTCTCACAAGAGTAGATAAAAATTCAAAGATCTAACTCTAAAATAGAGAAAAATAAAAAGAAAAAAACAAACTCCACAAATGAAGAAAATTTAAACTAAAAATAAGTGATTAATTATAATAATCAAAAGATTTAGGAGAAAATCTTTTTAAGAGAAAAGAAACCCTCCATCTAAAGCTGGGTAGGCACAATCCTAGCCTGTGACTATGAAGATGGACATTTCTCTTTGTTTATGCCAGGCAGCACCAAATCCTATTCGTTTTAGGATATTATTATTAATTTCTTTTCATGTTTTTTTATTCACATCTTTCAAAAGTAGATTTTCAATCCCAACAAGAAAGAGAGACAAAAAAAAAGTTTTTATTTATCTTTTATATCCATTTAAAATTCAAAAACAAAACCTGATTAAATAAAGAAAAATATGTAACTCAAATACATAATTTCCATAACATTACGTATATATTAGATACGTGTGACATATAGGAGTGAATTGAAAATTACAGTGGGAGCCACGTAAGGCCACCTTTGAGGAATTAACACATGATTGAGAGAAGAATTGTCCAAAGTCTAGAGAGAACCCCTGCTCTACTTTTGAGACTATATTAAAACTCTTTGTGTTAGTCAAAATAAAAATCATTTATAAATATTTAAAATGCAAAATACACTTACTTACATCAAGTTTCACTCATATCACAATTCGGCCCTTAAATTAATTTGACTTACACATTCTCGTACCTAATTTCACACAATCATCCCTCAAATTAATTTTATACAATTTGATCGTACTGAAATATGATTTGACTTTATTAAATAATTAAATATTATTAAAATTAAAATATAAACAAATTCAAACAATAACACTAACACACACCCTCACACCTAGATCTGAATCACCATATACACACCAGTCACTTTTTTTTCCGTGGAAGGTGGGCGGTGCTACGGGAGGGGGCACGGGAAAAGCGGAAGGGAAAGAGGAAAAGGCAGAGAGAGGTGGGTCACTTTTTTTACTTATTTTTTCTATCTATTTTAAAGTTTTAATTAGGTATAAAAGAAGTTTTATTTAATTTTGATAAAATTAATCCGTAAATTTTTTTAATTTAAATTGTGTATAGAATTTATATTTTAATAGTCAACATTATTTGGGGTGAATTTTAAATTTAAATTTTTTATTTTTTAAAGTCAACATTATTTTTTATGAATTGTATTTAGAAATATTTTTATTTAGGGTTAATTTTATTTGAAAGTATTTTAATTTGGGGTTTTTTGTATTTAGAAGTATTTTAATTTTGTAATGAAGTCAAACTATATTTAAATACGGTCAAACTATATAAAACAATTTGAATCTTGCAGATCGAGTCGGGTTTTTCAACCAATTTCAGCAGAAAATTGAATTTGGGAGGACATTATGTGAAATTAGGAAATTGATATAACGAATATGTAAGTCCAATTAGTTTGAGGATCGAATTGTGAGAAGGGTGAAACTTGGTAACAAAAGTGTATTTTGTCCTAAAATGTATTTAAATAAAATATTTTTTCTGTTTCACAAAATTAAATTTATTTTACAGTTTTTTTCTAAAATGTAAATTTCTTTTTATGAATAATTAATAATATAAAATGACACAGTGCCTTTAAATTTATCATCATTATTTTATTATTATATATTATACGGACTACTTATTACTTTTAGCGATAAAATAAAGTAAAAATACATTCTTAATATTTACAAAATTTATAAATGAGACTCATTTTTTGAACAAAGAGTCATTTATTTAGTTAGTAGTGATGATACAATAATAAAATTAGAGATTTGTTAAATTTACAACCCTTATTGTTATCTTCACAATAAAAGTATCGCTATAGATGTATAACGACGGTGAAAATCGTCGTTATAGGATCTATAGCGACACTTTTGATGTATAAATAATATTTTTTTATGAATTTAACAATTTCCTAAAACTATTATAAGAAGCTAGAAAATAAATTTTTTGTATAACTATATATCTTATATTGCCATAAAAATAAATTGGGCTCTTTTATTAAAAAATAATAATAATTGGTAAATGAAACTGTTGAGAAAATAAGATTGAGTAGTGGACTGTCTGCAAGAAAATGAGTGTCTCTTGTTTGGTGGAGTACTTTTCAGATGATTGGAGAAATGTAATGGAGTTTTCTCAGCTGGTATGGGACCGGCCAGGACTCATGGAGTTTCCCGCTCAATCCATATATATATATATATATATAAAATATATAATATATACCACCTTTTTCTTCTTTTGGATTAAATATTATATCAACAAAAATTCTGGCATCCATCGGGGTTGCAAATACAATTCATTTGTTTGCCACAACCACATGCTTTAAATAATCGAAATATGTATTTAAAATTGTGTTTGATTGTATCTTAATAGATCTTAATAATTTATATTTTAATTATCTATATTTTTATATTAAAAGATCTTTTAAATAATTTAATTTATATTTATATCTTAACTATTCAGATGATCATTTAATATAAATATATGAACTCTAAAAAAATATTAAAAAATAAACTATTAAAATACAATCAAACACCATCTAAATATTTAAAAATAGACGAGATTTTGTTAGATTGCAAACCTCCGCGGCCCCACCGGTTCAATTAATAGAAGAAAACAATACAAACATTATTAAGATTGTCAAAAGGGTGAAAAGTCAAACCATAAAAAATATTAATAAATTGATGATTTGTTCTGTGTTTTCTTTTGATACGAAAGAGTAAACACCATTATTTGTTGACATTTTGTTTTGATAAGAGGTTATAGTATTTTAGTGAAAAAGTTACTTGTTTTTTTTTATTTTTGAAATTTGATGGGATTATGTTTAAGTTTTACGTACATTACATAGTTTACGATTATAGTAATTAAAATTAAATAAATTTATATAAATTTTGAAAATTTATATAAATTTTGAAAATTTATAAAGTTTCACTTCAATTGGCTCCTATACTATGTTTAGATTGAGAGAATAAAATATAAAATAAAATAAAATAAAGAGTGTATTTGATGATCATTTTAGATGATAAATCATTTTAGTAGAATAAAAATTAATTCCATTCATTTGTTTTTTTATTCTATACGGAGAAGATGAAATAAAATTCATTCTAATAGAATGAATATATGTGATAATTTTGTCATTATATTTATATGACAACACCCACCAACAATAACACCCAAACATGCACTTAAAATTATTTTATTTGATCCCTAATTCTATTCATTCCATCCAAATGTATCATTACATTTGTGCTCTCTAGAACACTAAGACATTTTATATTTCTAATGTAAGACCCCAAATTATTAATAAATGAAATTTAATTTCCTCTATTTATTATTCTAAAATAGTAAGGGTTGATTAATGTGGTTAGTTGTGGGTAAAATACGCAAATATTTTAAATAAGCAAGTGGTTATAAAATATTCATTTTTGTCGGGGAATATTTGTTTGGTCGTGGAATATTCTTGTTGTCGGGGAATATTCGTACGACGTCGCAGCCTTGTGTGGGCCCCATAACAGAAAGCGATTGGATGAAGAAAACGACAAAAACAAGTTGTTTATTAATAACGGCGTAGTTGTTACCGTTAATACTGTTGGAATACTCGGTGGTTAAAACACAGTAATACGCGTTGTTGCACAGTAGCACACGGTATTGCACCAATTATTGATTCTTACGTAAGAAGGCACTACTCAATAATTGTTACAGTAATTACTGTTCAATATTGTATTTTATTGATTCAATAATTGTTGCGTTGATATTTTATATTACTGTTGTTTTAATAATTGTCACTACACAGTATTTTCTATTATCGGAACAATAATTCATATTATCTGAATAATATTATTAGATAACATTATTGGCAATGTCTAGAAAGTTCTGTCTAAAGAGAGGTTTGATCATCTAATTGCGCGCCAGTAAGGAGAGATCCTTATTGGAAAGCCTCCTCTTTCCTGGGAACGACCTGGTTGCCAGTACTGTGATTCTGTAATATTATTTGTGTATAATTAATTATTAATTTATATGATGAGGAAAATATTGATTTTATGTGGATATAGATGGAGAAAATTTTTAATGTGACAATTGTTAAAAATTAATATTTTATCTTTTTCTGACAAAATAATTCATTTAAATATATTATTTTAATAATATATTGATGGTGATATTTTTACAATGAATGTGGGATATATGAGTATATGAGGAGGAAGAGTATTTTTGTGACATTAAATGATTAACACATGTTTTATGTGTTGGTGGACATAATTCTTGACCGAAAATGTATTATTGACTGTAAAATCGTCCGTTTGTGAATTTCGGTCAATTTATGTTTGAAATTTAGAAAAACTTTCTTCTGCAAAGTTGTAGAGAATTGAATTTCCTATAAAAACTCGAGAGATTCGAATTTTCTGACAAAAGGGCTAATTATTATGAATTATTGAAGTTTCGAAGTTCCGAAATAATTGATTTTTGGAAGTTTTATTTATTATTTTGAAGAAAAATGTTTTTTGTATTTTTGGACATCATAAACATGTGCATAATGAGCTGAGTTCATATGGTCTTGAGGTGGGCTTGAAATATATATATATATATATATATATATATATATATATATATATATATATATATATATATATATATTAATATTATATTAAATTTTCTGCTTTGGTGTTCTAAGCATTTTCCTATAAATAGGGTGCTTAGGTTAGAATTGAAAATCACACCAGAAACATAAATTTCTCTCTATTTCTCTCTCTATATCGAGCGTATTCTTGTGAGTATTTGATACTTTGAGTGTTGCTATACGGTGCAAGTTTCCTTCAGCACTATATCCGGTGTTTCAACTAGAAGTACCGTCTTTCTGAGGTAAGGGATGTTATTTCTTCTTAAATGATATTATTTTCTTCAATATCATTATACCGAAGTATTGATCTGAACTTTTTATCAAATTTGGAACTTTTCATGTCGGGGTTACTATTCATGAGTTACTATTCACGAGTTACTATTCACGAGTTACTATTCACCGAAAAATAAAATTTTCTTCTTTTTATCCAAAATATCTATTATGGATACTAGCTTTGATTGTATTCATGTTTTGATCATTCTTGAATTTTACTTCACTATGATTATTTATGAGGTATTTTTGGACATGGAATAGCTGAAATACGAATCCTTAATATTTATTATTTTATTTCACTGGATTCGTTTCCTTAAAAATATTTTTCATCATCCTCAGTCTTAAATGATGATATAACTGAATATCTTTGGCCTGTAGTGCAAAGATGAATGATTTCTGATGAATATCTTTGGCCCGTAGTGCAAAGATGAACAGGTGTTGAGGTGAACATGACCAACTGATGAATATCTTTGGCCTGTAGTGCAAAGATGACTATTTGATTCAAGATATTTATTGATTGATGTTACAAGGATAAAATGTTGATGATGAGCTTTTAAATTCATAGATAATCGTAGATTTCATTATCTACGTAACTTCTCTATGAATTATTATTTTCCGCTGCGAATATTGATTGAAAACTTGTTGTCTATTGTATTCTATTAAATTTTTCTCTGTTGAAGACTAACGATAATTTGTTGTATATTATCTTAGTCATAATATTCTTTACTGGGCTAGTTGAGCTCACCCTTTTCCTTATTGTTCCATTTTTCTTCTCAGGAGGCGAGAATGTAGTGAGTACTAGTCGGGGTATGGAATGATGGTTCAAGACAGTTATTTTAGTAGTCCTCACTATTTTGTAAAATAGTGTATCAATAAGTATAATGAGGACTTAATTGAGTATGAATACTGTCTAGATGACAATATTTGTATTTAAACTCACAGGATATGTGTTGTCGTATTTTGCACGACAATTGTAATAATAAAGTTGTAGTTATTTTCTGTACCATTTATTTGGCGACTCAGAATGGGTTGGATGGATTGGACCTATTTTGGGGGCGTCACAGTTGGTATCAGAGCTTAGGGGCTTAGGGATATGATCTCTGGCGGAGATCGGGGAATAGGACTAGGAGGAGAGAGACGAGCAAATCCTTCGCTAGTGTGTCCTACCTAAGCTTATTTGTTGGTCGATCATAATATTGGGATATTATGTGATTTGTTAATTTGTTAAATTAACCCTTGTTTTATGGCAGTAGTTGAGAATGTCGACTGAGAATGTTAACAGTGGAGTAAATGAAACCGTGGAGACACCTGTACTCACCAACGAGGAGAACGTGCAACAGGCTGGCAATGTTCCTCCTGTGAACAACACCACTGAGCAGACGATGAACGATGAGATGTTTAGAAGCTTTTTGCAGTTCATGCAAAATCAGACGAGGGAGACTCGTGTACAGAATACAGGTGGAAATGATAGCAATGCGCGGCTTGTCACAGCCAAGCAGTTCAAAGAGTTGGGACCACCAGAATTCTGGGGAAAGCCAGATCCGATTAAGGCGGAGACATGGGTCAAGCAAATTACCAAGATATTTGATGTCTTGGGATGCACGGAGGAACAGAAGGTTCCATTCGCCACCTTTATGTTCCGTGGCGAGGCAGACTACTGGTGGGAGTTTGTGAAACGTACCCATCCAGCCGCACTCAGCATGTCTTGGGAGACATTTCAGAAACTGTTCAATGACAAATACTTTCCTGAAAGTGTTCGTCATATGAAGGAGGTAGAGTTTATTAGACTGGAGCAGAATAACATGACGGTGTCCCAGTACGAGGCGAAGTTTGCAGAGTTGTCCAGGTTTGCACCTCATTTGGTGGAGAATGAGGAACGTATGACACGGATGTTTCTGAGAGGTTTGAAACCCGGCATACGTCAATATCTCATTTCTCATAAATTTTCTCTCTATTCAGATGTTGTCAACAGGGCTCAATTGTTAGAGCGAGATAACGAGTACGGTCAACCGAGGGACCACAACCAGGATCATATCGGTGACAACAGTCATCAGAACAATAATAACCAGCGGAGAAAGAAAAATACAGACAAGAACGGCAACCACTCTGGTGGTAATCGTGGCTATGAAAATAGAAGAAGCGAGTCGGGAGGAGATTTTAAAAAGAAGAGATTCAACAATGACAATACGAAGACGTCAGCACCAGCAGCAACTGGTTCCAAGGGAGGAGAACGACCACCGGTCATATGCTATAAGTGCGGAAAAGAAGGACATATCAGCCCAAACTGCTCACAACAGTTTAAGGTATGTTATAATTGTGGAAAGGAAGGACTTATCGCTCGAGATTGTACTGTAGCGAAACCAAGTCCAACGGGGGTGGTGACTCAAAAAGCTGTCCCAGAAAAGTCAAAGTCAAAGGTTCCTGGAAGAGCGTTTTTCGTGACTGGTCAGAATGCGAGGAACCCGAACGAAGTTAGCACGGGTTAGTTAATTATAAATTTTTACGAAGTCTATACCTTATTAGATACCGATTCTACCCATTCATTTATTTCTCCTGCTTGTGCTCAACGTTTAAACTTGACTCCGGAGAAATTAGACTTTGATTTATCTGTGGAAACTCCGTTAGGAGAAACTTTCGTTATATCCACTGTTTATAAATCTTGTTTGATCCAAGTTGGCACCATCACATTACCTGTTGACCTTATCTCTTTAAAGATACTTGCTTTTGATGTGATTTTAGGGATCGATTAGTTAACTACTCATCATGCCAAATTGATTGCTTTTGTAAGGTTGTTAGTTTTCATATTCCTAAGCAACCTGTTATTCAAATTCAAGCAACCAAACCATTGAAGTCAAACTCTTTCATATCAAGCCGTAAAATCATTCGTTTATTGAAAAACGGATGTCAAGCTTTCTTAGCTATGTTATGGACTTGAACAAAAATACGTCAGATTTGAATGATATTTCTATTGTTAGTAAATCCCTGACGTATTTCCTGAAGAATTTCTTGGCCTACGCGTGATATTGAATTTTGTATCATCTTTGAATCTGGTACAAAACTCACTTCTAAAATCTCATATCGAATGGCTCCTATTGAACTTCAGGAGTTAAAAACCCAACTATAGAAGTTGATAATCGAGCCTTTATCTGGTGACTTCCTTTGTGGAATGCATTGAAGCCAGACTCTCTGTAGGGGACGCCATATTCGTGTGGTAGTAAACTGATAGGTGCCATTGTGACGTGCTATCCAAGATTGGGATATGAGTCACAGTTGAGAGCAACCAAAGTCAGTAATCGAAATACGTAGCTTTCTAGGCTTAGCTGATTATTATCAGAGATTCGTGTAAGAATTTTCTCGAATCGCTACTCCATTAACTCAGCTGACTCGTAAAGATACAAAATTTGTATGGAGCGAGGAATGCGAGAAGAATTTCCAAGATCTCAAGAGGAGGCTCATTTCGGCACCTGTTCTGACAATACCATCTGGTTCGGATGGATTTGTTATCTACAGCGATGCTTCAGGCAAAGGGTTAGGATGTGTTCTCATGCAACGTGGGAAAGTCATAGCCTATGCCTCGCGACAACTTAAAGAATATGAGAGGAATTATCCTACTCATGATCTAGAGTTGGCAGCAGTCGTTTTCGCACTAAAGATCTGGAGGCAGTATCTATATGGGGAGAAGGTGGAGATATATTCAGACCATAAAAGCCTCAAATATTTCTTCACTCAAGAAGAACTCAACATGCGGCAACGACGTTGGCTCGAGCTGTTGAAAGATTACGACCACACTATTCAATACCATCCTGGAAAAGCAAACGTGGTAGCTGACGCGTTGAGTAGAAGATCATATGCAGGAACGAGTGCGATGATGTCAAGTATACGCGTAGAACCAACTTTAATCGATAAAGTTAAAGTTGCTCAAGCTACAGACCCGGAGCTGATGCGTATGAAGAAGAAAGTGCAAGAAGATGCTATTCCAGAAGCAAAAATCGATGAAGAAGGAATACTTCGAGT
The DNA here is from genome assembly GCA_016801055.1 of Panax notoginseng. NCBI lineage: Eukaryota > Viridiplantae > Streptophyta > Magnoliopsida > Apiales > Araliaceae > Panax > Panax notoginseng. Next base: position 268,324,329 of record CM029012.1, read on the forward strand.
CCACTCCAGACTTTGTGTTCCTAACGATTCTGATTTAAAGTACAAGATCATGATGGAGGCACACAATACACCATTTGCAATCCATCCTGGAAGTACTAAAATGTATCGTGATCTTCGACATACATTTTGGTGGAACAATATGAAGAGAGAGATTGCAAAGTTTATCTCGAGGTGTTTAACTTGTCAACGTGTAAAGGCGGAGCATCAAGTACCAAAGGGTCCATTGCAACCACTTGAGATTCCGAAATGGAAGTGGGAACACATTACCATGGGTTTTGTTACGGGTCTTCCCACGGTTTCTCAAGGCATAAATGCTATTTGGGTTATAGTTGATAGATTAACCAAGTCTGCTCATTTCTTTCCGATACGGGAGACTTATTTTCTTGAACGTCTTGCTAGTATGTACGTGAATGAGATTGTAAGGTTGCATGGCATGCCAGTATCTATAGTTTCGGATCGTGACCCAAGATTCACTTCAAGATTTTGGGTTAGCTTGCAAAAAGCTATGGGCACGGATTTACGGTTCAGTTCGGCATACCATCCTCAAACGGACGGGCAATCAGAGAGGACTATTCAAACTCTTGAAGATCTATTAAGACTTTGTGTCCTAGATTTCAATGGAAGTTGGGATAAGTACCTACCATTGGTGGAATTCTCCTACAATAACAGTTATCAGGCAAGTATAGGTGTGGCTCCATTTGAAGCATTGTATGGACGAAAATGTCGCTCTCCAGTATGTTGGGATGAGGTGGGAGAAGCAACGTTGTTGGGACCAGAGTTGGTACGAATGACTACAGAGAAGATCCAAACGATTCGACAACGTATACAAACGGCACAGGATCGACAAAAGAGTTATGTGGATCTTCATCGAAAGGACGTGGAATTTGACATTGGGGATCATGTATTATTACGTGTAGCTTCATGGAAAGGAGTCACAAGATTTGGAAAGAGAGGAAAGCTCAATCCACGATTTATTAGTCCATTTCAGATTCTTGACCGAGTAGGAAATGTGGCCTATAGACTCGCGTTACCTCCAAGTATGTCTCGTGTTCATAATGTTTTTCATATATCTGTGCTTCGTAAATATGTAAAAGACCCGAACCATGTTATTGAGTTAGAACCGGACGAGATAGCTGAAGACTTAACGTACGAGGAGGTACCTGTCAAGATCATGGATAAGAAGGAGCATGTCCTACGCACGAAGGTCATACCACAAGTTAAAGTTTTGTGGAGAAACTATGCTATTGAGGAAATGACCTGGGAGTTAGAAACGAAAATGAAAGCGAGGTATCCTCATCTTTTCGAAACACTAGGTACGTATGTCAATTTCGAGGACGAAATTTCATAAGGAGGGGAGGTTGTAAGACCCCAAATTATTAATAAATGAAATTTAATTTCCTCTATTTATTATTCTGAAATAGTAAGGGTTGATTGATGTGGTTAGTTATGGGTAAAATACGCAAATATTTTAAATAAGCAAGTGGTTATAAAATATTCATTTTTATCGGGGAATATTTGTTTGGTCGTGGAATATTCTTGTTGTCGGGGAATATTCGTACGACGTCGCAGCCTTGTGTGGGCCCCATAACAGAAAGCGATTGGATGAAGAAAACGACAAAAACAAGTTGTTTATTAATGACGGCGTAGTTGTTACCGTTAATACTGTTGGAATACCCGGTGGTTAAAACACAGTAATACGCGTTGTTGCACAGTAGCACACGGTGTTGCACCAATTATTGATTCTTACGTAAGAAGGCACTACTCAATAATTGTTACAGTAATTACTGTTCAATATTATATTTTATTGATTCAATAATTGTTGCGTTGATATTTTATATTACTGTTGTTTTAATAATTGTCACTACACAGTATTTTCTATTATCGGAACAATAATTCATATTATCTGAATAATATTATTAGATAACATTATTGGCAATGTCTAGAAAGTTCTGTCTAAGGAGAGGTTTGGTCATCTAATTGCGCGCCAGTAAGGAGAGATCCTTATTGGAAAGCCCTCTCTTTCCTGGGAACGGCCTGCTTGCCAGTACTGTGATTTTGTAATATTATTTGTGTATAATTAATTATTGATTTATATGATGAGGAAAATATTGATTTTATGTGGATATAGATGGAGAAAATTTTTAATGTGACAATTGTTAAAAATTAATATTTTATCTTTTTTTGATAAAATAATTCATTTAAATATATTATTTTAATAATATATTGATGGTGATATTTTTACAATGAATGTGGGATATATGAGTATATGAGGAGGAAGAGTATTTTTGTGACATTAAATGATTAACACATGTTTTGTGTGTTGGTGGACATAATTCTTGACCGAAAATGTATTATTGACTGTAAAATCGTCCGTTTGTGAATTTCGGTCAATTTATGTTTGAAATTTGGAAAAACTTTCTTCTGCAAAGTTGTAGAGAATTGAATTTCCTATAAAAACTCGAGAGATTCGAATTTTCTGACAAAAGGGCTAATTATTATGAATTATTGAAGTTTCGAAGTTCCGAAATAATTGATTTTTGGAAGTTTTATTTATTATTTTGAAGAAAAACGTTTTTTGTATTTTTGGACATCATAAACATGTGCATAATGAGCTGAGTTCATATGGTCTTGAGGTGGGCTTGAAAATTATATATATATATATATATATATATATATATATATATATATATATATATTAATATTATATTAAATTTTCTGCTTTGGTGTTCTAAGCATTTTCCTATAAATAGGGTGCTTAGGTTAGAATTGAAAATCACACCAGAAACACAAATTTCTCTCTATTTCTCTCTCTATATCGAGCGTATTCTTGTGAGTATTTGATACTTTGAGTGTTGCTATACGGTGCAAGTTTCCTTCAGTACTATATCCGGTGTTTCAACTAGAAGTACCGTCTTTCTGAGGTAAGGGATGTTATTTCTTCTTAAATAATTTTATTATTTTCAACAATATCATTATACCGAAGTATTGATCTGAACTTTTTATCAAATTTAAAACTTTTCATGTCGGGGTTACTATTCATGAGTTACTATTCACGAGTTACTATTCACCGAAAAATAAAATTTTCTTCTTTTTATCCAAAATATCTATTATGGATACTAGCTTTGATTGTATCCATGTTTTGATCATTCTTGAATTTTACTTCACTATGATTATTTATGAGGTATTTTTGGACATGGAATAGCTGAAATACGAATCCTTAATATTTATTATTTTATTTCACTGGATTCGTTTCCTTAAAAATATTTTTCATCATCCTCAGTCTTAAATGATGATATAACTGAATATCTTTGGCCTGTAGTGCAAAGATGAATGATTTCTGATGAATATCTTTGGCCCGTAGTGCAAAGATGAACAGGTGTTGAGGTGAACATGACCAACTGATGAATATCTTTGGCCTGTAGTGCAAAGATGACTATTTGATTCAAGATATTTATTGATTGATGTTACAAGGATAAAATGTTGATGATGAGCTTTTAAATTAATAGATAATCGTAGATTTCATTATCTACGTAACTTCTCTATGAATTATTATTTTCCGCTGCGAATATTGATTGAAAACTTGTTGTCTATTGTATTCTATTAAATTTTTCTCTGTTGAAGACTAACGATAATTTGTTGTATATTATCTTAGTCATAATATTCTTTACTGGGCTAGTTGAGCTCACCCTTTTCCTTATTGTTCCATTTTTCTTCTCAGGAGGCGAGAATGTAGTGAGTACTAGTCGGGGTATGGAATGATGGTTCAAGACAGTTATTTTAGTAGTCCTCACTATTTTGTAAAATAGTGTATCAATAAGTATAATGAGGACTTAATTGAGTATGAATACTGTCTAGATGACAATATTTGTATTTAAACTCACAGGATATGTGTTGTCGTATTTTGCACGACAATTGTAATAATAAAGTTGTAGTTATTTTCTGTACCATTTATTTGGCGACTCAGAATGGGTTGGATGGATTGGACCTATTTTGGGGGCGTCACAGTTGGTATCAGAGCTTAGGGGCTTAGGGATATGATCTCTGGCGGAGATCGGGGAATAGGACTAGGAGGAGAGAGACGAGCAAATCCTTCGCTAGTGTGTCCTACCTAAGCTTATTTGTTGGTCGATCATAATATTGGGATATTATGTGATTTGTTAATTTGTTAAATTAACCCTTGTTTTATGGCAGTAGTTGAGAATGTCGACTGAGAAAGTTAACAGTGGAGTAAATAAAACCGTGGAGACACCTGTACTCACCAACGAGGAGAACGTGCAACAGGCTGGCAATGTTCCTCCTGTGAACAACACCACTGAGCAGACGATGAACGATGAGATGTTTAGAAGCTTTTTGCAGTTCATGCAAAATCAGACGAGGGAGACTCGTGTACAGAATACAGGTGGAAATGATAGCAATGCGCGGCTTGTCACAGCCAAGCAGTTCAAAGAGTTGGGACCACCAGAATTCTGGGGAAAGCCAGATCCGATTAAGGCGGAGACATGGGTCAAGCAAATTATCAAGATATTTGATGTCTTGGGATGCACGGAGGAACAGAAGGTTCCATTCGCCACCTTTATGTTCCGTGGCGAGGCAGACTACTGGTGGGAGTTTGTGAAACGTACCCATCCAGCCGCACTCAGCATGTCTTGGGAGACATTTCAGAAATTGTTCAATGACAAATACTTTCCTGAAAGTGTTCGTCATATGAAGGAGGTAGAGTTTATTAGACTGGAGCAGAATAACATGACGGTGTCCCAGTACGAGGCGAAGTTTGCAGAGTTGTCCAGGTTTGCACCTCATTTGGTGGAGAATGAGGAACGTATGACACGGATGTTTCTGAGAGGTTTGAAACCCGGCATACGTCAATATCTCATTTCTCATAAATTTTCTCTCTATTCAGATGTTGTCAACAGGGCTCAATTGTTAGAGCGAGATAACGAGTACGGTCAACCGAGGGACCACAACCAGGATCATATCGGTGACAACAGTCATCAGAACAATAATAACCAGCGGAGAAAGAAAAATACAGACAAGAACAGCAACCACTCTGGTGGTAATCGTGGCTATGAAAATAGAAGAAGCGAGTCGGGAGGAGATTTTAAAAAGAAGAGATTCAACAATGACAATACGAAGACGTCAGCACCAGCAGCAACTGGTTCCAAGGGAGGAGAACGACCACCGGTCATATGCTATAAGTGCGGAAAAGAAGGACATATCAGCCCAAACTGCTCACAACAGTTTAAGGTATGTTATAATTGTGGAAAGGAAGGACATATCGCTCGAGATTGTACTGTAGCGAAACCAAGTCCAACGGGGGTGGTGACTCAAAAAGCTGTCCCAGAAAAGTCAAAGTCAAAGGTTCCTGGAAGAGCGTTTTTCGTGACTGGTCAGAATGCGAGGAACCCGAACGAAGTTAGCACGGGTTAGTTAATTATAAATTTTTACGAAGTCTATACCTTATTAGATACCGATTCTACCCATTCATTTATTTCTCCTGCTTGTGCTCAACGTTTAAACTTGACTCCGGAGAAATTAGACTTTGATTTATCTGTGGAAACTCCGTTAGGAGAAACTTTCGTTATATCCACTGTTTATAAATCTTGTTTGATCCAAGTTGGCACCATCACATTACCTGTTGACCTTATCTCTTTAAAGATACTTACTTTTGATGTGATTTTAGGGATCGATTAGTTAACTACTCATCATGCCAAATTGATTGCTTTTGTAAGGTTGTTAGTTTTCATATTCCTAAGCAACCTGTTATTCAAATTCAAGCAACCAAACCATTGAAGTCAAACTCTTTCATATCAAGCCGTAAAATCATTCGTTTATTGAAAAACGGATGTCAAGCTTTCTTAGCTATGTTATGGACTTGAACAAAAATACGTCAGATTTGAATGATATTTCTATTGTTAGTAAATCCCTGACGTATTTCCTGAAGAATTTCTTGGCCTACGCGTGATATTGAATTTTGTATCATCTTTGAATCTGGTACAAAACTCACTTCTAAAATCTCATATCGAATGGCTCCTATTGAACTTCAGGAGTTAAAAACCCAACTATAGAAGTTGATAATCGAGCCTTTATCTGGTGACTTCCTTTGTGGAATGCATTGAAGCCAGACTCTCTGTAGGGGACGCCATATTCGTGTGGTAGTAAACTGATAGGTGCCATTGTGACGTGCTATCCAAGATTGGGATATGAGTCACAGTTGAGAGCAACCAAAGTCAGTAATCGAAATACGTAGCTTTCTAGGCTTAGCTGATTATTATCAGAGATTCGTGTAAGAACTTTCTCGAATCGCTACTCCATTAACTCAGCTGACTCGTAAAGATACAAAATTTGTATGGAGCGAGGAATGCGAGAAGAATTTCCAAGATCTCAAGAGGAGGCTCATTTCGGCACCTGTTCTGACAATACCATCTGGTTCGGATGGATTTGTTATCTACAGCGATGCTTCAGGCAAAGGGTTAGGATGTGTTCTCATGCAACGTGGGAAAGTCATAGCCTATGCCTCGCGACAACTTAAAGAATATGAGAGGAATTATCCTACTCATGATCTAGAGTTGGCAGCAGTCGTTTTCGCACTAAAGATCTGGAGGCAGTATCTATATGGGGAGAAGGTGGAGATATATTCAGACCATAAAAGCCTCAAATATTTCTTCACTCAAGAAGAACTCAACATGCGGCAACGACGTTGGCTCGAGCTGTTGAAAGATTACGACCACACTATTCAATACCATCCTGGAAAAGCAAACGTGGTAGCTGACGCGTTGAGTAGAAGATCATATGCAGGAACGAGTGCGATGATGTCAAGTATACGCGTAGAACCAACTTTAATCGATAAAGTTAAAGTTGCTCAAGCTACAGACCCGGAGCTGATGCGTATGAAGAAGAAAGTGCAAGAAGATGCTATTCCAGAAGCAAAAATCGATGAAGAAGGAATACTTCGAGTCCACTCCAGACTTTGTGTTCCTAACGATTCTGATTTAAAGTACAAGATCATGATGGAGGCACACAATACACCATTTGCAATCCATCCTGGAAGTACTAAAATGTATCGTGATCTTCGACATACATTTTGGTGGAACAATATGAAGAGAGAGATTGCAAAGTTTATCTCGAGGTGTTTAACTTGTCAACGTGTAAAGGCGGAGCATCAAGTACCAAAGGGTCCATTGCAACCACTTGAGATTCCGAAATGGAAGTGGGAACACATTACCATGGGTTTTGTTACGGGTCTTCCCACGGTTTCTCAAGGCATAAATGCTATTTGGGTTATAGTTGATAGATTAACCAAGTCTGCTCATTTCTTTCCGATACGGGAGACTTATTTTCTTGAACGTCTTGCTAGTATGTACGTGAATGAGATTGTAAGGTTGCATGGCATGCCAGTATCTATAGTTTCGGATCGTGACCCAAGATTCACTTCAAGATTTTGGGTTAGCTTGCAAAAAGCTATGGGCACGGATTTACGGTTCAGTTCGGCATACCATCCTCAAACGGACGGGCAATCAGAGAGGACTATTCAAACTCTTGAAGATCTATTAAGACTTTGTGTCCTAGATTTCAATGGAAGTTGGGATAAGTACCTACCATTGGTGGAATTCTCCTACAATAACAGTTATCAGGCAAGTATAGGTGTGGCTCCATTTGAAGCATTGTATGGACGAAAATGTCGCTCTCCAGTATGTTGGGATGAGGTGGGAGAAGCAACGTTGTTGGGACCAGAGTTGGTACGAATGACTACAGAGAAGATCCAAACGATTCGACAACGTATACAAACGGCACAGGATCGACAAAAGAGTTATGTGGATCTTCATCGAAAGGACGTGGAATTTGACATTGGGGATCATGTATTATTACGTGTAGCTTCATGGAAAGGAGTCATAAGATTTGGAAAGAGAGGAAAGCTCAATCCACGATTTATTAGTCCATTTCAGATTCTTGACCGAGTAGGAAATGTGGCCTATAGACTCGCGTTACCTCCAAGTATGTCTCGTGTTCATAATGTTTTTCATATATCTGTGCTTCGTAAATATGTAAAAGACCCGAACCATGTTATTGAGTTAGAACCGGACGAGATAGCTGAAGACTTAACGTACGAGGAGGTACCTGTCAAGATCATGGATAAGAAGGAGCATGTCCTACGCACGAAGGTCATACCACAAGTTAAAGTTTTGTGGAGAAACTATGCTATTGAGGAAATGACCTGGGAGTTAGAAACGAAAATGAAAGCGAGGTATCCTCATCTTTTCGAAACACTAGGTACGTATGTCAATTTCGAGGACGAAATTTCATAAGGAGGGGAGGTTGTAAGACCCCAAATTATTAATAAATGAAATTTAATTTCCTCTATTTATTATTCTGAAATAGTAAGGGTTGATTGATGTGGTTAGTTATGGGTAAAATACGCAAATATTTTAAATAAGCAAGTGGTTATAAAATATTCATTTTTATCGGGGAATATTTGTTTGGTCGTGGAATATTCTTGTTGTCGGGGAATATTCGTACGACGTCGCAGCCTTGTGTGGGCCCCATAACAGAAAGCGATTGGATGAAGAAAACGACAAAAACAAGTTGTTTATTAATGACGGCGTAGTTGTTACCGTTAATACTGTTGGAATACCCGGTGGTTAAAACACAGTAATACGCGTTGTTGCACAGTAGCACACGGTGTTGCACCAATTATTGATTCTTACGTAAGAAGGCACTACTCAATAATTGTTACAGTAATTACTGTTCAATATTATATTTTATTGATTCAATAATTGTTGCGTTGATATTTTATATTACTGTTGTTTTAATAATTGTCACTACACAGTATTTTCTATTATCGGAACAATAATTCATATTATCTGAATAATATTATTAGATAACATTATTGGCAATGTCTAGAAAGTTCTGTCTAAGGAGAGGTTTGGTCATCTAATTGCGCGCCAGTAAGGAGAGATCCTTATTGGAAAGCCCTCTCTTTCCTGGGAACGGCCTGCTTGCCAGTACTGTGATTTTGTAATATTATTTGTGTATAATTAATTATTGATTTATATGATGAGGAAAATATTGATTTTATGTGGATATAGATGGAGAAAATTTTTAATGTGACAATTGTTAAAAATTAATATTTTATCTTTTTCTGATAAAATAATTCATTTAAATATATTATTTTAATAATATATTGATGGTGATATTTTTACAATGAATGTGGGATATATGAGTATATGAGGAGGAAGAGTATTTTTGTGACATTAAATGATTAACACATGTTTTGTGTGTTGGTGGACATAATTCTTGACCGAAAATGTATTATTGACTGTAAAATCGTCCGTTTGTGAATTTCGGTCAATTTATGTTTGAAATTTGGAAAAACTTTCTTCTGCAAAGTTGTAGAGAATTGAATTTCCTATAAAAACTCGAGAGATTCGAATTTTCTGACAAAAGGGCTAATTATTATGAATTATTGAAGTTTCGAAGTTCCGAAATAATTGATTTTTGGAAGTTTTATTTATTATTTTGAAGAAAAACGTTTTTTGTATTTTTGGACATCATAAACATGTGCATAATGAGCTGAGTTCATATGGTCTTGAGGTGGGCTTGAAAATTATATATATATATATATATATATATATATATATATATATATATATTAATATTATATTAAATTTTCTGCTTTGGTGTTCTAAGCATTTTCCTATAAATAGGGTGCTTAGGTTAGAATTGAAAATCACACCAGAAACACAAATTTCTCTCTATTTCTCTCTCTATATCGAGCGTATTCTTGTGAGTATTTGATACTTTGAGTGTTGTTATACGGTGCAAGTTTTCTTCAGCACTATATCCGGTGTTTCAACTAGAAGTACCGTCTTTCTGAGGTAAGGGATGTTATTTCTTCTTAAATGATATTATTTTCTTCAATATCATTATACCGAAGTATTGATCTGAACTTTTTATCAAATTTAAAACTTTTCATGTCGGGGTTACTATTCATGAGTATTCACGAGTTACTATTCACCGAAAAATAAAATTTTCTTCTTTTTATCCAAAATATCTATTATGGATACTAGCTTTGATTGTATCCATGTTTTGATCATTCTTGAATTTTACTTCACTATGATTATTTATGAGGTATTTTTGGACATGGAATAGCTGAAATACGAATCCTTAATATTTATTATTTTATTTCACTGGATTCGTTTCCTTAAAAATATTTTTCATCATCCTCAGTCTTAAATGATGATATAACTGAATATCTTTGGCCTGTAGTGCAAAGATGAATGATTTCTGATGAATATCTTTGGCCCGTAGTGCAAAGATGAACAGGTGTTGAGGTGAACATGACCAACTGATGAATATCTTTGGCCTGTAGTGCAAAGATGACTATTTGATTCAAGATATTTATTGATTGATGTTACAAGGATAAAATGTTGATGATGAGCTTTTAAATTCATAGATAATCGTAGATTTCATTATCTACGTAACTTCTCTATGAATTATTATTTGTCGCTGCGAATATTGATTGAAAACTTGTTGTCTATTGTATTCTATTAAATTTTTCTCTGTTGAAGACTAACGATAATTTGTTGTATATTATCTTAGTCATAATATTCTTTACTGGGCTAGTTGAGCTCACCATTTTCCTTATTGTTCCATTTTTCTTCTCAGGAGGCGAGAATGTAGTGAGTACTAGTCGGGGTATGGAATGATGGTTCAAGACAGTTATTTTAGTAGTCCTCACTATTTTGTAAAATAGTGTATCAATAAGTATAATGAGGACTTAATTGAGTATGAATACTGTCTAGATGACAATATTTGTATTTAAACTCACAGGATATGTGTTGTCGTATTTTGCACGACAATTGTAATAATAAAGTTGTAGTTATTTTCTGTACCATTTATTTGGCGACTCAGAATGGGTTGGATGGATTGGACCTATTTTGGGGGCGTCACAGTTGGTATCAGAGCTTAGGGGCTTAGGGATATGATCTCTGACGGAGATCGGGGAATAGGACTAGGAGGAGAGAGACGAGCAAATCCTTCGCTAGTGTGTCCTACCTAAGCTTATTTGTTGGTCGATCATAATATTGGGATATTATGTGATTTGTTAATTTGTTAAATTAACCCTTGTTTTATGGCAGTAGTTGAGAATGTCGACTGAGAATGTTAACAGTGGAGTAAATGAAACCGTGGAGACACCTGTACTCACCAACGAGGAGAACGTGCAACAGGCTGGCAATGTTCCTCCTGTGAACAACACCACTGAGCAGACGATGAACGATGAGATGTTTAGAAGCTTTTTGCAGTTCATGCAAAATCAGACGAGGGAGACTCGTGTACAGAATACAGGTGGAAATGATAGCAATGCGCGGCTTGTCACAGCCAAGCAGTTCAAAGAGTTGGGACCACCAGAATTCTGGGGAAAGCCAGATCCGATTAAGGCGGAGACATGGGTCAAGCAAATTACCAAGATATTTGATGTCTTGGGATGCACGGAGGAACAGAAGGTTCCATTCGCCACCTTTATGTTCCGTGGCGAGGCAGACTACTGGTGGGAGTTTGTGAAACGTACCCATCCAGCCGCACTCAGCATGTCTTGGGAGACATTTCAGAAACTGTTCAATGACAAATACTTTCCTGAAAGTGTTCGTCATATGAAGGAGGTAGAGTTTATTAGACTGGAGCAGAATAACATGACGGTGTCCCAGTACGAGGCGAAGTTTGCAGAGTTGTCCAGGTTTGCACCTCATTTGGTGGAGAATGAGGAACGTATGACACGGATGTTTCTGAGAGGTTTGAAACTCGGCATACGTCAATATCTCATTTCTCATAAATTTTCTCTCTATTCAGATGTTGTCAACAGGGCTCAATTGTTAGAGCGAGATAACGAGTACGGTCAACCGAGGGACCACAACCAGGATCATATCGGTGACAACAGTCATCAGAACAATAATAACCAGCGGAGAAAGAAAAATACAGACAAGAACAGCAACCACTCTGGTGGTAATCGTGGCTATGAAAATAGAAGAAGCGAGTCGGGAGGAGATTTTAAAAAGAAGAGATTCAACAATGACAATACGAAGACGTCAGCACCAGCAGCAACTGGTTCCAATGGAGGAGAACGACCACCGGTCATATGCTATAAGTGCGGAAAAGAAGGACATATCAGCCCAAACTGCTCACAACAGTTTAAGGTATGTTATAATTGTGGAAAGGAAGGACATATCGCTCGAGATTGTACTGTAGCGAAACCAAGTCCAACGGGGGTGGTGACTCAAAAAGCTGTCCCAGAAAAGTCAAAGTCAAAGGTTCCTGGAAGAGCGTTTTTCGTGACTGGTCAGAATGCGAGGAACCCGAACGAAGTTAGCACGGGTTAGTTAATTATAAATTTTTACGAAGTCTATACCTTATTAGATACCGATTCTACCCATTCATTTATTTCTCCTGCTTGTGCTCAACGTTTAAACTTGACTCCGGAGAAATTAGACTTTGATTTATCTGTGGAAACTCCGTTAGGAGAAACTTTCGTTATATCCACTGTTTATAAATCTTGTTTGATCCAAGTTGGCACCATCACATTACCTGTTGACCTTATCTCTTTAAAGATACTTGCTTTTGATGTGATTTTAGGGATCGATTAGTTAACTACTCATCATGCCAAATTGATTGCTTTTGTAAGGTTGTTAGTTTTCATATTCCTAAGCAACCTGTTATTCAAATTCAAGCAACCAAACCATTGAAGTCAAACTCTTTCATATCAAGCCGTAAAATCATTCGTTTATTGAAAAACGGATGTCAAGCTTTCTTAGCTATGTTATGGACTTGAACAAAAATACGTCAGATTTGAATGATATTTCTATTGTTAGTAAATCCCTGACGTATTTCCTGAAGAATTTCTTGGCCTACGCGTGATATTGAATTTTGTATCATCTTTGAATCTGGTACAAAACTCACTTCTAAAATCTCATATCGAATGGCTCCTATTGAACTTCAGGAGTTAAAAACCCAACTATAGAAGTTGATAATCGAGCCTTTATCTGGTGACTTCCTTTGTGGAATGCATTGAAGCCAGACTCTCTGTAGGGGACGCCATATTCGTGTGGTAGTAAACTGATAGGTGCCATTGTGACGTGCTATCCAAGATTGGGATATGAGTCACAGTTGAGAGCAACCAAAGTCAGTAATCGAAATACGTAGCTTTCTAGGCTTAGCTGATTATTATCAGAGATTCGTGTAAGAACTTTCTCGAATCGCTACTCCATTAACTCAGCTGACTCGTAAAGATACAAAATTTGTATGGAGCGAGGAATGCGAGAAGAATTTCCAAGATCTCAAGAGGAGGCTCATTTCGGCACCTGTTCTGACAATACCATCTGGTTCGGATGGATTTGTTATCTACAGCGATGCTTCAGGCAAAGGGTTAGGATGTGTTCTCATGCAACGTGGGAAAGTCATAGCCTATGCCTCACGACAACTTAAAGAATATGAGAGGAATTATCCTACTCATGATCTAGAGTTGGCAGCAGTCGTTTTCGCACTAAAGATCTGGAGGCAGTATCTATATGGGGAGAAGGTGGAGATATATTCAGACCATAAAAGCCTCAAATATTTCTTCACTCAAGAAGAACTCAACATGCGGCAACGACGCTGGCTCGAGCTGTTGAAAGATTACGACCACACTATTCAATACCATCCTGGAAAAGCAAACGTGGTAGCTGACGCGTTGAGTAGAAGATCATATGCAGGAACGAGTGCGATGATGTCAAGTATACGCGTAGAACCAACTTTAATCGATAAAGTTAAAGTTGCTCAAGCTACAGACCCGGAGCTGATGCGTATGAAGAAGAAAGTGCAAGAAGGTGCTATTCCAGAAGCAAAAATCGATGAAGAAGGAATACTTCGAGTCCACTCCAGACTTTGTGTTCCTAACGATTCTGATTTAAAGTACAAGATCATGATGGAGGCACACAATACACCATTTGCAATCCATCCTGGAAGTACTAAAATGTATCGTGATCTTCGACATACATTTTGGTGGAACAATATGAAGAGAGAGATTGCAAAGTTTATCTCGAGGTGTTTAACTTGTCAACGTGTAAAGGCGGAGCATCAAGTACCAAAGGGTCCATTGCAACCACTTGAGATTCCGAAATGGAAGTGGGAACACATTACCATGGGTTTTGTTACGGGTCTTCCCACGGTTTCTCAAGGCATAAATGCTATTTGGGTTATAGTTGATAGATTAACCAAGTCTGCTCATTTCTTTCCGATACGGGAGACTTATTTTCTTGAACGTCTTGCTAGTATGTACGTGAATGAGATTGTAAGGTTGCATGGCATGCCAGTATCTATAGTTTTGGATCGTGACCCAAGATTCACTTCAAGATTTTGGGTTAGCTTGCAAAAAGCTATGGGCACGGATTTACGGTTCAGTTCGGCATACCATCCTCAAACGGACGGGCAATCAGAGAGGACTATTCAAACTCTTGAAGATCTATTAAGACTTTGTGTCCTAGATTTCAATGGAAGTTGGGATAAGTACCTACCATTGGTGGAATTCTCCTACAATAACAGTTATCAGGCAAGTATAGGTGTGGCTCCATTTGAAGCATTGTATGGACGAAAATGTCGCTCTCCAGTATGTTGGGATAAGGTGGGAGAAGCAACGTTGTTGGGACCAGAGTTGGTACGAATGACTACAGAGAAGATCCAAACGATTCGACAACGTATACAAACGGCACAGGATCGACAAAAGAGTTATGTGGATCTTCATCGAAAGGACGTGGAATTTGACATTGGGGATCATGTATTATTACGTGTAGCTTCATGGAAAGGAGTCATAAGATTTGGAAAGAGAGGAAAGCTCAATCCACGATTTATTAGTCCATTTCAGATTCTTGACCGAGTAGGAAATGTGGCCTATAGACTCGCGTTACCTCCAAGTATGTCTCGTGTTCATAATATTTTTCATATATCTGTGCTTCGTAAATATGTAAAAGACCCGAACCATGTTATTGAGTTAGAACCGGACGAGATAGCTGAAGACTTAACGTACGAGGAGGTACCTGTCAAGATCATGGATAAGAAGGAGCATGTCCTACGCACGAAGGTCATACCACAAGTTAAAGTTTTGTGGAGAAACTATGCTATTGAGGAAATGACCTGGGAGTTAGAAACGAAAATGAAAGCGAGGTATCCTCATCTTTTCGAAACACTAGGTACGTATGTCAATTTCGAGGACGAAATTTCATAAGGAGGGGAGGTTGTAAGACCCCAAATTATTAATAAATGAAATTTAATTTCCTCTATTTATTATTCTGAAATAGTAAGGGTTGATTAATGTGGTTAGTTATGGGTAAAATACGCAAATATTTTAAATAAGCAAGTGGTTATAAAATATTCATTTTTATCGGGGAATATTTGTTTGGTCGTGGAATATTCTTGTTGTCGGGGAATATTCGTACGACGTCGCAGCCTTGTGTGGGCCCCATAACAGAAAGCGATTGGATGAAGAAAACGACAAAAACAAGTTGTTTATTAATAACGGCGTAGTTGTTACCGTTAATACTGTTGGAATACCCAGTGGTTAAAACACAGTAATACGCGTTGTTGCACAGTAGCACACGGTGTTGCACCAATTATTGATTCTTACGTAAGAAGGCACTACTCAATAATTGTTACAGTAATTACTGTTCAATATTGTATTTTATTGATTCAATAATTGTTGCGTTGATATTTTATATTACTGTTGTTTTAATAATTGTCACTACACAGTATTTTCTATTATCGGAACAATAATTCATATTATCTGAATAATATTATTAGATAACATTATTGGCAATGTCTAGAAAGTTCTGTCTAAGGAGAGGTTTGGTCATCTAATTGCGCGCCAGTAAGGAGAGATCCTTATTGGAAAGCCCCCTTGTAAGACCCCAATTTTTTATAAATAAAGATGAATTTTCTATAAATATCATTTTTGAATATTATGGAGTTAATTTGATATAATGTTATAGTTGTGGGTAATATTTATAAATTTTGCAAAGTACGCAAGTTGTTATATAATATTGGTCGGGGAATATTCGTTTTAACAGGGAATATTCGTACAACGACACAATCATTGGTGGACCCCACAACAGAATTATTGTCGGATTGAGAAAACGACAAAGATAGTTTATTAAAAATAACGGCGGAAGTTTTACCATTGTTACTGTTGAACTACTCGGTAGTAAAAGTACAGTAATACGTGTGGTTGCATAGTAGCACTCGGTAGTGATTATTAATGCTTATGTGAGAAGTCACTCAGTTTGATTCCATTATTGTCAGTTAATAATATGAATTATTTAGCGATAATGACGTTTTGTTTTATTCGTATTATTAACGTAATAAAACAGAAACATCTTTTTATATAAAACAAAATACTTTATTAAAGTTATTCTATAAATAGAATATATTATATTTTATTTAAAAGATTTTTCTTTAAATATGGACCGTCAGATTAAAGTAATCAATCTGGACCGTTCATGGATTAGTTACTATGCATTCTATTTTTCTATAAATAGCAGCTCATTCCTTCATTATTTCTTACGAATTCACTGAACTCTAGAGAGAGAAACTATAGAGAGAAACTATAGAGAGAGAGAGAAGAAGAGTATTCTGCTACTTAACTACTTCCTTACTTCAGCTCTTCTTTAAAACGGTAAGGGGTGTTATTCTTTCTTATTCATGAAGAGAACTGTTGTTATTCCATTTCTTATTATTCTGTTGGAATAACCTGTATACGCGGATCTACCCTATACTTGGTGACATTCTTCTATTATTCTGTTGGAACATCCTGTCTGTGTGTTTTACACCGGACCTGGTTCCGTTTTTATTATTATTCTGTTGGAACATCCTGTCTGTGTGTTTTACACCGGACCTGGTTCCGTCTTGTTATTATTCTGTTGGAACATCCTGTCTGTGTGTTTTACACCGGACCTGGTTCCATTATTTATTATTCTGTCGGAATATCCTGTCTGTGCGTTTACGCCAGACCTGGTTCCATTATTATTATTCTGTTAAGAATAACCTGACTGTGCGGTCTATCGCATGCATGGTGATTTCTTTTGTTATTCCATTTTTTTATTATACTCAGTTGATTAAAACTTTGACTTCTATACTCCATGAAATTGGTGGAATGTCCTTGATATTTGTGCTTCATCTAGTATCTATTCATGAAAATATTCTCCTGATCATTCTTGAAGTTTACTCCACAAAACAGTATCATGTTGACAATTTGGACGTTATTAATTCCTGGATAAATTAATTCTTGAACTTGTTTTATTGAATTCTTATATCATTGTCATCATCCTCATGTTTATAAAATGTTGAAAGTCATCTGTGGCATGTAGTGCATAGATGGACTTGGTATGATTATGACCAGGGATTATTCGGTATAATCATGACCGTAATGTTACAAATGATGTGGTAAAAGTCCTCATTGGCCCGTAGTGCATTGATGGACAGTTGTTGGCATGATCATGACCATTAATGAATACACGAATATCTTTGGCCGTAGTGCAGGGGTGATTCGATGATGTGGATTATTTTATTAAGCTGAGTCTCAGCGATCGCAGTGTTGAAAAACCTTTTAAATCATAAAAGATAGTAGAGTTTATTTTCTACTTGACTCTTTTAATGGATTGCTTGTTCCGCTGCAGTTAAACTTGATGTCTATTATATTTTATCAGTTTAACATTGTTGAAGGCTAATGATAATTTATTCTGCATTATCTTAGTCATAATATTTCTTACTGGGCTAGTTGAGCTCACCCTTTCTTTCACTGTTCTCTTCAGGAAATGAGAACGTAGCTGGGGCAAGTCGGGGAACGGAGTGATGGTCCGAATGATAGTATTAGTTAGTAGTCCTCACTATTCTATGTAATGGTGTGTTAATAAATGTAACGAGGACTCCTTTTGAGTATGAATACTCTCTAGAAGATAATATTTGTATTCAAACTCACAGTTTATGTTTTGTCGTATTGTACACGACAGTTGTATTTGTATTCTGTACTATGTATCTGACGACCCAAGATGGGTGATGTATACCTAATTTTGGGGACATCACAGTTGGTATCAGAGCTTAGGGATATGATCCCTGGCTAAGATGTGAGAATAGAACTAGGAGGGGAGAGACGGGGAATTCCTTCGCTAGTATGGCATACCTAAGTTTATTTGCATGGTATTTAATTGTTCGGTCATAATATAAGGATAATATATGACATATCAATTAATTTTTATTTTGTGGCAGTATCTGAAAATGGCATCTGAGAATGTTGAGAATATCAATGGAGCACAGACGACTGTTGATTCACCACACATCAATAATCATGATAATGTGCATCAGGAAGGTGTCAATCCTCATGCAAACAACAACACTGACCAAATGATGAATGATCAAATGTTCAGAGGCTTTATGCAATTCATGCAACAACAGGTGAAAGCGGCTCCTGTCCACAACGTAGGTGGAAATACTAGAAACTCTCAGGCGGTCACCGCTAAACAGTTTAAGGAGCTGGGACCACCGGAGTTTAAGGGAGAGCCCAAACCACTTGTAGCTGAAACATGGATAAAGCAGATCACCAAGATATTTGATGTCTTGGGTTGCTCCGAGGAGCAAAAGGTTCCCTTTGCCACCTTTATGTTGCGAGGAGAGGCAGATTACTGGTGGGAATCGATAAAGCGTACTCAACCTGCCGCACTGAAGATGTCCTGGGAGAAGTTCCAAGAGCTATTTAACGACAAATACTTTCCCGAGAGTATTCGTCACATGAAGGAGGTGGAGTTCATCAAATTGGAGCAGAATAATATGACCGTGTCGCAGTACGAGGCAAAATTTGCAGAGTTATCCCGGTTTGCGTCCCACCTGGTGGATAATGAAGAAAGAATGACGCGGATGTTTTTAAGAGGTTTGAAGCCGGAGATACGTCAACATCTTGTTTCTCATAAACTATGTTTGTATTCAGATGTTGTAAATAGGGCTCAGTTGGTGGAGCGCGATAACGAGACAACGCAACCAAAAGAGAGCAGCCGGCAAAATGATAATACCAGTGAGAGCAGTCATCGAAGCGGTGACAACAAGCGTGGAGGGAATCAACAGGCCAGAAATGGTAACCACTTCGGTGGTAATCAGGGCCAAAACAATAAGAATGGACATTTCAAGAAGAGGAGATTCAACAATGATGGAAAGACGTCAGCACCAGCACCTGTCGTTAAGGAAGGAGAACGACCACCTATCATATGTTTCAAATGCGGAGGGGAGGGGCACATCAGTCCAAACTGCGCGATGCCGTCCAAAGCATGTTATAATTGTGGAAGAGAAGGTCATTTAGCCCGATTTTGTCGTTTACCGAAGACAAATTCAGCTAGGATGGAGGCACCAAAGGCCGTCCCAGAAAAGTCAAAACCGGTTGTGCAAGGGAGAGCGTTTGTTGTGACCTCCCAGAACGCAAGGAACCCGAATGAGGTCATCACGGGTAAGCTTATCATAAACTCTAACGAAGTCTATACTTTATTTGATACCGGTTCAACCCATTCTTTTATTTCTCCTACTTGCGCTCATCGATTAAATTTGATTCCGGAGAAATTAGACTTTGACTTATCTGTGGAAACTCCGTTGGGAGAAACCTTCCTTATCTCCACTGTTTATAAGTCTTGTTTGGTTCAAGTTGGTACCCACACATTACCTATCGATCTGATTTCATTAAAAATACTTGCATTTGACGTGATTCTAGGGATTGATTGGTTAACTACTCATTATGCAAAAATTGATTGTTTTCGTAAGGTTGTTAGTTTTCATATTCCTAATCGACCTATTATGCGAATTCAAGCAACCAAACCATTAAAATCAATCGCTGTCATCTCAAGCCATAAAACTATTCGTTTATTGAAAAACGGATGTCAAGTTTTCTTAGCTCATGTCACAGATCTAAACAAAAATACGTCAGTTTTGAATGATATTTCTATTGTTAATAAATTCCCTGACGTATTCCCTGAAGAACTTCCTGGCCTACCCCCAGAGCGTGAAATTGAATTTTGTATCGATCTTGAACCCGGTACAAAACCCATTTCCAAAGCCCCATATCGAATGGCTCCTATTGAACTTCAGGAGTTAAAGATCCAACTGCAGGAATTGTTAGACATTGGCTTTATTCGTCCTAGTACTTCTCCTTGGGGAGCTCCTGTTCTATTCGTGAAGAAGAAAGATGGAAGTATGCGACTTTGTATTGATTATCGGGAGTTGAATCATGTCACCATCAAAAATAGGTACCCATTGCCACGTATTGATGACCTGTTTGACCAGTTGCAAGGAGCACAATTCTTTTCAAAGATCGATCTTCGTTCTGGATATCATCAGCTGAAGGTTAGAACTGAGGATATTCCAAAGACGGCTTTTAGAACTCGGTACGGGCATTATGAATTCCTAGTCATGTCCTTTGGATTGACTAATGCTCCTGCTGCCTTCATGGATATGATGAACCGGGTATTCAAGGAATATTTGGATCACTTTGTGGTCGTCTTTATTGATGACATCCTTATTTATTCCAAAAGCCGTGAAGATCATGAGCAACACTTGAGGCTGGTACTCCAAAAGCTTCGTGAATACAAGCTTTATGCCAAGTTGAAGAAATGCGAGTTCTGGCTGGAGGAGGTAGCATTCCTTGGGCACGTAGTATCAAGTCGTGGAATATCGGTTGACCCGGCAAAGATTGAAGCTATTCAAAGCTGGGAGCAACCTAAATCAGTGACCGAGCTGACTCGGAAAGATACAAAGTTTGGTTGGAGCGAAGAATGTGAGCAGAGTTTTCAAGAACTCAAGAGGAGACTCATTTCAGCACCTGTTCTAACAATACCATCTGGCTCGGAGGGATTTGTCATCTACAGTGATGCTTCGAGCAAAGGGTTGGGATGCGTTCTCATGCAACATGGAAAAGTCATAGCCTATGCATCAAGACAACTCAAGGAATATGAGAGGAATTATCCTACTCATGATCTAGAGTTGGCAGCTGTTGTCTTTGCACTTAAAATTTGGAGGCATTACTTGTATGGGGAGAAAGTGGAGATCTTTACGGATCATAAAAGTCTCAAATATTTCTTCACTCAAAAGGAACTCAACATGCGACAACGACGTTGGCTTGAACTGTTGAAAGATTATGATCATACCATTCAATACCATCCTGGAAAAGCGAACGTGGTAGCTGACGCATTGAGTAGAAGATCATATGCGGGTACAAGTGCAATATTAACAACGCAAAGGCCCATTTTGTGTGACTTGCAAAGGATGGAGATAGAGTTGAAGACTCCAGGGACCCATGTGATGATGGCGAATATACGAGTAGAACCGACTTTAATCGATAAAGTTAAAGTTGCTCAAGCTACAGACCTGGAGCTGATGCGTATGAAGAAGAAAGTGCAAGAAGGTGCTATATTGGAAGCAAGAATCGATGAAGAAGGAATACTTCGAGTTAACTCCAGACTTTGTGTTCCTAACAACCCTGATTTAAAGTATGAAATCATGATGGAGGCGCACAACACACCGTTTGCAATCCATCCTGGAAGTACCAAAATGTATCATGATCTTCGTCATACATTTTGGTGGAGCAATATGAAGAGAGAGATAGCGTTGTTTATCTCAAGGTGTCTAACTTGTCAACGAGTCAAAGCGGAGCATCAAGTACCAAAAGGTCCATTGCAACCACTTGAAATTCCAGAATGGAAGTGGGAGCACATTACCATGGATTTCGTTACCGGTCTTCCCAGGGTTTCTCAAGGTATTGATGCGATTTGGGTCATTGTTGATAGATTGACCAAGTCTGCTCATTTCTTACCGATACGAGAAACTTATACACTTGAACGTCTTGCTCGTATGTACATAAACGAGATTGTAAGACTGCATGGTATGCCAGTATCCATAATTTCTGATCGAGACCCAAGATTCACTTCACGATTTTGGGTTAGTTTACAAAAGGCTATGGGCACGGAGTTACGATTTAGTTCAGCATATCATCCTCAGACGGACGGACAATCAGAGAGGACTATTCAAACTCTTGAAGATCTATTAAGACTCTGTGTCTTTGACTTCAAAGGAAGTTGGGACAAGTTCTTACCATTGGTGGAGTTTTCCTACAACAACAGTTATCAAGCAAGTATTGGCATGGCTCCATTTGAAGCATTGTATGGAAGAAAATGTCATTCTCCAATATGCTGGGATGAGGTGGGCGAAGCAACGTTGTTGGGACCGGAGTTGGTACGTATGACTACAGAAAAGATTCAAACGATCCGACAACGTATAAAAACCTCACAAGATCGACAAAAGAGTTATGCTGATCTTCATCGAAAGGACGTGGAATTTGATGTAGGAGATCATGTGTTCTTACGTGTTGCTCCATGGAAAGGAGTTACGAGATTTGGAAAGAGAGGAAAGCTAAATCCTCGATTCATCGGTCCATTTTTAATCCTCGATCGAGTAGGAACTGTGGCTTATAGACTCGCTTTACCGCCAAGTATGTCTCGTGTTCATAATATTTTCCACATATCCATGTTACGCAAATATGTGGAAGACCCGAACCACATTATTGAGTTAGAACCGGACGAAATAGCGGAGGATTTGACGTATGAAGAAGTTCCTGTTCAAATCTTGGATAAGAAGGAACATATTCTACGCTCCAAGGTTATACCTCAAGTTAAAGTTTTGTGGAGAAACCACGATGTTGAGGAAATGACTTGGGAGTTAGAATCAGAAATGAAATCAAGGTATCCTTACCTCTTCGACATACCAGGTACGTACCCTAATTTCGAGGGCGAAATTTCATAAGAAGGGGAGGTTGTAAGACCCCAATTTTTTATAAATAAAGATGAATTTTCTATAAATATCATTTTTGAATATTATGGAGTTAATTTGATATAATGTTATAGTTGTGGGTAATATTTATAAATTTTGCAAAGTACGCAAGTTGTTATATAATATTGGTCGGGGAATATTCGTTTTAACAGGGAATATTCGTACAACGACACAATCATTGGTGGACCCCACAACAGAATTATTGTCGGATTGAGAAAACGACAAAGATAGTTTATTAAAAATAACGGCGGAAGTTTTACCATTGTTACTGTTGAACTACTCGGTAGTAAAAGTACAGTAATACGTGTGGTTGCATAGTAGCACTCGGTAGTGATTATTAATGCTTATGTGAGAAGTCACTCAGTTTGATTCCATTATTGTCAGTTAATAATATGAATTATTTAGCGATAATGACGTTTTGTTTTATTCGTATTATTAACGTAATAAAACAGAAACATCTTTTTATATAAAACAAAATACTTTATTAAAGTTATTCTATAAATAGAATATATTATATTTTATTTAAAAGATTTTTCTTTAAATATGGACCGTCAGATTAAAGTAATCAATCTGGACCGTTCATGGATTAGTTACTATGCATTCTATTTTTCTATAAATAGCAGCTCATTCCTTCATTATTTCTTACGAATTCACTGAACTCTAGAGAGAGAAACTATAGAGAGAAACTATAGAGAGAGAGAAGAAGAGTATTCTGCTACTTAACTACTTCCTTACTTCAGCTCTTCTTTAAAACGGTAAGGGGTGTTATTCTTTCTTATTCATGAAGAGAACTGTTGTTATTCCATTTCTTATTATTCTGTTGGAATAACCTGTATACGCGGATCTACCCTATACTTGGTGACATTCTTCTATTATTCTGTTGGAACATCCTGTCTGTGTGTTTTACACCGGACCTGGTTCCGTTTTTATTATTATTCTGTTGGAACATCCTGTCTGTGTGTTTTACATCGGACCTGGTTCCGTCTTGTTATTATTCTGTTGGAACATCCTGTCTGTGTGTTTTACACCGGACCTGGTTCCATTATTTATTATTCTGTCGGAATATCCTGTCTGTGCGTTTACGCCAGACCTGGTTCCATTATTATTATTCTGTTAAGAATAACCTGACTGTGCGGTCTATCGCATGTATGGTGATTTCTTTTGTTATTCCATTTTTTTATTATACTCAGTTGATTAAAACTTTGACTTCTATACTCCATGAAATTGGTGGAATGTCCTTGATATTTGTGCTTCATCTAGTATCTATTCATGAAAATATTCTCCTGATCATTCTTGAAGTTTACTCCACAAAACAGTATCATGTTGACAATTTGGACGTTATTAATTCCTGGATAAATTAATTCTTGAACTTGTTTTATTGAATTCTTATATCATTGTCATCATCCTCATGTTTATAAAATGTTGAAAGTCATCTGTGGCATGTAGTGCATAGATGGACTTGGTATGATTATGACCAGGGATTATTCGGTATAATCATGACCGTAATGTTACAAATGATGTGGTAAAAGTCCTCATTGGCCCGTAGTGCATTGATGGACAGTTGTTGGCATGATCATGACCATTAATGAATACACGAATATCTTTGGCCGTAGTGCAGGGGTGATTCGATGATGTGGATTATTTTATTAAGCTGAGTCTCAGCGATCGCAGTGTTGAAAAACCTTTTAAATCATAAAAGATAGTAGAGTTTATTTTCTACTTGACTCTTTTAATGGATTGCTTGTTCCGCTGCAGTTAAACTTGATGTCTATTATATTTTATCAGTTTAACATTGTTGAAGGCTAATGATAATTTATTCTGCATTATCTTAGTCATAATATTTCTTACTGGGCTAGTTGAGCTCACCCTTTCTTTCACTGTTCTCTTCAGGAAATGAGAACGTAGCTGGGGCAAGTCGGGGAACGGAGTGATGGTCCGAATGATAGTATTAGTTAGTAGTCCTCACTATTCTATGTAATGGTGTGTTAATAAATGTAACGAGGACTCCTTTTGAGTATGAATACTCTCTAGAAGATAATATTTGTATTCAAACTCACAGTTTATGTTTTGTCGTATTGTACACGACAGTTGTACTTGTATTCTGTACTATGTATCTGACGACCCAAGATGGGTGATGTATACCTAATTTTGGGGGCGTCACACCCCTCTTTCCTGGGAATGGCCTGGTTGCCAGTACTGTGATTTTGTAATATTATTTGTGTATAATTAATTATTGATTTATATGATGAGAAAAATATTGATTTTATGTGGATATAGATGGAAAAAAATTTTAATGTGACAATTGTTAAAAATTAATATTTTATCTTTTTCTGATAAAATAATTCATTTAAATATATTATTTTAATAATATATTGATGGTGATATTTTTATAATGAATGTGAGATATATGAGTATATGAGGAGGAAGAGTATTTTTGTGGCATTAAATGATTAACACATGTTTTGTGTGTTGGTGGACATAATTCTTGACCGAAAATGTATTATTGACTGTAAAATCGTCCGTTTGTGAATTTCGGTTAATTTATGTTTAAAATTTGGAAAAACTTTCTTCTGCAAAGTTGTAGAGAATTGAATTTCCTATAAAAACTCGAGAGATTCGAATTTTCTGACAAAAGGGCTAATTATTATGAATTATTGAAGTTTCGAAGTTCCGAAATAATTGATTTTTGGAAGTTTTATTTATTATTTTGAAGAAAAACGTTTTTTGTATTTTTGGACATCATAAACATGTGCATAATGAGCTGAGTTCATATGGTCTTGAGGTGGGCTTGAAAATTATATATATATATATATATATATATATATATATATATATATTAATATTATATTAAATTTTCTGCTTTGGTGTTCTAAGTATTTTCCTATAAATAGGGTGCTTAGGTTAGAATTGAAAATCACACCAGAAACACAAATTTCTCTCTATTTCTCTCTCTATATCGAGCGTATTCTTGTGAGTATTTGATACTTTGAGTGTTGCTATACGGTGCAAGTTTCCTTCAGCACTATATCCGGTGTTTCAACTAGAAGTACCGTCTTTCTGAGGTAAGGGATGTTATTTCTTCTTAAATGATATTATTTTCTTCAATATCATTATACCGAAGTATTGATCTGAACTTTTTATCAAATTTGGAACTTTTCATGTCGGGGTTACTATTCATGAGTTACTATTCATGAGTTACTATTCACGAGTTACTATTCACGAGTTACTATTCACCGAAAAATAAAATTTTCTTCTTTTTATCCAAAATATCTATTATGGATACTAACTTTGATTGTATCCATGTTTTGATCATTTTTGAATTTTACTTCACTATGATTATTTATGAGGTATTTTTGGACATGGAATAGCTGAAATACGAATCCTTAATATTTATTATTTTATTTCACTGGATTCGTTTCCTTAAAAATATTTTTCATCATCCTCAGTCTTAAATGATGATATAACTGAATATCTTTGGCCTGTAGTGCAAAGATGAATGATTTCTGATGAATATCTTTGGCCCGTAGTGCAAAGATGAACATGTGTTGAGGTGAACATGACCAACTGATGAATATCTTTGGCCTGTAGTGCAAAGATGACTATTTGATTCAAGATATTTATTGATTGATGTTACAAGGATAAAATGTTGATGATGAGCTTTTAAATTCATAGATAATCGTAGATTTCATTATCTACGTAACTTCTCTATGAATTATTATTTTTCGCTGCGAATATTGATTGAAAACTTGTTGTCTATTGTATTCTATTAAATTTTTCCCTGTTGAAGACTAACGATAATTTGTTGTATATTATCTTAGTCATAATATTCTTTACTGGGCTAGTTGAGCTCACCCTTTTCCTTGTTGTTCCATTTTTCTTCTCAGGATGCGAGAATGTAGTGAGTACTAGTCGGGGTATGGAATGATGGTTCAAGACAGTTATTTTAGTAGTCCTCACTATTTTGTAAAATAGTGTATCAATAAGTATAATGAGGACTTAATTGAGTATGAATACTGTCTAGATGACAATATTTGTATTTAAACTCACAGGATATGTGTTGTCGTATTTTGCACGACAATTGTAATAATAAAATTGTAGTTATTTTCTGTACCATTTATTTGGCGACTCAAAATGGGTTGGATGGATTGGACCTATTTTGGGACGTCACATCTAACACATTATTACACTTTAATATTTCTAACGCATTATTACTTTTATTTTAATTGATTGATTATTATTACGCCACCACTATTATATTTGTAGTCAATGGTAAAATTAAATTTGAAAAATAATATTTTCTTAAAAGTTGTTCTTTTATTTAATTTTGAAACAAGGGGATCTGAGTAGTACTCCGTCCCATGATAACATTAACTTTATTTACTAATATTATTAACCATTAAATAATATTTTAAAATCAATAATTTCATACACCTTCATTCAAATGTTATAAATTATTTTATTAATTAAATATTAATAATAATAGAATTATTTAATATTTAAATCATTTAATAATGATTCCGATGTTACTATTTAATAATAATGATAAAAGTCCTTGTTACTATTTTAGGTAGTCTCACGTTAAATGTCCATTTTCTTTTAATAACTAAACTTTTACACATATTTTCATATTATACCCGTAGCATTAAATATCTTATACTTTTCTTATTCTGATTCTCTCTTCATATTTAATGACATTATTATGGGTAATTTTATCATTTTATTTATTTTCACCAGAATTTTTATCCTGAGACGGAGGAAGTATTTAATTAGTATATTGATTGACCAGTAAGAGTAGCATTTAATGCTTTAATCAAGTACAATCAAAATTTGATAAGCATAATTAATTGCTATAAGTCTAGATGAAGGGAACACGACCCTCTCGTCTCGTCTCTCTCTCTCTCTCTATACAGTGATATATTCTACTTCATGTATCGCACTATAATTTTGTATTAATATTATTAAAATGAAAACTCATTTGGTGTAATGAAAAAAAATAAACGGTGGGAGCATCAAAAACTGTGTTTTACATCAAACTAATCAGAAAAGCTTAAAATAACATCACCAAATCGATCTTTAAAAATCTTAAAAATTAATTAATTTGATAATACTTTGATAATTGTTGATTGTATTTGATAATAATTATATGAGTGAATCATTCAATTAAAATTAGTAAAAATATATTTTTGTAAAGATTAATATTAGAAAAAAATATACACCAAACACCCATAATAACAATTATCGATAATCACATATTTTATGTCAAGTATAAATGATACAATATGACCATTTTCTATTATCAATATTTAGATATTCAGTAATTTATATTTAAATAGATATATATCATGACCTATAATAAACACTCTTTTACACTCTGTTTCTGAGTTTTGGACGGAAAATAAAATAATATAAAATTTAAATTAGAACATAAAAGAAAATAATAAAAAACTTAAAGTTTTTCTTTATTTTGTTTTTGAGTTTTTAATAAAAAATAACATAAAATTTTAAAATTTTATTTTCTTGCGTTTTTGAGTTCCAGTGGGAAGAAAAGAAAAATATCACTTTTATAAATTTATCCTTCTGTTAATTATAATCATTGAACCATGAATAAAAATATGCAAGATAAAAATAATCATGAAATTAAAAGAAGCAACAAATATATATTATAAACAACACACAAAACAATGGATAAACAATAAAGTAAAAAACTTAATCTCATAAACAATAAACAAAATATCATTCTAATTATGGCACGAATACTCGTCAAATAACATAATAAATTAAAAAATTAAAAGTACTATAAACTAGTTGTCAACATGATCGATGAAACTCAAAAACTATTAATTTCATTTATGTAATCAATCTACATATCATTTACAATAGAAGTCCTCAAATACTCAATAGTCGTTGCATCCTTAGTAGCATATCTTATATGATCATTTCATTCATGTATTTGCTCTAAGAGCTCTCGATCAACTTCGACAATAAGGTCGTCGTCACAATCAACAGACATCAAGTAATTATATAGAATGCAACATGCTAAAATGATTTCAGATCGAGTATCCACATCTTATTTTGGCTCAGTTTGTGCTCCCAATAATGGGAAACTTTTTTTTAGTACGCCGCATGTCATTTCAATTGTATTATATAACGATGCATGATATAAGTTAAATAATTCTTTAGAATTTTTTCAATGTCGAATTGAGTACTCTTTCAAACGACATCGAACACCTATATAAGGAGAATTATTACACAAATCATAACATTCCCTCTCATCTAAATTTTGCAATTTAAGAACTATTATTTCCTCGTGCTCCCATTTATTTTTCGATAATTGGAATGAAGTCTGAGAAATATTTGTTTAGTGTTTTAACCTGGGAGTTAATTAGAGGATGTGTTATATGAATTGTTCACGAGTTAAGTGGTTGCTTAATTGTGGAATTGATACGAAATTATTAATAAACCATTTGAGACAAACTCCTGTAATACCAATAGTAGTACTAGCTTTAATCCTGCTGTATGTATTCTTCGAGAGGACAAAGATAAATTTGAGGCACGAGTTGTAATTTAAAATTTATTATATTAAAAATTGAAGATAATATAAGAATTATAAAAATTTTATTTATTTAAATTTTTTTATGTCCAAATCAGACTAATTTTGAACGAAAAACTTTGATAAAAAAAATGACCAAATTTTATATTCATTTTTTTTCTTTTCTATTTATTAAAGAACTCAAAAATATCAAAATTGTAAATTTTTTTTAAAATTTTCGTAATTTTTTTTGGATCTATTTTAAAACTAAGAAACAAAGTGTTAAGGCCGTGCGTTTTAGTATCTTATATTTTTTAATAAAAGAGTCTTATATTCTTGCAATCTTAATAATTTATTTAAAACTTTCAAATTTATTAAAATTATGTTTGGAATGGAGCCGAGCTTAAAAAATCCCTTTAGTTATCAAAACAATCAATACAGATGTCCGCCACGTGGTTAGTAATAGTACAGCCTGGACCACTCACCGGTGAAGATTAATGATCTTTAATTATGTCCATTATTTAATTATTTAAATTTCAACTGGACACTGATGAGATCATATTTTTGTTTTTCGACAAAAGCTAACTCATCGTCGTTTCCTTTTTATCACCTTCTACAGATCCCTATTATCCATCTTTCTCTCTCTTCACCGCCACAGACAAAAATTCAAGTAAACCCTAGAAAACAAAAATATAGATAAAACAAAACAAATCAGAAACATTTCAATCAAATCACGAATCAGAATTCCTCACCATGCTCTGTTAAGTATACCGTGAGCTTGGGGAGGCAAAGGAGTATTACCTAAACCACCAATAATGGGAATTTGCACTTCCAAACCCTCCCCAGAACCCAATCTTTCAGATCATCATGACGCTATTCCGGCCAAGGAGAACCATAGTCCAGCTAAAGCCATCCCTAAACCATCTGATAATGTTCCAAACCATACGACTGACAAGCCAGAGACGAAGAAAAAGAAAGAAGAAGCGGAAGTAGGTAAGAAATCTCCGTTTTTTCCGTTTTACAGTCCGAGTCCGGCGCATTTTTTGTTCTCTAAGAAGTCTCCGGCAAGCTCCCCGGCGAATGCGAGCTCCATTTTGACGCCTAAGCGATTTTTCCGGCGGCCTTTTCCTCCGCCGTCGCCAGCGAAGCACATTAAGGCTGTGTGGGCGAGGCGGCACGGCTCCGTGAAGCCTAATGAGGCAGCGATACCAGAGGGGAACGAGGTTGACGGCAGTGCGGGTTTGGATAAGAGTTTTGGGTTCTCAAAGCATTTTGAGAACAAGTATGAGCTTGGGGACGAAGTCGGGCGAGGTCATTTTGGCTATACTTGTAAGGCGAAGTTCAAGAAGGGCGAGCTTAAGGGACAAGAAGTTGCTGTTAAGGTCATTCCAAAAGTAAAGGTTCGTCATTTTAACTCTTGATTACTCTTCTGATGTGTAATTGAGTTGTAATTTGATCAATTATGTGTGATCTGTGTGATTTATTGAGTCTTTAGCCAATTGTGTGCTAGAGAGATCAGATCTGTAGGTTGATATTAATTTCTGAATTATGAACTGTTGATTTGGGAAGATAAACAGGTGTTGGTCTTTTATTTTGGTTGTTTTGACTAATTTGATGTTGCACAGTTTTTTTATTGCAAGAAAGGCTCTTAAGTAACATAGTAGAGTAAATTTATATGTTTCGTATGGTTGTAGATGAACTTAGTCACACAGTTGACATCAAAATAGTGGAAATAGTCTCAATTTTATTGGTTTAATGGTTAATTATGGAGGTGATGACTGATGAGGCAATGAAATGAAAGGAAGCTAGCGATTGCTTTTGACAAATTAACACCTTCTTAACTGTTATGGGTGGTTTTTGATTGGCCAACCGGAAAAAACTGATTGGGTAGTTAATGTGACAGTGTAAATCTTCAGGTAAAGTTAAATCGAAGATGATATACATATCAGAAAATTTGCGTAATTGTTGCTGTACTTTCTCAGTATGCAACACAGTAGATGCTCCTGAAGTTCTGAAACTATAAATCGGGTGGTCCATCTTTATAATGAATAGTGTGACATGCTCATGAAACCCAGGATTCTTTGTATTTTAATGTTTCTGTGTTTGTGTTCACGCTGCCAGGATCTTCTCCCACAAATTGGGCACTTAGCTCAAAACTGTTCCGTATATTGGAACCAATAACTGACAGATAATACATGGTTTTTTGTGTCGCTGAACTGCTAGCTGACTATGTATTTGCAGAACCAGGTGGAATTGGCCGTTACGCTCTAGGCAGTACAGATGGTTTTCAGTTTTCTGTAAAAATCTTGGGGCATCTCCTGAACTTAGTACTTTAGGTAGTACTGTAGTATGAAAATTTCTTTGGCATATGAATAGTGGTGCTTCGGTATTCAATTCTTTGTTGTGTTTTCGAGGGCTATCAGTTCAGGAATAACAGGATAGTTACCTTAGCCAATAGCTTCTTGTTATTATATTTATGAGTTTAAGTTGTAATTTTTTTTATCAGGATAACTTAGCTCACAAAATTTATGAGGAAAGTTGTTTCTATAAATAAAAATAGGACTGGAGGAAGTCATAAATTTATCATGCACTAGTTAATGAGTCAGCAGTTATTTAGTATCTGTATATCTATTGTGAAAGGAACTACAGCTTTTGTAATAGGATTTATTTGGAAGTCTGCTTGATCCTAGAACCTATGAATTCATTTCAGTGCTTTAAAGAGAGTGTTTTATTCAATCAATGCCAATATTTGTTCTGTATTATGTTGATGGTTGATGATTTTGACTTTTTGATGGCTGAATGAAATAATTATGAGATCTCTTGTTTGATGGTAAAAGTATATTAAGATAGTTCAAATTGCACACTCTTAGGCAGTATACAATCTTAAGATTATTTTTTTGTTTTATGTGGTTTAAATTTTATCTAGAAACTACATTCTTTCTTCAGAAGGCAGCATTTATAATACTGGTAAACCAGTAGATCTATTGGGGCCATATAATATTTTAGTACATAAAGTCTGTCAGTATTTCCTTAAATTGCATCATGTTGTTGGTCCTTATTTGCAATTGGGTATCCCCTTTTCTGTCCTTTCCAGATGACCACGGCCATAGCCATTGAGGATGTGAGAAGGGAGGTGAAGATTTTGAGAGCATTGACAGGACATAACAATCTTGTGCAATTTTATGATGCATACGAAGATCGTGATAATGTCTACGTTGTGATGGAGTAAGTTTTCCATTTTTAATTAAAAAAAATATAAATTTGTCTCAGTTCCATGGTAGTAGCTGTAGGTCGTAAGATCTGATTTCCTTAGCAGTGGTAATGTTTGGATATTCTCTTTTCGTCTGTTGAGATTTGAGAACATTGTGAACTTTTCTTTATTGAACTAACTGCTGCTATTAGATAGAGAATGAATATCCTGACCAGAAAGAAAGAAAGAAAGAGAGAGAGACTTCTGTGATCCCTTCCTGAACCAAACAAGATGCTATTACTAAGCACAGAACAATTTTTAATTTTATGTTTCGTGCTTATTTATTTATTATGCCATGTTTTAGATTTTTTTCTTTTTTACGTTCTATCATTTTTTTATCCTTTTTTTATCTATGCTGTCTTTGTTTTATCTCAACTAGTTGGGATAAAATT
Source organism: Panax notoginseng (assembly GCA_016801055.1). Taxonomy (NCBI): domain Eukaryota; kingdom Viridiplantae; phylum Streptophyta; class Magnoliopsida; order Apiales; family Araliaceae; genus Panax; species Panax notoginseng. The sequence continues at coordinate 268,357,369 of CM029012.1, forward strand.
CGTTGCTGAGTTGTGTTGAGTCATAATCCTACTCCTACTAGTTTGGGATAAACTGCTTTGTTGAAGTGACTTTAGCCAAAATTTTAATTATACCGAGGACTGAGAAGTCTATTCTTCTTTTCTTTTAGTTTGACCTAATTGGTGATAGTGAACTCTTAATACAATTTTCAGGTTATGTGAAGGAGGGGAACTTTTGGATAGAATACTTTCACGGTATTTATGTTACTGTTAACTACACTGCAACTTTGGATCCTACCAAAAGGGTCTTTAGTTTCTTCAGCAGCTCATGGCATATGAAATGGTTTTATCTTTGTCCTGCAGGGGTGGAAAATACACCGAAGATGATGCTAAGGCTGTGATGATACAAATATTGAATGTTGTTGCATTTTGTCATCTGCAGGGCGTGGTGCACCGGGATCTTAAACCAGAGGTGAGATATATCTTGATACTTGAGCCAATTATATGTGCATTGAATTTAAAATGCAGGATAGTAGCATTGCAATAACTTTACGACTGTCACTCTTTCATCTATTGGGCGGAGGAGGGTCCTTTTTATTTCTTCAGTGGCCAGTTGTCAAGCTTTATGCGCTTCTTGATTGGTGGCATGCACCCTTTTGTAAATTTTAGGATATGGAAAGTTTGAGAGAACCTCGATTTACAAGCTTGGTCATATTATTACATCAATACATATAAAAAAGATTCTGTATTGTCGTGAAACTTGAGATTTCTTACCAATTTGGTCTGGAGCACTATGATAAGAATATGTTGGTGCAGTTATTTTGCAATGAATTCTACAGATCTGGCTATATATTATCTTCCACACACCCCCCCCCCAAAAAAAAAACTTTTTTTCCTGCTCTTTACTTTTTAAAGAGTTAAAGCACCAAGTACTCCATGAAGAAATTTTACCTCCTGATATTTTATTAATTCTCTAAATCTTCTGTCAGCAGTATATGCTATTAATAATTCTACAGATCTGGCTATATTTTATATTGTATGATGTATTTTTACTGTTATTCATATCTTTTGTTTTTGTCTATATTCATATGACTGTAGCTACTTTCTGGAACAGAATTTCTTGTTTACGTCGAAGGATGAGGACTCACAACTGAAAGCCATTGATTTTGGACTGTCAGATTTTGTGAAGCCAGGTACCCGCCCCCTCCCCCTCCCCCCCCCTCCCCCTCCCCCTCCTCCTCCTCTGTCAGTTAATCATCTTAAGTGGTTTGCAGATGAAAGGCTTAATGATATTGTTGGCAGTGCATACTACGTGGCTCCTGAGGTTTTACATAGATCTTACAGTACTGAGGCTGATGTCTGGAGTATTGGTGTTATATCATATATCCTATTATGTGGTAGCCGTCCATTCTGGGCTCGAACCGAGTCTGGGATCTTTCGAGCTGTTCTAAAAGCTGATCCCAGTTTTGAGGAACAACCTTGGCCTTCTCTATCTTCCGAGGCAAAAGACTTTGTCAAACGTCTATTGAATAAAGATCCAAGGAAAAGAATGACTGCTGCTCAAGCCTTGAGTGAGTGTCTCATCTTTTCATAATTAAGTCCTTAGCTTTTGTTGCATAAGTTCCTGGAGTGATACAAAAAGTGTTCTTCTGCAGGTCATCCATGGATTAGAAATAGTAACGACATAAAAGTGCCACTGGATATACTGATATTCAAACTCATGAAGGCTTATATGCGTTCATCTCCTCTTCGGAAAGCTGCTTTACGGGTATGTAATGTATATGGTGCTACTTTGAAATGAAGTATTTTATTTCTACTTCTTTTGGCTGGTTTTCCATAATCTCAAGTTGGGGTTTCTATTGACACCTCCATGTTCATCTTTCACTCTCTCCTTCGGCAAGTATTTCTAAGAAGTGGCTTGTGTCTGCAAAACTTCATATACACTTTACTATAAATTATGTGTGCTATTTTGGTTCATATGATTATTCTGTAGAATCTGACAGGGTCACTTGAAGGTCCACTTTGATTTGTGGCTGGACCCTGATATTTTTCCATGTGGGTTAACCTAATGATGAATATTTCAACCAAACTTTTCAAATAAGTTAATGAATAAATAAATTTAGTCCAAAGCAGTCATCTGTTGGTTATGCTTAATCTTAATACTCTGATGAAAATTTATAAATTTGAGAACTTTCATGTCCAATCCAGACCTCAGTAAGGCTGTATTGTATAGTTTTAGTGACTTCATAAATTTTTTTTGTAGCAGAATTCTTGCTAATTCTTATTCCTCATGTTGTTCCTTTGTTTCACATTTTGATGCTTTATATTCTTTCAGCACACATTCTAATAGCTTCTCTCTCTTGAGGGAAATTTGGCAGGCTTTATCGAAAACATTGACTGTAGATGAGCTATTTTATTTGAAGGAGCAATTTGCGCTGTTGGAACCAAACAAAAATGGGTCCATATGCTTGGAAAACATCAAGCAGGTCAGTTTCTCTCAGAATATTTAATGTCAGTATAACATTTGTTTTGAATGTTGCTCTTACGATCTATTATGATAGATCAGGCCTTGATGAAAAATGCAACGGATGCCATGAAGGAGTCCCGGGTGCATGATTTTTTAGCATCAGTATGTCCTTTGACTATTATGAGGCTGGCTTTCAATTGCTTATCCAATTACAAATAAAAATTGATAGCTGGGCTATCTAGTAACTTCCATTTATTTAAACTCTTTATTCCTCTGTATGCCAGCTTAATGCACTACAATATAGGCGGATGGATTTTGAGGAATTCTGTGCAGCAGCTTTAAGTGTCCATCAGCTTGAGGCTCTTGATAGATGGGAGCAACATGCTCGTTGTGCCTATGAACTTTTTGAGAAGGATGGTAACAGGGCAATTGTCATCGAGGAATTGGCTTCCGTAAGTTGCTTTCTTCTCTTTAGGCAATAACGCAACTTGATATTTTTAGGAAATTGATATTTCTACATCATTTTTTGATATTTCCACACGTAGGGCCCACATATTAGCTGATGTGTTGAATTTTTAGTAGCTAATATGTGGGCCATATGTGTAAAAATATCAATTTCTTTTTTGTATCATATTGTAAACAAATGTGAGAGTTCTTGTTTCTTATTATGCTTTTGTGTGGAACAATAATTGCTATATGCTCTACTGTCCTTGCATACCATGCTGGATATGAGATTTAGCTTCTAACAAGCCTAATGCATGATATTTTGAAAATATTTTTTCAGGAACTCGGCCTCGGTCCATCTGTCCCTGTTCATGCCGTCCTACATGACTGGATTAGGCACACTGATGGAAAGCTTAGTTTCCTCGGTTTTGTGAAATTGTTGCATGGTGTTTCTAGTCGGTCCCTTGCGAAAGCTCAATAACACCGAGACCATCTCAATTTCTACTTGTTTGTTGTTGTGCAGGCCTATAAAAGTATACAGATGAGGTGGTTAAGATTCTCCCTCTTCTGGGAATCATTTTTTCAGAGTTACACATCCACAAATGTGCTGAAATCCCGGCTCATGGCATAAGCTTCATCACCAGGCAAACTATTCTGGAATGTTCATAGTTGTGACCCTCGTGCTGTTTCAACTATGACAACCGTGGTGTCTCATTGTAAAGCTGTAGTTAATTTTGTGTTCAATTGAAGATGAGAATATTTCTCAGCTGATTACTGGACTCTTTATACCTGATAAATTCCGACCATATTGAACCAGAGTGACATGTCTGCATTTGCCTTTTTATCAAATCCTATGTTCTACAACCTTCTAGTTTAGATCACTGCCCGGTTACTAGTCATTTACCTCTAAATCTGAATGAGGACTTCATTACGAGAAGTGATCTGAATGGTTATCATTCCTCTGGAAATTATTTTTAGGTGTTTGTATTCAAAGTTAGACACTAATATGACTGATGGGACAGGATGCCCATTTCTCCCCATCAGTTGAGCAAATCCTAAGAGATCGAGACCATTGACATATTTGTGTGTTTTGATCTGCAAATTGTTTCAGTTTCTTTGGGGACATCAGTGGCATGAGTACTGCTATATTGCCATCCAAGGACGTGAGGCCTCCTTTGCACTCAAAAAAAGGGAGAAGGGGCTCTATTGCCAGGGTAAAATAGCCAGTCTTCTACCAAAGAGGACTGAATTGGTGATCAGTGCATACTGGTAACATTTTTAACAGTGGGAGCTTAACACGTATCAGGCATTGCTTGATAAGTAATATGAGCCCATAACAGTGCACATACAATGAGTCGACACAAGAAAATTCAAGTACAAAAAAATAGAAATGGGTTTATTGAAATTGTGCATAAACACAGTTGTGCACAAATGAGTTGAAAAATGCAAGAAAATAATTCTATCGCTTGAATTATTGTTAGTCTTTATTACTATATATTATGCGGGTTCTATTGTTTGTGGTTTTTTGAACAGGTTCCATATATTCACACTAATACACTTTATATATGAATAGGTTGATAAAAATATTATACTATTTATATTTGAGTAAAATACACTAACATTTATCTCCTGTAAATCATAATAACACTCATTACTCATCTAATTTTTTAAGTAATAGTCAGTACTCCTCTAGTCTACAATATGTAACATTCCCTACCCCTAATATGATTAACCAAATAATATCCAAAAATATATTTAATATAATATCTAATACATCCTTCAAGTTATAATATTTAATTTATCCACTAAATATAAATTTGTATATTATAATTTTTACTTAACTTGATATAACTAATTAAATTATGAACTTGTGCAATAAATAACATAAATATCAAAAAATAATAAATATTCATTTTATCAGGAAAATAAAGTCATACAATTTTTGCTAATTAAATTTCTTAAAGATTAAAATTTACGTGATATATATTTAAATATTTTTTTTGTAATTAAAAAGTAAAATTTTAATACCCATAAAAGTACAAATTAAAACAATAAAGTTAAAATTATTATTTTCAAATATTAAAATTTACGTAAAACAAACTTATTATTACATAACGAATCTTATTATTCATATAAAAAAGTATTGAAAATTAGATTAATTATTTTTTTCATTTATTAAACTCAACATAAATCACACTTGAGCATAATTAAAATGGCAAATATTGTTAATCAAAAAAAGAAAAAAACATATTAAAAAAATCTTTTTATAAGATAGAGGTAATAATAAATATTATTATATTGTCTTTTATTTAACATTGTACAAAAACAAAATCAACTGTATACTAAAACAATGTAATAAAAATCATAAACATCCCAAATTTTGACATATACTCAAGAAAATTTAACATATAAAAATCATAATATGAAACTATGAATTCAAATTATATTTTTTGTTGTTAAATACTAAAAACTAAACTATCAACATACTCAATCACTATAATTAGAATAACTCCATTAATAATTTAATTTAATTTTTTTAATATTTATATCACTTATCCAAAACTATGTGTTAATTAAATTAAATTAGTTTTTTTTTATAAGTTACCAAAAATCTAAATGAGATATTATTAATTACAAATAAAACTATAATTAAAATGTATTGTAATATAAAAAGATAATTAAACATTAATATATTATTTAGGAATTAAAATTTGATAATATACAAGGGTAAACAAGTAACTTTATCTATCTAGTCAATCCAAAAAACTTGCAAGAATACTAATTGTTACTTAAAAAACTAGAGAGGAAGTGAGTGTTATTATAATTATCTAAAGAGACTGTCAGTGTATTTTACTCTTAATATTTTGTATCTTAATTTTTCATGTTCTTGATATTTTAGACAATCATCATTTATAAGTAAATTTTTAAATGAATTATATATTACTACATCAGTTTCAAAAACGAGAGTTCCATTTTGACCTTTAAAAATTATTTTGAATTTAAATTTTAAAATTGATTTAATTTCACTTGGGTTCTGAAAATAATAATTTTTGAAATTAACAGTACTTTATTAATATTCCTTCTGCACTTAAATATAAGTCATTTTAACTTTTCTGAAGTCAATTTTGCTTATATTTTTAATTAATAAATTATTAGGAAACTATTTTTAATTTAGACAATACAAAATATAGTAAACTAAGTGTTGTCGTTTAAAATATTTATGATTTTCAAAATATAAAGATTTTTATCAGTTTTAAATTAACTTTAAAATATCAAATTTAATAATATATTTTAGAACGTTGGTGGTAATTAAAAATATTTACAATTGTACGGACCAACAATTCAATTCGGAAATATTCTTCTTTTCTTAGTCTTATTTTTATTAATGACACAATATACTCAAATTTATGAAAATATTATTATTATCATACAATCACAATTAAATTAAATTCTAATTATATTATGTATATTTAAAAAAATATATATTAAAATTTTTAAAATTTACAAATGAGACGTACGGTTCAGCACAGGTCTAGTGGAAGAATCATCCAATGACCCAAGTACTTATTAGGTAGGCCTACAGCCCGTGCCCACTCACGAATTCTTCACCTGGGCTTATACTTTTGCCTTCCTGCAACGATGTCGTTTAGTTATCCAGGAACATTTTTTTTATTTTAATTTTTTAAGCTCTTGAATTTCTTTTGCTTTGATTGTTGAATCCAAAAATAGGCGCTAGTACCTGGAATTGGATGATATCTCATCCTTCAATTTTTTTTCGATCTTCATATTTTTCTAATCAATTTTACAATTTCTAAGTTGCTTTGACGATAGAGAGATGAGTGAGAGGAAGCGTAAAAGGCGCGCTTTCATTTCAATCTCCTCCTCCGACGAAGAAGAAGAATTAGTATCAGGATCAGATGATGATGAGGAGGATGATAATAGTGGTGATTGTTATGAACCTGATTGCCACGATTTCGATGACAGTGTAGTTAGCGCTTCAACTTCCCGGTAGTTTATATCACCAATAACATACGAGTATTGTTATACTATTTTTTTTAATAGTATTTTATTGATTGATTCAAACTCTTGTGCGGAGTTTGATAGTGATAATGATGAGAGTGAATCGGATGGAGAGGATTCTTCTTCTGATAATGATAACGGTAAGGCTAACGACGAGGAGAAGGTTGAGGCTATATGCGACAGAGTTTTCCGCCTACTCAGAGGTTAGCTTCCTCCTCCTCCATTTCCATTTGCTTCCTTATCTTTATTCCTTACCTTAATGCTTACTCATAGTTTGGCAAGTTTCGGAATCATTGCTAATATAGGAAATGTGTAATGTCATTTGTTTTAAAAAATAATTATTGTGCTGTACTGATTCATCTTTGCGATTTAGCTGCTTTAAAACTGCTTTAATCAACTTTTGTAAGTTTTGATTTGATGACCTAATAGTAGAGGAGAAGAATTGTCTGTTTCATATCTGCAGTTTTAATTTGTGAGTGTAGCTTAGGGTAGGGTTTCTTCTGCAGCTAAAATTCCTGTTGATTTTTAGGCATGATTCAGGAATACCATAGTTCTTGAGCTCAATTTAAGCTTTGACACTCATAGCAGAAATTAAGACATGGATGTCAGTTAGACTGTGTTTGGCATATGATCTACCTATAAAATCTTTGATCAAAAACCTTCCATATGAATTTGAACACTTGAAAGCAATTTTGCCAAGTTAATTATGTTCAAGAATTGTTTTGTGTTCTACAGAAGGGAGTCAATTACAAGAGTTAAATCTAACTGAATGCAAAACTTATTTGCGGAAGCTTGAGTTAAGATTATCAGGGACCAAATCAGATTGCGTACAGAGAATCAAAGAGCATTGGAGGTGAGTTTTTTCATGCAAAAATAAGGTGTGTTGCATCGTTTTGTAGTTGAATACTCTACTGACATTTACAAAAAACCAAAAGAAAATGACTAAATGAGAATACTCTAATTAGGTTTTTGTGGATGTGTTTATATCGTTTCTTCACATTTGATGGTTTAGTGTTGAGACTTTAATTTAATGCTGAATTTGTATGATTGTTCCTTTTTGAATCTTGATTAAGTTTGGATCTCAAAGTCCTAATTGGAAACATTTGGCCTTAAATTGAAGGAATAATCCAGCTAGGATTACAATGATAGGAGTTAAGACATTTCTCCTGTTGAGATTGAGTGTTTCGTTTTTCCCTAAGGAAAAAGTTTTGGTCTTGGGAATATGTTACTCAAGTCTTATGAGTTCAAGTCATGCAAATTACATGTGCCATAGCAAAAGTTGTGTAAATTTGTATGATCATTAACCTAGGATATTAAATACGTGACATGTTTTAGCTAGCATTATTTCAATTCTACGGATGAAATATGAGGTTAATTGTTGGGATTGAGCTCATAAGTTAACATTTTATATATCTAGCAGAATACATAAATTTTGTTATGACGTTCGAGCGATTCAGCTTATTCTTTAATCTTATTTTCCTTCTGTTACTCTTTTTAAGCAATGCGTTTTCTTAAGCATGACCTTATATTCAGGGTTAAAGATGGAAAAGGTGAAGCGCAATATCCCAGATCATCCTTCAACATCAACTGTACTGGTATAGTTAGCCTTTTTGTTGTTCTTTTAACTAGTGTTTTGCTCAAATCCACTTTGTGACTTGTTTTCACTTCTTTTTCTTTGACTTTTTGACTTGAGCAATTTGTTCCAGGTGATGTCTGCAAAGGAGATGTTGTTTTGTTCACTCAAAAAGTATTCCAGAAGTAATAACTCCTTCCTGTGATGAAAAAAATATAACTCCTTCCCGAGATGTTCTTTTATATTATATACACATTTTCTGTTTTTCCATTCCATCTAAAAAATATTCACCTTAATTTTTGGTATAATTCCAAACAGGTTTGACAAAAGGACTCGTAGTGGAAATGTTGTGGGGAAGAGAATTATTGCAGGAAGGATTGTTAAGGAAAGTTATGGTGCAGCCAAACAACAACACACATTCACGGTGAGGCTGAGTCATGTTGTGTGCAGTATTTTGTTTTTGCTTAGAGCCAGTCATGGAAAATTTCTGCAGTCATCATTATAGATATTCTGCTAGTTGCTATTCTTGTTGTTGCACCACTTGTTAATAGTCTGGTTTATGCCTCTTGAACTCTCGCTTATTTCTGTCTTGCAGAAATTTCATTTTTTGTTTCAGTTAATTACTTGCCTTTTAATCAATTGTTGTTATTCTCAAGGTTGAAGTATTGTGGAGTAAGGGGTTTAAGAAACTGCCTCCACTTTTTCCTTTGCTTGTGAAGGGTCGGAACCTTTATAAAATGAAGACATTCAGACAGGTGACTTGTCGGTTAACAACCAGAAGTTCTTCAGCATTTTTCAACAAATATCATATATACTTGATTAATTTTGTTTCCATCTCCTTGTAGCGTTGGAAGAATGAAGCAGAAAGATCAATAGTACTTGCCGAGAAACACAAACGGGGGGCTGCAGCAAGAGAATTGAGAGCAATGAAGAAGTTGAAGAAGACATTGTGTACAAATGCAGGTAGAAAACGTAGGGAAAGGGTGTAGGGGGTTATGGTTTGACCTCTTCATACTTTATTAATGCTACAATACTCCTGGCATCTCACTTCACTTCTGATCATCATTAGGTGCAAAGGGTCAGAAGCCATTTCACCATAAATCATCTCAGTTGAATCAAAGTATTGAAGTTGATAAAGGAAAGCGTGTTCACCAACGAAAGAACGCCCCATTAAAAAGTGTGCGGTTAAATGATCGCCATAAGAACTCCCTTCCTCTTGGACAAGTGAATATGAAGCACTCTACAAAGTCAAGACCTAGTACATCTTACAGGAGGGATCAAAACTTCACTCAGCCCAATGAAGTTAGAGATTCCACATTTCAATTGTACTGTCCCCAAGATTTTTACCACTCTCAAAGGGAATTTCAAAACCAAAGAGCACTATTAAGCTATCCTTTTGAAAGGGGGTCTACTTCATCTATGATGAGGTTGCCTCATTCCAGGCCTTACGTAGACTATTACACAATGCCTGTATCAGAACATCAAGGGCTCAATCATGGCAGTTATCCCCACTATGCTTACTCAAATCCTATCCAAGAATCCAGGGCGAGGAACTTTAGTGGTTTTCCTAGATTGATGGACACCTATAGACCCCTTCATCCATTGCCCTACAGGACAGAGACGCATGGACAAAGAAGGCATGGATTCTAAAGTTTTTTCTGCATGATCTTGAAACTGTGTTGTTTCTTTCTTTTACTCCCTGTGCCGTAATGAATGATATAGTATAATTTTTTCAATGGAAGTGGCTTTGTTGGTGAAAATTTTGTGGGCAGTATCTTTCTCTTTCTATGAAGCTGGAACTAAAGAAGATGATGATTGAATGATTTGGTGGTACAAGTACAACGGTGGTGTGTACTTTTGTTGCATTGCCCAATATATTTGCAAGTCTCGATGACTTTCTATAAAGATATGCTTGATTGTTGTAGGTCATAAACAGTATTCTCTTGTTCTCTAACCATATTTATATATGCTTGTACTATTGTGCTACCATTTATTAAAAGTGGCTATGTTAAATCTTATTAGCAATGAAATCCTGTGTAGCTTGCTCACAACTACGCAGTAAATATTTTGGGCTGTATAGTTTCTCTGATTAGTTGGTTATTATTTTCATCATTATGAACAAGTACTACTCGATAATTACAACTTATGCGGAAACAATATGGCTTAATTAGTTCTCTGTACATAAGAATAAGAAGAAGCACTTGTAACCTGTTGTGCGCAAATGGAAATGCCAGAAGAAGAATTGCAGATTTGTATACTAGACCAAAATTCACTCGTGCACATCTGAGCCATATGAAGTTATAATAATATCAATAGGTCTCAAATACTCCCTCCGTTTCTAAAAGATTGTCGTTTTAGAAGAAAAAATTTATTCCAAAAATTTTGTCGTTTACAACTTTCGAGGAGAATAAATTATTTATTTTTCTATATTACCCTTACCTTCTCTTATTGTCCCAAGAAATTCTCTCCCTTGTATTAATAGTTTTCAATTTCTCATAAAAGGGTAGTGATGGAATTTTAAATAAATTTTACTTGGTAAATGATATTTTTTTAATCCATGTGCCAAAACCTTAAACGACAATCTTTTAAGAACGGAGGTAGTAATAAATACTCCCTTGTTATACAGAAAAAATCCCATTTATAAAATTTACAAATATTTGTTTCGTGTTTACCCTTAAAAATAATTAGTTGTAAATTTAGTAACGGTGATAAAGTAATAAAATTATGATAATAATCTTGAGAATATTGTATCATTTGGCCTTGTTAAAGCATTCACAGAACATACATGAAAAACTTCCTAACTGGTAAATGAATCGTAGATTCCTCTTCCGACTGCAAACCTCAGAAATTACATTATATGTTCATATCTTATCATAGTTTTCATTGCTAAAGTTTATACAATTGGCCAAAAGAAAAAAAAAGCAAGAGAACCTAATAAATGAAATTTCCCTTATCGTGTAATCTTCCAAAACCAATTTTAACGAACCAATCACCACACCCCAAATCCACTTTAAGCAAATTTATTCTGTCCCACGGTATGTACTCTTTTATCTCAGCAAAACAGAACTGCCATCCCAAAGTTCAGACAACTTTGCAGATTGAAGGTTCATAGCTTCAGATAAAGCCAATCACATCTTTCATCGGTCTATCAAATACCTAAAGCTGAAATCATACGGCATTACTTGTACTAAATGTGAAAGGGGCTCTCTTCCCCTTCTCTCGAGACATCTAACTGTTTCGTTTCTGAGCTCATCAGGTTGCTGGAGGCATACCCAATCCAGCATAGCATCCAAGTCCTTTGCAAAGTCAAGTAAGTAGATACCAATTCAAGAGCTTAGGGATTATTAATTTGTTGTTTGTTGAAATTCCCACTGCCGCCTGTAAATAGTCTCTCTTAGCTGCTTCCAACTCCTCCTCAACTTGAGATGCAGTGTACACCCTCACCTTCGTTTAAAAGAACAAGTCCATAATAAATTTGGCCAAACTAAAAACTCGATATCATCGAGTATAAAAGAACTAACTATCAATTCCAAAATTTATGGCTGAATTGGCTATCTTATGGGGAAAATTTTCTTGTGTGTGGGTGTGCTGATGCCAAGGGTTGTGGAGCCATGAGTATTTCTAGTAGACTGACGATTTGCTTTTCAATTTCGTATACTAAACGAGAATTTTTCTTCATTTTGGTCTCTCTTATAGGAAGTTTTCTAATGGTGGTGTTTACTTGTCAAACTCGGGTTTTTTGCAGAACAACTATAAACTTTAATAATCAATTTTAATTCGCCACTACCATTCTCAATAGCAGATTAAAAAACAATAAAACTCTCGTACCAAAGGTTCAGAAAATGTAACACTATTTTACTTTTGGACTCTTTGTAAACTAATGCAGTAATGAAGTATACTAAACATACAATGCTACCATGCTACCATTTTCCAGTCCAAAAAAATCCTAGAATTGCATTGTAGGAAGGAAAGAAAACACAAGTGTGAAAAGGTAAATAAACTTAATTGAATATTTAACTCTGGCAAAATAATACAAAGGTTCACCCAACTTACAGCAGGAGAAGACCAGCTTCCACAAGAGAGGGCAAACGTAACCAAGGGTTCGGACCAATCAAATCCAAATATGCTGCAAGCCTTCATCTAATTGGTTTTCTCAGATTTTGCAGAATGCTATTGAGAACACAGAGCAAGGTCAGAAAATAAGTCATTGCCCTAAAAAAACGACTACTCCCTGAAAAGGGTTCTCCATTCCCAGTGTGAGGAAACAACTTTTCTAATAAACCTGAATAGGATAAAACTTGCGTGTTTCAAGTGATAAGGCAGCATCAGAATAAAATGCTCTATTGTGATTGCATTTAGCAAATGTCCACCCACACTAATTGTTTCCTGGTGGAAGCACATTTGAAGCTTAGTCATAGGCTTATTGTCGATGACAATATTAGCAGCTTTATATAGGAGGGTAGGACCCTAGTCCATAAGATAATTTAGCTGTAAATATGGTCTGGAAATTGGTTATAGTTCCAAAGATAAAGATCTTTCATGATTTCATCACAACAAAAATGAGACTACAAATAAATTTAGAAGAACAAGTAGCGTAAAGATGAGTCCTTGGATATTGATATTATGCCACATGCTAATACATAGAGACTGATTCTTTTCGAGGACGTCAGGTTTGAGTTCAAGCAGATGCACAATGCATTTGTCCAATATGACCAGTGATTGAATGGGTGGATGAAAATCTGAAATGAACTAGTTATTAGTAGTTAACTGTAAAAGATGAGAGCAATAATATCTTGACTTTTGCAGAAGTGCTACGACCATTTTAGGAGTCTTATGTATCCCATGCTCTAGAAAAGCCTGAAAGGTTGATAATTAAGTTACATTACATGCATTTTGGATCAAAGATTTGGTCAAGTAACTTGAGGCTAGAGAACTTTTAAGCCTTAAATGTCCAAATGCCATTAACTATTACAACATTAATTGACAGAAAACCTCTTACATTCATCATGCAGGAATTGTAGGTGTTTATCCCGAAAGCGAGCTTCTGTTGATGGGTTAGACCCTTTAAACTGACAGAGGCTAGCTTTCCAAGGAGGAGCCTGAAAATTATAGAAAAAATATAAGACTTATAAAGCTGATACATGAATAAATGTAATTAACCAAGAAACGTACTTTAATCTGTGGATCAGTAATGACACATTTGTTTTCCGTTTGAAATCAATTGAGCAAGCTTCAATTGCATATCCTTACAAGGGCCAATATCTTTTGTTCTTGATTTTGAGCAGATATCATACGGATCCTGAAACTCAGTTTCCCAATTGTTTTCATCGAAAGCCAATGCCACAACAGAGGAAAAAATCTCCGATTCCATTGTTTTTCTCTTTGATGTGCTTAACCTAAAAAAGATGCTAGACAAGCACTTCAAGACATCCTCAGAAATTTTGTTCGCTACACTGCTTTCAACTTCCAAAATTCTGTCATATGAAGAACCAGAAGAGCTCTCTTGTGTTCTTTCCTGCTCTACTAATCTGCACTGTACCACGATAAGTACATGTGAGATCAATTTGACTATTAAATGAAATGAGTAAACTATAATTGTAAGGTGGTACATACCTGCAACTTTTGGGAATCCACACATTTTTCGGCAGATTTAGGTTTAACCGGTGGTCTCTTTCCTGGGGTTCGGACTGTTGGGGTATTCTTCTCTGGAGATTGCTTATCATTAGCACATGATCGATTCTCTTTTCCTAACCCATCTTCGAAAAAGGAATTGGATTTCTTTAAAGGTCGTCTGCCATTTAATGGTCTATTAGAGCAATGCTCCACTTGATCAGAGACAGGATCAGAGGATAATAGTTTTCTCCTTGAAGCAGTCCTCAAAAGAGAGGGTAAAAGCCTTGCCTTGAAAGAAGTATCCAAATTCACTTCACTTAGGGACAAAGACCTTGAATGCTTCCCTCTTGAACTGGTAACTGGAGGATCAATAGAATTCTCTGTACTCCTCCTGGAGGAAGTGTAAATAGCTTCCTGATAGAGACCTTGTCTAAAATCCACAACCTGTTCTTCAAGCCTAACAACCTGCTCTTCAAGCACAGCTACTTCAGCTAGAAGCTCCAGTGTCTGTATTTCAAAATATGGTATTCCATATAAATTCCAAAAACTGTGGTTATCTCTATACATAATTAAGAATTGGGAAGCCTAATTAGGATGTTAATTCATCTGGGTATCGCCCAAGTATGCATTTGGTCCTCTTAGTTAAATTATTGTTGCAATTAGTCCTTTCAATTAAACCATCTTAAAATTTTGGAGTTTCTTGGAAAAGGGAAAAGGGAAGAGGAAAAGGAGAGTATTGATATTGAATTAGAATAGTATACTAACATGTTGAGGGAGGTAAGGAGGAAGACGAGGTAAAGCTCCTAAAGGTCTACAGAAAGGCCACTCCAGAGCTCTGTGAACATTTTCTTCATGTCTTAGCTTCCTCTTTAGATTATTAACCTGTCAATCCAAAAAAATAATAATCTACATTTGGAGAATTGGAGCTTAAATAAATGACGGAACAATGAATGGCCTATGGAGCTTAAATAAATGACGGAACATTTTCTTCATGTCTTAGCTTCCTCTTGTAGCAAGGCCAGCTTTCTTTCTCTACTTGAACGCCGTCGATTCACGGTGGGCTTTTGGGTGCCATGTGATTTGCTTCCCTGAATTTCCATGCTCTTGTCCTGTTATATACAATTCAAATTTTGAAATCAAACATTGTTTGCAAAATAAGCTTGTCAAATAAAGAAAGTGAAACAACATATTCTTTGCTTGCTGGAGAGAGGGATAGAGAAACCCATTTCAGATTTAGATCAAAATGCTCAATTTTATACATGAATGAATTAGGCTCACAATTTCCCACAGTAAATAATGGAAAAGATTTGAACTTTTTTCAAATACAATGTGGGGGAAAGTACGTATTATTAGCAACTTAAATAAGAGTAGTACTTGCAATTGAAGACCCAAATCAAATTGCTAATTAATAGATAAAGACCATTTTTGATATCTTTCAAGAAAATCATCAATGTGCCCATCTTGAATCCATAACGATTATAAAAACCCACCTGACAACCAAACTGAATTTTTTTGAAAAAGTAAAAGAAAGAAAGAAAGAACTTGGAGTACTTTTTAAATATTCAAAGGATATTTATTAGGATTAGTGGACTGTAGAGCAATGCGAACTCTGGTATTCATCTTTCTATTTCCCTTGGAAATTAATATATACAAGCGATTGGTAAACATCAAACCCCAAAAGAAAGACAGATAGAGCGGGAAAGTAGTGGAATGCAATAATGCGCTAAAGGCACAGTGTTTTGAAGGTACTAAAACACTGTGTTCAAGTGTTTTTTTTTTTTTTTGAAATAGTGTTCAAGTGTTTGAGGGTGACGACTAATAATTTTTTTTTTGTAATAATATGAGAGAGAAGGAGAACATAAGAAGACGAAGAAATAAGAGTAACGGGTGACCAAAAGAAAAGGACAAGGTTTTCAGGATTTCAACGAAACAGATATGGATTAAATCTCTATATTATTACGAAATGATAGTATATTATTAAGTTTGTTATAAAACTTTAGCAAAGTGTAGAAAAATATTCTTATAATTGTTGCATAAATTTAAAGAGAATAAGTAAGAGAGAAGAGAGGAGAAAGGGAGAAGGAAGGGAAAGCACGGGAGTTTCCATCCTGAGGAGGTAATCCCACCCATGTATTACAACGACGTTGAATTTTTGATTATTGGACTCTAATATTAAATGTTATAATTATTTACAACAGTTCACGCACATCGTTTTATATTTTATTCTATAATAATTCTTTAGTCATTATAGGATAGTTAAAAAAATAATAATTAATTACTATGTCTTTCAAATACAATTACATTTTATTCCCTTTTTTTTATTTTAACTTTCAATTTTCATCATCTCCTCAATTCTCTCACACAATATATTTATATTAACTTCAAAACTCTTTATCCAAATATTATTAAATTTCAAATTATAATAATAAATTAATAATTATACTGATAGTTATAAAACAACTTATATACTAGTCATGTTTTGGAAATGTGGTGTGCTAATAATAAAAACTGTACGTGTTTATTGCTGATATATTGTAATAATAATAGTAATAAGAAAAGATATTCCTTACAAATAATAGAAGAAAGGAACAGATTCAATATTTCATACATAATAAAAATAGTTTTAGGCTTAAAGTGTTATGTATTTAGACAGTACTAGTAGTCTAAGTTATTTAAAAGTAATAATAATATAATGGATTGTACAATGACTAATAATTTATATTTAGTTACCTATCATTTTACTAATATCACCGACTTCCGAAATTGAATAAGAGTACTAGTGCCTGATAATAAAGGAAACAAAATTGAGAGGGTGAGCAAAAAATATTAGGGTTAATTACATATTTTAGTACATTTTTATAAATAATTATAATAATGATGCATAGATAAAATAATTATAAAAATAATATATTTTTACATATTTATTTATAAAATTAATACATTTAGGTATCCTTTAATTGTAGCCCACGATTATCTCCTTTATCCCTTCCCGTTAATCGTGGCACACTTTTCTTTTCCTTCTCTCTTACTTTCCTCTTTCATCTCTGAAAACTCTATTCTTGTTAATGGTTTCATCTTCTCCACTTCTACCTTCTTCCCCTAGATGAAGGCAATAAACCTGATCCTCACACTGCATGT
Organism: Panax notoginseng; assembly: GCA_016801055.1. Lineage (NCBI taxonomy): Eukaryota > Viridiplantae > Streptophyta > Magnoliopsida > Apiales > Araliaceae > Panax > Panax notoginseng. The sequence goes on from CM029012.1 coordinate 268,374,582, forward strand.
TACATGAATTCATTACATATGCACCAGGCAAGTTGGTTCGTATTTGTTGGTTCTAAATTGTGTCTGATACATTGTTTGAAAGGTGCAGTTGGTAACCAAACATGCATAGAAGGGTAACCATTTTATTAACCAAACATGCATAGAAGGGTAACCATTTTATTTATTGGTAGTAATCAGATAGTTCAAGCTTGTATCAGAACATATATCAAGTGTTAAATGTACATGTGAGAGTATACATGGGTTGCCTAAACTGGGTTGGTTATACAGGTTGTTTCTGTTTTGGTTACCATTAAAACATGTTCTGGTTACTTTCATATAACTATTTGGTTACTTCTTTATTATGTTTTGGTTACTGTTATCTTATGGTTTGGCTACTATTATTGTGCCCTCAATGTGGGATTTTGGTTACTTTGATTTTTTATTATGGTTAATATGTAATTGTTTAGTATACATGGATTGTCTAAACTGAGTTTCATTACATGATGTTTCTGTTTTAGTTACCATTAAATCCTGTTTTAGTTACTATCATATAATTATGTGGTTACTGTTTTATTATGTTATATTATGGTTACTGTTATTAGTAATCAGATAGTTACAAGCTTGTATCAGGACAAACATTAAGTATTAAATGTACATGTGAGAGTGTCCTATTTATCTAGCTGATGTATACTTATAAGTTACATACTCATAAAAATTATCTGAAAATTATACAATTGGTATTTAAATCTGTATATAGAGGTAACTATTTTATCTTTTGCGAGTAACCAAATTTACATAAAATTGGTTCAGAACAGTATCCATCACCTATTTCAGTTGAAATATTAGGTTTGCATCCAAACCTACATATATGGTAACCATTTTTGTTTTTGTTAGTAACCAGATAATTATAAGTTTGTATCAGAACTGTTATAAAGTGTTAAATGTATATATTTTATTTATACATTGTCATCATGATGGAATAAGAAACTCCAATTAAGAGTTTCTGTTTATATATATGATAGTCACTTATAAATCTCATATTAAAATAAAAATAGTTTAAGAGGTGCAGTTGGTATCCAAACCTGCATATAAGGGTAACCATTTTAGTTTTTGTTAGTAACCAAATAATTAAAAACTTATATTAGAATAGTTATCAAGTGCTTAATGTATATGTGAGGGTTCCCATTTATCTAGCTCATAGATACTTTTAAATTACATAGTTATAAAATTTATTTGGAAATGGTCCAGTTGGTAACTAAATATGAATATAGAAGTAACCATTTTATTTTAGATAGGTAACCAAATTTACATAAAAATATTTCAGAACAGTTACCAATTGTTTAATGTATATGTTTACTTTATATTGACAACTCATGATGGAATCAAAAATTAAAATATTAATCAATAACAATTTTGGTTATTGTACACCATCAAAAATGTTATCAACCATGTGGTTAATGGTTACTAACAGTAAACAATTATATATTCCTATATTTACACTCTTTTTGTTTATGTTCCGTTGAAATAAAGCACAACTGGAATCATCTCCATTGTCTGACAACTGAATAAACATTGTAAAGTAACCAAATTAATATTAGACAGTAATCAAACTACATAATCTTAGTAACCAGAACATAAACCACATTTTTACATGCAATTTTAAAGGCCTAAATGATGGAATTTGACCAAAAAACCCTACAGTTCACGGGCAAAGCTCGTAATTTTTGATCGTTGACCCGTTTCTAATAAAATTGGGCTCTAAAAATGCCAAAATTCGACACTCCAAACTTGACGAAATTACCAAATTGCCAATGAATCAAATCTTTCCATAAACTGAATCAAATCTATCAAATCTTTCCATAAACTGACACGCTTGTTCTTCAATCGGATCAGTTTGTTACCAACTAAAGACTAACAGTTGTATGAAGTTAATCAATGTAGTCAATAAGTAACCATCGATATAAAATAAATCAGTATGAAACACACTAATATTATACAGTAATCATAATAACATTATATGTGATGCCCCTAAAATATGTATACATCACCTATTCTGAGTCGTCAAATACATGGTACAGAAATAACTACAACATCATTACTACAATTATTGTGCAAAATACGATAGCACATGAACTGTGAGTTTAAATACAAATATTGTCTTCTAGACAATATTCACACTCAAATAAGTCTTTATTACAATTATTAAAATACTATTTGTGATGACCCCAAAATAGTTCCATTCCACCCAACCCATTCTGAGTCGTCAAATACATGGTACAGAAAATAACTACAGCTTTATTACAACAATTGTCGTGCAAAATACAACAACACATATGATGTGAGTTTGGATACAAATATATACCAAATGTGACTCATGTTCCAACCGTGGACATCACCTCACAATAACACCTTACATAAAGGTATAGTCAAAAACTGTTTTAGAAATTAGAATCTTTGGGAAGTGCTCAAGGAAACCTTCGTACATGGGAGGCCACGCGTCTAGGTTATGATAGATATCATATGGCCACAGAATTATCCTTGGTTGACCCAATAGACCCCAAAGAAAAACGAGAAGATTACTATCATATTCTTCCCAATGGTGAGTCTTCTCTTGACTTATCATTATCTCCACTGTCTCTAATTGAGAATTATACTTCAAACAAACACCAAGATTATATAGGTAGTGCTTGTAGATATACTCGGCAAGCGGATGTGCACAATCATGTCTTATGATGACACGAGGTTGTATGTCGTTAGACATCTTGTATTATAGTGGCAGAACACCCTTCCAACGTTGGGTTCGCCTCACCCTATTTTCTTCACCAAATATAACTACTAAATGATGACCACCGTTCTATTCCTTTGTTACCCCCGCTCGACCCAGCTACACTCTTATTACCTGAAAGGAATTGTGAAGCAAAAGGGTGAGCACAACTAGCTCAGTAAAGAATATCATGACTAAAGATAAATAAATTATCAATAGTCTTCATCAATAATAAATCAGAGATTTAGAACATATGGTAGATGATAAAAAATTTCAACCATAGTTGCAGCGGAACATGCAATCCATTAGAAGAGTCAAATAGACTATAAAGTCTATTATCTTCTCCATGTTAAAAATCCACCAACAATATTTTATCCATGTAACATCACTCAACAGTTCCTTTCCACAATCATATGAATAACTCATAATCATAATTGTGACTATAAATTTTTCTTCGCACCCAGGACGAAGAATATTTTCATCACCTGTCTTTACCTGAAACATCAAAGATCATGGTTACACCAAATCACATTTACTGTTCATAATCATACGAATAACTTCATCTTTGCACTACGGCCATAGATATTCATTTGTATCACCAGTTAGTCATGTTCATCTCAACATTTGTTCATCTTTGCACTACTGGCCAAAGATATTCAACAACATGTCATCTTTGCACTACGGGCCAAAGATATTCATCAACAATTCATCTTTGCACTACAGGCCAAAGATATTCCTCAACAGTTCATATTTGCACTACGGCCAAATATATTAATATCTCAAAGAAATATATAATCATTTCAGAATTTATATAAACAATAATTATAACCATGTTGATCAATTCACCTTTGCACTTAAGCTAAAGATATTCACTTATAAATTCAATGGTCATGATCATACCAGTCAACAATTCAACTTTGCACTACTGGCCAAAGAGAACCCATAGTCATGATCATACCAATAATTTACCCATCTTTACACTCAAGCGAAAGAGAATTTCAACATCAAGGTTATAAAAATGTTATATATGATTATAAAAATAATATGGTCAAAACATGGATTTAATTTCAAGAGCAATATTCATAAATCAACTATAATTTGGTTAGAAAAAGAAACCAATTTTGTCGTGAATAGTAACTCGTGAATAGTAACTTATGAATAGTAACTCATGAATAGTAACCCCGACACAAAAAGATAGAAATTCTATAATAAAATTCATACCAATATTTTGGTATAATGATATTGAAAGAATAACATTTCTTAAGCTTATAAACAATTTATTTTAATTGTTTACACTTTACTAAATAATGCATTTAATCATCTTAAAATGCCAAACTCATAATATTTCATCACCAATAACCAAAAACCCTCATCAAAAATCTGCATATACCTCATATAGGATTCTCAAGCCATAAAATCCTATTTTCCAATTTTCTTTCCTCACAAAACATATTTAATTCATTTACTCATAACTAGACCATTTTCATAAAAAATACTAAATCAGTTCCAAAAATATTTCTTTTCTGGGATTTAGCATAATATAGTCCCATAGTGAACATATATTTTTCTCAGAATTTTTAAAACTCATTTACTATTTTTTATATGGCCAAAACCACCGAATATTTAGACATTTATCAAAAATTGTACTTTTGTCCAAAAATTCTGAAATTTACAGAGTATACTTCTATCATACACATGTACTCCCAATAAAAATTTCATCAATTTTGGAGTTAACCACAAGGAATTATAAGCGGTTACTTTTAAAATAGTCTTTTCCCGTAAAATTCATAACTCTTAATCTATACATCCAAAAATCACCATTTTTGGACACAATCAATAAAACTCATCAAAATATCATTTCAAATTTTTTCAGAATTTTTGAAGGTCAGAAAAATTACGAAACTGGAAAATATAACAACCCTTAAAATCCCTTACTATCCCTTACAATCCCTTACTATCCCTTACCTCAAAAGAGCAGTACTTCTGACTGGATATCGGATATGATGCTGAAGAAAACTTGCACTGATGAATAGCAACTCACCAAGTATCTAAAAATTCACAAAATATGCTTCATAATATAGAGAGAGAAAGAGAGAAAGCTTATGTTTTTGGTGTGATTTTCAATTCTAACTTAGCCTTCTATTTATAGGAAATTTTTGGTTGGTTTGACCTGCAACCTGATGGCTTTACCTGCTACTATTCCCACCCACCACATTTGAAATATAATTCAGCACATTTCTTCACCAACCACAAGTGGGGCCCACCAATTCTAGAATTTTCCACCAAAATGATAAACTCCGAAAATTCAACAATTTCTGAACCAGTCATCTCGTAAAATTCATAATAAATCATAAGTTCATTTTTAACGGTTCAAAATTTGTGGGCATATACTCAACTTATATATGTATAACATATCCAAAAATTACCACGATCTAACGGTCGGATTAAAAATTATAACCCCCACAAAATATCTCAAAAACCCTGATTTTTAATACCTCCATTCTGACAAAAATACGGATAAAAATCTCAACATTAACTCCTTCATTTTTTAACCACAAAAATATATCCCTCATTTATATCCACATAAAATAAATATTTTCTTATCATATAAATCAATAATTAATTATTCATAAATAATATTACAGAATCACATTTATGACAACCAGGCCGTTCTCAGGAAAGAGGGGGCTTTCCAATAAGAATTTCTCCTTACTGGCGCGCAATTAGATGACCAAACCTCTCCTTAGACAGAAGTTTCTAGACATTGACAATAATGTTATCTAATAATATTATTCAAATAATATGAATTATTGATCTGATAAAGGAAAATACTGTGCAGCAACAATTATTGAAACAACAATAATATAAAATATCAACGCAACAATTATTGAATCAATAAAATAAAATATTGAACAGTAATTACTGTAACAATTATTGAGTAGTGCCTTCTTACGTAAGAATCAATAATTTCAAAAATACTATGCAATACCGTGTGCTACTGTGCAATAACGCGTATTACTGTATTTTAACCACCGGGTATTCCAACAGTGTTAACGGTAACAACTACGCCGTTATTTTTAAAAATTTAAATTTGTCGTTTTCTTCACCCGACAGTTATTCTGTTATGGGGCCCACAAATAGCTGCGCCGTCGTACGAATATTCCCCGACAGAAAGAATATTCCACGACCAAACGAATATTCCCCGACAACAATGATTATTTTATAACCACTTGTGTATTTTGAAAAAATTTCACATTTCTCCCATAACTTTAATTTTTTATCAATTTAACCATTTACTGAATTGTAATTATAAGAAAAATTGAATACTTTTATTTCAAAAAATTCGGGGTCTTACAATCTCCCCTCCTTATGAAATTTCGTCCTCGAAATTTACGTACCTGGTATTTCAAAGAATTGAGAATACATTCCTTTCATTTTAGATTCCGTCTTCCCTGTCATCATAATTTCTCCATTGCTCATCTCCTGTATTTCATATATCATTCTAGAATACAGCTTCAAAACAAGGGTTAATTTAACAAATTAACATATCACATAATATCCCGATATTCTGACTGACCAACAAATAAGCTTAGGTAGGACACACTAGCGAAGGATTTACTCATCTCTCCCCTCCTAGTTATATTCCCCGATCTCCGCCAGAGATCATATCCCTAAGCTCTGATACCAAATGTGACTTTGGACACCAACCTATGTCAGCACCTTACATTGATACCTATCAGCTTGCCACCGCAGAACGGCGTCCCCTACGGAGAGTCTGGCTTCGGTGCATCCCCCATCAACAGGAAGTCACCAGCGAGAGGCTCGGGGCTCTTTACTTATAGCTCTGATACCAAATGTGACGACCCCAAAATAGGTCCATTCCACCCAACCCATTCTGAGTCGTCAAATACATGGTACAGAAAATAACTACAACTTTATTACAACAATTGTCGTGCAAAATACAACAACACATATGATGTGAGTTTGGATACAAATATATACCAAATGTGACTCATGTTCCAACCGTGGACATCACCTCACAATAACACCTTACATAAAGGTATAGTCAAAAACTGTTTTAGAAATTAGAATCTTTGGGAAGTGCTCAAGGAAACCTTCGTACATGGGAGGCCACGCGTCTAGGTTATGATAGATATCATATGGCCACAGAATTATCCTTGGTTGACCCAATAGACCCCAAAGAAAAACGAGAAGATTACTATCATATTCTTCCCAATGGTGAGTCTTCTCTTGACTTATCATTATCTCCACTGTCTCTAATTGAGAATTATACTTCAAACAAACACCAAGATTATATAGGTAGTGCTTGTAGATATACTCGGCAAGCGGATGTGTACAATCATGTCTTATGATGACACGAGGTTGTATGTCGTTAGACATCTTGTATTATAGTGGCAGAACACCCTTCCAACGTTGGGTTCGCCTCACCCTATTTTTTTCACCAAATATAACTACTAAATGATGACCACCGTTCTATTCCTTTGTTACCCCCGCTCGACCCAGCTACACTCTTATTACCTGAAAGGAATTGTGAAGCAAAAGGGTGAGCACAACTAGCTCAGTAAAGAATATCATGACTAAAGATAAATAAATTATCAATAGTCTTCATCAATAATAAATCAGAGATTTAGAACATATGGTAGATGATAAAAAATTTCAACCATAGTTGCAGCGGAACATGCAATCCATTAGAAGAGTCAAATAGACTATAAAGTCTATTATCTTCTCCATGTTAAAAATCCACCAACAATATTTTATCCATGTAACATCACTCAACAGTTCCTTTCCACAATCATATGAATAACTCATAATCATAATTGTGACTATAAATTTTTCTTCGCACCCAGGACGAAGAATATTTTCATCACCTGTCTTTACCTGAAACATCAAAGATCATGGTTACACCAAATCACATTTACTGTTCATAATCATACGAATAACTTCATCTTTGCACTACGGCCATAGATATTCATTTGTATCACCAGTTAGTCATGTTCATCTCAACATTTGTTCATCTTTGCACTACTGGCCAAAGATATTCAACAACATGTCATCTTTGCACTACGGGCCAAAGATATTCATCAACAATTCATCTTTGCACTACAGGCCAAAGATATTCCTCAACAGTTCATATTTGCACTACGGCCAAATATATTAATATCTCAAAGAAATATATAATCATTTCAGAATTTATATAAACAATAATTATAACCATGTTGATCAATTCACCTTTGCACTTAAGCTAAAGATATTCACTTATAAATTCAATGGTCATGATCATACCAGTCAACAATTCAACTTTGCACTACTGGCCAAAGAGAACCCATAGTCATGATCATACCAATAATTTACCCATCTTTACACTCAAGCGAAAGAGAATTTCAACATCAAGGTTATAAAAATGTTATATATGATTATAAAAATAATATGGTCAAAACATGGATTTAATTTCAAGAGCAATATTCATAAATCAACTATAATTTGGTTAGAAAAAGAAACCAATTTTGTCGTGAATAGTAACTCGTGAATAGTAACTTATGAATAGTAACTCATGAATAGTAACCCCGACACAAAAAGATAGAAATTCTATAATAAAATTCATACCAATATTTTGGTATAATGATATTGAAAGAATAACATTTCTTAAGCTTATAAACAATTTATTTTAATTGTTTACACTTTACTAAATAATGCATTTAATCATCTTAAAATGCCAAACTCATAATATTTCATCACCAATAACCAAAAACCCTCATCAAAAATCTGCATATACCTCATATAGGATTCTCAAGCCATAAAATCCTATTTTCCAATTTTCTTTCCTCACAAAACATATTTAATTCATTTACTCATAACTAGACCATTTTCATAAAAAATACCAAATCAGTTCCAAAAATATTTCTTTTCTGGGATTTAGCATAATATAGTCCCATAGTGAACATATATTTTTCTCAGAATTTTTAAAACTCATTTACTATTTTTTATATGGCCAAAACCACCGAATATTTAGACATTTATCAAAAATTGTACTTTTGTCCAAAAATTCTGAAATTTACAGAGTATACTTCTATCATACACATGTACTCCCAATAAAAATTTCATCAATTTTGGAGTTAACCACAAGGAATTATAAGCGGTTACTTTTAAAATAGTCTTTTCCCGTAAAATTCATAACTCTTAATCTATACATCCAAAAATCACCATTTTTGGACACAATCAATAAAACTCATCAAAATATCATTTCAAATTTTTCTAGAATTTTTGAAGGTCAGAAAAATTACGAAACTGGAAAATATAACAACCCTTAAAATCCCTTACTATCCCTTACAATCCCTTACTATCCCTTACCTCAAAAGAGCAGTACTTCTGACTGGATATCGGATATGATGCTGAAGAAAACTTGCACTGATGAATAGCAACTCATCAAGTATCTAAAAACTCACAAAATATGCTTCATAATATAGAGAGAGAAAGAGAGAAAGCTTATGTTTTTGGTGTGATTTTCAATTCTAACTTAGCCTTCTATTTATAGGAAAATTTTGGTAGGTTTGACCTGCAACCTGATGGCTTTACCTGCTACTATTCCCACCCACCACATTTGAAATATAATTCAGCACATTTCTTCACCAACCACAAGTGGGGCCCACCAATTCTAGAATTTTCCACCAAAATGATAAACTCCGAAAATTCAACAATTTCTGAACCAGTCATCTCGTAAAATTCATAATAAATCATAAGTTCATTTTTAACGGTTCAAAATTTGTGGGCATATACTCAACTTATATATGTATAACATATCCAAAAATTACCACGATCTAACGGTCGGATTAAAAATTATAACCCCCGCAAAATATCTCAAAAACCCTGATTTTTAATACCTCCATTCTGACAAAAATACGGATAAAAATCTAAACATTAACTCCTTCATTTTTTAACCACAAAAATATATCCCTCATTTATATCCACATAAAATAAATATTTTCTTATCATATGAATCAATAATTAATTATTCATAAATAATATTACAGAATCACATTTATGACAACCAGGCCGTTCTCAGGAAAGAGGGGGCTTTCCAATAAGAATTTCTCCTTACTGGCGCGCAATTAGATGACCAAACCTCTCCTTAGACAGAACTTTCTAGACATTGACAATAATGTTATCTAATAATATTATTCAAATAATATGAATTATTGATCTGATAAAGGAAAATACTGTGCAGCAACAATTATTGAAACAACAATAATATAAAATATCAACGCAACAATTATTGAATCAATAAAATAAAATATTGAACAGTAATTACTGTAACAATTATTGAGTAGTGCCTTCTTACGTAAGAATCAATAATTTCAAAAATACTATGCAATACCGTGTGCTACTGTGCAATAACGCGTATTACTGTATTTTAACCACCGGGTATTTCAACAGTGTTAACGGTAACAACTACGCCGTTATTTGTAAAAATTTAAATTTGTCGTTTTCTTCACCCGACAGTTATTCTGTTATGGGGCCCACAAATAGCTGCGCCGTCGTACGAATATTCCCCGACAGAAAGAATATTCCACGACCAAACGAATATTCCCCGACAACAATGATTATTTTATAACCACTTGTGTATTTTGAAAAAATTTCACATTTCTCCCATAACTTTAATTTTTTATCAATTTAACCATTTACTGAATTGTAATTATAAGAAAAATTGAATACTTTTATTTCAAAAAATTCGGGGTCTTACACTATTTTACAAAATAGTAAGGACTGCTAACACAACTGACTGGAAACATCACTCCACACCCCGATTAGTTCTCGATATATTCTCGCCTCCTGAGAAAAATAGAACAAAAAGGAAAAGGGTGAGCTCAACTAGCCCAGTAAAGAATATTATGACTAAGATAATATACAACAAATTATCATTAGTCTTCAACAGGGAAAAATCTGATAAAATATAATAGACAATAAGTTCTAGATCAACAACTGCAATGAAAACATCAATCCATTAGAAGAGTCAAGTAGAGAATGAATTCTACTATCTTCTAAGATTTAAAAGTCCATCATCAATATTTTATCCCTGTAACAACAATCAATATATATCTTGAATCAAATATTCGTCTTTGCACTACAAGTCAAAGATATTCATTTGTATCACCAGTTGGTCATGTTCATCTAAACACCTGTTCATCTTTGCATTACGGGCCAAGGATATTCATCAGTTAATCATTCATCTTTGCACTACATGCCAAAGATATTCAGTAATATCATCATTTAGGATTGAGGATGATGAAAAATATTTTAAAAAAACGAATCCAATTAGATAAAAGGACAAAGATTAGGGATTCATACTTTAGATAATCCAAGTCTAAAAACGCTCCATAATATACCATAATGGAGTAAAATTCAAGAATGAAGATCAAAATATAGATGCAATCAAAGATAGTAACCATAATAGATATATTGGACAAAGAAGAGAAAATTTTATTTTTCTGTGAATAGTGTCGTATTCGTGAATAGTGCCGTATACGTGAATAGTAATCCCTACACAAAAAGATAGAAATTTCATAATAAAATTCATATCAATATTTCGACATAATGATATTGAAGGAAATAATATCATTTACGAAGAAAATAACATCTCTTACCTCAAAAGAACCGTACTTCCGGCTGAAATATCAGGTATAAGGCTGAAGAAAACTTGCACTGAATAGCAACTCTCAAAGTATCTAAATACTCACAAAAATACGCTCGATAATATAGAGAGAGAAAACTTATGAATTTTGGTGTAATTTTTAATTCTAACCTGAGCACCTATTTATAGAAAAATACTTAGAACGCCAAAGCAGACTAAATTAATAAAATAATATTATTATTTTTTTTCTTTACGCATGCCAAGACCAAGACCATCTGAGCATGTCATTCTTGAAAAATCTCAGCACATGTTTTCATAAAAAAGAAAAGTGGGTCCCACCTATAATTTTAATAAAAATATTTTATTTTCTGAAACTTCAATAATTCATAATAAATAGCTCTTTTATTAGAAAAATTAAAATCTCATGCCCTTTTCATAGGAAATTTAATTCTCTACAACTTTGTAGAAGAAAACTTTTCTAAATTCCAAACAGAAAATGTCCGAAATCCATATACGGATGATTTTTAATATATCTAGCTATTCCGACAAAATACTGATAAAACACCTCAACATTTATTCCTTCATTTATATCCACATAAAATAAATATTTTTTTATCCATCCACATAAAATAAATATTTTTTTATCCATCCACATAAAATAAATATTTTCTTATCATATAAATCAATAATTAATTATTCATAAATAATATTACAGGATCACAATTATGACAACCATGTCGTTCTCAAAAAAGAGGGGACTTTCCGATAAGGATTTCTCCTTACTGGCGCGCAATTAGGTGACCGAACCTCTCCTTAGACAGAACTTCCTTAGATATTACCAATAATTTTATCTAATAATATTATTCAAATAATATGAATTATTGATTTGATAATGGAAAATACTGTACAATGACAATTATTGAAACAACAATAATATAAAATATCAACGTAGCAATTATTGAATCAATAAAATAAAATATTAAACAGTAATTACTGTAACAATTATTAAGTCGTGCCTTCTTACGTAAGGATCAATAATTCAATAATACTGTGCAATACCGTGTGCTACTGTGCAACTACGCGTATTACTGCACTTTAACCACCGGATATTCCAACAGTGTTAACGGTAACAACTACGCCGTTATTTATAAAAACTCAAACTTGTCATTTTTTTCATCCGACAGTTTTCCGTTATGGGGCCCACAAATAGCTGCGCCATCGTACGAATATTTTTCGACAGCAAGAATATTCCACGACCAAACGAATATTTCCCGACAACAATGAATATTTTATAACCACTTGCTTATTTTGTAAAATTTACACATTTCACCCATAACCAAAGTATTATACCAAATTAACACCTTATTATTTAAAAAATAATAATTAGAGAAAATTCGATTTTATTTATGAATAAATTGGGGTCTTACATTATACAGTAACCAACTTTAGATTAGACAGTAATCAACATATATCTATTTAGTAACCAGAACATAAACACATTTTTTAGTACATTTTACAGTAAAAAATAACCAGTATAATGTGTTTGTTACCAACTAAAGACTAACAGTTGTATAAAGGTAACCAATGTAGCTAATAAGTAACCATGAATATAAAAAATATCAATACAAGTGTACATTAATATTATTCAGCAACCAAATAAATATTATACAGTAACCAATTAAATAGTATATAACAACTAATATATATAATCATATTAACAGTTGTATGAAGGTAACCAATGTAGTCAATAAGTAACCACCAATATAAAAGAAACAATTATAAAACACAATAACATTATACAATAACCAAATAAATACCTTACAGTGTCTAAATACATATTAGACAGTAACCAAGATATATGTAATTAGTAACCAAGATTATAAAAAATATTTTTACATTCATTTTACAACCAAAACAATCAGTAATGACTTTGTTACAAATTAAAGACTAACAGATGTATGAAGGTAACCAATGTAGTTAATCAGTAACCATCAATATAAAAAAATCAGTATAAAATACAGTAATATAATGCAGTAACCATGGTAATATTACACAGTAACCAAGTCAACATTATATACTAACCAAATCCAAATTAGACAGTAACCAACATATATTTACTTAGTATCCATAACATAAAACATATTTTTTCATGCATTTTACAGCAAAATCAAACAATATAAAAAACATCAATATAAAAATCCAACAGCTGCAGAAAGGTAACCAATACATTTAATAAATAACCATCAATATAAAAAATATTAGTAGAATATACATTTAAAGTATACAACAACCAAATAAACATTATACAGTAACCAAATCAATAATAAAAAATAACCAATTTATATGTACTTAGTAACAAGAATATAAAACATATTTTTACATGCATTTTGCAATCAAAACAGTCAGTATACTGACTTTGTGACTAATTAAAAAGCGAAAAACTTAAGAAAGGTAGCCAATATACGAGTATATAGTAATCACGGGGTAACTATATGCATATAAACTTTAAACTCAAATACCTCAGTATACAAATCTGTAACGAATCAATCAACAATCAAAGTTGTTACAGAGGCTGGTTACTGATCTTGAAGTTACTGTTGATCTTCTCTGATATTATCCGATCTCAGAGTTGCATCGCCGTTGGAGAATTCGTCTTCTTCGATATGTCGTTGCTATGTTCTTTCTGATCTCAAAGTTGTCTGTTTTCTTCATTAGCGTGAATTTAGGACCGGTTAGTTAGAAATATGAAAGTCGGTAACTGACGTGTATGTAGTCAATGCTCCATAACTTTAGTAACGTATTATTGTGTTGCGTTATTTTTATAATTATTTTGTGGATATTTTGTTTTTGTAAATACTTTATAATTATTGTATATTAGTGTTAAGGACCCAAAATATTATTCCGTCGAATCGTAAAAGATTTGAGACCCTAACAATCAATGTAAGACCCCGAATTTTATGAAATAAAAGTATTCAATTTTTCTTATAATTACTATTCAGTAAATGGTTAAATTGATAAAAGTTTAAAGTTATGGGTGAAATATGAATTTTTTTTTCAAAATAAGCAAGTGGTTATAAAATAATCATTGTTGTCGGGGAATATTCGTTTGGTCATGGAATATTCTTTCTGTCGGGGAATATTCGTACGACGGCGCAGCTATTTGTGGGCCCCATAACGAATAACTGTCGGATAAAAAAAACGACAAATTTAAATTTTTACAAATAACGGCGTAGTTGTTACCGTTAATACTGTTGAAATACCCGGTGGTTAAAATACAGTAATACGCGTTATTGCACAGTAGCACACGGTATTGCACAGTATTTTTGAAATTATTGATTCTTACGTAAGAAGGCACTACTCAATAATTGTTACAGTAATTACTGTTCAATATTTTATTTTATTGATTCAATAATTGCTACGTTGGAAATTTTATATTATTGTTGTTCAATAATTGTCACTGCACAATATTTCCCATTATCAGATCAATAATTCATATTATTTGAATAATATTATTAGATAGCATTATTGACAATGTCTAGAAAATTCTTATTGGAAAGCCCCCTCTTTCCTGGGAACGGCCTAGTTGTCATAAATGTGATTCTGTAATATTATTTGTGAATAATTAATTATTGATTCATATGATAAGGAAATATTTATTTTATGTAGATATAAATGAGGGATATATTTTTGTGGTTAAAAATGAAGGAGTTAATGTTGAGATTTTTATCCGTATTTTTGTCGGAATGGAGGTATTAAAAATCAGGGTTTTTGAGATATTTTGCGGGGGTTATAATTTTTAATCCGACCGTTGGATCGTGGTAATTTTTGGATATGTTATACATATATAAGTTGAGTATATGCCCACAAATTTTGAACCGTTAAAAATGAACGTATGATTTATTATGAATTTTACGAGATGACTGGTTCAGAAATTGTTGAATTTTCGGAGTTTATCATTTTGGTGGAAAATTCTAGAATTGGTGGGCCCCACTTGTGGTTGGTGAAGAAATGTGCTGAATTATATTTCAAATGTGGTGGGTGGGAATAGTAGCAGGTAAAGCCATCAGGTTGCAGGTCAAACCTACCAAAATTTTCCTATAAATAGAGGGCTAAGTTAGAATTGAAAATCATACCAAAAACATAAGCTTTCTCTCTTTCTCTCTCTATATTATGAAGCATATTTTGTGAGTTTTTAGATACTTGGTGAGTTGCTATTCATCAGTGCAAGTTTTCTTCAGTATCATATCCGATATCCAGTCAGAAGTACTGCTCTTTTGAGGTAAGGGATAGTAAGGGATAGTAAAGGATTTTAAGGGTTGTTATGTTTTTCAGTTTCGTAATTTTTATGAACTTCAAAAATTATGGAAAAATTTGAAATGATATTTTGATGAGTTTTATTGATTGTGTCCAAAAATGGTGATTTTTGGATGTATAGATTAAGAGTTATGAATCTTACGGGAAAAGACTATTTTAAAAGTAACCGCTTATAATTCCTTGTGGTTAACTCCAAAATTGATGAAATTTTTATTGGGAGTACATGTATATGATAGGAGTATACTCTGTGAATTTCAGAATTTTTAGACAAAAGTACAATTTTTGATAAATGTCTAAATATTCGGCTATTTTGGCCATATGAAAAATAGTAAATGACTTTTAAAAATTTTGAGAAAAATATATGTTCACTATGGGACTATATTATGCTAAATCCCAGAAAAGAAATATTTTTGGAACTGATTTGGTATTTTTCATGAAAATAGTCTAGTTATGAGTAAATGAATTAAATATGTTTTGTGAAGAAAGAAAATTGGAAAATAGGATTTTATGGCTTGAGAATCCTATATGAGGTATATGAAGATTTTTGATGAGGGTTTTGGTTATTGATGATGAAATTGTAAGAGTTGGCATTTTATGATGATTAAATGCATTAATAAGTAAAGTGTAAACAATTAAAATAAATTGTTTATAAATTTAAGTAATGTTATTCTTTCAATATCATTATACCGAAATATTGGTATGAATTTTATTGTAGAATTTCTATCTTTTGTGTCGGGGTTACTATTCATGAGTTACGAATATTACTCTTGAGATTAAAACTATATGTTGATCATATTATTTTTATCATCATATATAACATTTTTATAACCCTGATGTTGAAATTCTCTTTCATTGGAGTGTAAAGATGGGTAGATTAATTGTATGATCATGACTAGGGTTCTCTTTGGCCTGTAGTGCAAAGTTGAATTGTGACTGGTATGATCATGACCATTGAATTTATAATTGAATATCTTAAGCTTAAGTGCAAAGGTGAATTGATCAACATGGTTATAATTATTGTTTATATAAATTCTGAAATGATTATATATTTCTTTGAGATATGAATATATTTGGCCTGTAGTGCAAATATGAATTGTTGATGAATATCTTTGGCATGTAGTGCAAAGATGGCCTGTTGATGAATATCTTTGGCCTGTAGTGCAAAGATGAACTGTTGTTGAATATCTTTGGCCCGTAGTGCAAAGATGGTTTGTTGATGAATATCTTTGGCCCGTAGTGCAAAGATGGATTTGTTAGTATGATTATAAACAGGAACTGTGATTTGGTATAACCATGATCTTTGATGTTTCAGGTAAAGACAGGTGATGAAAATATTCTTCGTCCTGGGTGCGAAGAAAAATTTATAGTCACAATTATGATTATGAGTTATTCATATGATTGTGGAAAGGAACTGTTGAGTGATGTTACATGGATAAAATATTGTTGGTGGATTTTTAACATGGAGAAGATAATAGACTTTATAGTCTATTTGACTCTTCTAATGGATTGCTCGTTCCGCTGCAACTATGGTTGAAATTTTTATCATTTACCATATGTTATAAATCTCTGATTTATTGTTGATGAAGGCTATTGATAATTGAATTATCTTTAGTCATGACATTCTTTACTGAGCTAGTTTTGCTCACCCTTTTGCTTCACAATTCCTTTCAGGTAATAAGAGTGTAGCTGGGTCGAGCGGGGGTAACAAGGGAATAGAACGGTGGTCATCATTTAGTAGTTATATTTGGTGAAGAAAATAGGGTGAGGCGAACCCAACGTTGGAAGGGTGTTTTATCACTATCATACAAGATGTCTAATGACATACAACCTCGTGTCATCATAAGACAGGGTTGTGCTCATCCACTTGCTGAGTATATCTATGGGCACTACCTATATAATCTTGGTGTTTGTTTGAAGTATAATTCTCAATTAGAGACAATGGAGATAATGATAAGTCAAGAGAAGACTCACCATTGGGAAGAATATGATAGTAATCTTCTCGTTTTTCTTTGGGGTCTATTGGGTCAACCAAGGATAATTCTGTGGCCATATGATATTTATCATAACCTAGACGCGTGGCCTCCCATGTATGAAGGTTTCCTTGAGCACTTCCCAAAGATTCTAATTTCTAAAATAGTTTTTGACTATACCTTTATGCAAGGTGTTATTGTGAGGTGATGTCCACGGTTGGAACATGAGTCACATTTGGTATATATTTGTATCCAAACTCACAGCGTATGTGTTGTTGTATTTTGCACGACAATTGTTGTAATAAAGTTGTAGTTATTTTCTGTACCATGTATTTGGCGACTCAGAATAGGTTGGATGGAATGGACCTATTTTGGGGTCGTTACAATCAAGCTAAACGAAGATAGTACATTTATCATCTTTATGATTCGTTTCTCAGATCCAATTAAATAAGATAACTGGGCTTAGAATCCTTTTTTGGGCCCGGAACTCATTAGCCCAATTTACTAATAAACCCAATTTCATCCACTCCCCCCGATGCATAAAACATAAAAGTAAGGGTCCTTTACATTAATATACAACATTTAAAAAGTAATTACAAAAATAAAACATACACAACATAATTACAAAAATAAAACATAATCCCCTAAAATCACGTGTCATTATCAAGTAAGTTACCCAATTTCATATTTTAAATTAACCGTCCCTAAAATCATGCAACTTGACGTCGACACAACAGATCAACGACGGAGAAACAAAAATACGAAGCCGAAGCCTCCTGTCGCGACTAAACTCGTAATCGGAGAAGACAATTCCAGTTGTCGCGACGCTTCTCTAAGATCGAAAATAGCATACAAAATCAACAACGCCTTCAAGATCGGTAACCAAATACTGCAATGATTGTTAAACACACGATCAACATCAACTTCGATTAATAAATACTGAGGTATGATATTTTAAAATTTATAATCATATAGTTACCTATTGTTACTACGAATTACTATATTGGTTACCTTTCTTAAGTTTTTTGCACTTAAAATGATCGCACGGTAAGAATAATGAATGTTTTGATTGCAATATAAATGTTTTAATTGCAAATTTCATGTAAAAATGCAATTGGTTACTGATTAACATTACATCAGTTACTGTCTAACTATGTCTATTCTACTGTTTAATACTGGATTGGTTAATATATATTGGTACTGACTAATGTTACATTGGTTACTGACTAATAATGATTTGGTTACTGGGATCATTACATTGGTTACTGACTAATACTGAATCGACTACTGTATACCATTGCATTGGTTACTTACTAATAATGACTTTGTTACTGTGTAACATTATAATGGTTTCTGATGAAGACTTGGTTACTGACTAATGCTGAATTGGTTACTGCTTAACATTACATTTGTTACTGTCTGACTATGTCTATAAAACTGTTTAATGCTGGATTAGTTAATGCATAATGGTACTAACTAATGTTGCATTGGTTACTAATTAATAATGATTTGGTTACTGTGTACCATTACATTGGTTATTGACTAATAATGAAATGGCTACTGTGTACCATTGCATTTGTTACTGACTAATAATGACTTTGTTACTGTGTAACATTATAATGGTTACTGAGGAAGAATTGGTTACTGCTTAGCATTACATTGGTTACTGTCCGACTATAATATGTAATTGTTACTGACTTGGTTACTGAATAATGATGGCTTGGTTACTGTGTAACATTATATTGGTTACCAGCTAACATAGATTATTGACTATTAATGAATTGGCTACTGTGTACCATTGCATTGGTTACTGACTAATAATGACTTTGTTACTGTGTAACATTGTAATGGTTACTACTGAAGACTTGGTTACTGACTAATGGTGACTTAATTACTGCTTAACATTATATTGGTTACCGTCCGACTGTATATATTACTGACTAATAATGATTTTGTTACTGTGTAACATTGCACTGGTTACTGACTAATAATTACTTTGTTACTGTGTAACATTGCATTGGTTACTGACTAATAATTACTTTGTTATTGTGTAACATTATAATGGTTACTGATGAATACTTGGTTATTGACTAATGTTAACTTGGTTACTATTTAACATTATATTGGTTACCGGCTAACATTGATTTTGTTACTTACCAATACTTATTCTGTTGACAGACAATGGAGATGATTCCAGTTGTACTTTATTTCAACGGCACATGGGCTGATAGTAACCAATACACCAAATTTGAAGTTACCGGCATACTAGTTCCATCAACTATTTCTTTCAAAGAAATGCTAACCAAAATATACAGTGCATTACGGCTAGACACAAACGCAACAACATTGTCAATCAAATTTCAAATTAGAAGCGACATTTCACCGATCAGTATATCAGACGAAGCAACCTTACAATTCTTTCTGGAAATGAGTAGAAAATCTGATGAACAAGGTAAATTCCCACTGATTGTGGATATTGAACACAGAATGGGACGCACAACGATCATGCATAACTTGACAAATGTAGAAGAATCTACAATTTACGATGTAATGCCAATCAGATCAACACAAGGAAATTCAGCACTAGTTCGACTAGCAAGCCAATCATGCCAATTTGGAACGCAATATGTTGATCATCTTGCAATGGAAATTATTGAACAACAACTAGACAGACAACATGACAAACCATACGCAAGAGAACAATATGATGATGTAATATCGGATCCGAATGAACGTGAAGTAAAATTACATCAAACCTACACAGACAAAAAAATCCTTTCTCAAGCTATGAGGCTGCATTCAATCAGAAAAAACAGACAACACAAAGTCCAACGAACAAGTTATAGAGACTTTGTGCTAGTGTGTGTATGCGATAAAAATTGCAAATGGAAGATGAGAGCATCAAGTTTCAGAAAAACCAGTATGTTCAAGGTGAGAGAATTCAATGATATACACACTTGTTCGGTCAATGTATTATTGGGAGACCACAGACAGGCAAATAGTGAGTTGGTAAGTGAATGCATAATGCAAAAAATAACAAATTTGAAGAAAATATACACACCAACCGATATTGTTGAAGACATGATGTCAGAATATAATGTGTCTATCTCTTACCAAAAAGCATGGAGATCGAAGGAGAAAGCATTGGAAAAGGTGAGAGGAAATCCACACGACTACTCACTCATCCCATCATGGTTATACATGCTGAAGAAAACAAATCCAGGTAACACTCTAAAAACATTTATTGGTTTTACAGCATTAGACAGTAACCAATATGATGTTCAACAGTAACCAAAATATCATTACACGGTAGAATATTACCAATGTAAATTGTTTACTGATTAATATTGTATTGGTTACCTTCAGGCTACATGTTGGTTACTGAATAATGCATTGATTACCAAACATGTGGTTACCAAGCATTATTCATTAATATTATTCAGTAACCAAAATTGCATTAGTTAGTAACCAAATAAGCATTATGCAGTAAACAATAAAATATTACACAGTAACCAATACACCTTTAGACATTATGCGTGTTTAATTATTAAATCTTCAGACCATTTGTATGCAGTTATTATACATGTTTGGATACCTTAATACGCATGTTTATTTATTAAATATAATATACAAGTTATAATCAATTAACCACATTAACGGTTAACGATTACTAGTGATTTAGATACATTATACTACTTGTAATTCTAATGATATTGCTGATTTTCATATCAGGTTCCGTCACATCCCTTGAGTTGGAAACAAATGGCCGTTTCAAGTATCTATTCTTTGCCATTGGAGCGTCAATTCAAGCATGGCACCATTGTTTTCCAATCATTGTAATCGACGGCACATTCATACAATCAACTTACGGGGGGACACTACTGATAGCAAGCACACAAGATGCAAATCGAAATATTATTCCCATTGCTTTTTCAGTTGTTGACAGCGAAAATGAAATGTCTTGGAGATGGTTTTTCGTAAATTTGAGAATTGCTTGTGGAGTTAGGGAAGGTCAATGTATTGTTTCAGACAGGCATGAAGCCATTATACAAGGACTGAATTTTGTGTTTCCGGATATCATGCATGGTTCCTGCACATATCATATACTGAAAAATATAAAAAACAAATTCAAAAAGAAAGGAGAAGAAGTTAAACAAGCTTACAACGGGGCTTGTAGAGCTTACACTGTCGAACAATTCAACAAACACATGGCTGAACTCGATGCCATTGATCCTCGAATAAGGACATATCTGGAGGAAGAGGTCAGATTAGATAAGTGCACCAGGCTCCATGGGACTGTAAGTAGATACTCAACGATGACTTCAAACACAGCCGAATCTATTAACAATGCAATCAAGTTTATCAGGGATCTTCCAGTTGCGTCAATGATTGAATGCCTACGTTGTCTGGTTCAGAGATGGTATTTCACAAATAAACAATCAGCCATATCAACATTCACAACTCTTTCCACAACGGCTGAGAGAAAGTTGCTATCTAATATCTTAAAATCAAAGATACTTAAGGTAATTAATATTTGATTTAAATTATTGCGTCCTAATTTACATTTGCAACTTACTGATTATTATTAACTTGGTTACTTAATAAGTGTAAATTAGTTACTGTCAAACATTTTATTGGTTACTGACTATTGCTAGCATGATTACTATGTAACCATATAATGGTTGCTGCCTATTGCTAAGTTGGTTACTGTGTAAAATTATACTGACTAACAGTAACTTGAATACTGACTTGGTTACACACTAATGCTAACTTACTTAATGTGCAACATTATATTGGTTACTGACTACTACTGAATTTCTTACTGTGTAATTATAAAATGGTTACTGTATAATTCTTATTTGGTTACTGTTTCACATCATACTGGTTACTAATCAATACTGACTTAGTTAATATGTAACATTATAATGTTAATGGGATTTATAATTGTTTCTTTTATATTGGTGGTTGCTTATTAACTAAAATTCTTGTTCTAGTTATTTGATTATTGTATATTTGGCATGCAACTATTAATCTGATTGTATGCATTGCGTGTTGTAGGTTGAGACATCAAATTTAGTGATTTTCACTGTTTATGATATCTCTAAACAGTATATTGTGGACATCGAACAAAAGACATGCACATGCCGTAAATTTCAGTACCATGAAATGCCTTGTCCACACGCTGCTGCTGTTATAAGCAAGAGAAATTTGAACTGTTACGATTTTTGCTCAAGAAATTACACTAAAGCAACTTTGGTCGAGACATATTCAGCTTCCATCATGCCATTAGCTGACAAAGAAAACTGGGATGTATCAGAAGAAGTAAGAAACATATGTATAAAACCACCCAACACAAGAAGACCAGCAGGAAGACCAAAAAAAGGGAGGTACAAACACGGATCTGAAATCAAAATTCAAAACAAATGCAGCAGGTGCCAAGAAAAAGGACACAACAGAAAAACATGCAATAATCCCCCGATTTTAAGACCACTAAAAAGGATCTGATATAGTGCAGTTATATTAATAGTTTAAATACATGAATGTATTATTGTTTACTTTGAGTAACCATTAAACGATTGGTTTGTACAATTTTTGATTGTGTATAGTAAACAAAATTGTTATTCATTTATATATTGATTTCTGATTTCAATGAAACATTAACAATAACAGTAATCAAATAAATACATAACAGTAACCATGACAGTTTTTAATGGTAACCACATAATTACATAACAGTAACCATAACATTTACCACCTAATAACATAACAGTAACCATACTGGTTTTTAACCAAATAATTACATAACATTAACCATAACAATGTTTAATGGTACCCATATAATTACATAACAGTAACCATCACAGTAACCACCTAAATTCTTAACAGTAACAATACCATTTTATAAAGGTAACCACAATATAAACACCCTGTATATCCAGCAACATGTAATTACCATAACATTTACCACCTAATAACATAACAGTAACCATACCTAACCAAATAATTACATAACAGTAACCATAACAATGTTTAATGGTATCCAAATAATTACATAACAGTAACCATCACAGTAACCACCTAATTTTATGACAGTAACCATACCAGTTTATTATGGTAACCACAACATAAACAACCTTAATATCCAGCAACCATAACCCATGTATACTAACACATGCACACCTAACATGATACAATATTGTAACATTAACTGGTATACACACCAATATATTACATAACAGTAACCATAACAACCATACCAATTAACCAAATAATTACATAGCAGTAACCATAACAATAATTAATGGTACCCAAATAATTACATAAAAGTAACCATCACATTAACCACCTAATTTCATGACAGTATCCATACCAATTTATTATGGTAACCACAACGTAAACAACCTTTATATCCAGCAACCTGTAATTAAAAGGGTATTGAATTTTATGTAATCCATGTATACATAACACATGTACACTTAACATATTATATATGGCATAATACAATCTTGTAACTATCTGGTTACTATCAAATCATTATCTGGTTACCCCTTTATACATGATTGGTTACCAACTGTATGTTTGAAAAAAATTCAACAAACACAACTTAAAAAGAAACAAAATACCAACCAACAAACAATATCTCTTTCATTAATGCTAATAAAATCAAATATGTAATCCCATCTACATAAGATCCAATAAACATCAAAAAATCATAAACCATACACAAATGTTGTGTATAACACCAATACTTAATAAAAAAATACATAACAAAATTAATAAAGACAAAACAACAAAATCCGAACTAATCAAAATCTGGAACAAATCTTCCTGGAAATTCTCTATCAGTATCATAGCCCTCCAACTGCTTGTTCCTTGCATGCATATATAGGTTTGTGCATAACTTTTTCCGATACTGCACAATGGGAAAAGGAATAGGAATCTGATCAAACTTCTGATGAATGACATGCTCAGCAAAACATATTGTGAACATCCCACAATCACTGTAACAACAAACAACATATAACAAAGATAAAGAATAAACTCCACCTATATATAATAATTAAAAAAATGTACACAAAATAACCCTTACCCCTCTACTTGTTCAGGAACCGTCTCAGCAAATTCCAACTCAATTATATCATCTTCGTCCTTGTTGCGATACGGGTCACTGCTGAAGTCAATGTCAGCCCTATCCTTCCAAAAACCAGACTTGCGCAATAGAATAGGAAGAATGAAGATGTACGACTCACAAACATCAGATATTTTAGTTTGCATGGATTTCCTTTTTGGTTGTAAAGAGTTGTAAACAGTTAGACACCTACGATGCACATCAAAAGTCAACAACAACCAATGGTCCGGTGATGACATATGAATTGGGAACAACACATAGTCAACGTTCCTCCATGGTGTGTTGACATCCATAAACAGCCCACGTATGTATTCAGCAACATCACCCTCCCCAGACAGAACAATTTTGTCACAATTTTTTTTTGTATACTCATCGAAAAGAGCAGTGATCTTGCTGTGAAACCAACAATCCGTGGTCGTTACCCTTATAGGAACACTTTCGGAATGTCTTGCCATTTTACGGAAATAATACAACGCAACATTGATGTGCTGAGCCAAAAAAAAAATAATAGGATATTAACAGTTGTTGGAAAATGCAAGTATGTGATGAATGTAACTAAATAATGTAAACATAACTATAAAAACATAAATTTTTAAAAAAAATACTCACATCGTCGTCTAACCACTGCCCAGGCGTCTTTAATTTATAGAACCACATCTTCGATGATATTGCAATTGATCCAAATACAAAAGAAGGCAAGATAATATCGTTCTTTCCAGGAAATTTGTCCGTCCTTCAGTATAATAACATAATATTAGTATACAGACTAACATTAATAATTACCGTATTAATATACACACTACTACAAATCAAACTTGCACGTTCAATAATTAACATACTAAACAACCAACTTAATTTTAAACAATACCCTGATAACCAACAAATATTAAAATCAAAACCATAATCAAATAGTAACTAACACATAACTAATAGGTAACCAAAACATAAACTAATATTAATCAGAATATAAAGTAATAGCAACCATAACATTTATTAAGTAAACACCCCATTTATTTAATATTAACATTTATTTAATATTTAACATTATGCAGTAACCAAAACAAAATTAGTCAGTAACCAATTAAGCATTATACAGTAACCAATGCAATATTACACAGTAAACAATACAGCTTTCTACATTAACCAATGACAGTAACCAAAACAGCATTATATAGTATAATGTTGCCCAGAAACCAATACAGCAAACCAAAATCAGTAAATTAAACAACAATTTAATTTTAAACATTAATCTGGTAACCAAACCATAATCACATAGTAACCGAAACATAACTATTAAGTAACCAAAACTTAATCTAATGGTAACCAGAATATAAAGTAATAGTAACCATAACATTTATTTAATAATAACCATATGTTACTACAATAATACAAACTTATTTGTTTCATAAAAAACTATAGCATTGTTAACAACAAAGAACAAACCTTTTTCTGTTGTTTATTCCAATTTTGAACCATTCTTCAAACAATGCCTCTTCAAATTTTGAGGGCATCTCCATGCATGATTTGGGGAATGCACTTAAACGTGCAAGTGTTTGACTAGCAGCACCCACTACAGTACATGATGAACCAGCCGATCCGAACTCTGCTGTATATGGAGAACGTAAAATGGCACTCTTTACAGTTTCACGTACAGGTCTACCACCGGCTTTGTGAAGACTCTTCTCCAATTCGTCACACTTTGCTATATCCTGAGTGGTGAGAACCATAAAATCAAGAGCATACCTGCTTGCTGCCTCACATTTCATCCCCTTTTTCAGTTGACATAAAAAGGTAATATATACGATTAGTAACCTGAATAACGTAAACTATTAACCAACTGACTGTACAACAGCCAACAAACTTAAATGAACATGATATATTAGTAATCTGAATAACATAAACTAGTAACCAAATCATAATATAATAGTATCCAAATTACAATATAATGGTAACCAAAACATAATATCATAGTAACCAATTCAATATATGATGGTAACCAAAGCATAAATAACATTTAAATAAATGATGGCACATAATTATAACACTAACCTTATCAGCATCATACACAACAATCTCTTTCCCAGTACATTGGCTTAATATGTCAAAAGATGGCATGTCATTATAATTGTCAATCTGCGCAAAATAAATAACAATTTAATAATTAAAACAAAAGACATATATCACATAACAAAAACAAACAAATATGTCTAACCTTGACATCTTCTTCATCATCATTATTTTTTTTTTCATCAGGATCTTCAACCATAACATCACGTTCAACTTCATTAGCAATCTCACTTACATTCACATCATTATTCTCCACGAGAATTGACACATCATCACCAACTTCATTACCCAATTCAATTTCATTCACACCCTTCTTCTCAACTTCATCCAACACATCATCACCATCATTATTCTTATTCACCTTTGAACCATAATCAACAACCTCATCAACATAGACTTCCTCCACCCTAACATTAGCATCCTCATCAGCAGCATCATCAGCAACTTCACCACCTTCACCGCCTTCATCTCCTTCATCTCCTTCATCTCCTTCATCGTCATCGTGGTCATCATCATCATCATCATCATCATCATCATCACCACCATTGTCAGAATCGTCATCATCTGAATCACCATCAAGCTTTTTGCCCCCTACGTCTTTGATAGCACGTAACTCATCTCTAATAATAAACCTAAGATCCCTGCATAACTGAACATGTAAAAGTTGCATTTCATCTTTGATATCAGTTCGCAACTTTCCAAATTCTTTCTTCAATTCATAAACTTCTTTCTTCAATTCAGACACTTTCTTCTCCAACGGCTTAGACCGTACATCAATTGCCTCTTTCACAACAGAAATATCAACGCCAATGTTGTCTGCCTTCACTTTTTATCTACTTTTTTTTCACCATCCTTCCCATTAAAAAAGTAAAAACCGCCCAAATCAAGCCGATCCTTCTCCTCGGCGGTGGGAATCAAACGGTTTATCCTCAGCTGAAAAATAATAAGTATACTTAAATATATCATCTAACAAACAATGTACAATTACATTGAAATAAACAGTAAATAAAGAATCATAAACACATAATCAGTAACCAAATACATATATACATGTAACCAAATGTATAATAAGTAGTAACCAGCTAAATTTATAAATGTAACCAAATGTGTATATTCGGGTAACCAACAACAATGTTGTTAGTAACCTGAATGTAATCTTATCAGTAACAGTATTTGAATATTCAATCAACCAAAAACATTGTTATTATTAACATGCATAAAAAATAATCAGTAACCAAATGTGTATATAAAGGTAACTAACTACATTGTTCATAGTAAACTTCACATAATATTTTCAATTATCAATTATATAACTAAAGGTAAATCAACATACCTGTCCAGAACAAAACACTAATTCATTCAACTTGTCATTTGAAAGCGACTTCGTTAACTCCTTCCATTTGAATAAACGGAGATCCGACGGATGCTCGTCATTGCATATACCCCGATTTTTGAATGTCGGAATAGTTTCAAACATAAATACTTGGAATACATACGGAAGCCCGTTCAACTTGTACAACTTGGTATAATGATCCATGTAAAAATTGTATGTTGAAACACCATTCTTTCCTTTCCTATAACGCCCCTTCAAAGCATTAGACAAAGAGTACTTTGTCATCTCAAAAGCAACTTTCCCCTAAGGAAAACTACTAACATCGCCATAACACAAAAAATCAACCATTGCCTCATCAACGTAATTTTCAGAAAATGTGCACATAATGAAATTAAAGACCAAAAATATCATAGACATCTTAATAGCCTCGTCATCATCGTCAAAAACTGCCTTCCTATATATCCTACCTATACTACTACGTGTCACAGCTTCGTCACCAAAAAACTTACCAATAATCAAATTATCCATACCTTTATATGGAGTTATATCATCCTCACCCTTCCATCTCAACCCAGATATCATACAAAACTCAGGTAAACCGAACCTGACCCTTTTCTCTCCGAACAAAAACCACATTTCATCGTCATCCCTCTGGTGAACCTCCCTAACAAGAGCGTGGTGAATAATCTGGGAATACATTTGGTGCTCGCCAAACTCAAGAAAATACCCAAAACATGTTGCCTTAAATTTATCCAGCTGACTCTTATTCAATTTATTTGCAATGATACTGGGGACTTCCATGTCGCACCAATATATCACTTTTCCATTGAATTTTCTGTTGCATTCTTCATAATAAAGATCCCATAACTGCAAGTAAACAAAATCAGATTTACAAAGTTAACTAACCAGTCATATGATAGTAACCAAAATAACATAAACAAGTAACCAATATAGCTTTAGTCAGAAAACAAAACATCATTAATCAGTAACCAATCTAGCATTAGACAGTAACCAAGTCATCGTTACACAATATAATATTTAGACAACAGCCAACAAATCATTAGACATTAACCAAGACAATAACCAAGACAGAATTATACATTAAACATCAATTTGCAAGAAGGTAAACAATGTAAATTGGTTACTTATTAACGCTATCTTGGTTACCTTCATGCAACATGCTTGTTACTGTCTAATACATTGGTTACCAACCATGTGCTTAGCAATCATTAATCATTAACCATTCAGCATTAATCAGTAACCAATATAATGTTGCACAGTAACCAATACAGCTTTATACAATATACTGGATAGACAGTAACCAATACATCATTAGACAGTAACCAAGACATCATAAGACATTGACCGAGACGTCATTATACAGTAACCAATACACACATAATACAGTAACCAATAAATCATAAGACATTAACCAATACACTTATAAGACAGTAACCAAGACATCATAAGAGTAACCAATACATCATTAGACAGTAACCAAGACATTATAAGACAGTAACCAATACATCATATGACAGTAACCAAGACATCATAAGACAGTAAGCAATACATTAAAAACACAATAACCAAGACATCATTAGACAGTAACCAAGACACACAAGACTGTAACCAATAAATCATAAGACAGTAACCAAGACACTCATAAGACAATAACCAAGACATCATTAGACAGTAACCAAGACATCATAAGACAGTAACCAATACATCATAAGACAATAACAAATACACCATTAGACAGTAACCAAGACATCATAGGACGGTAACCAATACATCATAAGACAGTAACAAAGATATCATTAAATAGTAACCAAGACATCATAAAACAGTAACCAATTCAGTTTTGGTTACCTACATGCAACATGGTGGTTATTATCTAATGCATTGGTTACCAATCATGTGGTTACTAAACATTAATCATTAATATTATGGAGTAACCAATTAAGCATTGTATAGTAACCAACTAAGCATTATACAATAAACATTAACAACATTTAAATTAACACACCTTTAAAATTCGTTGAGTTGGAATTATCTTCTGGATAAGCACTTGAGCTTCATTCTTCACAGTGACATCAAAATTAGAATCTAATTGCACTTCGGAATGTTTGACATCGCTATGTATCACCAAACTACTCTCATTCTTACTCGATTTATAACATACATCCTTCCCCTTTCCCTTCCCCTTGCTCTCCACAACAAATTTCTTCAATTTCTTAACGGAACTACCCTCCACAATCCTTTTCCTCTTCCCATCCTTCTTCCTTGTATCAACCATTCTATACAAAACATAAAAACAACAAAAACCAAAACAATGAATACTGCATTCTGTTAGTAAACTACTATAATATATAATACATTAAACTATTAAGAAAATACTCACTTGAAGCAATAATAAACACCAGATTCGATCAATGGAGAAGAATAACGAGTAACAACTACAGTGAACCAGACGAGTAAGAACGACAACGACAATGAACTAACGAATAACAACGACAAGGGCGAACAACTCAACGAGTATGCCGAACAACTATGATATAGACGAAGAACGAACGAACAAATATGAAGAAGTAACAGATGATAGATGATAGAAGCAATGGTTTCAGCAAGGGTTTGGTAACTGCAGAGGGTTTGGTAACTCCGATTACGTTTAGTCGCAACAGATTGATAAAAGCAAGGGTTTCAGCATGCAAAAGAGGTTTGGTAACTGCACAGGTTATCACGCTATTCAAAAAAAATACAAATGACAAGCGGTTATCACGCTAGTTTCAAACCATTAATATTTATCTTTAATCCTAGATATATTACTATTGTAAATATATATGATAAAATATTATATTTTTGTAATTATTTTATTAATGTATGATTTTTGTAATTATTTTTATAAATGTACTATATTGTGTAATTGTTTCTAAAAGTAAAAAGAAGTCTATAAATGAAACACATGTATTTTAAAAAAAAAAACATTATGATTTATCGATCTATATATTTTTTTTAAATAAAAAATTTATTATTAAAAAAAGTAGTAGTCCTAGCTGAACTTTTGATATTAAGTATCACTTTCTATTATTCACCAACAAACATATTATAATCTATTTAAGTAGAGTTTCTTTTATCAAAAAGGTACAAATTAAGAATTGGCACACTCAACGTACAAAATTATTAATCGAACCGGCCACCCACGGGATTTTGTCGCAATGTGCTACGAAAACCTAGACTAGTACTAGAGAAAAGTTTAATATATATTTAAATAATACTATTATCACATAATATTCATATATACACATATACATGCTGCAAGTCACACATGTCTGGCGGGGACCCACAATATATATATATGTGTAAATAAGCATTATATGACTCTATTTTATGTGATAACAGTATTATTGTATAAATTTATAGAGAAACCTTTAAAAAACACAACAACTTTAGACGACCTTTGACAATTAAATTAACTAATGCTATCTTTGTCTTTAATTAAATTAAATATATGAAGTGCAATACAGGTACGAAAGTGGGGTTAAACAGTAATGATAATTAATGACTTAATTAGCTAAAACTAACTTAACTACCACAATACCTAGTTATATTAATATGTGGGGGGTAATTTTACTTAATTACTACAAATCTAAGATTCCATCGAATAATCGTACGGAAGGGTTTCCCTTTGCACTTTACAATAAACCGTGGTTCAATTCATTTGGAGGATTCAAGAACCGCAACTCACATGCACCTCAACCATAAATTCAAAATCCAATGGAGCATCCAAGGCAACAACTGGAATAAAGTTTATAGAATTCTAAAGATTAATGCCTACTTGCATATATGGTAATTGAAATTATATATCGTACCATCCAAACAAATGTCGGGTTCAGACCTCCAGTTTTAACCATTTTATATGAAGATGATTCATAACATGTATTTATTATGGATCAAAAATAGACATACACCATCTCTATCGTTCAATTAATATAGGAACCAACATGCGAGATTAACTCGTTGTCAGCTATTAATAGTAGCGGATGAAGCTGAAAATAGTACCGGCGTCCGCTATTAATAGAAACAGATAATGCAAAAAATAGTACCGTCATCCGCTATATATTATTAGTAGCGGACGTCAATTAATCTCGATCGTTCTATATTGAACGATAAAGATGATACTTTATGTCTATTTTTAATCCATAACAAATATATGTTATGAATCATTATCCATATATAAACTCCATTACCCAGAGTAAACCTGAAATAAGCACATATTGACACATTGTTCTTCATCAAGTATGGATTTAACTAGAACAAGAGTGCGCATTCATCCATTCCATTTCCATCTCGTCTAGTAATTTTATCAGGCAAAGTAACCAAGACTCTGGGAAGATATCATATAATTAATCATCATTTCATTATAAGAGTCCCGTTTCTCATTTTTTTTTAATATAATAACAGTTTGATGTGTTTTAGATAATACAAATGACACAATATACTCATGTTTATTACTACAATCTTAATATTATATATGCTATCTCTACTATATTAACCACTCGTATTATTTTATATAGGAGTGAACATGTAACAAAATTATCAATCTTTTATAGACATCGATCTTAGGCATCTAAGTTTTTCTGTTTTTGTTTCTAATTATCTTTTATCTAACCAACTTAAAAAAAGAAAACCATATATTAACCATCATCCTCATGATCAATCCAATAGCAACACATGAATATGATCTACGTACACCATCCATTTACAAACACTACGGTCGTAATTTAAATAAAAAAACTATACCATAACATATATAATGTTATGGTAAGAGACTTGTCTATCTCAACATTATAAATGAATTGTATTTTTAAATTATGGCCGCCAAATATTCTATAATGAACGGTTTGAGATGTGGTAATCATATAAAATCTTATATCCATCATTATGCTATGCATCAAATTTCTCTCTCTCTCTCTTTATATATATATATATATATATATATATATATATATATATATATATATATATATATATATATATATACAGAGAGGATCTCCAGCGGACCAAAAAAGCGGACCAATGAACGGACCAAGGCAAAAACACGCGGGTTTCAGGATGCGGGTCGGTTCGACCCACGGGTTGACCCTGAAACCCGCGTGTTTTTGCCTTGGTCCGTTCATTGGTCCGCTTTTTTGGTCCGCTGGAGATCCTCCCCGTATATATATATATATATATATATATGGGTTAATGGAAGACTCTCAAATGTACACAATTTACGATCGTAGAGTTAAGTCACTCTACGATACGATTGTCGAGTAATCACTCTACGTTTCTACGGTAGTAGAGTGACTACTCTACTACCAGTTAGTGATTACTATACGATCGTAGTATGAATTAAGTCTACGATCGTAAACTGTGTATATTTAGAAATTGCACAGCTGTGCACCTCTATTTTTTCAATATATAATATATATTTTGAAGACATAAAGAGGAGAATGTCAACCCAATTTCAATTTGGGCCAAGCAATTGAGATTTCTAGGCCTACTGAACTGAGAAGAATTGAGTACAAGAAAAATATAGCAAGTTTTTGTCCTTCAGCTTCAATTGTTTTCCGCGCTTACTTTAGTTTGTACATGTCCCTAATTTTGGTTTTTAGAACCAGAAAAATGAAATGTGTATTATAAAGACGGAGTAAATTCAACCCAACTTGTCAGGAAGGATAGTATTATGTTGGGAGTTATTATGTATTTTTCAATCCCGATCTTCACCAGGCACACGCTTCAAAATCTTCTCAACAAAATTTACTCTATTTTAATCTCATGACATGTACACAACGAAGAACATATATAGTGCATTTAATTGTCATATCGATTCCTAGCTAATTATAACAGGAGCAAGAACAAATTAATTTCTAGGACCGGAGCTAGGATAACCCATACGCGTTGAGATCTTGAATTTTTCAATGCATGGAGCCATGGATTATGGAGGGACCGATCTTTATGGGTAAATAAATAATACTCCACCTAAATTTCCCCATGCATGCATGCATGCATGGGCTGGAATATATATATATATATATATATATATATATATATATATATATATATATATATATATATATATATATATATATATATATATATAACATTTCATTCTCATCCCTTCTGTTTTAGATTAAGAACATGCGCAGTTTTACACAGATCTATGGCAAAAATTCCAAAAAGGTCGCAGTCTTTCATCATCGATCGCCATCAAGTTTTTTTTATAAATGAAAACTGTGTTCTATATATACTAATTATTAGCTAGATAAATGAGTTGATTATCTCGAATCTGCTCACTTCTTTGCAAGTATTTCCATTCACGCTATAAATTGAGAGAGAATTACAAGGCACTTCAATAACTTAATGCATGGGTAACAATTACAAATATGAATTACTTGAGAGAGACCCTAAAGAATAGAAGAAGTTGACGAGGTCGATCAATTATTAACAGAATGACCTATGCCCGGGCTGTGTCCCGGTGTCGTGGGCCGAAAATCATTCACTTGTTCCATCTTATTATTATTTGTAGTAGTAGTAGTAGCAGTATGCTCTTGGGATGAATCAATTGCAATGGTAGTACTCACATCCTTTGTTGCTTTCAAACTGTTCTTATCATCATCATGATGCTTAGACTTCAAATGCCTTCCCTCAACACATATAAGTTCATGACATAAAATCAACACTAGAAGAAAACCAAATGACCCCATAAATCTATTCTTTGCCATATATATATAATTGATAGTATATGTATATATATATATATATATATAGAGAGAGAGAGAGAGAGAGAGAGAGAAGAGGGAGATCAGAGTTCGATATTTTTATGAGGCGTAAAGAGGGAGTTAGTTTGTAAGACTCTTTATGCAACTGTAGTATTTATATAGGAAGGGTATGTGAATAGTGCCCAGAGTAGTGGGAAGATTCCATGGAGTAGCATAATATAAATGGAGAAAGATATACAGTAGCAGTAGAATAGGAAAAAAGTGGAATTGGACGGTTTGTTTTGAGAGTTTAAGCCCAACCTCTCATGAAGGAAAAAAGTTTATATGCACCACTATCTATATATCATCTAGACACTCTTTGCGATCTAGTTGTCTATATTCTGGCTCCCATGGCCCCTGCCTTCAAGTATCAGTTTTTCCAATGGTCTCAATTTCATTGCATATATGGCCATAATACTGCTATACAAACTGGTAGCTAGGTTTCTATAAAACTAAATTAGATATATATATATTTTATTTTTAATTCTATTTGAATATATATATATATATATATATATATATATATATATATATATATGTATATATTTAAATGATAAAATAACATGAAAATTTTAACATGCCTATATATTCTTGAAGATAATGCATGTGTTATCGTGTCTTCATTACTACATTTCTAGCAAATGTTAGAAATATATGTGAAAAATAAAGTTTTACATATTTCTATAAAGCCAAGTCACGGCCAAAAAAGCCAAAAAAAAAAGAAAAAAAAGAAAAAAGGAAAAAAAGGTAACTAAATAATATGTAGACAGACCCACTTTATCAAGGTTCCTAACTTTTAATCAAATATATACTGACCCTAGATTTGCTTGGTTCTCAGCAAAAAGAAAGGGATGAAAATAAATATCGTTTCCTCGTGTGGATATTGCGTAGGGGAAATGAGGAGAAAGAATATACTGGTATGACTGTGACACATCCTTTTCCTCAAGTATATTGGTAACAAATTAGAAACGCGAAGTATGAATATCAGACGTACATATATGGAGTATAAAACTTTCATTGTTTTGTTGATTAATTAGCTAGGTCTTCAAGACCTAATTAATGATAATATTCAAATCACAAAACCAAAGAAAATTATAAATAACAATGTAGGAGCCCACATGGAAAGAATTTTTATTGAATATCAGATATTCATAAAATTTAAAAACCTGAGTTAGCTAGGTACATATTTTAATGCCAACTTGACCGGAAAACCTAACAACCTAGCTAGTTATAGTCCTCCTATATAAGGCCTTAATTATACCGTACAAAACAAAATGAAATTAGTGAGATCTCTTGGACCAGTAGTAGTCCACATTCATCATCATCTTTAATTTTATTTTGTTGATCAAAATGGATTATCACCTTCCAAAGAAGTCAAGGGCTAGCTGCTGCTGCTGCTGCTGCAGCAGCATTATTATATATATAGTTTAACTTATAAAACAAACAGATACTCTTCCTTCGTCCTTCCCTTAAATTCCAAGTTCCACTAACCATCGCAATATATATAGTAGTCTAGTGTACTTAATTGAACGGTTCCGGCGAGGCTAGCTAGCTAAAGCTAGCTAAGTTTAATTGCTTTTCTTTGACTTTTAGCGGTTACACAAACCCAACTTTACAGTAGAGATCGACCCCTACTTAACCTTTCTGCATTCCAAACCTAACATTTTATAAATATTAATTAGCCATATACATATATATATATATATATATATATATATATATATATATATATATATATATGCCAAGATTCTTTTGCAGTTAAAGGCAAGATTGGACTCGTGAAGTATCAAAAGGTGGTTTCCCTAGATTAAGGACCTAAGTATATTACCCGGTTTTCTCGTAGTAGATTATTTTTCAAATTATAAGATTATTATTGAAATTCTAAATAAAATTAATTTTAATCATTTTCAGATTCATGATATGAATTTATGCATTTAATTTAAGTCAATAGTCTATTATGAATATTATAAAAAATATCTAAAAAATACTACTAGTTATAAGATTTATTATTTTTAAAATTTAAATAAATGATCTCAATATATTAAATTTAAAAATATTTTAAATTAACTTTTAGAAAGTCAATATTAAAAAGTATAAAATTAGTATTGATTAATTAATTATTCCCAGACAAACTCTAGTGGACCCTAATTTGCTTGATTAGTTATATATAGTTAGTAGTAGTATCTTCGGTCCAATCTGTTGATTCCTTTGTGATATGATTTTATTTAGTTGTCGCCTTTAATGGGGTTGGTGAATTAATATAATTTTAGATCGCGATAGCTGCTTGTTCAATTGTCGGTTTGAAAGTTCGGTTGCAGGTGTGTCCTGCGGATTGATTATCTGTGGACTTAAATACAAAAGTTTTTATTTTTATTTTGACGTTTTCGTTAATGAATTTAGGTCTAAGTCAGAATCTTCTGTGAAGGTATAATTTACTGTTAGTGCAAATTTGTGCACATTGAATCAATTTTGCATTATTAATTATTCATCAATATTATTATCTCCGTTCTTAAAAGATTGTCGTTTAAGGTTTTGACACATAGATTATCATTTACCAAGTAAAATTTGTTTGAAATTTCATCACTACTCCTTTATGAAAAGTTGAAAATAATTAATACAAGGGAGAAAATTTCTTGGGACAATGAGAGAAGGTAAAGGTAATATAGGAAAATAAATAATTTATTCTCCTCGAAAATTATAAACGACAAACTTTTTGAAACAAATTTTTTCTTTTAAAACTGTTAGAGTGTGATTATTTGGACAGTGAGAGAGTCCTTATTAAAGTAAGATTGTATTTTTTTATTTGGTGGGATAAGGAGCTTTAATTTGGGAAGGAATCTATTAGCCATTAATTGCAGTTATAAGGTGATTCTGAAAAGGACTCCTACTCCTATCTATAAATACATCAATATGCAAGGGATTGAAGGAGGAAGGACGCAAGAGATACAACACAAATACACAACTTGTACTCTCAATATTATTATAGTGGATTACTCTCTCTCCGTGATTTTTCTCCAATTGAGTTTCCACGTAATTCTTGTGTCTTGTGTTCATATTTTATATTTATTTATTTACGTTTATGTGAGTGTGTTTCGTGAGTTTGATTTCACAACAATTACTCCATCAACCGGGCGCTATTTTGGCCTGCTGTTTTGGTGATTTCGTCAGGCGTACAAAATCGGGCGTTAACATTGGCGCCGTCTGTGGGAAGCAAGACACTTGTTCTAGTGTCGATTTAAAATCACCGATTCACTTAAGGAGATAAGTGATTCTTTTTTATTAAAATAAATATATACGTGTACGTGTGTATATATGTATTATATCAATAACAATTGAAGCATGATCGTAATTGATTATTGATACAATTTTACATATTCTCTAACTTATATTATGCATGTAGTGATAGTATTCACATGATGTATGTAAAATCTAAACATTAACACTTTGGTCCAGGTGATGATAAATTGGTGTTGAGTCACCGCACCAGTAACGAATTCAGCCAGCGCAAAGATAAAAGTTTAAATTTTTATATCATTGAAGTGCTTTAAAAGCGGCTTCGGTTTCATCATCAATCACAGACTGAAGAAAATTTGGATGATAAAAATCCCGAGGATATAAATCCAGTGGATATAAATCCAGCGGATATAAATCCCGAGGATAAAAATTTCGAGGAGACTTTTTGTATACTCTCTTATTTTAAGTTCCTTGTAAATAAGAGACTGGGGGCAATGTTGGAGTGTGATTATTTGGATAGTGAGAGAGTCCTTATTAAAGTAAGATTGCATTTTCTTATTTGGTGGGATAAGGAGGTTTAATTTGGGAAGGAATCTATTAGCCATTAATTGCAATTATAAGGTGATTCTGAAAAGGACTCCTACTCCTATCTATAAATACATCAATATGCAAGGGATTGAAGGAGGAAGGACGCAAGAGATACAACACAAATACACAACTTGTACTCTCAATATTATTATAGTGGATTACTCTCTCTCCGTGGTTTTTTCCCAATTGGGTTTCCACGTAATTCTTGTGTTCATAGTTTATATTTATTTATTTACGTTTATGTGAGTGTGTTTCGTGAGTTTGATTTCATAACAATTACTCCATCAACCGTTGGCGCTATTTTGGCCTGCTGTTTTGGTGATTTCGTCATGCGTACAAAATCGGGCGTTAACAAAAACGACAATCTATTAAGAACGGGAGAGTATAACTTTACACTAATAATTCCCCTTTTTGTACTTCTCCGTGCACAAGAGATATTTACAGTCAAATACATAAACGTCCATGTCTAATATATATATATATATATATATATATATATATATATATATATATATATATATATATTACTTAATATTCCATATAAGATTTCATTACAGATTAAGAGTCTTTATTTGTATTTATCATACTTCTTTAAGACACAGGTAATTAAGGGTGTAAACGAGTTGATTCGGAGCGAACAGAGAGTTATTCGAATTCGATTCGAAATGATAAATTCGTACTCGAATTCGAATTATATTTGAAAAATCCTACTCAGATTCGACTCGACTCGAATATTTATTACTCGAATTCGATCCGACTCGACTCGAATATTTATTCAAACTACTCGCGAGCTTCAAATTCAAGCTCGAATTCGAGTCTCCACATAATAACTAGTTTTATAATAAATATAATTATAAATTGAATTTATTTTACTTAAAAATGAAAAAATATATTTATTATTACACTTTACAAATATAGAATTACAATTAAAATTAAAAAAAAAAAAAACTAATTATCCTAATTTGATTTAAATTTGCATATATTATAAGAGAATGTATCGAATATGTATTAACCGAGTATGTATCGAATCACAATCAAGAATTCGAGTAGTTTGAATCTTAAACGAGTCGAGTATAACCTTGCTCAGATTCTACTTATATTTTTATGAAAACTATTTTTAATACTCAGATTTGGATCATATTATTAACGAATCTGAGTCTCGCTCGTATCAAGAATTCGAGTAGTTTGAATCTTAAACGAGTCGAGTATAACCTTGCTCAGATTCTACTCATATTTTTATGAAAACTATTTTTAATACTCAGATTTGGATCATATTTTATTAACGAATCCGAGTCTCGCTCGTATTTATTTGAGTCGAGCCCGAATCGAGCTCGAACTGTGTTGACTCGATTACAGCCTTACAGGTAGTGTTAATGATCATGCTAATATTAACCGCTGGAAATGTAAATTAGCTAGATAGATATATCAGTACTCATGAAACATTCTCCAATTAATGTTGCTAATTGGTTGTGCATGTATAAGTATATATCAGCTAATTAGTATTGCGTTGATCATTACGGTACTTGTTGTGCGCCTAAAAATCACAAGCAATCAGCCAGGTATATATAAACAACACATTTAATTCTTTAAAGATCAATGGCGGGATTTATTTTTATCCTTGGCCGGCATGGATGTACGTTCATTGAAACAAGGCGGACGAACGAACACCCATGCATGATAAGGCTAGCTGTTATAGCAAAGCTCGATCTTAATTTCAATAAAACAAATAACTTTTTTTTCTCTTTGAAAAATTCTTCCCCAATAAATCACTTCATAGAATTAAAATATTTAGGCCGACATATACAACTCATATATATACCTCGTGGTACGTGCAATGTTGACGTTAAATACATGGAAAAATTGTTGAGATGCATGCAGCTCGAATATTATATAGTTGTAGTGCAAAATTGATACAAATGGAAGAATCATGCATAAATAAGATCATTTTGGGCTAATTAATACCTAACCTCATGGATGGCACAAGTTAATTAAGTGGATAAACTGATAAGACAATTGTGCATTTTAATTTTCAAATTGACAATTTTCTTTTTGTTAATTAGTTCTTCCAACGTAGCTGCCTGTGATCGAATACTCATCATTCATATATATAAATTAAATAAGAGAGAGGAGAGAGATCAAACACTTGAAGGTGGAAATATTTCATTAAAATCCAACAGGAAAGAAGTTGGTTAAGACAATATATATTGCATACAACAGAACGTTGACGAGTGGAAATACATTAATTTACAGAATCACGCTTAAATCTAAAATTGAAAACATAAAAATAAACGAACCACGTACGACATGACAGAGTACAACCATGCAACTTGAATACTTTTTTTTTGGGGGGGGGGGGTGTTTAAAATGCCCTAATTAACCAGCTAGTTACGAATGGAATGACCAATGCCAGGACTATGACCCGGTGTTGTTGGTCGAAAAGCATCTATATCTCCTTCCGTCGTCTGAACTCCATGGCTGCTAGGGCTTTCAACATTTATTTTACTGTCTTTTGCCATCATTTTAACAGGATTCACACGCGTCAATTTTTTTCCAAGCTTCACCTTTCTCCCTTGAATGCCAAGAACTTCGTTTGCCAAGACTAGTACTAGGAAAAACAAACAAATTCTGCTAAAGTTGGCCATAATTTAGGAGATGGTTGAAGAATGGGTCTTTGAATTAAGAGCTAAACTCTTATATATTGAGAGTTTAGTGTCACTCAGACAGAATATTGTTCAAGAGAAACAAGAGAGGGAGAGATCTAGGAGTAGTAGTTTTTGCACTGATTCACAGAGCGTAGCATGGTATTTAAGGAGTGAAAAAGGTGGATGCATGTGATTGATGGAGGTCCCAAAACATGAGGAAGATTCCACAAAATGAGTTGCAAGCCTGCAATTAAAGATTAAGAAACACATATATAATGGTGGGTGGACAGCATGTAATATGTCCCAACTAGGGCATTGTCTAACTATAATTACACAAACATGTATTCAACAACTAGGCAATAGCTAGCCCTAGCCTTATTTGAAAGAACATTGAAGTAACATAATATACATTCAACTTTTTCTTCATTTCCTTTATATATTTCCATTCCCCCTTTCGACTTATATATGTGTTAATTAAATGAAAGTTGCATTAATATTTAATATTAGATAGATGTTGAAATGTCAATGTTAACAAAAACTTTTTTGAAAAATGTACTTGAGTTTGGGAAAGAGTTTGAAAAATACCCCATTGATTCAATCTGATCTGTTTAGAGAGACATACACTTGCACGGTTAAAAATCTCAAGTTCATATATATACTTCCAGACTTCTCAGAGATAAAATTACACGGTGTGTCGCAGGATTTTCATATTTTATTATACTCCTAAAAGAGTATCATTTGTATTATTTGTTCACAAAAAAGTCTAGTTTTTAATTATAATAATATAAATAACACAATGTCCTAAGTTAATTTATTTATGAACCATATTAATGAGCAAACAATTAATTATTTTTATGAATATATATATACATATATGAAACAGAAATACATACTTAATATTTACAAATATATATGATTCTTTTTGTTGGAGGGAGAAAATGTGTATATATATATATATATATATATATATATATATATATATATATATATATGCACCGAAGATAAAGAACAAATTGGTACGAACTCAATTCACCAGCCACATGTTCGAAGAATGTGGTGAGAGATTCTTCTGGTCCTCTACTTCTCCCGTGCTCTTGGGCAGATCATATAAAATTAGTATAAATGAACGGCACTCCTTGATCTGAAGGGAATATATATATATATATAGAGTCCGGATCAGGTCCGGACTCCCGGACCGGACCAAAATCCGGACTTTTTTTTTTTTAAACAACTAAAAATTAAAATAAAATTATGAAATTAATTTTTTTTTTCATAATACAGTGTTTTGAGTGTGATTTGGGTACGTATAACAAAACATGGTAGTACAGTCTGTGCAGACTGTACCACCATTTTTTGATATAGGTATTCAAAACACGTCCAAAATATTGTATTATGGAAAAATTTCAATTCCATAAAATATTAAAAAAAAAATTTAGTTGTTTTAAA
The DNA here is from genome assembly GCA_016801055.1 of Panax notoginseng. Classification (NCBI taxonomy): domain Eukaryota; kingdom Viridiplantae; phylum Streptophyta; class Magnoliopsida; order Apiales; family Araliaceae; genus Panax; species Panax notoginseng. The sequence goes on from CM029012.1 coordinate 268,417,495, forward strand.
AAAAAAAAAAAAATGGTTCGAATTTGATCAGGTCCGGACTCCCGGACCTGATCAGTTCTGTATATATATATATATATATATATATATATATATATATATAGGGGTTTCATCCACAACAACTGGTTGCTGTGGAGCAACCTTTTTTGACTTGTTGTAATTTTTTTTTCACCCGGGCGCTACAACAACAAGTTAAAAAAGAGTTGCTGTGGATGAAATGTAAGACCCCAACTTTTATAAATAAAGATGAATTTTCTATAAATATCATTTTTGAATATTATGGAGTTAATTTGATATAATGTTATAGTTGTGGGTAATATTTATAAATTTTACAAAGTACGCAAGTTGTTATATAATATTCGATTGGTCGGGGAATATTCGTTTTAACAGGGAATATTCGTACAACGGTACAATCATTGGTGGACCTCACAACGGAATTATTGTCGGATTGAGAAAACGACAAAAATATTTTATTAAAAATAACGGCGGAAGTTTTACCATTGATACTGTTGAACTACTCGGTAGTAAAAGTACAGTAATACGTGTGGTTGCATAGTAGCACACGGTATTGATTATTAATGCTTATGTGAGAAGTCACTCAGTTTGATTCAATTATTGTCAGTTAATAATATGAATTATTTAGCGATAATGACGTTTTGTTTTATTCGTATTATTAACGTAATAAAACAGAAACATCTTTTTATATAAAACAAAATACTTTATTAAAGTTATTCTATAAATAGAATATATTATATTTTATTTAAAAGATTTTTCTTTAAATATGGACCGTCAGATTAAAGTAATCAATCTGAACCGTTCATGGATTAGTTACTATGCATTCTATTTTTCTATAAATAACAGCTCATTCCTTCATTATTTCTTACGAATTCACTGAACTCTAGAGAGAGAAACTATAGAGAGAAACTATAGAGAGAGAGAAGAAGAGTATTCTACTACTTAACTACTTCCTTATTTCAGCTCTTCTTTAAAACGGTAAGGGGTGTTATTCTTTCTTATTCATGAAGAGAACTGTTGTTATTCCATTTCTTATTACTCTGTTGGAATAACCTGTATACGCGTCTACCCTATACTTGGTGACATTCTTCTATTATTCTGTTGGAACATCCTGTCTGTGTGTTTTACACCGGACCTGGTTCCGTTTTTATTATTATTCTGTTGGAACATCCTGTCTGTGTGTTTTACACCGGACCTGGTTCCGTCTTGTTATTATTCTGTTGGAATATCCTGTCTGTATGTTTTACACCGGACCTGGTTCGATTATTTATTATTCTATCGGAATATCATGTATGTGCGTTTACGCCAGACCTGGTTCCATTATTTATTATTCTGTCGAAATATCCTGTCTGTGCGTTTACGCCGGACCTGGTTCCATTATTTATTATTCTGTTGAAATAACCTGTCTGTGCGGTCTATCGCATGCATGGTGATTTCTTTTGTTATTCCATTCTTTATTGTACTTAGTTGGTTAAGTTTTGACTTCTATACTCCATGAAATTTGTGGAATATCCTTGATAATTGCGTTTCATCCAGTATCTTTTCATGAAAATATTCTTCTAAGCATTCTTGAATTTTACTCTACAAAGCAGTATCATGTTGACAATTTGGACGTTGTTAATTCTTGGATAAATTAATTCTTGAACTTGTTTTATTGAATTCTTATATCATTGTCATCATCCTCATGTTTATAAAATGTTGAAAGTCATCTGTGGCCTGTAGTGTATAGATGGACTTGGTATGATTATGACCAGGGATTATTCGGTATAATCATGACCGTAATGTTACAAATGATGTGGTAAAAGTCCTCATTGGCCCGTAGTGCATTGATGGACAGTTGTTGGCATGATCATGACCATTAATGAATGCACGAATATCCTTGGCCGTAGTGCAGGGGTGATTCGATGATGTGGATTATTTTATTAAGCTGAGTCCCAGCGATCACAGTGTTGAAAAACTTTTTAAATCATAAAAGATAGTAGAGTTTATTTTCTACTTGACTCTTTTAATGGATTGCTTGTTCCGCTGCAGTTAAACTTGATGTCTATTATATTTTATCATTTTAACATTGTTGAAGGCTAATGATAATTTATTCTGCATTATCTTAGTCATAATATTTCTTACTGGGCTAGTTGAGCTCACCCTTTCTTTCACTGTTCTCTTCAGGAAATGAGAACGTAGCTAGGACAAGTCGGGGAACGGAGTGATGGTCCGAATGATAGTATTAGTTAGTAGTCATCACTATTTTATGTAATGGTGTGTTAATAAATATAATGAGGACTCCTTTTGAGTATGAATACTCTCTACAAGATAATATTTGTATTCAAACTCACAGTTTGTGTTTTGTCGTATTGTACACGACAGTTGTATTAGTAAGTTGTATTTGTATTCTATACAATGTATCTGACGACCCAAGATGGGTGATGTATACCTAATTTTGGGGACGTAACATGGAACCCCATATATATATATATATATATATATATATATATATATATATATATATATATATATATATATAGAAAGAGAGAGAGATTGATTCATAAATAACATTAGCCATGAATATTATTTCATCTCATGTATCTTTCACCCTCCGTAGAAAATAGAAATATCTATCGGCCAAAATTAAAGAGATTTTATACCTTCCGGTTAGAGAGTTTAGAGACCCGGAAGCACACATGGCAAACGGACGGGCCGGACCGAAATGACCCAGGTTTTGGCGGGCCGAATTTTTGAGGCCCGTGGCCCGGGTTGGGCCGGCCCGTGGCCCGGGTTGGGCCGGCTCGGCCCGCGGGCTTCTTCCTTTAATTTTTTTTTGCAAAATCTTGATACACCAAAAATAGTAATAATAATAAATATTAAAAATAATAAAATAATTTATAATAAATAATAATTCTAATTATTTACATTAACTACATATCTCAATCAATTAAAATTTTAATAGTATTATAAATTACTTTCAAGCACGCTCCAACTTAAGGGGGAGTGTTAGTAGATATTCTAAAGAATTTTAGATATTATTCTAAAGGCATGATTTGGGGATTAACACTACAAGAAAAAGGCCTATCTGCGACCAATAATATCAGCGACCGCCTTATTCGGTCGCGGATAATAGTACTAGCGACCGCTATCTGCGACCGCTATGGATTCTAGTCGCTAGGTAATTTCAGCGACCGCATGCGGTCGCTGATCGGTCGCTGATATGATTTTTCCCCCTAAAATTTTGGTGCGAAACCCTGGCGCGGTTTCTTTTGCGACTACTCTCTATCAGCGACCGCCTGGCAGTCACTGACACGTCCACGTCATTAAAAATCAGCGACTGCATGCGGTCGCTGATGGCGGTCGTTGATGATCTTCAACATATTCAGACTCAGGCGTTCAGTTCGCTCGATTCAACAGAAGAAAAACAAAGAGGGCGACAGAGAAGAGGGAGAAGAGGGAGAAGGGGGCGAAGAGAAGAGGGAGGCCTGTTGGTTCATTATCTTCTCCAAATCAGGGACTAATTTTAGAGGTAAGAGCTACTTTTTAAGTTCTTCTTCTTCTTTTTTTGGTTGTTTGCTATGTTTATTCGTTCTTCTCCAAATCAGTATGTTTGCTACGAATTTGTGTTTTAAGAGTTAATTTATTGCAAAGAGTTGAATGAATGAATATGATTTTGGGATTACTAAATTTGGGATTACTGAAGTTGGGATTGCTGAAATTTATAGCTTCTTATTGAAATTGGGAATATACTGAAATTGTTGCAAAGAGTTTTATGAGATTACAGAAATTTTTATGTTAAATTATTTTTAGGGTTAATATGTGTTTTAATATGAGATTATGTGAAGTTGGATAATTTAGATAATTTATGCATCCCAAATATTATGTTAAATTGAATATATTAATATGTAATATTATAAAAAGAATTTGTGGAAATAATAACAATAGTACAAAAATGGCACAAATTATATACAACTAGCTTCTTCACTCTAGCTGGCATCCGTCACTGGGAAATCCCCACGTCCGAACCTGAGTGGAAATAATCACAGAATACTAAAAATTCAAAAAAAAAACTTTGAAGCAGCAATCTCCATTCGTCTATAAAATGTGCAAGATTTGACAAAGAGGTGAAAGAATTTCTAGCAATAGCGAAATGGCTGCAAAATAATTTCTAGAAAAATCAACAGCAGTTCACAGCGACAAACAACAACTATGTATTGCAATAAACTTGTACTCATCTACAAAACTACTCAAAGTTGACGTAAACATTCGACTCGTGTTCCATCTTCATACGATAGATCATGGGACAGATCTAAGATATGGTTTACCAAAATTTTAACTTAAAGCCATCAATAACGTGAAAAGATACCATGAGTGACCCATATAGACAAATTCAGGCTATCATATAAAATCGGGAGTCACTTAATATGCTAAACTATGGAACTGCATAACTATAAATGTCAACGACTCAACAATCACTTACAAATTACTAGGAAGCACAAAAATTGGGTTTATTGTTTTCTATTAAAGAAAAAATCTATAGAGTACTACCAAAAAGATTTCTAATGAAATCACAATTCTAAATAACTATGATCGGTCCAGCTAGTCATAGGTTCAACATTCAAGTATCAAAAAACTACTAAGGACATGTGTACCTTCAAGAAACAAAAAGAATGTTTAATATAAAAAATGAAAATTTGACGTTGCGTATCAATCGTTGCTAAAATTTGAATTTTTTACTGCTTTAATTTGCATTCAATCGTTATTGTTTTGGTCTTATTGTATTAAAATTTATATATTGCTCTTTGTTTGTGTCTTGGGTGCCTAGAAATGTCCATATATGCATGCCGTCGTGCATGTGGCTAGTCTATATTGTAGGGGAGACTCTGGTAATTTTTTTTTTAGTAATTCTCAGTAAATTGGGTTATGTTTATATAGAGAACCTGGGTGTTGCTTATCAATTGGATATAAATATATTGGTGATCCATTGGAGCTGATGGGCTGGGCTTGGGGCCGCGAGGCCACACCAAGCTTAGTCAAGCCTCACGGGGCCAAGCCAAGTTTGGTTGTCAGCATGGTAAGCTATTGGGGGGCTGTTAAGCCAAAATAGGCAGTGCTAGGGAACTGTTAGTACAACAAAGAAAGTAACTAGACACACTTGGTCAATAAAGAGACTGTTTTGGCTATAACAGAAAAACAAGGGTATTTAACACTTATGTATACAAGAATAAAGCTACAAAATGTTATAGAAGCTATAAATTTCACCGGCAAATTGTGACTATCCCAAAACATAAAAGATTATAGAAAGGGACCGTGAGGGGTTTAATCTTAAAACATGTTAGCCAAGGCCTTAGATGGACTCTTCAATTCTTGGCGTGAAGCCTTAGATGGTGGTAGTTTTCTTAAGAAGAAACATTTCAATGCATCTGAATACCAACCAAATATGTATTACTGATATAAAGCTAGCATGAATGAAATACCTTACGTATTCACTTACGATTAACAATAAAAACAAATTTAAAACAAATTAAAATAAAATAACATGATATAATATAACTATTAAACTAAGTAGTATTTACTTAGTTTCTCATACTAAGTAAAGTTTCACATTTAAAGTTTCTCATACCTTACGTATTCATATGGTTACAAGTATGCTCAAGTCATATGCTTACAAGTATGCTAAAATGTTAATCATATGCTTACAAGTATGCTCAAGTCATATGGTTACAAGTATGCTCAAGTCATATGATTAATAAGCTCATGTTGTCTGTAGTAGGTACTATGGAATCATGGACCTCTATTCAGACCGTAGTTGGATGGCACGATGAAAGTCAAGTGCCCAGATAGGTGCTACAACTGAATTTAGAGCTGGTTGCGAAGTGTTTTTGGAGTATGCGTATAGTCACCTGGAATGTATGAATGGTAAGTCGCAGATACGATGTCCATGTTTGAAGTGTAAGAATATAAATTATATGGGCAAAGACGTGGTAAACTATCATTTACTTGTTTCTGGGTTCATGAAAAATTACGAAGAATGCTGGTGGGCACATGGGCAGAGAAGAGATGGTGGCATCACAGAAGTACATAATTCGGGCAGTAGTACTCATTGAATGAATGAAATGGTTCATAATATTGCAGGGCCAGATTTTGATTGGGAACAAGGCAGAGAGCAACCTATGAATTCTGATGCCAAAGACTTCTTTAAGTTGTTAGACGAGGGTAGCGAGCCATTGTGGCATGGTTGCATTAAACACAGTACATTGTCTGCAGTGGCGACATTACTTAACATCAAGGCTGATCACAATATGAGCCATGAGTGTTTTGAGTCGCTCTTGAAGGCCATTAAGAGTATGTTGCCTGACGGTGAGAAATTACCTGGTAACTATTACTTTTGTAAGAAAATGGGAAAGAAGTTGGGTCTTGGATACCAAAAGATCGATACATGTCCCAACGATTGCATGTTATTTTATAAGGAAAATGAACAGATGACAAGGTGCATGTTTTGCAGTCATGATCGGTTTAGGCCTAATAAAGAGGGTGTGACTACAAAAAAATCAAGTATACCATTTAAGATTCTAAGGTATTTTCCAATAACACATCGGCTAAAAAGATTATACATGTCTTCAAGAACAGTTGAACATATGAGTTGGCATGCAAAATCTGCAGCTAAAGATGGAGAACTAAATCATCCCGCAGATGGGCAGGCTTGAAAAGATTTCAACTTAGCACATCCTGGGTTTGCATTGGAACCTAGAAATGTGAGGCTTGGATTGTCCACCGATGGTTTCAATCCGTTTGGCCACTCAGCTATTCTATACTCATGTTGACCTGTGATTATTACTCCATACAACTTGTCTCCTTGGATGTGTATGAAACAACCATACTTGTTTCTTTCACTCGTGGTTCTTGGTCCTAAGAGTCCTGGAAAAAAGTTAGATGTTTACTTGAGACCTCTTATAGACGAGTTGAAGGTATTATGGGAGGATGGAGTACAGACTTGAGATGTTGCAACGAAAACAAATTTCAACCTTAGGGCAGTGGTTATGTGGACTATAAGTGACTTCCCAGCTTATGGTATGTTAGCTGGATGGAGTACTCAAGGGAAGTTGGCTTGTCCGTATTGTATGGAACATATAAAGTCGTTTAATCTATCAAAAGGTCGAAAGCCTTGCTGGTTTGACTGTCATCGTCGGTTCTTACCGGTAGATGCCCCGGCTAATCTAGATGATCGCATTCTTATACAGATCCGTCCTCCTCCAGAAAGCACATAAGTTAAACATCGTGTATATATAAGGGTTTAATATTTCCATTGTTATAAATATATATTACTGTAAATTATTGTATATTGTAGTGATTTTCAAGATAGTAAAATTGTGAAGTGCATTTCACAATTATGCTTACAGAACTGGCCTACGCCAGTGATTATATGGGCGAGCACACCTCTCGCCCATAAGGATGTAGTTTGGGTTGAATTTCAGGTATATTTTTTTTATCACTCTGATAGATAATACATAGTTAATCAAATAATATTGTTTAGTAATGTTGAATTATGGTAATATAATATAACAGTTTTAATATTATTATTGTTGTTTTATTTGCAGAAGCGGTATAGATGGGACGACGCACATCCATCAGTTATTTAGACACTGTTCTGGCAGAAGTGCGCCGTCCGAACTAAAGATAATCTGAACAAGGAACGATAAAAAGCTCTGCACAATGCTAAGATTGACCATCCAGGACAGGGTGAGCAGTATATGCATGAGCATAGTCCCTGGTGGTGCGCACATCCCATATGGGTGTAGATGTGTGACCAGTGGAGAGCAGAGAGTTGGGTCAAGAGAAGCAAAACTGCCGCCTCGAACAGATCCTCAGGTGTATCTGAAGGCAAAAAGGCAAAAGGCACGTACAAGGGCGGTAGTATATCACAGCAGCAGTGTGACGACCCCAAAACAGGTATACAACACCTATTCTGAGTCGTCAATAACATGGTACAGAAACAACTACAACTTTATTAATACAACATAAAAATTGTGAGTGTAAATACAAATATTGTCATCTAGACAATATCCACACTCAAATAAGTCCTCATTACAATTATTGGAACAATATTTTACAAAAAAAAATGGTGAGGACTACTAAAATAACTTCCTAGAACCTTCATTCCATACCCCGACTAGTACCTGCTACATTCTCGCCTCCTGAGAAGAAAATGGAACAACAAGGAAAAGGGTGAGCTCAACTAGCCCAGTAAAGAATATTATGACTAAGATAATATACAACAAATTATCGTTAGTCTTCAACAGGGAAAAATTTAATAGAATACAATAGACAACAAGTTTTAAATCAATAACTGCAGCGGAAACAGCAAACCATTAGAAGAGTCAAGTAGAGAATAAGTTCTACTATCTTCTAAGATTTAAAAGTCCATAATCAATATTTTATCCCTGTAACAACAATCAATAACCATCTTTAATCAAATATTCATCTTTGCACTACAGGCCAAAGATATTCATTTGTATCACCAGTCGATCATGTTCATCTCAACACATGTTCATCTTTGCACTACGGGCCAAAGATATTCATCAGAAATCATCAATCTTTGCACTACAGGCCAAAGATATTCAGTTATATCATCATTTAAGACTGAGGATGATGAAAAATATTTTAAAGAAAACGAATCCAGTGAAGCAAAATAACAAATATTAAGGATTCGTATTTCGATTTATCCATGTCCAAAAATACCTTATCATAGTGAAGTAAAATTCAAGAATGATCAAAACATGGATACAATCAAAGCTAGTATCTAGAATAGATATTTGGACGAAAAGAAGGAAATTTCATTTTTCGGTGAATAGTAACTCGTGAATAGTAACTCGTGAATAGTAACTCATGAATAGTAACTCGTGAATAGTAACTCATGAATAGTAACTCATGAATAGTAACCCCGACATGAAAAGTTCTAAATTTGATAAAAATTCAGATCAATACTTCGACATAATGATATTGAAGAAAATAATATCATTTAAGAAGAAATAACATCCCTTACCTCGGAAAGACGGTACTTCTGACTGGAATACTAGATATAGTGCTGAAGGAAACTTGCACCGTATAGCAACACTCAAAGTATCAAATACTCACAAGAATACGCTCGATATAGAGAGAGAAATAGAGAGAAACTTGTGTTTCTGGTGTGATTTTCAATTCTAACCTAAGCACCCTATTTATAGGAAAATGCTTAGAACACCAAAGCAGAAAATTTAATATAATAATAATATATTTATCAAATTTTCCTTAGCCCACCTTTAGACATCTGATCTCAGCCCATTTATATCACATGTTAGCCCACTTAAATGCCAAAAAACGTTTTTCTTCAAAATAATAAATAAAACTTCCAAAAATCAATTATTTCGGAACTTCAGAACTTCAATAATTCATAATAAATAGCCCTTTTATCAGAAAATTTGAATCTCGCGAACTTTTATAGAAAATTCAATTCTCTACAACTTTGCAGAAGAAAGTTTTTCCAAATTCCAAACACAAATTGACCGAAATTCACAAACGGACGATTTTATAGTCAATAATAAATTTTCGGTCAAGAATTATGTCCACCAACACACAAAACATGTGTTAATCATTTAATGCCACAAAAATACTCTTCCTCCTCATATACTCATATATCCCACATTCATTGTAAAAATACCACCATCAATATATTATTAAAATAATATATTTAAATGAATTATTTTACCAGAAAAAGATAAAATATTAATTTTCAACAATTGTCACATTAAAATTTTTCTCTATCTATATCCACATAAAATCACTATTTTCCTCATCATATAAATCAATAATTAATTATACACAAATAATATTACAGAACCACAGTACTGGCAACCAGGCAGTTCCCAGGAAAGAGGGGGCTTTCCAATAAGGATTTCTCCTTACTGGCGCGCAATTAGATGACCAAACCTCTCCTTAGACAGAACTTTCTAGACATTGTCAATAATGTTATCTAATAATATTATTCAGATAATATGAATTATTGCTCCGATAATAAAAAATACTGCGTAGTGACAATTATTGAAACCACAGTAATATAAAATATCAACGCAGCAATTATTGAATCAATAAAATACAATATTGAACAGTAATTACTGTAACAATTATTGAGTAGTGCCTTCTTACGTAAGAATCAATAATTGGTGCAATACCGTGTGCTACGCGTATTACCGTGTTTTAACCACCGGGTATTCCAACAGTATTAACGGTAACAACTACGCCGTTATTTATAAACAACTTATTTTTGTCGTTTTCTTCATCCAATCGTTTTCTGTTATGGGGCCCACACAAGGCTGCGCCGTCGTACGAATATTCCCCGACAACAAAAATATTCCACGACCAAACAAATATTCCCCGACAACAATGAATATTTTATAACCACTAAAATATTTGCGCATTTTACCCATAACTAACCACATTAATCAAATCAACTCTTACTATTTCAGAATAATAAATAGAGGAAATTAAATTTCATTTATTAATAATTTGGGGTCTTACAAGTTATTTATGTGATTGTGGACCAGAACTGTTGATTGATGTTACAGGGATAAAACATTGTTGTTGGATTTTTAACATGGAGAAGATAATAGATTTTATGGTCTATTTGACTCTTCTAATGGATTGCTCGTTCCGCTGCAACTATGGTTGAAAAGTTTTATCATCTATCATATATTCTAAATCTCTGATTTAATTCTGTTGAAGGCTATTGATAACTTATTTATCTTTAGTCATGATATTCTTTACTGGGCTAGTTGTGCTCACCCTTCTGTTTCACAATTCCTTTCAGGTAATAAGAGTGTAGCTGGGTCGAGCGGGGGTAACAGGAGAATAGAACGGTGGTCATCATTTAGTAGTTATATTTGGTGAATCATCTAGGGTGAGGCGAACCCAACGTTGGAATGGTGTTTTGCCACTATCATACAAGATGTCTATTGGGTCAACCAAGGATAATTCTGTGGCCATATGATATCTATCATAACCTAGAAGCATGGCCTCCCATGTACGAGGGTTTCCTTGAGCACTTCCCAAATATTCTAATTTCTAAAACAGTTTTTGACTATACCTTTATGTAAGGTGTCATTGTGACGTGCTATCCAAGGTTGGGACATGAGTCACAGTTGGTATATATTTGTACCCAAACTCATAGCATATGTGTTGTTGCTTTTTGCACGACAATTGTTGTAATAAAGTTGTAGTTGTTATCTGTACCATGTATTTGGGGACTCAAAATGGGTTGGATGGAATGGACCTATTTTGGGGGCGTTACAACTTTTACTACCGAGTAGTTCAACAGTAACAATGGTAAAACTTCCGCCGTTATTTTTAATAAAATATTTTTGTCGTTTTCTCAATCCGACAATAATTCCGTTGTGGGGTCCACCAATGATTGTGTCGTTGTACGAATATTTCCTGTTAAAACGAATATTTCCCGACCAATCGAATATTATATAACAACTTGCGTACTTTACAAAATTTATAAATATTACCCACAACTATAACATTATATCAAATTAACTCCATAATATTCAAAAATGATATTTATAGAAAATTCATCTTTATTTATAAAAGTTGGGGTCTTACAACGTATCTAGGAACGGGATAGAAGCCTAACCCCTGTAGAGTGGAGATATAAACTAGGTAAACTAAATTTCATGCTTGGACCACATTCATGATTATTCTTGATTTAATTGGGTATTTTCTTCAATTAAAGATGGATGCCGATCGGAGTTGGATATACCGTAGGATAAAGATTGATGGGAGGGGATTAGTTGATGCGTACTGTGAGATCCCGAATTTTATGAAATAAAAGTATTCAAATTTTCTATTTTGGTAATAGTTAAATTGATAAAAGTTTAAAGTTAATGGTAATATGTGAATTTTTTTTTTTGCAAAGTAAGCAAGTTGATATAAAATATTCGTTGTGTCGGGGAATATTCGATTAGTCGGGGAATATTCTTTTTATCGAAAAATATTCGTACGACGGTACAATCATTGGTGGATCCCACAACGGAATTATTATCGGATTGAGAAAATGACAAAAATATTTTTATAAAAATAACGGCGGAAGTTTTACCATAACTGTTGAAACACCCGGTGTTAAAAGTACAGTAAAACGCGTGGTTGCATACTAGCACACGGTATTGATTATTGATACTTACGTGAGAAGACACTCAGTTTTGTTTTATTAGTATTATTAATATAATAAAACAAAAAAGCTTTTTATATAAAACAGAATATTTTTATAAAGTTATTCGTTTTATTAGGCTAATAGTAAAATCATTTTATATAAAACAGAATACTTTTATAAAGTTATCTATTTTATTAGACAATAATTAGAATATATTATATTTTATTATGAATAGTGTTTGCATAGTATTTGCATAGTAAAATCTTTTATAAAGTTATTCGTTTTATTAGATTATAAATAGAATATATTATATTTTATTTAAAAGATTTTGCTTTAAATATGGACCGTCCAATTAAAAGTAAATCAATCTGGACCGTTCATGAATTAGTTACTATGCAGTCCATTTTTTTATAAATAGAAGCTCATTCCTTCATTATTTTCTTACGAATTCACTAAAACTCTAGAGAGAGAAACTATAGAGAGAAAGAAGAAAAGTATTCTGCTACTTCACTACTCCGATATTAAGTTTCTTTTACGGTAAGGGATATTATTTGTTGTACCCGTAAGGGATATTATTTCTTTTGTATTCATGAAGAGAACTTCTGTTATTCCATTCTTTATTATTCTGTTGGAATAACCTGTATACGCGGACTACCCTATACTTGGTGAAATTCTTCTGTTATTCCATTCTTTATTATTATGTTGGAATAATCTGATTATGCGAAGTACCGCATACATGGTGAAATTCTTCTATTATTATGTTTTTTATTATTCTGTCGGAATATCTTGTCTGTGCGTTTACGCCGGACCTGGTTCCATTATTTATTATTTTGTCGGAACATCCTGTCTGTGCGTTTTACGCCGGACCTGGTTCCATTATTTATTATTCTGTCGGAATATCCTGTCTGTGTGTTTTACGCCAGACCTGGTTCCATTCTTTATTATTTTGTCGGAATATCATGTTTGTGCGTTTTACGCCGGACCTGGTTCTGTTATTTATTATTCTGTTGGAATAACCTGCCTGTGAGGTCTATCGCATGCATGGTGATTTCTTTTGTTATTCCATTCTTTATTATACTCAGTTGGTTAAAATTTTGACTTCTATACTCCATGAAATTAGTGGAATATCCTTGATATTTGCGATTCATCCAGTATCTTTTCATGGAAATATTCTTCTGAGCATTCTTGAATTTTACTCTACAAAGCAGTATCATGTTAACAATTTGGACGTTATCAGTTCCTAGATAAATTAATTCTTGAACTTGTTTTATTGAATTATTATGTCATTGTCATCATCCTCATGTTTATATTATGTTGAAAGTCATCTGTGGCCTGTAGTGTATAGATGAACTTGCTATGATTATGACCAGGGATTATTCGGTATAATCATGACCGTAACGTTACAAATGATGTGGAAAAGTCCTCATTGGCCCGTAGTGCATTGATGGACAGTTTTTGGTATGATTATGGCTATGGATTCTCTTCGGCCAAGGGTGCAAAGATGAATTATTTTATGGCATGATCAGGACCGTTGATGAAAACACGATTATCTTTGGCCCGTAGTGCATGGATAATTCGTGGTCGTGATACTAATGAATATCCTTGGCCTGTAGTGCAGGGATGATTCGATGATGTGAATTAATTATTGAGCTGAGTCTCAACGATGAAATATTAATTCATGGATGTGATAATAATGAATATCTTTGGCCGTAGTGCATGGATAATTGATGGATGTAATACTAACGAATATCCTTGGCCGTAGTGCATGGATAATTTGAAGGTGTGGATTATTTATTAAGCTGAGTCTCAGCGATAAAATATTGGTTATACACTTTTAATTTGTAGAAGATAGTAGATATCATGCTCTACTTGACTCTTCTAAAATACAGTTATATGTCTTTGGCCGTAGTGCAAAGATGAATTTATTAGTATGATTGTGAACAAGAATTGTGATTTGGTATAACCATGATTTTTTATGTTGGGTGCGAAGAGGAATTTAAAATCACAATTATGATTATGAGTTATTCATATGATTGTGAACAGGAATGGTTAATTGATGTTACAGGGATAAAACATTATTGGTGGACTTTTAACATGGAGAAGATAATAGACCTAATGGTCTATTTGACTCTTCTAATGGATTGCTCGTTCCGCTGCAACTATGGTTGAAAAGTTTTATCAGCTACCATATGTTCTAAATCTCTGATTTATTAATGATGAAGGCTATTGATGTAAATTAGCTTTAATTATGATATTCTTTACTGGGCTAGTTGAACTCACCCTTTTGCTTTCATTGTTCTCTTCAGGAAGTGAGAACATAGCAGGGACTAGTCAGGGAATGGAGTGACGGTCCAGATGATATCATTAGTAGTCCTTACTATTCTATGAAATAGTGTGATAGCTGTGCAGGTTCTTCATAAACAGTATAGAAAAGTGTGTTGTATTCTATACATCATTTAGTAGTTATATTTGGTGAATCAAATAAGGTGAGGCGAACCCAACTTTGGAAGGGTGTTTTGCCACTATCATACAAGATGTCTAATGACATACAATCTCGTGTTCTCATAAGACATGGTTGTGTACATCCACTTGTTGAATATTTCTATGAGCATTATCTATATGATCTTGGAGTTTATTTGAAGTATAATTTTCACTTGGAGACAACAGAGATATTTATATGTAAAGAGAAGACTCACCATTGGAAAGAAGATGATAGTAATCTTCTTGTTTTTATTTGGGAACTTTCGGGTCAACCAAGGATAATTCTGTGGACATATGATATCTATCATAACCTAGACGCATGACCTCCCATGTATGAAGTTTTCCTTGAGCACTTCCCAAATATTTTAATTTCTAAAATAGTTTTTGACTATACTTTTATGTAAAGTATCATTGCAAGGTTGTGGTCGAGGTACCATGAGAGTTACATACATTTGTATTAAAACTCATAGTTAACTGTGGTCGTATTCTATACGACAGCTCAACAGTTATATAAATGAAGTTGTATTTGAATTTTGTACCATGTATCTGGCTACTCAGAATGGGTAATGTATACCTAATTTTGGGGGCGTCACAGTTGGTATCAGAGCTTAGGGATATGGTCGCTGGCGGAGATAAGAGTCTAGAACTAGGAGGGGAGAGACGAGTTATATACTTCGCTAGTGTGTGACTTACCTAAGCTGAAATTGTTTACTTGATAAGTTGACAAATTATGATATGTCAATTAACCTTTGTTTTGAAGATATATTCTAGAATGATATTTGAAATACAGAAGATGAGAAATGGGAAAATCATGATAGCGAGGAAATTTCTTGGAAGGTACAATCTGAAAAGAAAGCAAGGTATTCTCATATCTTCGAATATCAGGTACATACATAAATTTCGAGGGCAAAATTTTATAAGGAGGGGTGATTGTGAGACCCCAAATTTTATGAAATAAAAGTATTCAAAATTTCTATTTTGGTAGTAGTTAAATTGATAAAAGTTTAAAGTTAAGGGTAATATGTGAATTTTTTTTTTGCAAAGTAAGCAAATTGATATAAAATATTCGTTGTGTCGGGGAATATTCGATTAGTCGGGGAATATTCTTTTTATCAGAAAATATTCGTACGACGGTACAATCATTGGTGGACCCCACAACAGAATTATTGTCGGATTGAAAAAACGACAAAAATATTTTTATAAAAATAACGGCGGAAGTTTTACCGTTAACTGTTGAAACACCCGGTGTTAAAAGTACAGTAATACGCGTGGTTGCATAGTAGCACACGGTATTGATTATTGATGCTTACGTGAGAAGACACTCAGTTTTGTTTTATTAGTATTTTTAATGTAATAAAACAGAAAATCTTTTTATATAAAATAGAATACTTTTATAAAGTTATTCGTTTTATTAGGCTAATAGTAAAATCTTTTTATATAAAACAGAATACTTTTATAAAGTTATCTGTTTTATTAGACAATAATTAGAATATATTATATTTTATTATGAATAGTATTTACATAGTGCCTGCATAGTGTTTGCATAGTAAAATCTTTTATAAAGTTATTCGTTTTATTAGATTATAAATAGAATATATTATATTTTATTTAAAAGATTTTGCTTTAAATATGGACCGTCCGATTAAAAGTAAATCAATCTGGACTGTTCAAGAATTAGTTACTATGCAGTCCATTTTTCTATAAATAGAAGCCCATTCCTTCATTATTTTCTTACGAATTCATTGAAACTCTAGAGAGAGAAACTACAGAGAGAAAGAGAGAAAGAAGAAAAGTATTCTGCTACTTCACTACTCCGATATCAAGTTTCTTTTATGGTAAGGGATATTATTTGTTGTACCCGTAAGAGATATTATTTCTTTTGTATTCATAAAGAGAACTTCTGTTATTCCATTCTTTATTATTCTGTTGGAATAACCTGTATACCCGGACTACCCTATACTTGGTGAAATTCTTCTGTTATTCCATTCTTTATTATTATGTTGGAATAACCAGTTTATGCGAAGTTCCGCATACATGGTGAAATTCTTCTATTATTCTGTTATTTATTATTCTGTTGGAATAACCTGCCTGTGCGGTCTATCGCATGCATGGTGATTTCTTTTGTTATTTCATTATTTATTATACTCAGTTGGTTAAAACTTTAACTTCTATACTCCATGAAATTAGTGGAATATCCTTGATATTTGCACTTCATCCAGTATCTTTTTATGAAAATATTCTTCTGAGCATTCTTGAATTTTACTCTACAAAGCAGTATCATGTTGACAATTTGGACGTTATCAGTTCTTAGATAAATTAATTCTTGAACTTGTTTTATTAAATTATTATGTCATTGTCATCATCCTCATGTTTATATTATGTTGAAAGTCATCTGTGGCCTGTAGTGCATAGATGAACTTGGTATGATTATGACTAGGGATTATTCGGTATAATCATGACCGTAATGTTACAAATGATGTTGAAAAGTCCTCATTGGCCCGTAGTGCATTGATGGACAGTTTTTGGTATGATTATGGATATGGATTCTCTTCGGCCAAGGGTGCAAAGATGAATTGTTTTATGGCATGATCAGGACCGTTGATGAAAACACGATTATCTTTGGCCCGTAGTGCATGGATAATTCGTGGTCGTGATACTAATGAATATCCTTGGCCTGTAGTGTAGGGATGATTCGATGATGTGAATTAATTTTTGAGCTGAGTCTCAACGATGAAATATTAATTGATGGATGTGATAATAACGAATATCTTTGGCCGTAGTGCATGGATAATTTGAAGGTGTGGATTATTTATTAAGCTGAGTCTCAGCGATAAAATATTGGTTATACACTTTTAATTTGTAGAAGATAGTAGATATCATGCTCTACTTGACTCTTCTAAAATACAGTTGTATGTCTTTGGCCGTAGTGTAAAGATGAATTTATTAGTGTGATTATGAACAAGAATTATGATTTGGTATAACCACGATTTTTGATGTTTCAGGTGAATATAGGTGATGAAAATTATTTTCGTCCTGGGTACGAAGATGAATTTAGAATCACAATTATGATTATGAATTATTCATATGATTGTGGACAGGAATGGTTGATTGATGTTACAGGGATAAAACATTATTGGTGGACTTTTAACATGAAGAAGATAATAGACCTAATGGTCTATTTGACTCTTCTAATGGATTGCTCGTTCCGCTGCAACTATGGTTGAAAAGTTTTATCAGCTACCATATGTTCTAAATCTCTGATTTATTAATGATGAAGGCTATTGATGATGTAAATTAGTTTTAATTATGATATTCTTTACTGGGCTAGTTCAGTTCACCCTTTTGCTTTCATTGTTCTCTTCAGGAAGTGAGAACGCAGTAGGGACTAGTCAGAGAACGGAGTGACGGTCCAGATGATATCATTAGTAATCCTCACTATTCTATGAAATAGTGTGATAGCTGTGGAGGTTCTCCCTAAACAGTATAGAAAAGTGTGTTGTATTCTATACATCATTTAGTAGTTATATTTGGTGAATCAAATAAGGTGAGGCGAACCTAATTTTGGAAGGGTGTTTTGCCACTATCATACAAGATGTCTAATGACATACAATCTCGTGTTCTATTAAGACATGGTTGTGCACATCCACTTGCTGAATATATCTATGAGTACTATCTATATGATTTTGGAGTTTATTTGAAGTATAATTTTCACTTGGAGACAACAGATATATTTATATGTCAAGAGAAGACTCACAATTGGAAAGAAGATGATAGTAATCTTCTTGTTTTTATTTGGGAACTTTTGGGTCAACCAAGGATAATTCTGTGGATATATGATATCTATCATAACTTAGACGCATGGCCTCCCATGTACGAAGGTTTCCTTGAGCACTTCTCAAATATTTTAATTTCTAAAACAGTTTTTTAATATACTTTTATGTAACGTATCATTGTAAGGTTGTGGTCGAGGTACCATGAGAATTACATACATTTGTATTAAAACTCATAGTTAACTGTGGTCGTATTCTATACGACAACTCAACAGTTATATAAATGAAGTTGTATTTGAATTTTGTACCATGTATCTGGCGACTCAGAATGGGTGATGTATACCTAATTTTGGGGGCGTCACATGTACCGTGACGAGGTATCTAATTTTATGAATAAAGCAATATAACATGCTGATGATCTGAACGGAAAGATGAGATGCCCGTATCTCAAGTGTAAGAACATGATATGGAAGACTGTCGATGAAGTGAAATTTGACTTATATTCATGTGGGTTTGGGGATGGTTATTCGGTATGGATTCATCACGGGGAATCAGTTGAGTTTAGAGAACTATCAGACAGTACTGTAGACCAGTCAGATAACTATGATGTCGTGGAGATGTTAGTTGATGCGTATGGCCCTACGAATATTGACTGGGCTGAAAATGAGCCTGCGTCAAGCAGTGCTGATCAACAAAAGCCAAATGATTCAGCAGCTACATTCTACAAGATGCTATCTGAATCAGGGACCCCATTGTATCCTGAACACGACAAGCACACCAGGCTTTCTGCAGTGATGAATCTTTTACACTACAAGAATGAGCATGACTGCAGTGAGAGAGGATTCAATGATTTGCTGGCTATTTTCAAGGAGTTCTTACTTAAGGATAATACCTTTCCCGCGAGTTACTATGAAGTTAAGAAGATGGTTAAGGGGTTGAATCTTGGATATGAGAAGATCGATGCTTGTGAGCAGGACTGTATGTTATACTATGGGGAGGACAAAGATAAGGTGCAGTGTGATATATGCAATTTGCCTCGGTACAAAATCACAAAATGTGGGGGGAAGGAGAAACATGTTCCGAAGAAGATATTACGGTACTTTCCTCTTGATTCTGACGGGTTTGACGACGTACTACTTCACTACTCGGTGTTTTGTAAATATTATACAACGAAATTAGATATAATAATTGCAATAAAATTTAATTAATGTCATCGCATCTATGTCTGTTATTTCAGTAGTACAGCTATGCCTCGACATAGCGGTGGAGGTGGTCGTGGTGGCGGCCGCTCCGGATCAGGCGACGGCTCCTAGGGCAGGTCGTCTTCAGATACTAGTGAGTTGATTTCTTATTTTGGCTCAGTAACGTTTTTCCCATAACTATATTATACATTCATTGACAATGTCATAACTATATTAAATATACAGATGCTAGACGTCGACGTCAGCGAGGGCCTAACCTCGCTCGATTAGGCCGTCCGCTGGCAGTGTCTGACGTCGTTCCAGTTGATGTCGGCTCGTCTGTGTAGGTTTCAACTATCACTTATATATGTTCAATCGCGATGATATCAATTAAAATGTTCTTAATAAATTTTGTATTCTAGTATTATGGATCCTGTCGCTAAGGCGACCGTACACGCCATCTGCCTGGCGCATCTCCCTATTGGTTGTATGCGATTTAGCCATTACTCGCGCTACGATGCCGGCTTCATGGTGACAGTGTTGCGGGAGTTTCACGTAAGTCGAATTACATATATTAAATCAAGGTTCATGTTATTTACATATTGTTCAAATAATTAATTATATGTATGTTATGTCTGTTTGATAGAGATTTTATAGATACGAGACCGGCATCACTGAGGCGGATGGTGACGCCATTATCATTGCCCACATCTCGAAGAATTATGTCGGTTGGCTGTACGAGATGCGACAGACGGCAGTCCGGGCGATAGAAGAATCGCCCGGGACTACTTTACGAGATCATCAGCCGCCGGCAGTATCAGATCCAGCATGGGTTGCGATGTGTGCGTACTGGGATGATGCTGCGTTCAAGACCAAGTGAGAGCAGATGAAGAAGAATCGAGGCAAGCTGCGAGCTGTACATACTTCTGGCTCACAGTCGTTTCAGGAGGTTAAAGCGGTATGTATTTATCTTTAGTTTAGTTTAATATTAAACTGCAACTATAGTAATTTAAGTTGATATTATTTAATGTATATGATTTAGGCCATGCGGAGTAGCTTGGGCCGACCTCCTACTATGATGGAGTTTTGGGATAGAGTCCATACGCCGAAGGGCTCTACTTCGCGGTCGACGATGTCTCCAGCAACACTAGCTATACGGGTAATATATTTATTATAGTAAATATTATTTAGGATAATATTACGTAATTTATATATGATGATACCAAGATAACTCACATGTACATATATCAAATTACAGGAGCGGTTTGAGAAGATTCGTAGCCAACGTATAGTGGAGTTGCAGGCTGCTAGGGGCGATGCCGAGACGTTAGATTCCACCGTCCCTCCGCCCGAGATTAGTTTATCTCAAGACGAGGAGACGGCTCTTTGGGTCGCGTCTCAAGATACTCCTACTGGTACTAGCGGCCGGTATCGAGTGTTGGGGTTACCGAGGATACCAGCCTATACACTGCCAGGAGGTATAATATTTTTAGTTTATTTCTTGTTTATGAATAAAGAAAATTCACCATATAATTCATGTTATATTTATTTTTGTAGGCTCTAGCCAGCGTCTGCGTCCGAGAGCCCCCGTGGGACCATCACATACGGGCTCTGGCTTAGACTGTAAGACCCCGAATTTAATGAAATAAAAGTATTCAATTTTTCTTATAATTACTATTCAGTAAATGGTTAAATTGATAAAAGTTTAAAGTTATGGGTGAAATGTGAATATTTTTTTTCAAAATAAGCAAGTGGTTATAAAATAATCATTGTTGTCGGGGAATATTCGTTTGGTCGTAGAATATTCTTTCTGTCGGGGAATATTCGTACGACGGCGCAGCTATTTGTGGGCCCCATAACGAATAACTGTCGGATGACGATAACGACAAAAATTTAAGTTTTTACAAATAACGGCGTAGTTGTTACCGTTAACACTGTTGGAATACCCGGTGGTTAAAATACAGTAATATGCGTTATTGCACAGTAGCACACGGTATTGCATAGTATTTTTGAAATTATTGATTCTTACGTAAGAAGGCACTACTCAATAATTGTTACAGTAATTACTGTTCAATATTTTATTTTATTGATTCAATAATTGCTACGTTGAAATTTTATATTATTGTTGTTCAATAATTGTCACTGCACAGTATTTTCCATTATCAGATCAATAATTCATATTATTTGAATAATATTATTAGATAACATTATTGGCAATGTCTAGAAAGTTCTGTCTAAGGAGAGGTTTGGTCATCTAATTGCGCGCCAGTAAGGAGAAATTCTTATTGGAAAGCCTCCTCTTTCCTGGGAACGGTCTGGTTGTCGTAAATGTGATTCTGTAATATTATTTGTGAATAATTAATTATTGATTCATATGATAAGAAAATATTTATTTTATGGGGATATAAATGAGGGATATATTTTTGTGGTTAAAAAATGAAGGAGTTAATGTTGAGATTTTTATCAGTATTTTTGTCGGAATGGAGGTATTAAAAATTAGGGTTTTTGAGATATTTTGCGGGGGTTATAATTTTTAATCCGACCGTTGGATCGTGGTAATTTTTGGATATGTTATACATATATAAGTTGAGTATATGTCCATAAATTTTGAACCGTTAAAAATGAACGTATGATTTATTATGAATTTTACAAGATGACTGGTTTAGAAATTGTGGAATTTTCAGAGTTAATCATTTTGGTGGAAAATTCTAGAATTGGTGGGCTCCACTTGTGGTTGGTGAAGAAATGTGCTGAATTATATTTCAAATGTGGTGGGTGGGAATAGTAGCAGGTAAAGCCATCAGGTTGCAGGTCAAACCTACCAAAATTTTCCTATAAATAGAGGGCTAAGTTAGAATTGAAAATCACACCAGAAACATAAGCTTTCTCTCTTTCTCTCTCTATATTATGAAGCATATTTTGTGAGTTTTTAGATACTTGGTGAGTTGCTATTCATCAGTGCAAGTTTCCTTCAGCATCATATCCGATATCCAGTCAGAAGTACTGCTCTTTTGAGGTAAGGGATTGTAAGGGATAGTAAGGGATATTATTTTCTTCTTAAATGATATTATTTTCTTCAATATCATTATATCGAAATATTGGTATGTATTTTATTGTGGAATTTCTATCTTTTGTGTCGGGGTTACTATTCATGAGTTACTATTCACGATTTACTATTCATGAGTTACGAATATTACTCTTGAGATTAAAACTATATGTTGATCATATTATTTTTATCATCATATATAACATTTTTATAACCCTGATGTTGAAATTCTCTTTCACTGGAGTGTAAAGATGGGTAGATTATTGGTATGATCATGACTAGGGTTCTCTTTGGCCTGTAGTGCAAAGTTAAATTGTGACTGGTATGATCATGACCATTGAATTTATAATTGAATATCTTAAGCTTAAGTGCAAAGGTGAATTGATCAACATGGTTATAATTATTGTTTATATAAATTCTGAAATGATTATATATTTTTTTGAGATATGAATATATTTGGCCTGTAGTGCAAATATGAATTGTTGTTGAATATCTTTGGCCCGTAGTGCAAAGATGGTTTGTTGATGAATATCTTTGGCTTGTAGTGCAAAGATGAACTGTTGTTGAATATCTTTGGCCCGTAGTGCAAAGATGATTTGTTGATGAATATCTTTGGCCCGTAGTGCAAAGATGGATTTGTTAGTATGATTATAAACAGGAACTGTGATTTGGTATAACCATGATCTTTGATGTTTCAGGTAAAGACAGGTGATGAAAATATTCTTCGTCCTGGGTGCGAAGAAAAATTTAGAATCACAATTATGATTATGAGTTATTCATATGATTGTGGAAAGGAACTGTTGATTGATGTTACAGGGATAAAATATTATTGATGGATTTTTAACATGGAGAAGATAATAGACTTTATAGTCTATTTGACTCTTCTAATGGATTGCTCGTTCCGCTGCAACTATGGTTGAAATTTTTATCATTTACCATATGTTCTAAATCTCTGATTTATTATTGATGAAGGCTATTGATAATTTAATTATCTTTAGTCATGATATTCTTTACTGGGCTAGTTGTGCTCACCCTTTTGCTTCACAATTCCTTTCAGGTAATAAGAGTGTAGCTGGGTCGAGCGAGGGTAACGGAGAAATAGAACGGTGGTCTCTAGCTGTGGATGTTCTCCCGAAACAGTATAGAAAAGTTTATTTAGTAGATATATTTGGTGAATCCAATAGGGTAAGGTGTACCCAACGTTGGAAGGGTGGTTTGCCACTATCATACAAGATGTCTAATGACATACAACCTCGTGTCATCATAGGACAGGGTTGTGCTCATCCACTTGCTGAGTATATCTATGGGCACTACCTATATAATCTTGGTATTTGTTTGAAGTATAATTCTCAATTAGAGACAGTAGAGATAATGATATGTCAAGAGAAGACTCACCATTGGGAAGAATATGATAGTAATCTTCTCGTTTTTCTTTGGGGTCTATTGGGTCAACCAAGGATAATTCTGTGGCCATATGATATCTATCATAACCTAGACGCGTGGCCTCCCATGTACGAAGGTTTCCTTGAGCACTTCCCAAATATTCTAATTTCTAAAACAGTTTTTGACTATACCTTTATGTAAGGTGTTATTGTGAGGTGATGTCCACGGTTGGAACATGAGTCACATTTGGTATATATTTGTGTCCAAACTCACAACATATGTGTTGTTGTATTTTGCACGACAATTGTTGTAATAAAGTTGTAGTTGTTTTCTGTACCATGTATTTGACGACTCAGAATGGGTTGGGTGGAATGGACCTGTTTTGGGGTCGTTACATAGACGATGCTTTGTTCGAGCGTGTTATGGTTGCGGTGTCAGAGAGGTTTGAGACTGATCCGCTATTCCATCGTCAGGACCTTCCCAGCCGTTCTCGCCTCCATCAGCTTGCGCAGGACGTTGCAGCTGGTGCCACCGCCGAGAGTACGGGTATCCCTCCGGAGCAGTGGGCCACGATACGTGACGAGATTGTTCTGATGGTGGTTACCTTAGTTGAGGACGCGCTTGGGCCGATGTTGAGTCAGCCCTCGACTGCTCAGGTATACTATTCGTTTTAAATTCAAATATATATATATTCTGCATGTAATTTAATTTTTATTTAGTTATCTTTAACTGAATCATATATATGGACTAATGAGTTGTGTATCAACAGGGTGACGAGTGGACTGATGAGCGGGATGACGATTTTCATGCTCCAGAGCAGCGTCGACGCCCGCCCGATGATCCTCCTCACACCGGGGGCTCTACTAGCTTGACTTAGTTTACATTCTTTTGTAGTTTAAATTCTTTTGTATTAATTTTACATAACTTTTGACGTACATATTGTAGTTTAAACTTTATCATTAATTACTTTGGTTTTGTTGCGGTTTGACACTTAGCTTAATGGATGTTTGTTATAGTCAGTTTAGATTAATGGGATCTTTTGTAATTTACCTTAGTTTAATTTACTTTGATTAATGCGGTTCTTTAACTCATTACTTTGGTTTGTTGCGGTTATGCTAGTAGTAATGGGATGTTTTTGACATTTAGCTTAATTTAGCTTGTGTATGTGATGTTGGGAAAACAGGTACAGGTACAAGATGTGGGTTAAATCCCTGGATATTGCAAAAATAAATAAAACATTTAAAAAATAAACATTAACCTCGACGGAATAAGGTTATTTTTGACGGACTTTCGTCGAGGTTAAGGTGTTTCCCATTTTCAGTATACTGCCACGTGGCATATATATCCTTGACCGAATGTCGGATCGACGGAATTCCGTCGCTCTTAAGGTGTTTTCCCCATTTGTCAGGCGGGCACGTGGCATGCTTATCACCGACCGAATATCCTCGACAGACACATTTCAGTCGGGGATATATTAACTCCGACCGAATGTTCGGTCAACAATAAATCCGTCGAGTCTAAATATCCCCGACCGAAAGATCGACGGACTTAATTTTGACCTGCTTATATACGACCGAATTTTCGACCGAATATTCGGTCGGAAATAAGGTTAACCTCGACAGAATATACTTATGGCCGACCGAATATTCCGTCGGAAATTATCCTTTTTGTTGTAGTGAAATGGATACTTGTGTATGGTGGACCTAACTAACATATATATAACCAAAAATTATTATTATTATTATTATTGCTGAAAGAGTTTCATTTCAATATTTATATAATACTGTAAGACCCCAAATTATTAATAAATGAAATTTAATTTCCTCTATTTATTATTCTGAAATAGTAAGGGTTAATTTGATTAATGTGGTTAGTTATGGGTAAAATGCGCAAATATTTTAAATAAGCAAGTGGTTATAAAATATTCATTGTTGTCGGGGAATATTCGCTTGGTCATGGAATATTCTTACTGTCGGAGAATATTCGTACGACGGCGCAGTCTTGTGTGAGCCCCATAACGGAAAGCGATTGGATGAAGAAAATGACAAAAATAAGTGGTTTATAAATAACGGCATAGTTGTTACCGTTAATACTGTTGGAATACCCGGTGGTTAAAGCACAGTAATACGCGTTGTTGCACAGTAGCACACGATATTGCACCAATTATTGATTCTTACGTAAGAAGGCACTACTCAATAATGGTTACAGTAATTACTGTTCAATATTTTATTTTATTGATTCAATAATTGCTGCGTTGATATTTTATATTACTGTTGTTTTAATAATTGTCACTACACAGTATTTTCTATTATCGGAACAATAATTCATATTATCTGAGTAATATTATTAGATAACATTATTGGCAATGTCTAGAAAGTTCTGTCTAAGGAGAGGTTTGGTCATCTAATTGTGCGCCAGTAAGGAGAGATCCTTATTGGAAAGCCCCCTCTTTCTTGGGAACGGCCTAGTTGCCAGTACTGTGGTTCTGTAATATTATTTGTGTATAATTAATTATTAATTTATATGATGAGGAAAATAGTGATTTTATGTGGATATAGATGGAGAAAATTTTTAATGTGACAATTGTTGAAAATTAATATTTTATCTTTTTCTGATAAAATAATTCATTTAAATATATTATTTTAATAATATATTGATGGTGGTATTTTTACAATGAATGTGGAATATATGAGTATATGAGGAGGAAGAGTATTTTTGTGGCATTAAATGATTAACACATGTTTTGTGTGTTGGTGGACACAATTCTTGATCGAAAATTTATTATTGACTGTAAAATCGCCCGTTTATGGATTTCGGTCAATTTCTGTTTGGAATTTGGAAAAACTTTCTTCTGCAAAGTTGTAGAGAATTGAATTTCCTATAAAAACTCGCGAGATTCGAATTTTTTGATAAAAGGGCTATTTATTATGAATTATTGAAGTTCTGAAGTTCCGAAATAATTGATTTTTAGAAGTTTTATTTATTAGAGTTAAGAAAAACGTTTTTTATATTTTGTTGGACATCATTAACATGTGTGGCTGGTGTTTTTGACCAAAGGTGGGCTAAGGAAAATTTGTATAATTATATTAATATTATATTTAATTTTCTGCTTTGGTGTTCTAAGCATTTTCCTATAAATAGGGTGCTTAGGTTAGAATTGAAAATCACACCAGAAACACAAGTTTCTCTCTCTTTTTCTCTCTATATCGAGCGTATTCTTGTGAGTATTTGATACTTTGAGTGTTGCTATACGGTACAAGTTTCCTTCAGCACTATATCTAGTATTCCAATCAGAAGTACCGTATTTCCGAGGTAAGGGATGTTATTTCTTCTTAAATGATATTATTTTCTTCAATATCATTATGCCGAAGTATTGATCTGAACTTTTTATCAAATTTAGAACTTTTCATGTCGGGGTTACTATTCACGAGTTACTATTCACGAGTTACTATTCACCGAAAAATGAAATTTTCTTCGTTTCGTCCAAAATATCTATTCTGGATACTAGCTTTGATTGTATCCATGTTTTGATCATTCTTGAATTTTACTTCACTATAATTATTTATGAGGTATTTTTGGACATGGAATAGCTGAAATACGAATCCTTAATATTTATTCTTTTGTTTCACTGGATTCGTTTCCTTTAAAATATTTTTCATCATCCTCAGTCCTAAATGATGATATAATTGAATATCTTTGGCCTGTAGTACAAAGATTGATGATTTCTGATGAATATCTTTGGCCCGTAGTGCAAAGATGAACAGGTGTTGAGATGAACATGATCGATTGGTGATACAAATGAATATCTTTGGCCTGTAGTGCAAAGATGAATATTTGATTAAAGATGGTTATTGATTGTTGTTACAGGGATAAAATATTGATGATGGACTTTTAAATCTTAGAAGATAGTAGAACTCATTCTCTACTTGACTCTTCTAATGGTTTGCTGTTTCCGCTGCAGTTATTGATTTAAAATTTGTTGTCTATTGTATTCTATTAGATTTTTCCCTGTTGAAGACTAACGATAATTTGTTGTATATTATCTTAGTCATAATATTCTTTACTGGGCTAGTTGAGCTCACCCTTTTCTTTGTTGTTCCAATTTTCTTCTCAGGAGGCGAGAATGTAGCGAGTACTAGTCGGGGTGTGGAATGATGGTTCAGGACAGTTGTTTTAGTAGTCCTCACTATTTTGTAAAATAGTGTATAAATAAGTATAATGAGGACTTAATTGAGTATGAATACTGTCTAGATGACAATATTTGTATTTAAACTCACAGTATATGTGTTGTCGTATTTTACACGACAAATGTATTAATAAAGTTGTAGTTGTTTCTGTACCATGTATTTGACGACTCAGAATGGGTTGGGTGGAATGGACCTGTTTTGGGGGCGTCACAAATACGATTTTCATTCAAGTTGGCCATTACTATATATTAATTGGAGACTAAATATATTATCAACAAATTTTAGGTATAGAATAGTTGCTATAAACTCCTATTTCTATATATATATGCTTACCCCTTATCTAACATACCTTGCATACCTTCTTTAGCGACGAACTGGATAACGATTAGGTCTGTCGCTATATATAGAACCGTCGTCTTAGTTTTTAGCAACGGACCGAACCTATAGCGACGGACCGAATCGTCACCCGGTCCGTCGCTAAAGGGAGTATGCAAGGTATGTTAGATAAGGAGTAAGCTTAAGATCCGTATCGTATATATATATATATATATATATAACAATTAACCACCAAAACTTAATGACATACATGATTCATAAACTAATTTTGGGATCTTTTTATAAGTTTCAAATAAGTTTTACTTAAAATAAGAGAAACAAATCATTCAAAATTTATACTCGGAACACCAAAAATTATACAGGGTTCATTAGTTAATAAAAGACAAAAACTACTTGACCAAAATGACTCTATTTTCAATTGAAAATCAAATAACCCAAAAACATAAACTCAATCAAACCAAACAAACAGTAAAAAAAAAATTTAACTTGAATCAAACAATCCTTCACAGTTCACACGCCGATGAACATTTAAAATGAAAAATTATACAAAAAATACTTCTAAAAATTTAACAAGCTTTAAAACTAAGACGATTTTTATACTTATATATATATAGAATTGATTTATGAAAAAAAAAGTTATTAATTTACATATTTTCCATATACCAATACTACTATATAAAAAAAATCAGAAGGGACAACTGTTTATTCTGCTATTTAAGTAGATCCACCACTGTATATGGTTGACTTTGTTAGTTTGCAAAAATTGTTTCAAATGGCAAACAATTCCAGCTATATATACACGTGTTATTATTTAAGTGCAATATTAAATTTAATTGTAATGAACTTTTAATTCAAAAGAATTTCTCTCTTTTAATTCGCCAAGTTGGGTTAGGCCAAGTAATGTGGTAGCATGTAGCCTAAAATTATTTTTAATTTGGTTTAATAGAAAGTGTATAAACTAACTATTCTAATTGCTTTAACCGGCCCACATCACTACACCAAAAAGACATCCTTAATTTTCAATGTTTATTAATGTTGTTAGATATGTCTAAGGTCATTATTAATTTAGTTAAGAAGAAGAGCCGGTGGAAGTTAGCTATATTAGATGGAATAATAATAATTAGGATGCAGAAATTATATATAGTATAGATTTAGGGGTGTATTCAATTAAAATTTTTAAAGATTTTTTTTAAGTGACAGACTTTTGTAGAATTTGTGAGATTTTAATGACTTTCACAGACTTTTTTAAAATGACTTTTATAAACTCTATAAAATAAGTAACAGACTTTTATAAATTTTTTATCAAGACTGTGATAGACTTTTGTATACTTCTAATATATCTTGCAACTTATATTAATTGTTAATTAGCTCATGTGTACAACATCTCCCTCTTTTTTCATGAACTAGAGTAAATCTCATTATATTATTGTGGCATGAGATTTTATATATGTTGAAAGTGTTCACATTATTCTACTCATTTTATGATATATTTGGATACTAAGATACCAATAAAACTTTAGAAACTACAAACGCAATACAAAAATTAAACTCACTTTTTATTAAGCTATATATACTTTATGCATATGCGTATGCTTTTTACTAATAATTAATTGCTTTTTATTATTGATTACTTTACTAATACATATATATATATATATATATATATATGTTAATTGTGTGATTGTGTGATTTTGTCAACCCAATTTTCTATCTTAACTGCTGCTAATTTTGTTTGATTGTGTGGACCTTTTTTATGCGCCTAACACATATTAAAGTAGTGCGTTTTTCCTTTTTTTATAAAGTAAAGATAACTATTATGTCAATTTGTTATGCAGGATTACAACCACATATTACGTTATTTCACTATGATACACCAAAGACACTTGAAGACGAATATGGAGGATGTCTCAAAAATTAATAATGATTTTCTTCGCTTAAAATGTTAGAAAACTAAAAAAAAAACATACACATACACATCATATATTTTCTATTTTTATATGTTATAATACATAATCTTTACAATTGATATGAGAGTTTTATGATTTTATCTCACCTTTGTTGAATAAATCTCTTTCCTCTTTCTATTGGAAGCTTTCGAACGGCTGCTTTTTCGCTCACCAATTCAGATTAGGTCTAGTTATTTGTTTACTTATTAATATATCTTGTTTTTTTTGAAAAGTATTAATATATCTTGTTAATTCTCTTATAATAAAATTATAATAAATTCAATTATTTTTATGACCCAAATTTTATCAAATTATTTATCCATCACATATTAATATTTATTAGTCCATATAAAATAAATAACTAATTTGACCCAATAAAAGACAAAGTCCAATTAATAACTAGTTTTATCCACCTTTGTGTTTATTTAGAAGTCTTTAGAAATCTTTAGAGATGAGGTAAGACTTTAGATATGGGTTGATAGTTATAATTCTTCTTCTAAAGTCTGTCAAACTCTACCATTTGATAAAAATCTTTAAAATCTATGACTTTTTGAATACCAAAATACTTTTATAGACTTTATAAAAATCTTAATTCAATACCACCTAACTTTTAAATACATTAAAAAAATTGTAATTGAATACCACTAAACTTTTATAAACTCTTTAAATGTCTTGATTGAATACAACCAAACTTTTAAAGTCTTTAAAAATCGTAATTAAATACACCCCTTTTAGATGGGCACAAAATATAGAATGATGTGTTTTTTCTATGGAGGAGTGATTCGAGTGAGAAACTAAAAAGCTTTAGAGAAGTAGAAAAGAAATGAAGCAAGCTTTTCTTAATTCCTTTCTAGATTATTGGGCAGGACCTGAAATTTTTATACACAAACAATTCTATGATTTAATTATCCTCTAAACTCTTTTTTCTTCCTCATCCATCAATACTATTATTATTTATTTTGTTTTCTTTATAATTCTTTTGGTCAGGTTTCTAGTTATAATGATTATATTCATGGGATGGATTTATTCATACTATCGCAATTAATTTGGAATATATTATAGATGAAAAGTGTAATTGAGTTGGGAATGAATTTTTGGCAGAATTATTTGGCTATGATTTTCTGTTAAAAAAGGTCCAAGAATAATCTAAACTCAACGAATACTTAATTAATGGTGATATTGAATTGGTGAATTAATAAAAATAAAGGGAAAATAAGTGAAATTAATGGAGTTATAAACTAGGGGGAGGAAAATGAATGTATGGGGAACTTGAGAAGCAAACTTAAAAAAGCATAAATTACTTTAAACTGAAGGAAGAACCGTTAGAAACGACCTCGTTCCCGTGGAATGAACTGAACCATCGATGGGCCGACGGATGATCTAGGGTTTTCTCGATTTCATGTGCTGTTTTTTCTTTCTTTCGATTCTCTGTGTTTTATATATGAAACTGATAGTGAATTGTTCTTCGTTTGCTCAATTACTTTTCGTAATTCAAATTTTTTTTTTCAAATTGTTTAATACATACAAATCTACATGTTCGCAACTAGCTTTCATTTGCTGTGCTTTCTGGTTACTCTCTCAGACACAGAGAATGGAATTGAAAAAAGTGATGGATTGGCTTTTTCCGCTGTGACTTTCTTTTGATGGAAAATGTTTTGGGTTGGCAGGCTTGAAACTTTTATCAAGGAAAAGTGATGGTTGTACTTCCCCCATGAGGAAATTTTCTGTCCCTATTTTTTCAGTTTCTTTTGTGCCTCCACGGAAAAAATAAAGACAGAGGATCTGCTCTATCCCCCCACTTGGAAATCTTTCTGCTAATCTCCACTTTAGTCACTTGATTGAGTAATAATTTTAGTTTTTACATAGGTGAACTTTTCCAGTTAAACTTGGGTATTAGGAAACTAAGAGGACTACTTTTATTGGCACGAGAGTGGGAAGTGTACGATGTCATGGGTCCATAGGTTTAAGATCGAACTTTAAATTGACAAGTGCTAGTACTTTTATGCTAAGGATGGATTCAAAATGAATTAATGTATTATTTCATTTTCAATATTATGCATGGGAATAATAAGAAATTAAACTGGTCCTCAAACTATAATCAGTGGCAGAACCAGAACAAAATTTGAGAGGGGTCAAAATTTGAGGACGGTTATCGAAGGTCCGAAACAGCGACGTCTAGGTTGCAGCGACGAGGGAGCGGAGTACTTAAGGTACTTGGAAAGACACAGAAAATGTATTCCATACAATACTACTTATCATATATATTTGTATATACAGTACCGATATTTAATTACAAAAAATGAATGTTAATTAGAGTTAAGTTGATAACATTAGGCGTATTATTGATATTTTATAAATAATTTAAAAGATATAGTAGTACTATATTTTCTAACACAAAAAATTATGAAATTAGGCATTGACTATTCACGGAGAAAACAACATGGAGCTTTGCTATGATTGGTTATAAAAATCAAAATGGGAAGCACATGCTCTAGTAAATGAGCCCGACTTATATTAACTAGAGTTTACGTACGTAATACGGTAATAAATAAATAGCATTCCATATTTCCATTCAGTGAGATGACAGGTGTGACGCCCCCAGAATAGGTATACAACACTCATTCTGAGTCGCCAAATACATGGTACAGAAAGCAAACTACAACTTCAATAATACAATTGTCGTGCAAAATACGACAACACATACTGTGAGTTTAAATACAAATATTGTCTTCTAGACAATATCCACACTCAAATAAATCTTCATTACAATTATTCAAACACTATTTTACAGAAATAGTGAGGACTGCTAATACATCTTTCTAGAACCATCACTCCATACCCCGACTAGATCCTGCTATGTTCTCACCTCCTGAGAAGAAAAATGGAACAAAAAGGAAAAGGGTGAGCTCAACTAGCCCAGTAAAGAATATTATGACTAAGATAATATACAACAAATTATCGTTAGTCTTCAACAGGGAAAAATCTGATAAAATATAATCGACAACAAGTTTTAGATCAACAAGTGCAGCGGAAACAACAAACCATTAGAAGAGTCAAGTAGAGAAAGAATTCTACTATCTTCTAAGATTTAAAAGTCCATCATCAATATTTTATCCCTGTAACATCAATTAATAATCATCTTTAACCAAATATTCATCTTTGCACTACAGGCCAAAGATATTCATTTGTATCATCAGTCGGTCATGTTCATCTCAACACCTGTTCATCTTTGCACTACAGGCCAAAGATATTCATCAAGTAATTATACATCTTTGCACTACAGGCCAAAGATATTCAGTAATATCATCATTTAGGACTGAGGATGATGAAAAATATCTTAAAGAGAACGAATCCAATGAGACAGAAGGACAAATAGTAGGGATTCGTATAACAGTTTATCCAAGATCAATAATACTTCATAATAATCAATTGTGAAGCAGAATTCAAAAATAAAGATCAAAACATGGATACAATCAAAGATAGTAACCATAATAGACATCTTGGACAAAAAGGAAAAATTTTATTTTTCGGTGAATAGTGCCGTATTCGTGAATAGTGCCGTATACGTGAATAGTGCCGTATACGTGACTAGTAACCCCCGACACAAAAAGTTCTAAATTTGATAAAAACTCATATCAATATTTCAGCATAATGATATTGAAGAAAATAATATCATTAAGAAGAAAATAATATCCCTTACCTCAAAATATCAGTACTTCTGGTCGGAATACCGGTATAAGGCTGAAAGAAACTTGCTCTGATGAATAGAAACTCTCAAAGTATCTAAATACTCACAAAATACACTCAATAATCTAGAGAGAGAAAGAGAGAAAACTTGTTTCTGGTGTAATTTTCAATTCTAACTTAGCCCTCTATTTATAGGAAAATTTTGGTAGGTTTGACCTGCAACCTGATGGCTTTACCTGCTACTATTCCCACCTACCACATTTGAAATATAATTCAGCACATTTCTTCACCAACCACAAGTGGGCCCCACCAATTCTAGAATTTTCCATCAAAATGATAAACTCCGAAAATTCAACAATTTCTGAACCAGTCATCTTGTAAAATTCATAATAAATCATACGTTGATTTTTAACGGTTCAAAATTTGTGGGCATATACTCAACTTATATATGTATAACATATCCAAAAATTACCACGATCCAACGGTCGGATTAAAAATTATAACCCCCGCAAAATATCTCAAAAACCCTGATTTTTAATACCTCCATTCCGACAAAAATATGGATAAAAACCTCAACATTAACTCCTTCATTTTTAACCACAAAAATATATATCCCTCATTTATATCCACATAAAATAAATATTTCCTTATCATATGAATCAATAATTAATTATTCATAAATAATATTACAGAATCACATTTATGACAACCAGGCCGTTCCCAGGAAAGAGGGGGCTTTCCAATAAGGATTTCTCCTTACTGGCGCGCAATTAGATGACCAAACCTCTCCTTAGACAGAACTTTCTAGACATTGCCAATAATGTTATCTAATAATATTATTCAAATAATATGAATTATTGATCTGATAAATGAAAATACTGTGCAGCAATAATTATTGAAACAACAATAATATAAAATATCAATGCAGCAATTATTGAACCAATAAAATAAAATATTGAACAGTAATCACTGTAACAATTATTGAGTAGTGCCTTCTTACGTACGAATCAATAATTCAACTATACTGTGCAATCCGTGTGCTACTATGCAACCACGCGTTATTACTGTATTTTTAACCACCGGGTATTTAAACAGTGTTAACGGTAACAACTACGCCATTATTAATAAACAACTTATACTTGTCGTTTTCTTCATCCAATCGCTTTCCGTTATGGGGCCCACACAAGGCTGCGTCGTCGTACGAATATTCCCCGACAGCAAGAATATTCCACGACCAACCGAATATTCACCGACCAAAAATAAATATTTTATAACTACTTGCTTATTTTGCAAAATTTGCACATTTCACCCATAACCAAAGTATTATATCAAATTAACCCCCTTATTATTCACAATAATATTTAGAGAAAATTTGATTTTATTCATTAATAAGTTGGGGTCTTACAACAGGTTGTCATATGTTGACTTCCTAATCACAAAATAAGTTTGATCCAATTTTATAGCTCATATACAACCCATAAATTCGTTTGCAATTCCTCCGTGGCAATCAAAGTCATTGAAAAACCCACCATTACTGACCCCTCCATGGAGCCTCACCTCTTTCGGGAAGTTGCCGCCATGGATCTCCTCAACAACCACCCGATGGCCACCAAGACCAAGATCTACCTGGTTATGGAGCTCGCTCAGGGCGCCGAACTCTTCACTAAGCTTGCCCGGCGCGGCTGGATGATCGAAACGGCTGCTTGAGCCTTGTGTTGATGACCAGAATACGGCAGGGGCAAGTCGCAGGCGGCAGCGGCAGGCGGCAGTAAGCTTC
Organism: Panax notoginseng; assembly: GCA_016801055.1. Classification (NCBI taxonomy): domain Eukaryota; kingdom Viridiplantae; phylum Streptophyta; class Magnoliopsida; order Apiales; family Araliaceae; genus Panax; species Panax notoginseng. The sequence continues at coordinate 268,453,467 of CM029012.1, forward strand.
ATCCTAGGGGGGTCATATGCCCCCCCTCGACCCTCGTGGTTCCGCCTCTGACTATAATAAACAGATCTTCGAACTTGTCTTTTCCATTTTCCCCGACAGCAAGAATATTCCACGACCAACCGAATATTCACCGACCAAAAATAAATATTTTATAACTACTTGCTTATTTTGTAAAATTTGCACATTTCACCCATAACCAAAGTATTATATCAAATTAACCCCCTTATTATTCACAATAATATTTAGAGAAAATTTGATTTTATTCATTAATAAGTTGGGGTCTTACAACCTCCCCTCCTTATGAAATTTCGTCCTCGAAATTGACGTACGCACCTGATGTTTCAAAAAGGTGAGGATACCTCGCTTTCATTTCTGATTCCAACTCCCAGGTCATTTCTTCAATAGCATGGTTTCTCCACAAAACCTTAACTTGTGGTATAACCTTCGTGCGTAGGACATGCTCTTTCCTATCCAAGATCTTAACAGGTACCTCCTCGTACGTTAAATCTTCAGCTATCTCGTCTGGTTCTAACTCAATAATGTGGTTCGGGTCTTTAACATATTTACGAAGCATAGATATGTGAAAAACATTATGAACACGAGACATGCTTGGAGGTAATGCGAGTCTATATGCCACATTTCCTATTCGCTCAAGAATCTCAAATGGACCAACAAATCTTGGATTGAGCTTTCCTCTCTTCCCAAATCTTGTAACTCCCTTCCATGGTGCAACACGTAACAATACATGATCCCCAATATTAAATTCCACGTCCTTCCGATGAAGATCCGCATAACTCTTTTGTCGATCCTGTGCCGTTTGTATACGTTGTCGAATCGTTTGGATCTTCTCTGTAGTAATGCGTACCAATTCTGGTCCCAACAATGTTGCTTCACCCACCTCGTCCCAGCATACTGGAGAACGACATTTTCTTCCATACAACGCCTCAAATGGAGCCATACCTATGCTCGCCTGATAACTGTTGTTGTAGGAGAATTCCACCAATGGTAGGTACTTATCCCAACTCCCTTTGAGATCTAAGACACAAAGTCTTAATAGATCTTCAAGAGTTTGAATAGTCCTCTCTGATTGTCCGTCCGTTTGAGGATGGTATGCTGAACTGAATCGTAAATCCGTGCCCATAGCTTTCTGCAAGCTAACCCAAAATCGTGAAGTGAATCTTGGGTCACGATCCGAAACTATGGATACTGGCATGCCATGCAATCTCACAATCTCGTTCACGTACATACTAGCAAGACGTTCAAGGGAATAAGTCTCACGTATCGGCAAGAAATGAGCGGACTTGGTTAATCTATCAACAATAACCCAAATCGCATCTATGCCTTGAGAAACCTTGGGAAGACCTGTAACAAAATCCATAGTAATGTGTTCCCACTTCCATTTCGGGATCTCAAGTGGTTGCAATGGACCCTTTGGCACTTGATGCTCCGCCTTTACACGTTGACAAGTTAAACACCTCGAGATAAACTCCGCGATCTCTCTTTTCATATTGCTCCACCAAAATGTATGTCGAAGATCGTGATACATTTTGGTACTCCCAGGATGGATTGCAAACGGTGTGTTGTGTGCCTCCATCATTATTCTATGCTTCAAGTCAAAATCGTTAGGAACACAAAGTCTGGAGTTGACTCGAAGTATTCCTTCTTCATCGATTCTTGCTTCTGGAATAGCACCTTCTTGCACTTTCTTCTTCATACGCATCAGCTCTATATCCGTAGCTTGAGCAGCTTTAACTTTATCGATTAAAGTCGGTTCTACTCGTATATTTGATATCATCATGTGGGTACTTGGAGCCTTCATCTCTATCTCCATCCTTTGCAAGTCATACAAAATGGGCCTTTGTGTTAAAAATATTGCACTCGTACCCGCATATGATCTTCTACTCAATGCGTCAGCTACTACGTTTGCTTTTCCAGGATGGTATTGGATGGTATGATCGTAATCTTTCAACAGCTCAAGCCAACGTCGTTGCCGCATGTTGAGTTCCTTTTGGGTGAAGAAATATTTGAGGCTTTTATGATCTGTATAGATCTCCACTTTCTCCCCATACAGGTAGTGTCTCCAGATCTTCAACGCAAAAACGACTGCTGCCAACTCCAAATCATGAGTAGGATAATTCCTCTCATATTCTTTGAGTTGTCGTGAGGCATAGGCTATGACTTTCCCATGTTGCATGAGAACACATCCTAACCCTTTGCCTGAAGCATCGCTGTAGATAACAAATCCATCCGAACCAGATGGTATTGTCAAAACAGGTGCCGAAATGAGTCTCCTCTTGAGTTCTTGGAAACTCTTCTCGCATTCCTCACTCCATACGAATTTTGTATCTTTCCGAGTCAGCTGAGTTAACGGAGTAGCGATTCGAGAAAATCCTTCCACAAATCTCCGATAATAACCAGCTAAGCCCAGAAAGCTACGTACTTCGGTTACCGACTTCGGTTGCTCCCAACTTTGTATGGCTTCAATCTTCGCCGGGTCGACAGATACTCCATGTTTTGACACCACGTGCCCAAGGAATGCTACTTCCTCAAGCCAGAACTCGCATTTCTTCAGTTTGGCATATAGCTTGTTTTCACGAAGCCTTTGCAGTACCAGCTTCAAATGGCGCTCATGATCTTCACGGTTTTTGGAATAGATGAGGATGTCATCAATAAAGACAACAACGAACTGATCCAAATATTCTTTGAATACACGGTTCATCATATCCATGAAGGCAGCAGGAGCATTAGTCAATCCAAAAGACATTACTAAGAATTCATAATGCCCGTACCGAGTTCTGAAGGCAGTCTTTGGAATATCCTCAGTTTTAATCTTCAGCTGATGATATCCAGAACGAAGATCGATCTTTGAAAAGAATTGTGCTCCTTGCAACTGGTCAAACAGGTCATCAATGCGAGGTAGCGGATACCTATTCTTGATGGTGACATGGTTCAATTCTCGATAGTCAATACAAAGTCGCATACTCCCGTCTTTCTTCTTTACGAATAAAACAGGAGCACCCCAAGGAGACGTACTAGGACGAATAAAACCGATGTCCAACAACTCCTGTAGTTGGACTTTTAACTCCTGAAGTTCAATAGGAGCCATTCGATATGGGGTTTTAGAAATGGGCTTTGTACCGGGTTCAAGGTCAATAAAGAATTCAATTTCTCGTTCCGGGGGTAGACCGGGAAGTTCTTCAGGAAATACATCGGAAAATTCTCTAACAATAGAAATATTATTCAAATCTGACTTGTCTTTGTTCAAATCCATAACATGGGCTAAGAAAGCTTGACATCCGTTTTTCAATAAACGAATAGCTTTGTGGCTTGATATGACAGTGACTGATTTTAGTGGTTTAGTAGTTTGAATTCGTATGACAGGTTGGTTAGGAATATGAAAACTAACAACCTTACGAAAACAATCAATTTTAGCATGATGAGTGGTTAACCAATCAATTCCTAAAATCACATCAAAAGCAAGTATCTTTAAAGAGATAAGATCAACAGGTAATGTGATAGTGCCAACTTGGATCATGCAAGATTTATAAACTGTAGATGTAACGAAGGTTTCACCCAACGGAGTTTCAACAGATAAGTTAAAGTCCAATTTCTCCGGAGTCAAGTTTAAACGTTGAGCACAAGCAGGAGAGATAAAAGAATGGGTAGAACCGGTATCTAGTAAAGTATAAACTTCGCAAGAATTCAAGATTAGCTTACCCGTGATCACCTCGTTCGGGTTTCTCACGTTTTGGCCAGTTACGACAAACGCTCTTCCAGGAACCGCTGATTTCGCCTTATCCGGGACAGCCCTTGGAATCACCACTCCCGCTGAACTTGGTTTCGCTATAGTACAATCTCGAGCGATGTGGCCTTCCTTCCCACAGTTGTAACACACCTTGGATTGTTGTGGACAGTTTGGGCTGATATGTCCCTCTTTCCCGCATTTGTAACATCTAACTGGCGGTCGTTCTCCTCCCCTAAAATTTGTTGTTGGTGCTGGTGCTGGTGCTGATGTCTTCCCGTCATTGTTGAATCTCCTCTTTCTGAAATTTCCACTTGACTCACCTCTCCTATTATCATGGCCACGATGACCATCCGAGTGGTTACCGCCTTTGTTCGTATTTTTCCCTCCTCGTTGGTTATCATCGCTCTGATGATTGCTGTCACCGGTATGACCCTGGTTGTGGTCCCTCGGTTGAGTATACTCATTATCTCTCTCTAATAATTGGGCCCTGTTGACAACGTCTGAATACAGAGAAAATTTATGAGAGATAAGGTATTGACGAATCTCAGGTTTTAAACCTCTCAGAAACATCCGCGTCATTCGTTCCTCATTTTCGACCAAATGAGGTGCAAACCTGGATAACTCTGCAAACTTCGCCTCGTACTGGGACACCGTCATGTTGTTTTGTTCCAGTCTAATAAACTCAACCTCCTTCATATGACGAATACTTTCAGGAAAGTACTTGTCATTGAACAGTTTTTGAAATGTTTCCCAGGACATGTTGAGTGCGTCAGGCTGGGTATGCTTCACAGACTCCCACCAGTAGTCTGCCTCACCGCGGAACATAAATGTGGCGAATGGAACCTTCTGTTCCTCTGTGCATCCCAAGACATCAAATATCTTGGTAATTTGCTTGACCCACGTTTCCGCCATGATCGGATCCGGCTTTCCCTTAAATTCTGGTGGTCCCAATTCTTTGAACTGCTTAGCTGTGACAAACCGCGCGTTGTTATCATTTCCACCCGTACTCTGCACACGAGTCTCCCTCGTCTGATTTTGCATGAACTGTAAAAAGCTCCTAAACATTCCATCATTCATCGTTTGCTCGGTAACGTTGTTTACAGGAGGAATATTGCCTTCCTGTTGCACGTTCCCCTGGGTAGTGATCAAAGGTGTCTCCACGGTCTGATTTACTCCATTATTAACGTTCTCAGCTGCCATTCTTAAATACTGCCATAAAACAAGGGTTAATAGTCATGTCATATATTATCCCTATACTCTGACCGACCAAATAAATACCAAATAAACTTAGTCAGGTCATACTAGCGAAGGAATTCCCCGTCTCTCCCCTCCTAGTTCTTGTCTCACATCTCAGCCAGGGATCATATCCCTAAGCTCTGATACCAACTGTGACGCCCCCAGAATAGGTATACAACACCCATTCTGAGTCGCCAAATACATGGTACAGAAAGCAAACTACAACTTCAATAATACAATTGTCGTGCAAAATACGACAACACATACTGTGAGTTTAAATACAAATATTGTCTTCTAGACAATATCCACACTCAAATAAATCCTCATTACAATTATTCAAACACTATTTTACAGAAATAGTGAGGACTGCTAATACATCTTTCTAGAACCATCACTCCATACCCCGACTAGATCCTGCTATGTTCTCACCTCCTGAGAAGAAAAATGGAACAAAAAGGAAAAGGGTGAGCTCAACTAGCCCAGTAAAGAATATTATGACTAAGATAATATACAACAAATTATCGTTAGTCTTCAACAGGGAAAAATCTGATAAAATATAATCGACAACAAGTTTTAGATCAACAAGTGCAGCGGAAACAACAAACCATTAGAAGAGTCAAGTAGAGAAAGAATTCTACTATCTTCTAAGATTTAAAAGTCCATCATCAATATTTTATCCCTGTAACATCAATTAATAATCATCTTTAACCAAATATTCATCTTTGCACTACAGGCCAAAGATATTCATTTGTATCATCAGTCGGTCATGTTCATCTCAACACCTGTTCATCTTTGCACTACAGGCCAAAGATATTCATCAAGTAATTATACATCTTTGCACTACAGGCCAAAGATATTCAGTAATATCATCATTTAGGACTGAGGATGATGAAAAATATCTTAAAGAGAACGAATCCAATGAGACAGAAGGACAAATAGTAGGGATTCGTATAACAGTTTATCCAAGATCAATAATACTTCATAATAATCAATTGTGAAGCAGAATTCAAAAATAAAGATCAAAACATGGATACAATCAAAGATAGTAACCATAATAGACATCTTGGACAAAAAGGAAAAATTTTATTTTTCGGTGAATAGTGCCGTATTCGTGAATAGTGCCGTATACGTGAATAGTGCCGTATACGTGACTAGTAACCCCCGACACAAAAAGTTCTAAATTTGATAAAAACTCATATCAATATTTCAGCATAATGATATTGAAGAAAATAATATCATTAAGAAGAAAATAATATCCCTTACCTCAAAATATCAGTACTTCTGGTCGGAATACCGGTATAAGGCTGAAAGAAACTTGCTCTGATGAATAGAAACTCTCAAAGTATCTAAATACTCACAAAATACACTCAATAATCTAGAGAGAGAAAGAGAGAAAACTTGTTTCTGGTGTAATTTTCAATTCTAACTTAGCCCTCTATTTATAGGAAAATTTTGGTAGGTTTGACCTGCAACCTGATGGCTTTACCTGCTACTATTCCCACCTACCACATTTGAAATATAATTCAGCACATTTCTTCACCAACCACAAGTGGGCCCCACCAATTCTAGAATTTTCCATCAAAATGATAAACTCCGAAAATTCAACAATTTCTGAACCAGTCATCTTGTAAAATTCATAATAAATCATACGTTGATTTTTAACGGTTCAAAATTTGTGGGCATATACTCAACTTATATATGTATAACATATCCAAAAATTACCACGATCCAACGGTCGGATTAAAAATTATAACCCCCGCAAAATATCTCAAAAACCCTGATTTTTAATACCTCCATTCCGACAAAAATATGGATAAAAACCTCAACATTAACTCCTTCATTTTTAACCACAAAAATATATATCCCTCATTTATATCCACATAAAATAAATATTTCCTTATCATATGAATCAATAATTAATTATTCATAAATAATATTACAGAATCACATTTATGACAACCAGGCCGTTCCCAGGAAAGAGGGGGCTTTCCAATAAGGATTTCTCCTTACTGGCGCGCAATTAGATGACCAAACCTCTCCTTAGACAGAACTTTCTAGACATTGCCAATAATGTTATCTAATAATATTATTCAAATAATATGAATTATTGATCTGATAAATGAAAATACTGTGCAGCAATAATTATTGAAACAACAATAATATAAAATATCAATGCAGCAATTATTGAACCAATAAAATAAAATATTGAACAGTAATCACTGTAACAATTATTGAGTAGTGCCTTCTTACGTACGAATCAATAATTCAACTATACTGTGCAATCCGTGTGCTACTATGCAACCACGCGTTATTACTGTATTTTTAACCACCGGGTATTTAAACAGTGTTAACGGTAACAACTACGCCATTATTAATAAACAACTTATACTTGTCGTTTTCTTCATCCAATCGCTTTCCGTTATGGGGCCCACACAAGGCTGCGTCGTCGTACGAATATTCCCCGACAGCAAGAATATTCCACGACCAACCGAATATTCACCGACCAAAAATAAATATTTTATAACTACTTGCTTATTTTGCAAAATTTGCACATTTCACCCATAACCAAAGTATTATATCAAATTAACCCCCTTATTATTCACAATAATATTTAGAGAAAATTTGATTTTATTCATTAATAAGTTGGGGTCTTACAACAGGTTGTCATATGTTGACTTCCTAATCACAAAATAAGTTTGATCCAATTTTATAGCTCATATACAACCCATAAATTCGTTTGCAATTCCTCCGTGGCAATCAAAGTCATTGAAAAACCCACCATTACTGACCCCTCCATGGAGCCTCACCTCTTTCGGGAAGTTGCCGCCATGGATCTCCTCAACAACCACCCGATGGCCACCAAGACCAAGATCTACCTGGTTATGGAGCTCGCTCAGGGCGCCGAACTCTTCACTAAGCTTGCCCGGCGCGGCTGGATGATCGAAACGGCTGCTTGAGCCTTGTGTTGATGACCAGAATACGGCAGGGGCAAGTCGCAGGCGGCAGCGGCAGGCGGCAGTAAGCTTCATCCTAGGGGGGTCATATGCCCCCCCTCGACCCTCGTGGTTCCGCCTCTGACTATAATAAACAGATCTTCGAACTTGTCTTTTCCATTTTTTAGCAGTTCCACTTGCTGCATTTACTTCCTTTTTATGTATATATAGACTCATGGGTCATACCTTGTCATGAAGTTAGAAACTACTAGTATCTACTAATATGCTGGAGCCTTCTGGTTAATATGGAATTAATTTTGGTCAAATTTTTGCATGAAATCTGATTCTGAACCAGATACAATTTTGGAAGCATAAATCAAATGAATAATCTTCCAAAATACTGAAGCAAGTACTATATTATAATAGTTTTTCCAGTCGTAATATAAATTATTTGGAAACCTTAAGAATTCGTCTAAATTTATAAGAGGTTTTGACTATTTTGGTCACCAAAGTTGACCATTAATTCGGAATCTTGGCAAAAAGTCGGCTTTAGATCTGACCACCATCAGTTCAAAATTTAGTGACAGAGATCACTACCACATATATAAACACTTTCACATTACTGAACCTGTATTTTATATACCTTGACAGATGTATTCCTGGGACACTGACATCTTTAACTAAAACAAAATAACAATTGGCTATAGTGCTTAAAATAGTATGAGTATTACTTGTTTTTATGTAGTCTTGAAGTAAAACTAACGAAGTAGCAGGAAATGTAGACTTAAAAATAGAAAAAAAGGACTCAGGTTTTTTAACTTTCTTCGTCTCGGAATACTACTTCTTCATGTTACTATTTTTTATTATTTATTTATTTTAATGATAAGTCATGTTTATGACATTAAATTGTGCATTGCAAGGGCAGAAATAGACACAACATATGTGGGCAGATGGAGTTGATATATTAAATTTACATAACAATCCAAATTTATTTTATTTTACATCAAAGTTTGCAATGAATTTAGGAGGGGCTTCTACTACCAGGAGAGACATCATGGCTACAATACTTGATCTACGAGTGCGACTTAATTATACATACAACCAGCAACAAACTCCTATGTAGGTTTATACATGTCTATGCATTTGGCTCCGCCTTTTTGTTCTGAAAAGAATGTCCAATACCGGGGCTGTGGCCTGGTCCTGTGGGTGGGAGATCATTTATATTTCCTGCAGTGGAGTGGTGAACACCAGGACCATTACCTGCCCCCTTTGGTTGAATTTCAACATTGTGTTCGGCATACGAGTGCCCAATACCAGGGCTGTTGCCTGGTGTTGTTGGTGGAAAGTCATCTATAGGTTTTGCAACTGCAGAAAATCCCAGACTTTGAGTGGGTGGTGATGGGAAAATTTCTCTCGTTCTTACAACTGAATTCTCCACAATTTGTCTATTATCTGCAAATGTCACTTGTACATTACGTTCCTTTCTGGTGGGGGTTTTGTGTGAGCTAATAGTTCTGCAGCTATGTTTTCCCAAGTTCCCTTCATCTTTAATTGGATGAATTTCTTGTTTCTTCGTAGACTTTAGTTGCCTTCCTTCAGTAAATAAAATATCATGGCAGGCGATTACTACAAGAAGAAATACCCAAGTGTAGACTGGTTTTATGTGGGCCATAACAAGGTAAGAAAAAGATTTTGTGTATGTTTAAATTGGATGTTCTCCCTAGCCCGGAGTTTATGAGAGAGGGGGAGGCTGGGAGAGAGAGAGAGGAGTGGAATGAATGGAATCTTGTGCCTCCATTGGTATTTATAATCGTGGGGATCATATAATGCAAGGATAGTAACCGCTCAAATTCATTAAAATTAGTCTAAATATAAATTTTGACGGATCACATTCTTTTGAGGATCCTCTTTGAATGATGCATGTCTACCTAATGAATGTTTTTATTTAAATTTATTTATCTTACTTTTTTAGCGTATCTTGCTACTGATATTTTTCTCCTTTTCTAATCCTTTTGGTTCAATCCTTGCTACTCTAACTTTCTTGTATCTTTCACTTCATCCGTCTCAATTTGGGTGTCATATTTCAAAACTGTGTTTGCACGGATATTAAATGTACCAACAACATTTTTAATAATATTGTTTATATATATATATATATATTCTTTTTCTTCTAAAATACATTTTAGATGCTGAAGAATAATTCAGGAAAAGCCTACATCAAGAAATTTTATATTTAACCAAGATAAAATTCAAGCTGAAATCATGATTCCTAAGTCGATGGTCTTATTACGACTTAGGAAGATTTTTACTATCTTTATCATTTTCTGTGTATTCAATTGAAAAGTGTTTTGTAAGATAAATTATTGTAGTAGGTAGTCAGAGTAGCTGAACAATATATTATCAAGAAACACATAACTATTGAGTCCTGTAGGCTGAAGATCGATCTTTGACTGCATAATGACCTTTCATTGTGCTGGAACAATGCTTTATTGTTTGAATTTTGTAATTGTAATAATTTTCGGTAAATTGAATGAGAGTTAGATTTTTTAGCTTAGAAAATACTATCAAAGATGAACTTAATTGTCTTTAGCACCACCACCACCAGAATGCAACAAAAGTCCGGGATGCTCCTGTACTTCCCACTTAGCGATGTATATTATTTTATATGGTTGATTCATATGCAAGCTTCAACATCACAGTCGTCAAATTCAAGTGAAATACGTCTGTCATGTAGTTTGAGTATTGTTTTTTAAGGTATGCACATGCATTTTGAATTAATGATAAGAATACTTAGCCGCTGAAAGGTCAAGATTTCACAAGAGATATCCTTAATATTTTGTAATACACCGTTGTTTTGTTTTTCCCTCTATGTATATGCCATTGTATCTCTTTAAAATGGCATTGTGATCAGATGTTTACAGAATCATATATGGAATCTGTTGATGGACATTACAAAATATAATTCATCTATGTTGAGCAAGCTATACTGCACTAAATCTAATAGATTTGACATACATACCAATATAAATATTCTTATTATTATTATTGCTATTTTCATGCTATAAGAAAATTGGTATCTTCTTTGCATGTGCGGTGTGCCATGCATCATCTTGTACAAGAATTTTAACATCTCAGATGTTATTAGAACTTCATAGTGTTATTCAAGTCAAGCTCTTCTTAAATCTAAAAAATTTCAAGAAGGTAGACATTCTTGAGGAAATTTTAAGACCAAAATTATCCCCTCAAATTGTACACTTGTGACGTTTTCGTCCACGAGTCTAGGTAGTAGCTAAAACCGTTGTTCAAGTTACAATTAGTAGTGCAAAACTGTCCCATTTGGTCAAGTTTTACAGTCCTTCCTAGTACTAGTAGGGATAATTTTGCACTACTAATTGTACCTTGAGGGAGATATATGCTAGTATTAAGTTAAACCCAAGGATGAAAATATCACATGATCACAAGCACAGGGGAGTGTTTGCATTTTAGTATTATTTTAATAACAATCAGACAAAAATGAAGTGTGAGCCTTTTTGAAATGTTGCTAATCATATTCCAGTTTCCTCTGTTTTTGTTCGGCTGCCTTTAAAACGAATGAAAATGAGTAGTACTCTGGACCATTTGATTACTCTGAGGTAGGCAGTAGAAAATATGTTAGTATTTCTTTTGTTGCTTGACATTTGCTTTGTTAGCTGGTACTACCTCCATCCCATAATAACTGTCGTTTTAGAAGGAATTTTTTTCCCAATTTATTTGTCGTTTACAACTTTCTAGGAGAATAAATTATTTACTTTCCTATATCACCCCTACCTTCTCTCATTGTTCCAAGAAATTTTTTTCTTGTATTAATAGTTTTTAACTTCCCATAAAGGGGTAGTGATGAAATTTCACACCAATTTTAATTAATAAATGATAGCACTAAATGACTTTCTTAATCCACGTGCATCAAGCTAAAGAGACAGTTATTATGGGATGGAGGGAGTATTGATTGTAAAAAAATTGATGAGAGATTTCTATATTTAGTTTCACAATATTTTTTGTTTTGTTGGCTATTTTTGGATTTTTTTTTTGTTGCTAATTGAATCTAGGTGCGGTAGAGTTGATTAATATTCTCCCCAACAGTTAGAAGCTCAAAAGTCATACTGCACATGTGCATGCACTTAAGGAGGAAATGATTTGTAATTACCTGAAACACCGACCACTAATGGAAAAGTAAATTTGATTAGTAATGGATGGTTTACATAAATAGCCGCCATTAGACCAAATTGCAGTAGCATAGAGTAAAGATTTGATGGTATCCTTTTCGTTTTCGAGGCTTATTCAACATTTTCACCCCTATCTATCTATTTCTATTTGTGGAGTTTTTACTTGCATTATTAATTGGTTTGACTCTCTTAAAATTGGTCTCTTCATGATTTCTTATTGAACCACTCACAACCTGCCACCTCATAAAGTGGTAGTCTTTTTCTTACTCCATGTTGTAATCTGGTAATCTTATGGTCCAGTACATAAAAACAAACTGAGACTAGGTTGGGGAAGTAATTGCTGAAAAAAAAGAGGGAAAGAAAACATAGATACTACTCCCTGTATTTCTATACGTAGGTCGTTTTAGATTTTTTTTGTTATTTTTAATTATTTATCGTTTGTGATTATCTAGGAGAATTGATCACTATTTTTTTTAAATTACCCCTTATTACTCCGCCTAATTTTTTGATTCATATTTATCATTATCTAAAGCCTTTCTCTCCTTTTCCCAATAAGTGAGGTGAAGTGTATTATAGACAATTGATAGTATAGTTAATGTTTTTTAATCATTTCCTTAATTCTTGTACACATGTCTAAAACGACTTATATTAAGGAACGGAGGGAGTACTTCTTTGCAGATCAAAGAACTGTTAAGGTAATGGGAATCTACTTTAGTTAAAACCAATATGTTACGTAAAATTTATGGACTCCCAATTCTGCCCCACCTAGATACGAGTTGATCTTAGGTTTATTTTGTTTTGCATGATCACTCATAGTGCCAAGTTTTTCCAATTAGCAATAATTTTATGAACTTTGTTGTCAAGAAGCAAAAAAGGTCAATTGAAATGTATCAATGTCACCAACCCCGGAGGGTCCCTACCCTCTTCTCTGTACCAAAATAAGTTGCTAGTAATGTATTTTATAAAAGTCAAATGAATTAAATCATGACCTCCCGGGTGCTGTGCCTCTTATTTGTCCCTCCATTCAAAGTGGAATTTAAACTAATTTTTTTTCCTTCTTAAAAGGCACTGCATGGTTGGCTCCTAGAGCTCCGGAAGACCTCTACAGCTTTCTCCACTAAGTTCTTAAAAAGGAGAGATAATAATACTATATTAGAGAAGAAAGATTATTTGTTGTTCGCTATTCTAGCTAGGCTAGGCTGTGGTGAACGGCCATTTTTAGTCGTGAAACTTGATGCTTATTATATAATGTCAAGTTGCTGAAAAGCACGCACGGCGTGATAGTGACTTTGGTAGGACGGCTAAGGATCTTCCTCGTGCCTTCAGAATCTTAATGGTTCAAGATATTGTATATTTTTTGTTTGTGTCCCACATGCAAGAGCATTGCACTGTAGTTCAGCTATAGTGTGACCTCTTGAAAAACATGCATACTTTCGGTTGGCTCGAGAATTGTAGGAAGATATTTGAACTCAGTTATTATAACAATCTGAAACTAAGCATGAAAGAACTTCTGAAGAATGATTTGGTGTGATATAAGTACTTGCCATAGGTACTTGGAAATAAAGGGTGAGCGCCATATAGGAAGGAGATACAAGTTGGTACATCTGGAGTGCTCTTTGATGCCCTTATAATGAAAGTCCAGCGCAAGGAATTTCTCTTTATATTTTCACATGAAAATATAATATTTTTACATGGGTTTCTTTGCATGGATGTGGAACCCACTCCCTATTTTCTGTTGCTAGAAACATGTTAAGAATATTTAATTAGATAACTGCTAATGTGGATTCTTGAGAATGGGGATATTAGTTAGAAAGTCGCCCTTCTAAATAAGTTTACAGGCAGTAGTGAAGATAAGTGTTGCACTGTGGGGTCAATTGACCCTACCGAAAAAAAAATAATTATTTTATAAATTTTAAATTTTTTAAATATTATATATAAATCGACTCCACTAAAATTTTATAAATTTTCTATTATACGAGGTCAAATTAAAAATTTATAACTTTGTCAATCAAATTTTAACCACATATGACTTGTATCCTCTCAATATATGTATATCTCTCTATAATATTTTAAACTAAATAATAATCTAATTTATATTATTTTAAAAAAAATTAATTAATTAATTACTTATGAACAGTTGTGATTAAAAAAAGTATATTACGAGTCAATATAGTGTATATATAACATATATTATTACTTGTTATATCGTCATTGTAATATAGTGTGTATATATATATATATATATATATATATATACATGTGTGTGTGTGTGTGTGTGTGTGAGACCCGAAAATACAAAAGTATTAAAAAAAAATAGCCCGCCAAATTAAATTATTTATAGCTTAGGAATAAATTTGAGCACGCTGAATATTATTTCTGGTTTACAGGGATTTAAATTAACTTTAGATTTTAGAATTTAGACATGGCTCTTTGTTCGTGAAGTTGAAATGGCTGTGGTTATAAAGATTGATAATTTGAAACTTGCTGAAACTATAATCTCTCGCATCAAAACAAAGTTCACCCTTGCAGTTCCATCTTTAAATCCATAGGCCACTCTGTTCATTAACTCTGAGATTTTAGTTTCATGCTTCAATATGGTAGCCAAGTAGGAACCCAACAGAAAAATATCATTCTTCTTAGACCATGTGGACGTACGTGCTGCACATCAATCAATGTGAAATCTTCACGGATTTGACTCAAATTAGTCATTTAATCCATACTTGTGGGGGATGCACGGATAATATTGTCTTGCTGAACAAAGTTAAGCTTTCTATTTGACATATAAACTACTAGGTTATTGTGCTCACTGCTCATTATTAATTGACTTTGAGCTTAAGGCTTTAACAAGATTTGATTCACGCACTTGAGACTAGCTTTAGACATGCATATAGAGAGAAACTAGGAGTGGAACTGAAGAAATAATGAGAAAATATAACGGACTAAAAGTTTTTAGTCAGAGTTCATAAAGGATGAGATTTCATGCCAAAGGTGTTCGAAAATGCTGATTATTACTGCCATTCAATTCTGGTCTAATGTAATAGTTGACCAATTTGAGATTGCAATCCTGAAATAGACAGCTTAGTAGATAGTAAGAGTGAAATTCTAGCCGCATTGGATTTTTTATTTTTCGAATTTTGTAGAAATGATGAATTCTCGACATGCTTCCATATGGTGTAATACTTGTCGGGTTTTATATTACATTGCTCGTATTAAACATATTTAAGGTGAACAAAAAGTTAATAAACTCAAATTCGTTTGTCACATTGCATCCACTAGCACATATATAGAATTATGTACAAACTACAATTAAGAATTTTATTACATGATAAAATACATAATATATGGTTCATACACGCAAGTCATTATTTGCACAACGAATGAGATGCACAACGCTGAACATTTTAAATTTTTTACATATAATGGGCGCATGTTTACAAGCAAGGTTTCCCTGCCTCTAGTTTTGAATGGAATGTCCTACTCCTGGGCTGTGGCCTGGTGTTGTGGGTCTAAAATCAACCACGTGAGCTGGTGCTGCTGGTGGTGGTGGTGGTGGCTTGCCTAAAGCCTGACTTGGTGGCATTGGTGTCATAGGTTCTGATGGCACAGCTTCATTGGCATATGCTGTTTTATTTACGCTCTTACTAACAATCTGTTTTGGCTCTTTTTCATAGACTTTGGAGTGGGAGTTGTGTTTTGGGACATCATCTTTCTTTTCGAATTTCAAATGCCTCCCCTCTGTGGATGCAATCTCAAGGGAGAGAGTCAGTACAATGAAAAGAGTAGCAAGGAGAACCTGTGTTCGAGCCATGGAGAGAGAGAGGTAGGCAGAGAAAGGGAGGGAATGTCAGCTAAGCAATACAGGGAAGCAAGATGCTAAAATCTCTTTGATCTCTGGGGTATTTATAGTGCTGAAAGAGCTATTTGAGTGAACTCAGGTCTTCCTCAATCCTCACCAGTTGGAGAATTTTGAGATACAATATTTGGAGAGATTAGGTCGGCTAACTTCTTTTTTCCATCTCTAAAAAGTGAATACCCTTGTGTTATATTACATAAAAACTTTATTATTATTTACTATTTTATGTCAATAAATAGCTTAATTAAGAATCTTAGAACAGTCTATTAATGGTTTTTTTTTTTTTGCATGCCCCATGCAACCTTTTATTTTCTTCATTCTTTTCCTCTTTTATGAAACAGTTACAGGTATGAAGCAGCCAGATGAAGAGAATTTGAATGCTGACTAAACTAATAATAGTCCATCTGTTGGTCAGAGCTGAAATCAACGAGGCCACAGCCTAGCCTAGCCTAGCCAAGGTTAAGTTAAACTTGTAATTATATATGGTGGGGTTAGTGTGCAATGTAAGGCTAATATATATAATATGCTAACTCGAGAAGAGGTTGAAATACTCTATTATGTAAATTAGCCGAGTTGTTTGTGCAAAAGAATCGGAACCGTAAGACCGGTTGGTTATGATTCAAATTTATGGCTTTATCAAAGTCTCATATCGGTTATTTTGGAAACACTCATGATGTTGGCTTGAGTTTAGCAACTTAGTTGGGAAAAAGGAATGAACTCGCGCACATGAGGATGACTAAAGAATTGGGCTAGGCCAAGTTTGGTTCTTGAGGATGCCGATCCGGTGGATTATGCCCCGCGAGTGCACCCAGGTAGCCCACTATTTTGTTTAAATCCCTAACTTTTATTTTTTTTATACCAAGCTTAAATGCATTATTTCCCCAACGTTCATTAACGTAAACGCTATTTATTTCCCATTAACGTAAACGCTATTTATTTTCCAACGTTCTGTTCATTAGACAAGTCCAAAGTTTCTTTCTATGAGTACACACCGACAACCCATTTGTACCTGTGATTATTATCAGTGGGCGAAATCACTTTTTAGGACAGTAGCTTCACTACGCCTCGGTTTCTGTCGTCTATGAGATAAGTTGTTCCAATTTTACTTTTCAGTTCATCTTGCTAATTCTGCTCTATATTCCAACAAGACCCACTATTGAGGTTATTTAAACATTTTTCTTTAGTTTTTTCTTATTGTTTTGTCCTTCTCCACTTAGTTCCTTCACATAAAATGATATGCTTGAAGTCAAACGAGGTCACCTTTCCAACTAACACCTCTGATTTTCTTGTGGTGCAGAGCTTGGGTTGTCATTAGAGTTCTAAGTGCTCACTGTTCGCCAATAACCAACCATGGTTTTTGCATGCTAAACCGAACTTTAATTTTGTTGGTATTATTAGTGCTATTATTTTTAGCAGCACAGCACCGCACCGTTCTTCTCAACTTTCCTTTTTTTTTTTCTTATTGCTCTTGCCTAATGGTTGGAATGAAATAACGAATTGGGTTTAGCTTTCCCCGTACCCTTTCCTCCATTAGTGAGCAGATCAACCATTTTCATTACTAGAATGAACTGTGCATTCACTGGTGCAAATCGTTGAATTTGATAGTTAAAATCAAGAATCGGTTGATTTGATGTACAAAGTGTTCGGAACCGCGATGTCGCTAAGAGGACTGACTGTCTACAAGCTGGAAGCCAGCCCATGTCTACTTCATATTAACTATATTTTGATTATGCACCCAACTATTGGTAGAAAGGCCCATAACAGCTCGATGACGACAGTTCTTATAATCAAATGGGGGCTCGAGGGATTAAATTTATATTTCAGTCCAGTAGCCAAGGGTTAGAAAAATGTGGAAACAAACAAGGAGCACAATTACTTACTTTCCGAATGAAAGAAAGCTCACCAATCATGTGGTTAATGATTACATTTCATTACACGATGAAATTACAAAAAAGATAGAAAGTACATGAAAAACAAGTACCTGGAAACCCCTAACCTAACCATAATATATACTATACAGTTTCTATACTTTCAAATTGCCGACAAAGAAAAAAGAAATTAAGCAGGATACCGCATGCCATCTGAAGGAGAAAAACACTAAAATTTGTCCCAACGATAACGATAGCATTGACAAGGTATTTATCTGTGTCAGCTTTGACAAGTAAGGATTGGATTAAAAAACCAAGGACTAGTTAATAATAGTCTACAGACTCTACACTAAGAAATCTCTCATAAGTTGTTCCCGTGAGTGTTTTGTTAACATCCTCCCAGTTCTTAATGTGCTCCCACAATGGTCCTTTGTGTATCTTAACCTGACGGCTTGTCAAGTTCATCCGCGGCAATCCTAGAAACTCTTGAACATCTGCCAGTTTCTGCATTTTAACATGTAAAGAAATGATAATCGTAAGATAATAAGCTTCCAATGAGATCTAAATGGAATGCAGCGGTACAAGATTATTTATGATATTCATAAAGTAACTAATCATGTTCAAAATCTGGATATTGATCATGAATTATTGTCAATAATTATGAGTGATAGCCAAGGAAGTTAAACAAGCTATGACATCAGACTTGGATTTAGTTAACCAGTGACTCTACTTATGGACTACAGCAAACCACCTAAACAAAATGTGACTCAGTAATTTTTCTTATAAAAATAGACTTGAAGAAATTTCCACAATTTGCATGAGAATGTTAAGAATTAAAAAGAAGATTGACTCAACACTTACGATGTGATTCTTAATTAGATCCTCATAGTAAAGAACAATATGCCGAGTGCTGCTGAAGTATTCCATTGCCTTTATGGCTGTAGACTCCATTTGTTTCAAATCCATCATCAATGATGTTGAATTGATAGTTGGCTTGTATCTTGAAAGTGTATCAGCCTATAAGAAGTAACAAGAATAGTACTCAAGAACATGTAACTACACACACATGAAAGAGAGAGAGAGAGAGAGAGAGGGAGAGAGAGACCTCCACAGGTGAGTGTACATGAGACTTATGGGTGCCATTCAATAACTTAGCATACTGATCATACGAATTTGCAAGCACTGAAACCATTCGACGCAGAGTATTTCTTCTGAAAAGAAATATTGCAGAAACACCCCTGCTATTGAAGTATTCTACAATCTCTTTATGGTTTACCATCAATCCCTGCATGAGTCGTGAGCAGCACTGTTAAACGAGGCGCAGTTTCTCACAAAGGAACAACATTAAAATTGAAGCTATATAATCAGTTATTAGCAAATATTTAACAAACCACATAACAATCAACTGCTCCCAAAAGCTTAACGCATAGGGTTACCAACTTAGCATAACAATGGGTTACCAACTTAGCATAACAATCGGAAGTACCTCTAATCAATTTTCTTGGTCCAAAATGCAGAAATTCTGATTTATATGAACGATAAAGAATTCATGTTTCTAGATACCTAAAAATGCTATTTTTCGTGGGTTTTTATTCAGGTTCCAAGACTAGGAACAATATTAAATTATTAACAGACTGAAGCTTCTAAGAAAGCTCTAAATCCCTTGGGCAATTTAGCTAGTGGCTCTCACAGAATCAATATCTTCTCCCATTACTTATCATACTCTTGCTTTGCATCAGATGCCATACTGAAACACTAGATATTGGGCTGAACAAGATTTTAAAGGAAACCACTAGTTGGGGAACACTCTAGCGAACTAAATCTGAGGCAATGCAAATATCTTATTTTCTTTTTCTCATCAGACATGCAACATAAGGTTCAGGTGATAGCAGCACAATCCAATTAATATGTTTATGTATATGATGTTTAACCATCCAGTGGTGCATTCTTATCAGTCGCAAAGCAATAAAAAATAAAAATTAGAGTTCTTTTGGTATAGGTTAAGCAATTGAGGACTTGAGGTGATCTTCTGTACAATGAATAGCTAACACAGTTAAAAATAAACAGAAAAATGATATTTATCATGGATATGACATAGACCTCTGTGTGTGTGTGTGTGTGTGTGTGTATATATATATATGTATGTATACAAATGGCAAATAAAAGTACATTCATTTTTATTTTAATCTACTGGAAACTACGTAAACAAATATTTTGAAAGACCCCTAATGTGTTGATGTCGATAAGCAAAGCCAAAGTAATATTATCAGTCACTGAACATAAATAGACGACATTGGGTACCTGATTAAGCATCCACTTGAAGCCAATGGCAGCTGAGCACTGATTCTTGGAAGCACTTGTCAACCAGTCCATACTGTAAACTCTATCCAGAGTTTTCACAATTGATGAAATATTATCCCTCCTTTCTTTTGTAGAGAATATTTCACCATTGGAACTTACAATAATATGACTGTTCAAAAGTGTTTCAAACCATCCACTTCCAGATCTCTGTGTCGACAGAATAGCAAACAATCTTACAGGATTATGGGCACACTCAGCCCTGGCAATACACCGAAACAGAACTTGAGCCAACATGTATGAGTCAAATTAAAAACCAAAAGCATTATTTCACAATTACCTGCAAAAAGTTATGGGATTTGGGTAATGCAAGAATGGAACTCGGGACTGATTGACTGCGGAATCATGAAAAGGACTCGCAATAACTTCAAAATTTACAAACTTGGACTTGGTGTGGAAGTTTATTTGCTTGAGACAGATTGAGCAGATAAAAAAACTGCAAACCATTGCAACAACCAAGACTATCATCCTTAAGAATACAAACGATTTTTTTGAAGGTTTTATGATGAGAGTTTCCTGTTATAAAAGTGGGGGAAAAGGCCACATGTTTATAAGAGGCAAAAATAAATAAACAAATAAAAGAAACTATATTGAGTGAATAATAAATCAAAATAAGAACTTCCATTTTGCTTCCTAATCTACACAAGTGACAAGACTGAAATATAGAAGGCCTAACTTATAACCATCAATAGCAGCTTAGTCAAAATACACATCAAACAACTCCGGAATAAAATTGCGGACAATTAATTAAGAATATGTTCTATGTGGATTTTATTAGGTGAAACAATATTAAGCAAGAAAAACTTAAATATACCCAACCCAGATCAGAACATGCATGAATTAGAATTAATTAATCTCCGCAACCATAAATGCACAATATTCATCAACGGAAGCTGAAGAATATTTGTTGATAAAATGAAAAAATAACAATAATTTACAAGAAAAGACTTTGAAATCATAATGAATAGAATGCAATGTGGTGTTTAAAAATGCCCAAAAAAGATCGGACGATATAATCCAAATACTCCATCAGAACCCAAATTAGGACGTAAAGATGGGGGAGGGTTGGGGGTTGGGGGGAGTTAGCCCCCAAACCTATACGGTAACAAATCCTTTATTCGTGAAAGGGATAATTTATTTTCTGCAGTAAAAGAAGAGTCTTTGAAAGCATATTACACTGAAAAAACACCAATGTAAGACCTCCAACAAAAAAGAAAAACGAAAAAAAAAAGAAAAAGAATTACTTAAGCTAAAAGTTCATAATACTAATATAAAAGGGATAGATAGAAGGCTGCATAGAAGGCTTACCTTGTTGAATAAACAGATGAATTCAGCCATTCTGTGTTTCCAAGGAAGTAGAATTTTATTATTATTATTTCCTCTGGAAGCAGAACTCAGATTCTTCTGTTCTTTATTTACCTCTTTCTATTAGTATAATACTCAGGTGCTTCAGCCTCCAACTGCAATTTAAATCGAGTAGAGAGAGAAAACAAAGAGAGGGTGGAGTGGATGGGTATCTGTAATCTGTCGGGTAGCTATGAGTTTCTCTGTCGTGAAGAACAATCTCATTGAAACTCTTAACATCTCAGAACCATTTCTCTCTCGTCAGTCTTTTTCAGATTACCATATTTGGTATGGTACGGTCGGGAGTTATATAAAGTTTATTTTTGGGTAGGTTAATTAATTAATAATACGTAGAGGTTTTATGTTCGTCAATATTTTATTAATTAATTAATTAACTTATCAAAAAATAAATTTTATACTAATAGAATCGGGTATGATCTGACTGGGACGACAAAGATATAGATATAATACTCCTCCCATCCCACCTATGAATATAGGAAACGTAGGTATACAATTTGATTTTTAAATTTAAATTTAAATTATGATATATTAAATTTTAAAATAAAATAATTTTAAAAAATTTAAAATGAATAAATTTTATTTTTTTTGAAAGTAATTAATAATTTTTATTATATAGCAGTATTATATTTATATACTATATAATTATTATATTAATTAAAATTAAATAAATTAAGGTTAATTTGAAAATTTATAAATAATTTTTTTATCTCAAAAGTTAGATTATTCTAGGTGTGCTCACCTAGAATAATCTAATTATCCCAAATTCTAGGTGTGCTCACCCTCTGAATTTCACTCTTAGCTTCTTCAGAATGCTTCACCCGAGCATGTTACTATATGGCGGTATTTGGGCCTAGCCTTAATCGATGTGAGCTAGGCCTTTCCATCTAGGCCTATATCTTAACACTCTTCATTCTAAATTATAAAATTATTATTGATTTTTAAAAATATTTTTGAACTTAAAATTACAATGATTCATTACAAATTATGAAACAATAAATTTTATAATTAACAGTACTTTTCAGATAATTTGTAATAATTATTATTATATTAACTTAAACTAATGGAATTTATGTTAATTTTGAACTTAAAAATATTTTAAGTTGATTTTAAAAAAATAAAGTGCTCTTATATTGTGAAATGAAGAGAGAACTTTTTATGTGAAAATAAGTAACTTATTTTAATTCTACATAGATTAAGTAGGGAGATTATATATCAATTCATTGCAATTACAGCTATACATAAGTGTACGATGTGCATGAATGGTTGTGTGTTTGATATAGATTTGACAAATTCTACGGTGGAAACAATAATTTCATTTTGGGAAGCCATAGCCCAAGCCCAAGCCCATAGCTATAAGCATCTAGGGTCATTAATTGTTATTATTAAATAAAAATCGATCGAGTAGAAAGACCATTTATTTTATATAAATTATAAATTATTTTTTTTTAAAAAAAATTCCTTCTAATGTGGCGTGCCGTGCCGGTCATTAATTATGTAAGGTTCTCCCCTGCAGTCCAATAACATACAGAATCAGTCCTTTCCTCACCTATAAATATAAGGCCGGGTTAGTGTTCACAATAGTTTTCAAAATTAATTAATTAGCAAAATAGTTGTATGTATGTATGTATGTATGTATGTATATATAATAGTAGTGGTAAACTATTCCCTCCGTCTCTATTTAAATAACGTTTTAGAGTTTTTTATTTGTTCCTAATTAATTGACGTTTGTTCAAATCTAGGAGAATTAATGACAATTTTTTTAAAATTATCCCTCATTACTCTACCTATTTTTTTGGTACTTTAAACTTTTGTGCTATGATAAATTAATGATTTAAAGGTATTATAGACAATTGAGTACTATATTTAATGTTTTCTAATTATTATCTTAATTCTTGTGTCCATCTCTAAAAGGTCATTTAAATAGGGACGGATGGAGTAATACGTTACTCCTGTTATTTAATACTCCCCCCCCCGTTCTTAAAAAATTATCGTTTTAGAAGAAAAAAATTATTCTAATTTATTTGTGGTTTACAACTTTTTAGAAGAATAAATTATTTATTTTCCTATATCACCCCTACCTTTTCTCATTGTCTCAATAAATTATCTCTATTGTATTAATAGTTTTCAACTTCTTATAAAAGAGTAGTGATAAAATTTTAAATAAATTTTAATTGTTAAATGATAATATTAAATGACTTTTTTAATTTATATGTAAAAACTTTAAAAGACAATGTTTTAATAACGGAAGTAGTAATAACAATTGGAGATGACGTGCATGACATGATTTACTTGGCAAAGGGAGTGGAGACCGACCTCGTGTGGAGAATGTCAACACATGAATTATCTGGAAATGGAGTATTCATATCAAGATATCATACCCTATATTAATATTAATTGTTTGTTTATAAGCCTCGTTAAACAAACAAATACTATAAAATAAATTATTAATGTATAATTAAACAAACATATATATATATATATATATATATATATATATATATATATATATATATATTCCATCTACTCTTTAATTAGCACAAGTATTTAATTTTGGGTCAAATTTTGGATGGGGACAAAATGCTTAACCGTTTCTTAAGAATGGAGTTTACATCGTTGGCAAATTTATGGAGCGCCACCATCTCCTTAATTTGTTGTAGGCTGTAGCTAGGCATTATAATTCCTTCTCCCCTCACGAATGTGTATATATTTTTTTTCTTTTAGTCGATTCTTCTTTCTTTATTGCATTTCATGATAAGTATAGAATATGTCTTAATTGTAACACCTGGCAGTTTGTCTTTGTTTAATTAATTAATTTTATGCACGAACTCTCAATGAAGTATTAACAAAACCGATTGGTATATAACTGAAACTTTCTCCATTCGATCTATACAATAAAGGGAAACTGATTCCTGTACACTAAGTTGCATAGGCAAACCGATATGTACTACTACCTTTTCTCACTTCTCATCCATTAGGAATTAATAAAAAGATCTTCCAAGAAAATTTTAAAAATATGCATTCATATCATATTAGTATCTATCTCTTAATTTATACTAACCTTCAAATGAATTAAACTGTCAAATTTCATTTACTTGCACTCAACAGATTCAAATAAACAATAATTGAATAAGTCATCTAGCTAATTCCGAGCAATTGAGTTGACATTATCATGTATTTTTATATATTTATTTTGTCTCAACAAGATGTGTATATATAATTTAGTACTTACCAATTATCTCTTTGATAATTAACTCACCAAACACTTTCTGAAAACATTTTATATAAACTTCTCTATCTACGAACTGGCCTCTACCCCAGCTAGCCTGGGCAATACATATATATACTTCTCTT
Organism: Panax notoginseng; assembly: GCA_016801055.1. Taxonomy (NCBI): domain Eukaryota; kingdom Viridiplantae; phylum Streptophyta; class Magnoliopsida; order Apiales; family Araliaceae; genus Panax; species Panax notoginseng. The sequence continues at coordinate 268,478,378 of CM029012.1, forward strand.
GGATGACCATATATGCATATTTGGTATTAAGTTTTTATTTGTAAAATTAATTAACCATGGCCCTAATGGAGAAGACAAGTACTTCATGCAAACAAATTCGGCCTCCGACTTATGGGAATCTTATCACCATCCTTAGCATTGATGGAGGAGGAATAAGAGGGATCATTCCCGGAGTTATTCTTGCATACTTGGAGGCACAACTTCAGGTACGTACAAGGCCATCATCATCTACATGATTTTGCGTGTGCGTGCGTGTATATAACTAACTAGATCTAATAATACGTGTATGTATGTATTGTGGTGGCATATATGGATGGTGCAGGAGCTAGATGGTGAGGATGCAAGGCTTGTGGACTACTTTGATGTGATTGCAGGAACAAGTACCGGGGGTTTAGTGACAGCCATGCTAACTGCGCCAAATGAAAATAATCGGCCTTTATATGCTGCTAAAGATATTACTCCCTTCTATCTTCAACACTCGCCTAAAATTTTCCCCCAAACAAAGTACGTACGTAATTAAATAAAATCAATTAGTTTACTGTGTATATATTACTATTAGTACGCATATATTTTCTTCCAGAGCTCGATCGATCAAAATCTCTAATTAATTACAGCATGCACATGATCATATATGTTACAAATTAAATTGTATATATACCTATAATTTATTATTAGCTAGGACGTTAATGTCTTATTTATAGGAGTACAAATTGTATATATATATATATATATATATATATATATATATATATATATCATGAAGATCATATATATATGTTGCAAATTAGTTTTATGATGTAGTACGTACGTACGTACGTACGTAGCTAGCTAGCTAGATTAATGATGTTAGTTTTTCCTTTGATAATTGCATGAATATATCAGAGGAGTACCGTTTGGTGGGATGATAAAAGTATTCAAGGATTTTATAGGACCTCAATACAATGGGAAGTATCTTCACAAGCTGATAAAGGACATACTAGGGGAGACTAGGTTGCACCAAACCTTGACTAGTGTCGTAATTCCTACTTTCGACATCAAAATTCTCCAGCCAGTTATCTTTAGCTCTTATCGGGTTCTTCTCCTTTAATTCTCTCTCCTTAATTTATGCTTCCATTCAACTATATATGTATGTATTATAGACCAACCTAGCTAATTTCTATATTCATTTTATGGTGATGCATGTATGTAGTTGACAAACAACCCTATTAGGGATGCACCACTTTCAGACATATGCATCAGCACCTCCGCTGCACCAACTTTTCTTCCTGCACATTATTTTACAACCACTGATTTCCAAGGAAACATCACAGAATTTAACCTCATCGACGGTGGTGTTACTGCTAATAACCCCGTAAGTAATTTAATTAGAATTTTGTTTCTTTATGAAAAGTTTAATTAATGGCTGCCTAGCTAGCTAGCAACCATGCATTAATACTAATGCACATACATATATATATTCTTAATATATATATATATATATATATATATATATATATATATATATATACAGACTTTGGTTGCCATTAGCGAAGTGACGAGGCAAGTATTCAAGCAAGATCCAAATTTTTTTCCGATAAAGCCCATGGATTTTGGTCGTTTCCTTGTGATCTCACTAGGGACAGGCGCTACAAAGAGTGAACAAAAGTACAACGCTCAAATGGCTTCCAAGTGGGGGGTCATAGGCTGGTTATTTAGCAAGGGAGGTACTCCAATAGTTGATGCTTTTAATCAATCAAGTACAGATATGGTTGATTTCCATAATAGTGTGGTTTTTCAAGCACTTCATTCTGAGGATAATTACCTTCGGATCCAAGTAAGCTAGCTTATAATTAATTAAACATGAGTTTGTAATTAATTCATGATGATCAATGTTTATTATTATAAGTTGAGATCATAAACTATTTATTCACGAAAATCTTTCAAATAATATATCCAGTTGTGGTTTTGAACAAGGGTATTAATTAATTTGCTTTCTTTAGTGACTTAATATTAGTTTAAATATTGTTCATATATATTAAGGACGACACGTTAAGTGGGGATGTATCATCGGTAGATATAGCCACAGAGTCAAACTTGGAAAATCTTGTGAAAATTGGAGAAGAGTTGTTGAAGAAACCAGTGTCTCGAGTGGATATTGATACGGGTCTCACTAAGCCAATAGAAGAGGATGTCACCAATATGGAAGCTCTGAAAAGGTATATTAAATAAATGTAACGTCCGCCTCCAATGCAATGCTAATTTAATTATTTAGACTGAGTTGTGGAGCATCTTTCAGGTTTGCAAAATTGCTTTCAAATGAAAGGAAAGTCCGAGACTCCAAGTACCAGCTGGAAAATGAACAACCAACCGAGCATATTACGAGTCTGCGTGGTTAATTTATTAGCTTTTGCATTTGTATATAATTATCTGGCTGGTGTGTTTATTGAACTAAATAAAACATGTACGTACCACCCTATTCAATTTGAAATAAACATTGTGTTTGTACTGAATCAATCAAATCACAAGGAGATCGAAGAGTTACATATTATTATTACTTCCATCAAGTCTGCAAAAGAATCTCCTACTAAATAATCCCCTGAAGAAGGTAAGAACCATTTGGTCTGAACAAATCTAACGTTGGATAACCTTTTTAGTTTCTATATGACCAAAAAAAAAATGCATCCCCACTTGGCAACTGTTTGTATTCGACAAGAAATTCTATGAACCAATTAATTTAATAAAATTATTTCCAGAATAAATTAACAAATACATTCAGTTTTGCCACGATTCAGCTACTTTTTATGCAAATATCTGCTCAATTACAGTCTCCGCATTCCCATTGTACTGCAATAGAAGATGGATGGCGTCCGACCTAGGCAAATCAAGAAATTCCTGCACCAATCTGTAATATAAGTATCCAGTAACTGAAGAATCTGGCATCCTAAATATTATCAGTAAAAATGATCTCAAACAACTTAAAATTTCTCTACTAGTCAAAAAGGCAAGAAGCTTGATGGTCGAGAAAATATGATTACCACAATAAGAATATATGTTTTGCATACCAAGGACGCTGAAAATGGAATCAAGAAGTATAATTAGAAAGACAAGTCTCCTTTCGATAACTTGTAAAAATGCACAAGTCAATAAAACTAAGAATTTTTTGTTTTAACCCAAATTATGCTAGCTTGAAAAAACACAGTATATGAGTAAAGTATAAGAGGATTTTTCTTTTAGCATTCGTGATACAATATTGTCAGCTTTAAAGAAAGTATGAAAAGCTCACCATGACTTTGAGTATTGCATTTTCATCACATACAGCATCTCTGGATGATACTTGACTTGGACTGTTGCCATCTTCCTGCATCCTACTGCTTGAGGATACAGTAACTTGGGAAGAATCACGAGTGCAAGTATCTGCATTAGACTTGGAAGCAGCATCAGCAAGCATAGAAGTATTAATTTCTTTTAGGGAATCGAGATCTTTAGAAGACCTTCAAACCCATCTTTACACATCTGTAGTTTAAACCACTCGGTATGTGTGTTTAGTGTTGCTCTAATTATCTTCATAAGCCGAGGTTCTTCTATACCAAGCCTTCTACCAATAGCCACCTATCATGTTTAAAAAGGCAGATTGGAAACATATACTAGAAAAATCTCAATAAACATGTCTAGTCCAACGAGGAAAGAAGCAAGGAAACAAGCCAAGGTTGACCGTTAGCACAAGGTAGACACCAAGCTGATTAGTTATGGCGTTATGCACAATGTCACTTGGATCGTGTTTCGATACGATACGTGGAGCAAAAAAGGGGAAAGGAAAACGTCACATTTCATGTTACGGAGTATAGTATGGGCAACTTTCTTCAGGTCATTTTGGTACAAAATACGTATGCGTTAGGTTAACTTACTTTAAGATATAGTTAAATTTGGTTGAGTTAGATAAGGAAAGGAAAGAATATTTAACCAAACGTAAAAAGAGAGAATTTTAACCAAAAGTAAAAAAGACAAAGAAAGAAGAATTAATTTGGATCTGGGCTTGATGTTCTTGCATCAAATACCAAAAAAAAAAAAACGTTCTCCTCTCTCAGTTGGCCTTTGCCAGCCACTAGAGCAAATAAGAGAATATATGGTGAATGAAATTAAAAAACTGCAGATTTTGACCTGATTGTACACCTTTGCGTCTGGCTATGTATATGGATGTGCATAAAGAAGAATTGATTGGGATCTGGGCTTGATGTTCTTCCATCAAATACACAAAAGGATATATATATATATATATATATATATATACATGAATAAATACATATTCGAAGAACGACTAATGAAAGGTGAAAATAGAGTTGCTGCGCTACACCAATGTGTGAACGAGAGACAGAATTAAGTGAGCCCGTGCAACCCATTAGATCTTTTTTTATTGTGTGCTTTTTTCCCATCTATGTTCAAATAGAGGGCATTATTCTGTCAAATAGGGAATTTTCGAAAAATCTCTTACCTGTGGTTAATTTGAGAAGGCATTTTGGGGCTCAAAATTCTCTCATGAGCAACCTGAACACCTAATAGATATTTTACAATACCTTCTCTATTGGTCCAAAACGGATATACTAGAAAGAGTATTTATAAGTCCCATCCCAATTGACAATCCCCTATCAAATTATCCTGTCCAAACACACTCTTAAGGTTATCCATCAAAATTTCAGTTGTTGAGGACTCCTTTACTATAATAATTAAAGAGGTAACATAGCAATACAATGTTTTATTTTGATCTCATGGAGTCATAATTTACTTGTAAAATGCTGCTTTCTAATCACCTACTCTCATGGGGAGGATATGTTATTTGCAAGGGACGATATACAGCGAAGATGAGTATATATATACTTCGTCTATCGGGAAGGGAAAGACAGCTAATTATGTTAGAAAGTGGTGAGATACCTGAAGTGAAGTTGCAATAGCATATAACGGCAAGCCTTTTCCTAATGTCGCTTCATTTGGTCTGAGCATAGTCAACAAAGTCTCCTTTAAGGGCTTCAGCAAAGCTGGATCTCTAGCTCCCAAAGGACCCAAAAAAGCGGAAGCAACATTAAGTGCACCAGAATGATCTCCAGATCTGACAAGATTCAAAAATTCAAGCTGCAATAGAAAGAATGGATAAGTGCATTCTTCGTTAAACTCACAACTTAAAAGCATACCACTTGTCAAAAAGCTGAAATTAGCCGTAGTGATCCACATTTACCTGCTTAAGTTGGAACAGCAAAACAGGATTAAGCGCAAGAAAATTTGGGTCTATAGCATTTATTTCCTCCACAACCTCTGCAGCCATTCCTCTGCTTGCTAGTTCCTTCAATCCAAGCACAGTCTCATACTTATTTTCTCTATTGCTTATATCATCTATTGTGAATGATTTCTCAGAAGCCTGCAGAAAAAAACTTGATTTAATAATCAATTTACCATATGAAATATTAGAATTATAATTAATACCTGTTGTTCTCTTGACAAATATGGGCTGGAAGTAACCATAGTAGTGCTAAGATCCTGTTTGCTACTTCGACTTATAACTTCAGAAACAAAATCCGAATCCTCATGTCTCCCCCTCCAACGCTTGCGTTTATTCCTCTCCCCAATCCCCCGACTTCTATTTCTTTGCAGGATGTTTGAAATTTCAGGCTGACTTATTCCACTTGTACTACAGTCTTCATGGTTGCTTGTTGTTTCACAAGGGTATCGCTCTTCAGTATCAGTATTTTGTGTGCTCATTACATCAGTATCAGTAGAAACTTCCATATGAGAATTAATCATCAAGATTTCACCATCATGTTTACTGGTTCCACCTTCAACTTCAGAAGAACTGGTCCCTGATAAACACACAAGATCCAGTTGAATAACTTTCAATGGTGCAGACATAATATAAACTCCTTTTGCTGAAGATGGAATAGATCAGTTGAAAAAACACATTAGAAATAAATAAATATATATTGAAACAAAAATAAAGTATGATATAGACAACTATTCACCAGATGCAAGATCTGAATCCACAATTCCCCTATAGACGCAATACTCGTGAACAAGGTCATCAAGAATAGAAACATCCAACTTCATCCGGCATAATTCGTTCTGTGAAGAACAAGGTTAAGAAACCGTAAGATAGACATTGATGGCAGGAAAACAACTATTTCCAGAAATTTATTGTATATCAATCTTCCAGAATAAAATTATAAGTACTATACGCGGAGCATAACGGTCCAAATTCCATTTGTTGATGAGGTAACCAACTCTATCTTCAAAGAATATCATTAAATCATATATATAACTATCCTCTTACATGTAAAATATATAAGCTTATAAAGTACATTTCTAGATGGATAATGGATTAAGGCTGGAGTTCACAATGAAGCAACTTCTTGAAAGCAAACCAAATTCTAACATCAATTTATTACTTTCTTTGATAAGTAACGTAAGAAAATGCATTAAAATGACGCCAAAAAGGGTAAGACAACCATGTGCGTGCATTTAGAAAAACTATGGACAAAAACACCTATGCAACACATAACAGCTCCCCATACATCAATCAGCTAACTAAACCATTGTAGCTGACTGTTGTTATACAGAGTTACACACTACAACTCTAGTTCACTAGCTGACCATCTACCTAGATGCTTTCAAGACAAGTGAAACTAAGAAAGGTGAAAAAGTTCAGGAGAATAAAGAACAATTGTCAATCATAAGAAATACTATATTTTACATGTTGTTCGTAAGCAATCAAACTAGAAGTGTTAAGAAACCTGAAATGCCTGGAGTACGTCACCCTTAGAGAATCTCAAGCTCTCAACTGCCCCTTGTCTGGTAAGCTCTACAGCATGTGCAAGAGCTTGTATGTCCACCTGATTTCATGAAAACATTATATATATATATATATATATATATATATATATATATATATATATATATACACACACTGTATCCTACTACATCTGATGATTTGATGGCCGGAATATAAATCATTTAGAGATCAGCCAACAAATAATGGATTAAATTCTAATGGGCTTTTTGAAAAGTCTCACCTCATCAAATGGAGGGGCTTCATATAAACTCTCCTGCGGTTTTGCAGCAGGATCACGTTCCTCTAGGAGCAATCTCTCAGTTAGATCTGAAATAGGTGATGAAATTCCTTGGTGAAAGCAAAATCCCTTGTGTATGCTGCAGATTAGAGGGAGACTATCATATATTGCTTAGAGAACATTGTGGTGAGGGGGAGAGAGAGAGAAAGATTTTGAGTAAAAATAGAGGAATAACTTGATGAGACCTTATCAAATATCTCACTGACATAGAAAAAACTGGGTCATATGAATGTAAATGCGCTCTTAAAACAGAAGACATCAAACCAGCAATGTCGAACCTCCTCTTTTCAGACCACTGATACAATCACAGCAAATATATTATAAAAAATCCCTGATATCATATTCATTAATGGGTTAGTAGATAATATCCATTAAAACTCTCTTTCAACTTCAATTAATCCTCATTCTATCAATCAAGCCCTTAATCCATAATATGAAATAATTTATCCTCCTGATTTAGCACAGTAATCACGATGGTTGATTTTGAATCAACAGATGAACAATTTTAATACAGGGTTATATAGATACCTTGCCTTCCAAACAAAAAGAGTGTCTCATAATGAATTTAATTGATGATAACTTTAAGCTTTTATACTAAGCAGAAATTTTCCTCTCTTGATTTCATAATTTTCATTTTCAATCAATTTTTATAATAGTTAATCATACTACTTGTGCACAGAATCGTAACCACAGCTACAGCTCAATTTGTATGCAACAGTTGCCTATACACTAGATAGTGGATACTAATAAAGTTCAAACATCATAACACCATTTGTTGATTTGGCCTGTTGATACTATGGGCACAATCCAATTACTATGAAGTATGAACACCAATGCTATATCAAAAGTTATAACTGTTCTAACAAGAACTAATTAACTGCCTACCTCATCAACCACGGGAGAAGTCTGATCATTTTTATCATAAATGAAGGCCAGTAGGACATGCTTAAATTCCTCATATGCTTCCTAAAGACCAAAGAAAGCATATGTCACAATCCAAGGAAAAAAAATTTATATACAAGAAACATACCTCATTTGTCTATTACCATTTATCCATAGTGCATCACAAAATATTCTATAAGATAAACAAGAAAAACCTTTAATTTAAGTAAGGCCAGGATGCCATTTCAGAAACTTGCAGATACCCTTCAAAACAAACTTTTTTTGGACAAGTTACAGTTTTGGAAAAATTTCATCTTTAATATCGTAGATATCAGTAATGGTATAGCCAGTCCATCCCAATTCAAGCACCTACCATGTTTTTTGGGAATGCGCCAAGCCTGAACTAAGAGTTTTCTTCAAATTAAACTACAAAATCTCGCCATTTTACAAACATTACATCCAAATTATTGGTTGAGAAGACTTGGATTTAAAAATTTGACTTAAGCTGGAGCTTTTTTCCCGGACAAAGGAAGTACTCTCTCCATTCCAAAACCAAAATATATGATTATTGATTTTTTGAAGTTAACTCGAGACATTTTTTAACTCAAAAGTGACATGAATTCCTTTAATTTTAGTCTTGCAAACTATCTAAAAAGTATTACTCATTGTAACATTTATTATTTCATAAATTTTAATGAATCATCTCAATATTGAGTTTGAAAATATCTCCAACTGACTTTCAAAAGTTATCATTTGGAACGGATGGAGTATTAAACAATGCAACAACATGACTTTAATAAACTGGTGTACTCTGATAGTTGAATCAACATAATAGCAGTTCACCGAGAAAGAATTATTAATGAAGGATATTTAATGTAATTTCCAGTTGATAAGTTAGAAAGTATTAACTGCAGAAAATCCCGTATTAAATAAAGTAGGGTAAAAAGATCGTGTATGAAGTAAAGAACAAAATAAAACAGGAAATAAATATAGAAAATAGAGAGAGAAATATTGAGAAACAATGGCTTAATATTTTTATAGAAAATAGAGAGAGAAATATTGAGAAACAATGGCTTAATATTTTCATTGATTAAGAATGAATATATATATATATATATATATATATATATATATATATACAAGATTGAGTGTTGCCCAAGTACCTAAATAGGAAGCTATCCTAGAATTATGGGATTACAATTAATTACAAGGATACTAATTGCTAGAGTTATGTGATTACAATTAATTACAAGGATACGAATTGCAAGAATTATGGGATTACACTTAATTACAAGGATATTACAATATGTTGTATTTAATTATCTAATATGCCCCCTCAAGATGGAGCTCTTGTGGAGAGTCCAATCTTAGTCTTCAAGAACTGAAAGCGAGTGCGAGGGAGAGGTTTGGCTAAGATATCGGCTAATTGATCTTCGGAGGAAACATGGGTGACACGTAAAGCTCCAGTTTGTACTTGATCCCGAATAAAATGATAATCAATCGCAACATGCTTCATTCGTGAATGGAAGACAGGATTGGAACAGAGATGAGTTTCCCCAACATTGTCACAATATATAATCGGAGCAGCAGAAATAGAAACACCAAGCTCAGATAAAAGAGAACAAATCCAACGTAACTTGGCAGCTGTAGCAGCAACAGAACGGTATTCGACTTCAGTGGAAGAGCGTGCAACTGTGCGTTGTTTCTTGGAGGACCAGGATATCGGATTGCGACCGAGATAAACAATATAAGCACTGGTGGAGGTGTAGTCGTCCTTATTGCCGGCCCAGTCAGCATCTGAGAAGGCATGAAGAGATAAAGGTGTGTTGTGGTGCAATGCAAGACCATGATCAACTGTACCAGAAAGATAGCGAAGCAGGCGCTTAACAGCATTCCAATGATCAGTAGTAGGTCGATGCATGAATTGGGACAATTTATTAACAGCATATGCAATATCAAGGCGAGTGAGACATAAATATTGGAGACTACCAACAACTGATCTGTATTCAGAAGGATCGGTCAAAGCAGTACCGGAAAGAACTGTAAGTGTGGGCTCGGTGGCAAGAGGAGTGGTGACAGATTTGGCGCCAGCCATATTTGTGCGAGTGAGAAGATCTGTGATACACTTCCGTTGAGAGAGAAGTAAACCAGTAGAAGTAGTTGCAACTTCAACACCAAGAAAGTAAGTCAAATTCCCAAGATCTTTGATGGAAAATCTTTTGCCAAGAAGATCAATAAAATGTTGAACTGTCGTGGTATTGTTTCCCGTAATAATTATGTCATCAACATACACAAGAAGATAGACTAGATTACCGCAGGTGTTGAAGACAAAGAGGGATGTGTCTGCATGAGAGTTTGTAAATCCAGATGCGACAAGAAATTGTTGGAGCTCATGGTACCATGCTCGTGGTGCTTGTTTGAGACCATATATAGCCTTGTGTAACTTGCACACATATATGGGAGTATCACGATCAAGAAAACCCGGCAGTTGCGCCATAAAAACATCTTCAGAGAGACGACCTTGTAAAAAGGCATTGTTGACATCAAGTTGGCGAAGAGACCACCCACGACTAATAGCAAGGCTGAGTACCAAGCGAATAGTGGTAGGTTTAACAACCGGACTGAATGTGTCATGATAATCAACACCAGGACGTTGATGGAACCCTTTAGCAACTAGTCGCGCTTTGTACCTGTCAATGGAGTCATCAGGTAAACGTTTAATTCGAAAAATCCATTTACAACCAACAAGAATTTGCGTGGAATTAGGTGGGACAAGTTCCCATGTGCCATTCCGCACAAGAGCATCATACTCCTCGGACATAGCCTGATGCCATTTAGTATCTTTAAGTGCTTGGTTCAATGTATGCGGCTCAAGTTGAGGGTTCAATGTAGCAGTAAGATTAAGTTTCTGAATTGGTTTATGGATTTTGTTTTTAGCACGAGTGGTCATGGTGTGGGAGTTGGTGGGTGGTATTAGAGGAGGAGGGTCTGGAGAGACTGGTAAAGAAGAAGAGGGTTTGTTGTGTGGGTTATTATTGGTGGTGGGGGAATGTTCTGGTAGAGAGGATGAGGAGTGGTCGACCGGAGATTGTCTGTGAGAGGAATTCGAGTCCGAGGGCAATGCTGTGGAGTGTGTGTTGAGTGGTCCAACCGTAGCGGGAAGAAATGACGCTGATGGAAACCAATTTGGGAGTGTGTCGATGACTTTGAATGGAAAAACAGATTCCACGAATCGAACATGACGGGATGTATAGAGTGTAGAAGTAGAAGGATCAAGACAGAGATAGGCACTTTCGGTGAGGGAGTACCCAACAAACATACAAGGGATGGAGCGAGACTCAAGTTTGTGACTAGAATAGGGACGAAGCCATGGATAGCATAAACAACCAAAAATACGGAGCTTTGTGTAGTTTGGTGGAGAGCAGAATAGTGACTCACAAGAAGAGGAAAGGGAAAGTGTAGGTGTGGGCATACGATTAATGAGATACACTGCGGTGGCAAATGCATAGTGCCAATATGTGAGCAGGAGTGAGGCATGAGTAAGTAGAAAAAGACCAGCTTCAACAATATGTCGATGTCGGCGCTCGGAGAAACTATTGTGTTCAGGTGTATGTGGGGGAGAGGTAAGATGAGAAATTCCATGAAGGGACAAAAATTGATCTAATGCTCGATATTCTCCACCATTATCGAAGTAAAGAGTGACAATGGAGTGTTTGAAGTAATTTTCTACTAGTGCTTTGAAGCGGATAAAAACATCACAGACATGAGATTTCTTCTTTAAGGGGTAATATCATACATAACGAGTAAAGTGATCAACGAAAATAACATAATACTTGAAATCATCAACAGAATAAACGGGAGAAGTCCAAACATCAGAGAATATGAATTGCAAGGGATGATGTAAAAAATGGAAGCTTGTGACTTTTATTGCTTAAACATGCATTACAATGAGACTTGTGTGAGATAGAGTAAAGTAAAGAAAATGTTGACATAACATGCTGCAAAATATGTGATGATGGATGACCTAATCTAGAGTGCCACTCGGAGGAAGTGGTCTTGACACTGGAAAAAGCAATGAGCGGAGACGATAATTGTGGAGAGGAGGTTGGCCACTCATAGACACCATCTTTAAACTTTTCCGTTAAAAGAATTGCCCCCGTGCTCAAGTCCTTCACATGAAAAACAGTGGGTAAGAATTCAATAGAAACATGATTTGTATTGCAAAATTGATATATAGAAATAAGGTTCTTTTTCATGTTAGGCACGCAAAGGATATCATGTAAATTGAAGGTGTGAGTAGGGGTAGGAAGTGTGGTGGAACCGGTATGGGTAATGTGAAGACCCGAGCCATCGCCGATCATAACGTCATCAGACCCTGCATAAGGAGTGTGAAGTGAAAGATTATTCAAGTCTGTGGTAACATGGTGTGACGCCCCACTATCAAGTAGCCAGGTGGGAGTGTCGGTGTTCTCAAGAGATGCAAAGTGTGCCCGCGGTTGCCATGGAGTAGTCGGACGCGGAGCTAGTGGACGTGATGCCCATGGAGCCAGCGAGGTTTGGGCGTTGACAAGACGATAAAGGGAGCATTTTTTGACAGTGTGTCCTTGAATACCACAACCTTGGCAATACCCAAGATATGGACGTGGTGGAGATCGATCATTACGAGGAACATTAGATTGTTGTCCTTGATTGTGAAAGGTGGCTGTGGAAAGACGCCAAGGAAGGGGAGAAGGTCGCCAAGAGCGATTGTTGCGTTTGTTGATAGGATTGGCGGTGGCCGGAAGGAATGATAGTGGTGCATGTGATTGTTGGAGAGATGCCTCCTTGTTAATGAGTTTTTTATGAATTTCAGCAAAGGAGATGGGTGTCTCACGTGCATTAACTGCGTCAACAATTCCTTTGTATTCTTCACCAAGAACATCAAGAATCTTAACAATAAGATCTTCTTCATCAACGGGTTTGCCAAGAAGAGCAAGTTTATCAGCCCTATTCTTTATAAATTGCATATATTCGGAGATCGTCTTGGAACCCTTGGCATAGTGTTTCAATTGGTCCTTAATTTGTTTGATGTGACCACGGGATGGTTTGACATAGGTGTTAGCCAAGGTGGTCCAGGCTTCTTGAGAGGTGGTAGTGCGGGCAAGAAGAGGTTGAATAGGTAGAGAAACTGCACCAAGAAGTGCACTGAAGAGAAGACGATCTTGGCGCTTCCATGTTGTGTAAGCTGGATTTGGAGCAGACTTACCATTAGCAGTGACTGTTGCTGTGGGACTGGGATGAGACCCGTCAAGAAATCCATAGAGATCATATCCTTTTAATAGACTTCGGATTTGGAGGTTCCACGTGATGTAATTGGTGGTGGTCAATTTTGTGATGTTTGAAGTGTTGATGGTAACAAGTGGATTATTTGGGTCTTGGGTATTTTGAATGGTGGTATAAGCAGCGGAAGATGCAGAGGTGTCTTCAGAAGCCATTATGGTTGAAGAAGAACTATGAGCAAAAAAAAATAAATAAATAAACAAACAAGGGAGGAAGAAACAGGTCAGGAACGTGGGAGCTTTGATACCATATAGAAAATAGAGAGAAATATTGAGAAACAATGGCTTAATATTTTCATTGATTAATAATGAATATATATATATATATATATATATATATATATGATTGAGTGTTGCCCAAGTACCTAAATAGGAAGCTATCCTATAATTATGGGATTACAATTAATTACAAAGATACTAATTGCTAGAGTTATGTGATTACAATTAATTACAAGGATACGAATTGCAAGAATTATGGGATTATATTTAATTACAAGGATATTACAATATGTTGTATTTAATTATCTAATAATAAATAAGGAGGGTTAAAAATATAAAGTAAAGAATCCACACAGGATAAGCATCAAGGGCGCACGGTGCCAATGCAGTTCGCAGGCAATTGACAGCAGAATCACGATCCTCCTTAGTTCCTTTCCTCAAAAGCTCGATAAATTTCTGGACATACACATCATTAGGAAGAAGAAGAAGAAGAAGAAAGAATTGAATAAGTAAAAGAAAGCTATTTCTCAGAATTCAAATAGAATTGAAAGAAATAAAGTACCTGCTTGTGTAAGCGGAAGAGAAGTCGGTGATCATTGAGGACGGAAGGAGCATGAAGCCGGAGGAGATGAAGGGTGGAATCAATGTCGCCGAGTTCTAACGACCGTCTGATCTGGCGAATCAATACTCGCAATTGATAAGAAGAAGAGGAAAAAGAAGATGGAGATGGAGACGAAGATGATGATGATGAAGATGGAGACGAAACAGGTGAGTAGTCTTCGATTAAGTTTTCGGATTTTGCGAATTCAATAATGAGGGCGTCGAGTGTTTCCCAATTCACAGGCACCGAATCCATTCTACAACTACTTGATTTTTATTTATTGGCAGGAGTCTTCTGCTATTCATCTTTTATAGGAGTAGTGGAGTACTATATACGAGTACTACTGTATTGTATTTTGACGACACGGGCACGGGGTTATTTTTTGTTTTTGGAATTCCCTGCCCTGAGGGCGAAAAGGCGGAAACCAAAGATTAAAACTGCTTGGAGTTGGAGGGTACATATCTGGCCACGTGCCCTATGGAGCGCCCCGCCCATCTTTCTATCAGGAGTCAGGCTCAGGACCAAACATAAAAATTAGCCCATGGATACTGAATCCAAGATTACGAGATTGCCTCCTCTCCTTTTCTTTCTTTTCTCGGTTTTCACTAATCTATTAACTGATTTTTTTCTTTTGAAGACCCATAATTTTAACATTGAAAATTTATTATATATATAATACTGTTTACATTCTAAAATTTAATTTAATTTTTGAGTTCAAATGACGATATATTAAACTTCAAATTAACGTGAATTTATTTAATTTTAATTGATACAATTATTATACTAGTAAAATATATAATAAAATTATTAATCATAAAATTTATTTCATCCTAAATTTTTATGAGTAATACAAATTTTTTGAAATTTAATTTATAGTTTTTTGTATCTCTAAATTTTAAATTTAGAACGTGGAGAGTAGTTAGAATTTCATTTTTCATATATAAAGTATCTTATTTATAATTATATATATCTAAAATAAAAAAGAGATCATGCGTAATGTCATGTGTAAAATTCAACAAAGTATGCATTACTTGGCCCCACCTTGCCCCATTGTGAATTGTGATGATTTGAGACATGTAAATGGGTTTATTGGAGTATGTGTTGTGATCCGTAAGGGTTCTGTTCTGGGTAAGTTTTTAGAACGGTTAGACGATAACTAGTGTTGGGCCGTGATACATTGGGTTCGATTGATAGGATGGGCAGCAGTCCATATGAGGTTTTGAATTTAGGGTCCTTTATATAAAGTATACAACAAATAGAAAGTAATTACAAAAAAAGTGCATCAACCAAATAATTATAAAAAAAGTGTAATTAGGACTCATATTACAAAAAATAGTACAATTCATATTAATAAGGAAACCTAAAATCAAGGACAAATAACTGCCATAATTAATAATTCAAATTCAAATATTTGGATCTAACAACAAAAACAAGTTCAAATTCAAAATAATATTTTAAATTCAAATCTTCATCTCCCTCACATACACTTTGAAATAATAGTCCACCGCTACACCGCCGCTACACCTTACATACTCCGCCGCTACACCGCCGCGAATATCCGTTGTCCAAAACGCCAATGAGAATATATAAGAAGAATATTCGCCTTACAAAAAGTTTAAAAATAAATAGATGTAACTATTAATGTTCTGAAAAAAAATTTATAACTATTTTGTTACTCATAAATAATAAAATGGTTGCCTTTGAATGAATGGTTGGTTACCAACTGCATCACATTCAAATGAAATTGGTAACTTAATAAAATTGAATTGGTTACCATGGTCTGAAGGTTTGGTTACCAACTGCACTATGAAAAAACTACGAGTGTGGATATGAATTAGTTACTTTGGTATAAAGGTTTTGTTACATTGGTACGAAGGTTTGCTTACCTTGATCTGAAGGTTTTGTAACCAACTGTACTAAGAAAAAAATTAAAAGTATAGAGGTTGATTGGTTACTTTGATATGACAGTTTGGTTACTTAGATATGAAGGTTTGGTTACCATCATCCAGTATTCAAATCTACCGCCATCATCCAGTATTCATATCCACCGCCACCACCGCCTGAATCTTCATACCCACCTCCATTTTGACTCTTCATTTTGAGAAGCTACTGGAGATATACTCTTCATTTTGGAGCGGTGACGCTGGCAGGAGATGGTGATGATGGAGTGGTGTTTGAGCCTGGGGCGGGAGGAGTGGCGCCGGACGAAGGTGCTGGAGGTGTGGCAGAAGATGATGGGGAAGGACCGGAGGCTGCCGGTGTAGGAGTGGCGACGGGCGAAGGGGCGGCTGCCGGTGGAGGAGTAGATACGACTGCCGGTGGAGGAGTGGCGGAGGGTGAAGGTGTAGGTGCCGGAGGAGGAGTAGATGCGACCGCCGCCGATGGTGGAGTAGATGCGGCATACCTTGTTTTGCCAAACTAATATCTATGAATACGATTGAATGAAGAAGAAGGGTGATGACTAACTGCAGTTGTTATAAATGAGGAGAGAGAGAAGAAGTCATGAGTATAACTAATCCCTAAATTAAGGAATTCTAATTGAATACTAATTCCCTAAATTACGGAATCCTAATTGCACTAGTATTATAAATAAATATGGAAGCGTATTAGTTGTGTAAAGATTTTATGAGTGCACTATTGTTGTAATTATTTTTAAAAATATAATAGAATATGTAAATCATCCTTGAATTTATGTGGGATTTTGTTTTGATAGTTGAAAAAATTTATGGAATCAGGATTCTTAGTTATATTTGGTTTCTAAATCCAGAAAAAGAATTTAGGGTTTGAATTAACTTCTTTATTCTTGGGAGATCTTATACAATCCCATTAATGATGGAACCCTAATCCAATTTGAGGAAGGACTCTGACGAAGTGGTGAGCTTATTATAAATACAAAGCTTTGCATTGATTCTAAGTTACACACAATTCATAATTACTTTTCAGCCGTAGAATTATTTGTTCTCATACCGGAGCTATCTCCTGACGGCATAAGCCGTCAAGCTTTTGGTGTGCTTACTGTTTCTGTCAGAGCCGATCCTAGATTTTTTAAGGCCTAGGGCAAAAAAATTCAAGTGTGCCCCTTTATAAAAATTAAATAAATAAATAAATAAATTATCAACTAATTATTTTTATTAAAATTATAAGAATTTATAAAAGATAAGGAAAAACACTTTAAAATGTCATCGAAGCAAAGAATCATCACATGTACCTACAAAATAAAAATATCAATGAAATTGGTAAAACTAATGAAATATCCACAGTAGTTGGCAACTTTTACTAATTATACCATTGAACTTTTAATTTTTCAAATTACCCAATTAAACTAATTAAAAATAATTATTTTAAATATTTTTAAAAATTATTATTATTTTTAGTAAAAAAAATATTAGAAACTTTAATTTTTTTTCATAAAATATAAATTTAAAAAAATTAAAGTTTTATGAAACCTTACTGATTTAAAAAAAAATCTTTTTTTTTTCCTTTTGAAAATAAAGTTTATTTTTTTGAATCTATGTTTTATAAAATTTTACTCATTTTTTTTTAAATATG
This sequence comes from Panax notoginseng, assembly GCA_016801055.1. NCBI lineage: Eukaryota > Viridiplantae > Streptophyta > Magnoliopsida > Apiales > Araliaceae > Panax > Panax notoginseng. Next base: position 268,496,035 of record CM029012.1, read on the forward strand.
AAGAATTTTTTAATTTTTTTCTTGAAAATAATATTTATTTATAAAAATTATTAATTTCTTTTTTGAAAAAATTGAATCAGTTTTTTTATTTATCTTTTACTGTTTTTTTATTTTAATTTCTATTTTTAGTTTTTTTTAAAAATTCTAATATTAAGAATAGGTCATTCTGTTAAAAATTAAGTAAACATTAATTTAATTTAAAACCACTTTAATTTTTTTGAATTTATATTTTATGAAACTCTACTCATTTTATGAAGAAAAAAAATTTCTAATATTTTTTATTTAAAATAATAATTATTTTTAAAAATATTTAAAATAATTAATTTTAATTAGTTTAATGGGGTAATTTAAAAAATTAAAAGTTCAATGGTGTAATCAGTAAAATGTGCCAACTACAGTGGGTAATTTATTAGTTTTGAAGATAAAAAATTAACGTTCGTTTATTTTTTTTAACGGAATGACCCAATTTCAAAGTAATAATTAGTTTAGTGGTGTAATTTGAAAAATTAAAAATTCAATGGTGTAATCAGTAAAACCTACCAACTACAGTGAATATTTTTTAAGTTTTGTCCAATGAAATCTAAACTACAAAATATTATTTAAAATGTCTTCTTGTTACACTTTTAGATGCAAAATTATCAATTATACTATCATATTTAATGTTTTCTAACATATCATTAATTTTTAATGCATAATATCGCTAATATTTTTATTATTTTATTTTTTTATACACAAATACATAAGTTTATAAAAAAAATTTGGGCCCCTCTCAACTACGGGCCTTGGGCGGTTGCCCCGGTGGCCCTTGCCCAGGGCCGGCTCTTGTTTCTGTGCAGGAGTAGACGCGCTTTTGATGATTGAAGCGTATGGACAAATATTGGTGTTAACAAGTAGCTTAATTGTGAATTGTGATGAATCGATGACAATTCCTCAAGTTATATATATATATATATATATATATATATATATATATATATATATATATATATATATATATATATATATATATATATATATATATATATATATATGACAGATCTAAAATATACATCTTAAATAACATAACTCTCTTCAATAACACACCTTTATTAAAATTACGTCGTTTTAATATTTTTTTTTAAAATAAAATAATATTAAAAAGAGTGGTCTAACTTACTTTCTTTTTATTTACAAAAATATCACCCGCGATCCCACTTATTTTTAAAAGAATCATCAAAACGATGTAGTTTTAATAAAAATATGCTATTTAAGAGATATATTTTAGATCCGTTATATATATATATATATATATATATATATATATATATATATATGTGTGTGTGTGTGTGTGTGGGGGGGGGAATATGGAGATGCACAGTCTACGATCTTAGAGTGAATTCACTCTACGATCGTAGAGTAGTCACTCCACGATTTTTGAATTTACTCTACTATTGTAGACTGCTCTACTATCATGGACTACTATACAATCATAGAGTGAAATCACTCTACGATCGTAGACCGTATAATTTTAAAAATTACACGACTATATATATATATATATATATATATATATATATATATATATATATATATATATATATATTACCTTCTCTTATGCACAAGTAGATAGAAACTATAAGATTGTTATTAATCGTCTTGTTATTTAATGGTTCATAAGATTTTTATCACCGTAGAAGCACCATGCACCTATTTAATTTATAAGTTACAACTCTATTTAAATTTATGGAAATCTTATTTTGCTATGAAATATGCGTGCAATTAATGTTTAATATTATATTATATGCTTCAAATTAAAGGCATGGGTTTCATTTGGAACATTCTGATCACGTAAATTAAGGTGGTGATTTAATCCCATGCTTCTTCATAATGAATGCTATATCACATTAGAGAATTAGAGCATGAGGAGAGATCGAAGGCGAGAGATTATATATTATGTACGATTGTACGTAGTTCATTCATACATAAAGCACAATTCAAGTTCTTGCTTGTACAGAGTACTCAAACATGCAAATTTAAATTTTATTCTCATACTTGGTCGATAAGTGCTAGTATTATTAGGGCAGCATTCCAGAACTATATATATGTTTTTTTAAATATCCCCATATATATATATATATATATATATATATATATATATATATGTATGTATGTATCATGTATGTATATTTGAAACTTTGCTTCTCAATCTCTAGTAACATATAACATCAGACGATCTCTTAGCTTTGTGATCTTTGTTCACGCAGCTTCTTTTCATCTGATAGCAATTTTGCGAATCTGCAAAATGTTACATGCATGTTAACTGCATCATGATATATAATATAGGAGACACATATGAGTTAAATGCAAAACTGTTCATCCTCTTTTAAATGTAGTTATATTACTATTTTTTTTTAATATAAAGCTTTTTTTATTTTTTTCTATTTAGTCCCCTCTAAATTTCATGAAGTTCCTATATATTTAATCTAATTACACACACTTAGTAATTACTCTCTCTTCCTAAAAGATTGTCGTTTAAGGTTAATGCACACAGATTAAGAAATATAATTAATACCTAGCAAAAATACTATACTACCCTTATTAATTGTCTCAATCAATTATTCACTTTCCAATGTTTCTTATTCAATTCAACCAATTACTTTTTATTCAAACAATTACTACTTGGATTATAGTATTGAATTGAATAAGAATCATTGGGAAGGGAAGAAAGTTTTAAATAAGAGTAAAGTAGGTAAAAAATAACTAATGTGTATTGATAAACTCAAAACGACAATCTTTTTGAAACAAAAATTACTTTCTAAAATGACAATCTGTTAGGAACGGAGGGAGTATAATATTACTCCATCCGTTCCTTAATATAAGTCGTTTTAGAGAAATATTTTTGTTCCTAAATATAAGTCGTTTAAGAATTTCAAGTAAGCATTAATTGCTTAGTTTCCAATATTACCCCAACTAATAAATATAACTATGGTTCTCTCACTATTTTTTGTCCAGTAAATAACACTATCTTTTTTCAATACAAGAACAATATAGATAATTGATACTACCTCCGTCCTACAATAAGTGATTTTTTAGGCTTAATATTTTTTCCCAAAATAAGTGATGTGTTAGAACTCCAATACAATTTTTACAATATTTTCTCAGATATGCCCTTATGCAGTCAATGGTATTTATTACATCTTGCAATCACTACAATTAAATGACACTCATTAACTCTTCAATTTCAAATAAAATATATTAAAGGTATTTTTGATATTTTAACTTGTGTATTGGTATGTGTGATTTAAACTAAAAAATCACTTATTATAAGACGGAGGTAATAGTATATTTAATATTTTATAATTATGTTTTTAATATTTATATATAATTTTAAAATGACCTATATTAAGTAACAAAGAAGTATATACCTAGTGAGAGCTTGCGCATTTGTTTCTCCATTTTCAATTGGGTCGTGTATTCCGTTGTCAATGTTCATCCTCGAAAGTGGCCCCATCAACAGACGTTCACCAATCTCCACTAAGTCCTCCATATTCTTCCTTGTTGCATTATCTGTGGATGATGTGTTCCCTTTTAACGTGTCATCCTAGTAGAAGTTAATTATGTTCAATTAGTTAACAAAAATAATTATACTCCCTTTTTCTCTATTTAAATGACTTTTTAAATTTTTTATTTATTCTTAATTAATTAACGTTTATTTAAATCTAGAAAAATTAATGATAATTTTTTCAAAATTACCCCTCATTACTCTACTTATTTTTTTAGTACTTTAAACTCTTGTGCTATGATAAATTAATAATTTAAGGGTATTATAGACAATTAAGTATTATATTTAATGCTTTTTAATCATTATCTTAATTCTTGTGTCCATCTCTAAAATGTCATTTAAATAGGGACGGAGGGAGTATTAATTAATTTCTACAAAATAATTGTACACAACACTTAATTAGGTGTAATAAAATAAATAGCCCAAGTGTAGTACTATATATATATATATATATATATATATATATATATATATATATATATACACCTGGATGCGTATATAGTTGTCTTGACGGTCGATGGATCTGAAAATTAAAGTCATGTGAAGGTCAATCATGTCTCCGCCGGCATAGGTAAATGCATCTACCAGAGGAGAATTCCCGTTGCTATAAAGCCAACCAAGAACTCCCCACTTTGCTGCCATTTTAGCGTTGTATTTTCTTTCTGTTTTTGATGTTCCGGTTCCCAATGAAAGCACCAAGTACTTCCGGTATTGTAATGCGTCTGCTGGAATCAGATCTGGGCTTTCGTGGAATACCATTCCTGTTGGCTTCATTGCTAGCAGTGCCTGAAATGATTGTCTGCTAAATTCCTAGCTAGCTTTAATTGCAAATAAAATCAAACTAATACACATCTGTTGCATATATGTTCTATATACAAAATTGAAATATATTTATTTATTTAAATTATTTGAGGCTCATGCAGTTCCAACTCCAAGACTTGGACTTGATCAGTTGCCGAACCCGAACATATTGAGTTGATCGAATGTCTTACAGGGTTATTTGCAGCTACACCTCCATCAACAAGGTTGAATTCTCTATCATTTCCTTCCGAATCTTTTGTTTTGAAAAAATAAGCAGGAAAATAAGTTGGAGCCGAGGCACTGCTGATACATATATCAGATAATAATGCATTCATAGATTCATCTGCCGCTGTCTGCATGCGCCATTTCAAAATAAATATATAATCCGTTCATTAATTAGTCAAATTAAATATATATATATATATATATATATATATATATATATATATATATAGTTCTAACATATATGCAAACAAATCGATGACTGATTTACTCAATGTTAGTGATGCAAGACAAGTATGAATGAACAGCTAGGTACCTCAGAGGTTGAAAAAACAGAAGGTTGAAGTAAATTGATGTCAAATGTGGGAATAACAACTCGGGTTACTGTGTCCAGCAGCCTTCGAGTTCCTAGTACATTGCGAATTATATTCCTTTTATACTTGCCATCGTACTTTGGCCCCACCATAGATTTAAACATTCTTATTATTGCATACCTACTGTAACTCACCATGCATATATGCATGTCAATTAAACCAATTAAGAGGTTATAATGAATAAAGTATACATAACTAAGAATATAACCAACTAATTAACTAATATACATATGTATCATCAGTTAGCTAGTATTTACTTGTGTTGACGAAATATTTTAGGGCCATGCTTGAGATAGAATGGAACAACTTCTTTTGCCTGGAAAAGAGGACGGTTGTGCTCATCTGGAGCTGCTAACATGGCTGTTATCAGACCTCCAGTGCTAGTCCCTGCTATGACGTCGAAATAATCTGCAAGTCGAGCATTTTCTCCATCCAATTCCTGAATTACACAAATTAGTTAGCTTAGTAACTAAAAATAATATTTTCTTTTGAAAGGCAATTTTGGGGCTAGAGGCAAAACAAAAGGACAATTGTGCGCACATGCATGCATGCATGTTGTGAAGGGGTAGAGAGAGAGATCATGGAGATATATATACTTGTAATTTGGATTCAAGAAAGCTTAATATGGTGCCTTGAATAATGCCTCTAATGCCTCCTCCATCCATGCTTAGGACAGTAATTCTCTCTCCAAAAGTACCTGAGGATTTGCTTCGATCACTTGGAGAAGACTTCACCATGTTTGTTCAACCACTAGTAATTAATTATGTACTAGAGTAACTTGTAATTAAGCTAGCTAGATCTCAGTCTTCCTCTTCCGACTTTCTAGCTAGTATATATATATATATATATATAATGATGGGTAGAATGAATGATTTTTGAACGTAGTCCAAACGTATCTCTATCTATATATAGCTAATTAAAGAAATAGTACTGTACAGGTAAAAGACTCTTAACTACGCAAGTGTTAGATAAATATTAATTGGTGCTGCGGCCTAATTATTTGTTGAGCATGCATGTCATGAAGTGCATTCTAGCCAACTTCTGGTAACTCAAAAATCAGAATCTTTTTTTTAAAAATAAAATAAATTAACGAGGTAGTTTGGAAAAATTATTTATCATCTAAGAATGCGTTCTTCTTAGAGGAATATAGTTTGGGGTTAAGTCATTAGTCTTTTATTCCTTTGGAACCCAATATAATGAGTTTTCTTTGGCATTTTAAATTTTTTTTAGATAAATATTTTGAGTATTTTCGCATATTAAAAGTTTGTCATGGATACACTTGTATGATTCTGTTTCATACCAATTAAGTTCAAAATTAAATTTTGTTATTAAGTATATGGCAAAACTTGCTATAAATATTAAACATAATAAAAAGAACACAAAAATCAAACTGAAACTCTAATTTCTTGAGAAAAGAAGTGTCATATTGAATTGACACACTGCTTTTACCTTAATCTCCTCGATCTCCTTCTGATCCCATGCTTATGGTCCTAATAATGTTTGTATATTTGTGCATGGTTATATTAATTAATTAAGACTGTTCGTTTCAAAAGATTATTTTGTTGGTTCCATAATATCCCTTCTCACATTAACGTTAGATCAAGTGTATTGTGATGAGCGTGTTTTGGTGATATTTCACATGAATCTTACATTGGATAAATTTAAGAGTGTAGATAGGATAATAAGTATGGTGAAGTCTCAACCTAATAAGTTACTACTTTTTAGGTAAGGAGGTGATACAACATGCTTATTAGACCCGCTACACGTCTAATGAAAATAATAAAATAATTTTACTTTAAATGAATATCGAGATAAAGATATAAAAGGATGATTATAATTATCATTATAGAAAGGCGAGATCATAAATGATTTTCTTTATTTGCCAAAGGGCAAAACAAAATTTATCTTTATTTGCCAAAGGCCAAAATAAAATTTATGAAGATTGGACCAGTATATAGGACACCAATTAAAGTCGTAAAAAATTGACATCATGATACGTGTATACAATGACGAAATTCGTATCAAGTTGGCAGTAAAACAGATTAATACGGTACCTCCTCTCTTCCTCTCCTCATATATATATATATATATATATATATATATATATATATATATATATATATATATTCCGGATCTTAAGCTCACCCCTTATCCAATTCACTCGAGCTCACCCCTATTTAGCGACGGATCTGACGACAGTTCGGTCATACAACCGTCGTCTATACTTTTAGCGACGGACAACATATAATGTCGCTAAAAGTATAGACGACGGTTGTATGACCGAACCGTCGCTAAAGAAGAGGTGAGCTCGGGTGAGTTAGATAGGGGGTGAGCTTAAGATCCGGACCGTATATATATATATATATATATATATATATATATATATATATATATATATATATATAGTCGGATCTTAAGCTCACCCCTTATTCAACTCACCCGAGCTCACCCCCTTTTAGGCGACGGTTCAGTTATATAACCATTGTCTATACTTTTAGCAACGGACAACATATAGCGTCGCTAAAAGTATAGACGACGGTTGTATGACCGAACCGTTGCCGGGTTCGTCGCTAAAAGGGGGTGAGCTCGGGTGAGTTGAATAAGGGGTGAGTTTAAGATCCGGACCGTATATATATATATATATATATATATATATATATATATATATATATATATATATATATATATATATATATATAACAAGGCATTTAAAAGATTTTATTCAATAATTTTATAATTTTATCTAATTATTTTGGTTGGTCATGAGTTAAAAAGTCAAAACTCTATTTTTTTGATATAATGTATAAAATTTACGCACACTGTAATATATTTATATATATATACACACACATGTATGCATGAGTTGTGGTCAATGTATAAACTTGAAATATATACAATTATCTTCAACATTATATATGCATTAAATCCATGAAGAATGATAAATATACTCATAAAAAATTATCAAATATTTATGAAAAAAAATGATATAAATTAGTCTGCGTATCAAACTTGTATAGTTTTGAGTATGTTTTTGGATTACCTATATATGTAATGTAGTATTTTCTGCTTGTAGTTCCTTCCGTTTATGTGGTGCTTAATTACGTATGCTACTATATATAATGATAATAAAATGTCTAATCCATTAAACCGATCCACTAATGCATGCAAAGAATAAATTTCAAAGACGGGTTAAATAAGAAACTGTATAACGTGATCTGGATTGGGATGAGTAAGAGTGTAAATGAGTCGAATTGAAATAAAATTCAACTTAAAATGATAAATTCGTACTTAAATTCGAATTGTATTTAAAAAATTTTACTCAAATTCGACTCGACTCGAATATTTATTGTGACGCCCCCAGAATAGGTATACAACACCCATTCTGAGTCGCCAAATACATGGTACAGAAAGCAAACTACAACTTCAATAATACAATTGTCGTGCAAAATACGACAACACATACTGTGAGTTTAAATACAAATATTGTCTTCTAGACAATATCCACACTCAAATAAATTCTCATTACAATTATTCAAACACTATTTTACAGAAATAGTGAAGACTGCTAATACATCTTTCTAGAACCATCACTCCATACCCCGACTAGATCCTGCTATGTTCTCACCTCCTGAGAAGAAAAATGGAACAAAAAGGAAAAGGGTGAGCTCAACTAGCCCAGTAAAGAATATTATGACTAAGATAATATACAACAAATTATCGTTAGTCTTCAACAGGGAAAAATCTGATAAAATATAATCGACAACAAGTTTTAGATCAACAACTGCAGCGGAAACAGCAAACCATTAGAAGAGTCAAGTAGAGAAAGAATTCTACTATCTTCTAAGATTTAAAAGTCCATCATCAATATTTTATCCCTGTAACATCAATTAATAATCATCTTTAACCAAATATTCATCTTTGCACTACAGGCCAAAGATATTCATTTGTATCATCAGTCGGTCATGTTCATCTCAACACCTGTTCATCTTTGCACTACAGGCCAAAGATATTCATCAAGTAATTATACATCTTTGCACTACAGGCCAAAGATATTCAGTAATATCATCATTTAGGACTGAGGATGATGAAAAATATCTTAAAGAGAACGAATCCAATGAGACAGAAGGACAAATAGTAGGGATTCGTATAACAGTTTATCCAAGATCAATAATACTTCATAATAATCAATTGTGAAGCAGAATTCAAAAATAAAGATCAAAACATGGATACAATCAAAGATAGTAACCATAATAGACATCTTGGACAAAAAGGGAAAATTTTATTTTTCGGTGAATAGTGCCGTATTCGTGAATAGTGTCGTATACGTGAATAGTGCCGTATACGTGAATAGTAACCCCGACACAAAAAGTTCCAAATTTGATAAAAACTCATATCAATATTTCAGCATAATGATATTGAAGAAAATAATATCATTTAAGAAGAAAATAATATCCCTTACCTCAAGATATCAGTACTTCTGGTCGGAATACCGGTATAAGGCTGAAAGAAACTTGCTCTGATGAATAGAAACTCTCAAAGTATCTAAATACTCACAAAATACACTCAATAATCTAGAGAGAGAAAGAGAGAAAACTTGTTTCTGGTGTGATTTTCAATTCTAACTTAGCCCTCTATTTATAGGAAAATTTTGGTAGGTTTGACCTGCAACCTGATGGCTTTACCTGCTACTATTCCCACCCACCACATTTGAAATATAATTCAGCACATTTCTTCACCAACCACAAGTGGGGCCCACCAATTCTAGAATTTTCCATCAAAATGATAAACTCCGAAAATTCAACAATTTCTGAACCAGTCATCTCGTAAAATTCATAATAAATCATACGTTCATTTTTAACGGTTCAAAATTTGTGGACATATACTCAACTTATATATGTATAACATATCCAAAAATTACCACGATCCAACGGTCGGATTAAAAATTATAACACCCGCAATATTTCTCAAAAACCCTGATTTGATTTTTAATACCTCCATTCCGATAAAAATACTGATAAAACACCTCAACATTAACTCCTTCATTTTTAACCACAAAAATATATCCCTCATTTATATCCACATAAAATAAATATTTCCTTATCATATGAATCAATAATTAATTATTCACAAATAATATTACAGAATCACATTTATGACAACCAGGCCGTTCCCAGGAAAGAGGGGGCTTTCCAATAAGGATTTCTCCTTACTGGCGCGCAATTAGATGACCAAACCTCTCCTTAGACAGAACTTTCTAGACATTGCCAATAATGTTATCTAATAATATTATTCAAATAATATGAATTATTGATCTGATAAATGAAAATACTGTGCAGCAACAATTATTGAAACAACAATAATATAAAATATCAACGCAGCAATTATTGAATCAATAAAATAAAATATTGAATAATAACTACTGTAACAATTATTGAGTAGTGCCTTCTTACGTAAGAATCAATAATTGGTGCAATACCGTGTGCTACTGTATTTTAACCACCGGGTATTCCAACAGTATTAACGGTAACAACTACGCCGTTATTTATAAACAACTTATACTTGTCGTTTTCTTCATCCAATCGCTTTCCGTTATGGGGCCCACACAAGGCTGCGTCGTCGTACGAATATTCCCCGACAGCAAGAATATTCCACGACCAACCGAATATTCACCGACCAAAAATAAATATTTTATAACCACTTGCTTATTTTGCAAAATTTGCACATTTCACCCATAACCAAAGTATTATATCAAATTAACCCCTTATTATTCACAATAATATTTAGAGAAAATTTGATTTTATTCATTAATAAGTTGGGGTCTTACAACCTCCCCTCCTTATGAAATTTCGTCCTCGAAATTGACGTACGTACCTGATGTTTCAAAAAGGTGAGGATACCTCGCTTTCATTTCTGATTCCAACTCCCAGGTCATTTCTTCAATAGCATGGTTTCTCCACAAAACCTTAACTTGTGGTATAACCTTCGTGCGTAGGACATGCTCTTTCCTATCCAAGATCTTAACAGGTACCTCCTCGTACGTTAAATCTTCAGCTATCTCGTCTGGTTCTAACTCAATAATGTGGTTCGGGTCTTTAACATATTTACGAAGCATAGATATGTGAAAAACATTATGAACACGAGACATGCTTGGAGGTAATGCGAGTCTATATGCCACATTTCCTATTCGCTCAAGAATCTCAAATGGACCAACAAATCTTGGATTGAGCTTTCCTCTCTTCCCAAATCTTGTAACTCCCTTCCATGGTGCAACACGTAACAATACATGATCCCCAATATTAAATTCCACGTCCTTCCGATGAAGATCCGCATAACTCTTTTGTCGATCCTGTGCCGTTTGTATACGTTGTCGAATCGTTTGGATCTTCTCTGTAGTAATGCGTACCAATTCTGGTCCCAACAATGTTGCTTCACCCACCTCGTCCCAGCATACTGGAGAACGACATTTTCTTCCATACAACGCCTCAAATGGAGCCATACCTATGCTCGCCTGATAACTGTTGTTGTAGGAGAATTCCACCAATGGTAGGTACTTATCCCAACTCCCTTTGAGATCTAAGACACAAAGTCTTAATAGATCTTCAAGAGTTTGAATAGTCCTCTCTGATTGTCCGTCCGTTTGAGGATGGTATGCTGAACTGAATCGTAAATCCGTGCCCATAGCTTTCTGCAAGCTAACCCAAAATCGTGAAGTGAATCTTGGGTCACGATCCGAAACTATGGATACTGGCATGCCATGCAATCTCACAATCTCGTTCACGTACATACTAGCAAGACGTTCAAGGGAATAAGTCTCACGTATCGGCAAGAAATGAGCGGACTTGGTTAATCTATCAACAATAACCCAAATCGCATCTATGCCTTGAGAAACCTTGGGAAGACCCGTAACAAAATCCATAGTAATGTGTTCCCACTTCCATTTCGGGATCTCAAGTGGTTGCAATGGACCCTTTGGCACTTGATGCTCCGCCTTTACACGTTGACAAGTTAAACACCTCGAGATAAACTCCGCGATCTCTCTTTTCATATTGCTCCACCAAAATGTATGTCGAAGATCGTGATACATTTTGGTACTCCCAGGATGGATTGCAAACGGTGTGTTGTGTGCCTCCATCATTATTCTATGCTTCAAGTCAAAATCGTTAGGAACACAAAGTCTGGAGTTGACTCGAAGTATTCCTTCTTCATCGATTCTTGCTTCTGGAATAGCACCTTCTTGCACTTTCTTCTTCATACGCATCAGCTCCATGTCCGTAGCTTGAGCAGCTTTAACTTTATCGATTAAAGTCGGTTCTACTCGTATATTTGATATCATCATGTGGGTACTTGGAGCCTTCATCTCTATCTCCATCCTTTGCAAGTCATACAAAATGGGCCTTTGTGTTAAAAACATTGCACTCGTACCCGCATATGATCTTCTACTCAATGCGTCAGCTACTACGTTTGCTTTTTCAGGATGGTATTGGATGGTATGATCGTAATCTTTCAACAGCTCAAGCCAACGTCGTTGCCGCATGTTGAGTTCCTTTTGGGTGAAGAAATATTTGAGGCTTTTATGATCTGTATAGATCTCCACTTTCTCCCCATACAGGTAGTGTCTCCAGATCTTCAACGCAAAAACGACTGCTGCCAACTCCAAATCATGAGTAGGATAATTCCTCTCATATTCTTTGAGTTGTCGTGAGGCATAGGCTATGACTTTCCCATGTTGCATGAGAACACATCCTAACCCTTTGCCTGAAGCATCGCTGTAGATAACAAATCCATCCGAACCAGATGGTATTGTCAAAACAGGTGCCGAAATGAGTCTCCTCTTGAGTTCTTGGAAACTCTTCTCGCATTCCTCACTCCATACGAATTTTGTATCTTTCCGAGTCAGCTGAGTTAACGGAGTAGCGATTCGAGAAAATCCTTCCACAAATCTCCGATAATAACCAGCTAAGCCCAGAAAGCTACGTACTTCGGTTACCGACTTCGGTTGCTCCCAACTTTGTATGGCTTCAATCTTCGCCGGGTCGACAGATACTCCATGTTTTGACACCACGTGCCCAAGGAATGCTACTTCCTCAAGCCAGAACTCGCATTTCTTCAGTTTGGCATATAGCTTGTTTTCACGAAGCCTTTGCAGTACCAGCTTCAAATGGCGCTCATGATCTTCACGGCTTTTGGAATAGATGAGGATGTCATCAATAAAGACAACAACGAACTGATCCAAATATTCTTTGAATACACGGTTCATCATATCCATGAAAGCAGCAGGAGCATTAGTCAATCCAAAAGACATTACTAAGAATTCATAATGCCCGTACCGAGTTCTGAAGGCAGTCTTTGGAATATCCTCAGTTTTAATCTTCAGCTGATGATATCCAGAACGAAGATCGATCTTTGAAAAGAATTGTGCTCCTTGCAACTGGTCAAACAGGTCATCAATGCGAGGTAGCGGATACCTATTCTTGATGGTGACATGGTTCAATTCTCGATAGTCAATACAAAGTCGCATACTCCCGTCTTTCTTCTTTACGAATAAAACAGGAGCACCCCAAGGAGACGTACTAGGACGAATAAAACCGATGTCCAACAACTCCTGTAGTTGGACTTTTAACTCCTGAAGTTCAATAGGAGCCATTCGATATGGGGTTTTAGAAATGGGCTTTGTACCGGGTTCAAGGTCAATAAAGAATTCAATTTCTCGTTCCGGGGGTAGACCGGGAAGTTCTTCAGGAAATACATCGGAAAATTCTCTAACAATAGAAATATTATTCAAATCTGACTTGTCTTTGTTCAAATCCATAACATGGGCTAAGAAAGCTTGACATCCGTTTTTCAATAAACGAATAGCTTTGTGGCTTGATATGACAGTGACTGATTTTAGTGGTTTAGTAGTTTGAATTCGTATGACAGGTTGGTTAGGAATATGAAAACTAACAACCTTACGAAAACAATCAATTTTAGCATGATGAGTGGTTAACCAATCAATTCCTAAAATCACATCAAAAGCAAGTATCTTTAAAGAGATAAGATCAACAGGTAATGTGATAGTGCCAACTTGGATCATGCAAGATTTATAAACTGTAGATGTAACGAAGGTTTCACCCAACGGAGTTTCAACAGATAAGTTAAAGTCCAATTTCTCCGGAGTCAAGTTTAAACGTTGAGCACAAGCAGGAGAGATAAAAGAATGGGTAGAACCGGTATCTAGTAAAGTATAAACTTCGCAAGAATTCAAGATTAGCTTACCCGTGATCACCTCGTTCGGGTTTCTCGCGTTTTGGCCAGTAACGACAAACGCCCTTCCAGGAACCGCTGATTTCGACTTATCCGGGATAGCTTTTGGAGTCACCATCCCCGCTGAACTTGGTTTTGCTACAGAACACTCTCGAGCTATATGACCTTCCTTTCCACAGTTATAACATACCTTGGATTGTTGTGGGCAGTTTGGGCTGATATGTCCCTCTTTCCCACATTTGTAACATACGACCGGTGGTCGTTCTCCTCCCCTAGAAACAGTTGATGTTTGTGCTGACGTCTTCACGTTATCATTGTTGTACCTTCTCTTCTTGAAATCTCCTCCCGACTCGCTCCTTCTATTATCACGACCACGATTACCACCAGAGTGGTTACCGCTTTTGTCCGAATGTTTTCCTCCCTGCTGGTTTTCATTGCTTCGATGACTGCTGCCACCGGTATGACCCTGGTTGTGGTCCCTCGGTTGCACATACTCATTATCTCGCTCTAATAATTGAGCCCTGTTTACAACATCTGAATATAAAGAAAATTTATGAGAGATAAGATATTGCCGAATCTCGGGTTTTAGACCTCTCAGAAACATCCTTGTCATTCGTTCCTCATTTTCGACCAAATGAGGTGCAAACCTGGATAACTCTGCAAACTTCGCCTCGTACTGGGACACCGTCATGTTGTTTTGTTCCAGTCTAATAAACTCAACCTCCTTCATATGACGAATACTTTCAGGAAAGTACTTGTCATTGAACAGTTTTTGAAATGTTTCCCAGGACATGTTGAGTGCGTCAGGCTGGGTACGCTTCACAGACTCCCACCAGTAGTCTGCCTCACCGCGGAACATAAATGTGGCGAATGGAACCTTCTGTTCCTCCGTGCATCCCAAGACATCAAATATCTTGGTAATTTGCTTGACCCACGTTTCCGCCATGATCGGATCCGGCTTTCCCTTAAATTCTGGTGGTCCCAATTCTTTGAACTGCTTAGCTGTGACAAACCGCGCGTTGTTATCATTTCCACCCGTATTCTGCACACGAGTCTCCCTCGTCTGATTTTGCATGAACTGCAAAAAGCTCCTAAACATTCCATCATTCATCGTTTGCTCGGTAACGTTGTTTACAGGAGGAATATTGCCTTCCTGTTGCACGTTCCCCTGGGTAGTGATCAAAGGTGTCTCCACGGTCTGATTTACTCCATTATTAACGTTCTCAGCTGCCATTCTTAAATACTGCCATAAAACAAGGGTTAATAGTCATGTCATATATTATCCCTATACTCTGACCGACCAAATAAACACCAAATAAACTTAGTCAGGTCATACTAGCGAAGGAATTCCCCGTCTCTCCCCTCCTAGTTCTTGTCTCACATCTCAGCCAGGGATCATATCCCTAAGCTCTGATACCAACTGTGACGCCCCCAGAATAGGTATACAACACCCATTCTGAGTCGCCAAATACATGGTACAGAAAGCAAACTACAACTTCAATAATACAATTGTCGTGCAAAATACGACAACACATACTGTGAGTTTAAATACAAATATTGTCTTCTAGACAATATCCACACTCAAATAAATCCTCATTACAATTATTCAAACACTATTTTACAGAAATAGTGAGGACTGCTAATACATCTTTCTAGAACCATCACTCCATACCCCGACTAGATCCTGCTATGTTCTCACCTCCTGAGAAGAAAAATGGAACAAAAAGGAAAAGGGTGAGCTCAACTAGCCCAGTAAAGAATATTATGACTAAGATAATATACAACAAATTATCGTTAGTCTTCAACAGGGAAAAATCTGATAAAATATAATCGACAACAAGTTTTAGATCAACAACTGCAGCGGAAACAGCAAACCATTAGAAGAGTCAAGTAGAGAAAGAATTCTACTATCTTCTAAGATTTAAAAGTCCATCATCAATATTTTATCCCTGTAACATCAATTAATAATCATCTTTAACCAAATATTCATCTTTGCACTACAGGCCAAAGATATTCATTTGTATCATCAGTCGGTCATGTTCATCTCAACACCTGTTCATCTTTGCACTACAGGCCAAAGATATTCATCAAGTAATTATACATCTTTGCACTACAGGCCAAAGATATTCAGTAATATCATCATTTAGGACTGAGGATGATGAAAAATATCTTAAAGAGAACGAATCCAATGAGACAGAAGGACAAATAGTAGGGATTCGTATAACAGTTTATCCAAGATCAATAATACTTCATAATAATCAATTGTGAAGCAGAATTCAAAAATAAAGATCAAAACATGGATACAATCAAAGATAGTAACCATAATAGACATCTTGGACAAAAAGGGAAAATTTTATTTTTCGGTGAATAGTGCCGTATTCGTGAATAGTGCCGTATACGTGAATAGTGCCGTATACGTGAATAGTAACCCCGACACAAAAAGTTTCAAATTTGATAAAAACTCATATCAATATTTCAGCATAATGATATTGAAGAAAATAATATCATTTAAGAAGAAAATAATATCCCTTACCTCAAAATATCAGTACTTCTGGTCGGAATACCGGTATAAGGCTGAAAGAAACTTGCTCTGATGAATAGAAACTCTCAAAGTATCTAAATACTCACAAAATACACTCAATAATCTAGAGAGAGAAAGAGAGAAAACTTGTTTCTGGTGTGATTTTCAATTCTAACTTAGCCCTCTATTTATAGGAAAATTTTGGTAGGTTTGACCTGCAACCTGATGGCTTTACCTGCTACTATTCCCACCCACCACATTTGAAATATAATTCAGCACATTTCTTCACCAACCACAAGTGGGGCCCACCAATTCTAGAATTTTCCATCAAAATGATAAACTCCGAAAATTCAACAATTTCTGAACCAGTCATCTCGTAAAATTCATAATAAATCATACGTTCATTTTTAACGGTTCAAAATTTGTGGACATATACTCAACTTATATATGTATAACATATCCAAAAATTACCACGATCCAACGGTCGGATTAAAAATTATAACACCCGCAATATTTCTCAAAAACCCTGATTTGATTTTTAATACCTCCATTCCGATAAAAATACTGATAAAACACCTCAACATTAACTCCTTCATTTTTAACCACAAAAATATATCCCTCATTTATATCCACATAAAATAAATATTTCCTTATCATATGAATCAATAATTAATTATTCACAAATAATATTACAGAATCACATTTATGACAACCAGGCCGTTCCCAGGAAAGAGGGGGCTTTCCAATAAGGATTTCTCCTTACTGGCGCGCAATTAGATGACCAAACCTCTCCTTAGACAGAACTTTCTAGACATTGCCAATAATGTTATCTAATAATATTATTCAAATAATATGAATTATTGATCTGATAAATGAAAATACTGTGCAGCAACAATTATTGAAACAACAATAATATAAAATATCAACGCAGCAATTATTGAATCAATAAAATAAAATATTGAATAATAACTACTGTAACAATTATTGAGTAATGCCTTCTTACGTAAGAATCAATAATTGGTGCAATACCGTGTGCTACTGTATTTTAACCACCGGGTATTCCAACAGTATTAACGGTAACAACTACGCCGTTATTTATAAACAACTTATACTTGTCGTTTTCTTCATCCAATCGCTTTCCGTTATGGGGCCCACACAAGGCTGCGTCGTCGTACGAATATTCCCCGACAGCAAGAATATTCCACGACCAACCGAATATTCACCGACCAAAAATAAATATTTTATAACCACTTGCTTATTTTGCAAAATTTGCACATTTCACCCATAACCAAAGTATTATATCAAATTAACCCCTTATTATTCACAATAATATTTAGAGAAAATTTGATTTTATTCATTAATAAGTTGGGGTCTTACATTTATTACTCGAATTCGATCCAACTCGACTTGGATATTTATTCAAACTACTCGTGAGCTTCAAATTCAAGCTCGAATTCGAGTCATAATAACTAGTTTTATAATAAATATAATTATAAATTAAATTTGTTATTTTACTTAGAAATGAGAAAATATATTTACTATTACACTTTACAAATATAAAATCACAATTAAAATTAAAAACAAAACAAAACAATAATTAATTATCCTAATTTGATTTAAATTTGTATATATTATTATGAGAATGTATCGAACATCTAATCGAATCTTTATCAACCGAGTATGTATCGAATCACAAATAAGAATTCGAGTAGTTTGAATATTAAACGAGTTGAGTATAACCTTGCTCAGATTCTACTCATATTTTTATTTGAACTATTTTTAATGCTTAAATTTGGATCATATTATTAACGAATCTGAATCTCGCTCGTATTATTTCGAGTCCCCGAATCGAGCCCGAATAATTTGGCTGGTTTACAGCCTTAGGGATGGAAATTGCTGCATAACCAAATACTCCTTTAATTTGTTCCATAAAAACAGGTTTCTTATTTATAAATTTGTGAATATTAAAAATATATATATTTGTTCTATATATAATCTTAAAAATAATAATTTGTTAATTTAATAGTGTGGTGTGATAATAAAATTATCTCAAAAAATTTTGATAAAAAATTGAGAATATTTCATATTTTTATATTTTTATTTTTGAAAAGGTTATATTTAATTAACATAGATCAGATGCCAACACATCAACAAGAAAAGAGGGAGGAGATTGACCCCAAACCTCCTAATCAAGCTTAGAATCGGCTGCTCGTGCAAGAGAATGCGCTACCTGATTCGCTGATCTTCTCACAAACACAAAATGACAGCTACCAATGTCTCTGGCAAGAGATTTACAATCTTCTACTATTAAATCAAAATAAGATAAATCATCATAGGAGCATTTAATCGCTTGGATCACTAACTGCGCGATTCCAAAATCACGTTATTGAGTCTCAGGGTCTTCAACTAGCTTAACGCCTCATGAACACCAATTGCTTTCACAATCGTAGCATCCAACGGACCAACAACAACTATACCATTCTTGGCTGTCAACATGGACCCTTCAGCATTTCTTACCACATGTACTGTCATAACCAATACGCCTAGCGTGATCCAAAAGAGTTGCATCAACATTACATTTATATGTACCTATAGATGGCTTCTTCCAAGTCGAATTAGTATCAGCAACCCGTGCTTTACTTTGTCTAATAATATATAACCTAAGGTGTTCCTCTACTACTCATGCAATGAAGATGTCATATAAACTACTTGTCATTCCTCAACTCTACGATAACGTAAAATCAGATCATTCCTAATCGTCATTGTCTTGAACAAACTTACTTTTATTCATTGTATATTGTGATCAAAAGATCGAAGTAGCTGGTAATATTTAGGCTATAATCCAACCAAATTTAGCTGCCTAAAGTAGATAGGTATAATTAAATGGCAGTACTTACAATTGTGATTAATTGTTTATTTGAGATAATATTATACTTCTTCCGTATCTTAATATAAGACTTTTTAGAGTTGTGCACAAGTACTATAAAGGAAATGATTGTATAACATTATATATAATATTAAATGTCTATATTGTCCTTGTATTGGAAAAAGAGATTATTATTTATTAGACAAAAATAGTGAGAGAACAAAAGTTATATTTAATACTTGGAATAATATTGGAAACTAAGCAATTAATGCTTACTTGGAATTCTAAAACATCATATATTAAGGGATAAAAAACTTGTCTAAAACGTTTTATATTAAGGGACTGAGAGAGTAACTTGTAAAGTGGCGACATGTTTTATAATTAATTAATTCTGTCCGTATGGTACTGTTTGTTTAATGAAATTAATTACTCCTTCCGTTCCTAAAAGATTGTCGTTTTAGAAAAAAAAAAGTGTTCCAAAAGGTTTGTCGTTTACAACTTTCAAGGAAAATAAAATTTATTTTCCTATATTACCCCTACCTTCTCTCATTGTTCCAAGAAATTCTCTCCTTGTATTAATAGTTTTCAACTTCTCATAAAGGGGTAGGTGATGGAATTTCAAGCAAATTTTACTTGGTAAATGATATTTTTTTAATCCATGTGCCAAAATCTTAAACGATAATTTTTTAGGAACGGAGGTAGTAATTTATCATGATTAATTATATATGGATAAAGTTATTTCATCTTGGGTTACATCTAAGGAGTTGAGTAGTCCTAAAACAAACACAAACTCACAGGCCGGTATGCGGCATGCGCTGCGCTGATCTAAAAAATTAAAATAGTACAATCCAACTCCCTTATTAGGACAGGGAATATATATATCAACTGGGAACTGATATTTTGTAAACAAATTAAAACCCTAAGAACACATTGAGAGAAAACTCTGTATATTCATTCATTCAGCAAAATATAATTACAGGAATTGAAGATTACATTAGCTATTAATTATATTGTCCGTAATAACGATCGATCGAAGCTACTAGTTGCTATTAAACTGAATTAGTAACTCATGTGAACCTAACTAACTATAGTTCTACTAACTTTACTATGATTACATAAGTTCACTACAATTAATTAGAATAAACAGCTGTAGATGTGGGGTTATTCTTGTCTCTCAACTCCATCATATATTTTATAAAAACTGATCATGAAACAATTCTGAATGAGATGAACGGACTGAATATTGAATGAAAAAAATTATTTGATAATTAACAACTCTTTTTAGACTCACTTTTCAATTCGAAATAGTGGCATATATAGAACCATGCATCTTTCTTACATAATACATCCTACTGCACGCGCGTCAATAGGTTACGTACGCAACGAACGTAATAAGATCAATTGAACTTGCAACCAAATCAAAATGACAAATGAAGAAATTAGCTGTTAATTTCGGGATAGATAATGTTAATTGTCTAATTTCATATTCTATGAGATAATTAATTAATGTCTTAAATATCTCTCTCAAATGTCTCTGTAATTGATGACGACATTGATAGCTAGAACAATAATTAATGTTTATGGTGACAGGAAGGATAGTGGAAGATGATACAGGATAGGAGTCAAGATAAACCCACGACGCCCAAAGTAACAGCGAGCAGTCGTTTTCTTAGCTCTCCTCCGCATAGTTGGGTACAAAATTGTGATGGAGATCCAATGCTATGAAGATGAAGGATGAGTCCCGTTGATGTTGGCCCAAGATCAACGGTGTCGGCCCCCCTGGCCTACCAGAATTGGAAGGTCCAAATGTAGGTGAGAAGCTAGAGGCGGGCTAAAAGTGAAAATCTAGAAATTTTTTTAAGGTAAAAATGATTAAGCACCATAATTAAGCTGTTTCTTCCATATGATTGGGAGCGGGGAGCGGGGAGCGGGGAGCGGGGGGCGGGGAGTGGATCATGAACCCAACCCAACCAAACCAAACCGATAGTTATTCACTCAAGGCAGACCTATAGAGACTATTGATCGAGCCCCTTTTTCCCGTTGTTAATTAGGTGATATGCCTTATTCCCCGTTTTGCAGTTGTAAAATTTTACTCCTAAACAATTGGAGTAATTAATTAATGAAATATATACCAATAATAATAGGCAGGCAGGCAGGCAGGCAACAGAAGGAATTGAAGTTTGTACAAGGGCGCCAACAACCAACCTCACCCAATATATAGTATAGTTGGTGGGGACTAACCGACTGCAGTGGAGACTGGAGAAGAGATGGGGTTGGATTGGACTGGATCCTTAGTTTTGGATCACCCTCGAATTGCGTAACAATCTATATAACTTTGGTTTATGTGAAAGAATATCCAATCTCACATTAATACTAAATTACTAGCACTCAATGTCTTTTTCTACTACGACACTAGTTTTCTTTATGCTTTATTTGTTATTAATCCAAAATGACCCTCATGCTTTCAGTTTACTCAATGTCAAGTGTGTTATACTTTTCCTAGACAGAGTACGTACAACTCGATCTTATCCACTGCTAGTTGACATGGATGGCTACTGTAGGGTTTCACATTTCCTCCCCCAATTATCAATTAATTAATAGTGTGATGAATCTCAATCAATTACACATGCATGCATGGAGTACTTATGCTTTTTATGAAACAAAAGTAGTTTATAAATAATCTTTTATGAAATGGAAGGAGTATACATATAGTTTAACGTACGTACGTACGTTTCAATGGCCAAACTGTAAAAGAGGCTCTACGTATATACTAATATACTTGGGGATATTAATTACGGGTTAGGAGTTTAATTAGTGAACAAACCTAGCTACCTACCTACCTATCTCAACAAGCTACTCCCTCCGTCCCAAATTATTTGCTTTTTTAACAAAAAAATTTTGTCCCACAATATCTGCTTTTTTAAGATTTCAATGCATTTTTTCCCTTTGTTTTTCAAGTTTGCCCCTTTACCCTAATTAATGATAGTCATTATTCTCATTCATGCCTCTCCTCTTTTTTAAGCATCTTTTCATATTTTCACCAATAAGGATTCATGCACAGAAAACAAAAAAGTCAGCACATAGGGGTATTTTAATATTTTTATTACACATATTGGTAGGTGTGTGGAACTCTAAAAAAACAGATAATTTGGAACGGAGGAGTAGTAAACAAAGAAACAATCTGATTTACCCGCAACAATCTCCACCTCTAACAAATTAAGACATACCAACGAATAACAAATTATGTTGATCATGGTGGAGCAGCTGCCATCAAATTATGTAAACGGGCAAACCGGAAGGGACGGTAGTAATTTCGGGTAATTAATGGGCACTTGCAAATGCCCCACCGCCCCTCAACTTACTGCTCTGCTCTACCTCCATAGTTATACTGCTCCTACCCTCCTACCCTAGCTTTTAGGATCAATGCTAAGCCATTCTCCAAAAATAAAAACACTGAATTTAAAAAATAGTTTTAACTCGCACAAATAATAAACAGACATATACACTATTGGAAATTGTCTTTGCACATTTTCAAATAAACAAATAATTTCTAACGCTACTCATTATTTTACTTGATGCATGGGGATCCCGCCAAACCTGTTGCCTGCCTTGGTCGTGAAATTAAATGTATACTCCATAACTCTAATATGTTTAGAAAAAATGTTTTTCTTCTAGTTATAGTCATATGTTTATTGCAAATCTGGTATAGCATTATTATCATAGGCCACTGTGTCCTATTATGGTCATGGTATACTTTGTTTGGAAGGGTGGTTAACATAAGTTAATTTTGGTCAATTGACTAATATAATGTCGATACGCAGACCAAGAGGTGATCTCTCTACTTATCATACTTATCAGTACTGAAATAGTTAATTGACCAACTTATTATAAAATTAACTTTATAATAAAATTAATTTTATAGTAACCGAATTACTTATTCAGGATATACCCATGTATTTTGTCCATTTGATTCCTTTAATACATATTTAATTTAGCAATAAAAAAAATTGTGCTTACCATCAGTTCTGCACAAAACGGACTTGGAACGTTATTTATGTGATCATAACCGAACACGATTCTGCCTTTTATTGTAATATATATTAGTACTTCTTTAATATAAGTCATTTTAGAAAAATATTTTTATTCCTTAATATAAGTCGTTTTAGAATTTTAAGTAAACATATTGCTTAGTTTTCAATATTACCCCAAACATTAAATATAACTTTGGTTCTCTCACTATTTTATGTCCAATAAATAACATTTTCTTCTTTCAATACAAAGGCAAAATAGACAATTAATATTATAATTAATGCTATACAATCATTTCCTTAATACTTCCTTAATACTTGTGCATAATTTTAAAACGACCTATATTAAAAAACGGATTGAGTATATACTTATCCAATGGATACGTGTTGACATGTTGTACGGACATCTTAATTTGAACCACCAAAGCGACTGAGTCCTTAACCGGGTATAACCGGTTATAAACAACTTCAGTGGGTACGTGCCTTTTGCTGATTGGCCAGGCTACGGGCTAAAATTGTCTAACAAAACCACAGATCTGCATGTAACGGTGCCGTCATAAATCTTGTTACGGATGGAAAAAGCTCCCGTTACTCTTTGACGGAGTTAGGACCACAAACAACATAGCCAATAAGAACCAATTCGAACCGTTCGACGGAATCACTGCCAATAGTGCGTCGTCATCATCTTCTTCCATAATCTCTCTCTAAAACTAAAACTAACAGAAACTGAAAAAGTGAATAAGAAGATATTCTCAGTCTGTTTCTGCTGCAGAATTATCGTGCGCGTTACCCTAGGATAGAAGAAAATTTTCACAGATGCTGTTGAGGATTTTATTTGAGTGAGAGATGGTGTAGAGAGAAAATGACAAAATTGAAGGAAGAGAGATGGGAAAGTACGTATTTAGGAAATTGAAGAGATCGCAGTTGTGGACGTAGCACAGGTTGGTGTGAGGACGAGAGCTTGAGCTCTGGCCATGGCGCCGGCGGAGAGCTCGGGCCCGTCGAAGAGAAGAAAGGTCGGTGGTGGAGAATTGGAGATGTTTCAGCTCAAAAATCGACGTCAATTGTTGGAGAATTCAGGAAATTCAACAGCTTCAAATGATCAGTACTCAAGTCCTAGCTCCGATCATGTTCTGGCGTCTTGTTGCTCAAGTAACGGATCATCTGAGGTCTCAAATGAAAAGTTGAATTTTACAGATCTGGAGGTATATAATTAAAAGCATATGTCTCAAGTACTTTCGGATATTGTCTCTTAGTGTTTGAATGAATTTTCATCGCGCTTTAATTAATTGTACGTGTTGTTTAATTTATTCATTTTTTGGTTTGAATTTCGAATTCCTTTTAGCAGGAGGTGAATGTGCAAATTGAAACATCGATCAATAAGTTTGGCTGCAGAGAAAGGTAAAAAATATTTTCATAATTAAGTGATTCTCCTGCTGACCGCTCTTCAAGTCGAAATTTAAAATCAGTGATATCCTGAACGGACTTGTTATTTAATTTCTCCGTTTCAATTCTCTTTTCTCCCTCTAGCGTTGCGATATAGTAAGTACTCCTACTTCACAACATTATACTCGCAGGAGACAGACGACGCCGTTGAGTGAGCTTGGAGCGCAAACAGACGAGCTGGAGTCAACAGTGAGACCGTCGGAGGTGAATTCTCGCCGTCAATCAACGACCGAGAAGATGCCGACCGACGCCCAACTCGAAGAATTCTTTGACGTTGCGGAGAAAAATCTTCAGAAACAATTTACAGACAAGTAAGCAGTCCAGACTAATTTCTAGTTTATCTCTATATACACATAAGACGACACTAAAAATCAAAGGGCTGCAGGTATAACTACGACATTGCTAAGGACGAGCCGTTGGATGGTCGCTACGAGTGGGTTCGACTAAATCCATGAAGAAGACAAAATAACACTACGTACGACTAAAACAATGGTTTCTTCAATTCTACGAAAAAGCTAGCACTATTCTGCCATCTACTAATTTATTTTTACCAGATTGATCTCTCTAGATGACTCTAGGTCTTTTTAGTTCTGATGATGTACAGTCTTTCTTAATTTCTTATTCTCTCTATTAAGTATATTGGAAAGGATTAAGCTCTCTGTGTGTTCATGAATGTGTGGTACGAGGGGAATGAAGCTTTACCAAATTCAAACCATTTTGGGAAGAAGAAATAAAAGTTGTTTACCCCCAAAATTTCAATGTCATCTGCATTCATTCCCTTGGATTCTTTTGGTGCGATTGATTAATATGATCACAGTCAGTCTGTTACTAGTTACTACTTCCACTAGTGTTGTTTTGTTTCTTATTCTTATTTACTTAGACTTGTGCAGTTACCAAAAAAAGAAAGAAAATGAGGGGCATCTGTTTTTTTTTACGGACTTATTAATTTCTGGGAGCTGTTGTTGGGGACATTTTTATTTTATTTATTTTGTTGTGAAAATGCTGCTACTTGTTTAAATCATCGAGTTGGCTGGTTTAAGCTACTCCATATAGGTAGAAAGGTGAAATTAGTTTATATTTTGGTGGAATCAGAATATATAAATAACGAATATAAATATGGTACCGGAGATGGGATAAAGGGAATGGAAAGTGGACGCGCCTTGCCGTGTAAGCTACGGACACGTGGTGAAGAAACGGAGAGCTCATCTGACTGCCTTTCATGTCATGTGGTGATGATAAATTTGATAGAGTCTAGTACTAGTACTAGCTAGTAGTAGTAGCATAGTGGTGGACCGGTGGTACTGTAGAACTAGTAGTCTATTGATAGACTAGAGTACAATAGTAGTAGTGGACCTAGTGTCTTGCATTGTAATCCCACTTTTAACATGCATTTTGATAACAAGTACAACACACATATTATATACTACTACCTGATGATACCCTCGGGAATTAATTATTGTTTTCTTTATTAGAAGTAGAAGCAGTTAAATTGGTGCCGATTCGTGTGTGTGCGCGCGCGCGCGAGAGAGAGAGAGAGAGAGAGAGAGGGGACAGTAGTTAGTATAAAATTAATTTTAATTAATACAGTATTGACATATAAATAAAATTTTATTAATTTCATATTAACTGAATCCGGGTGTGAGTAAGCGTACTGGGTGTTTGTTTTTGTGTGTGTGAGAGAGAAAGAGGGTAGTAATTATGAGTAGCGAGGATTAAGGAATTAGGAAGGTTGATTCACACATATCGTAATGATTAGTAATTGTAAGAGAAAGAGGGATAGAGATACGGCACGTGCGTGGTGATTCAGTGGTTGTAAAGCATGAGAACCACTTTTGTAATTTTGCGAGACAGTGTTTTTAGCAAAAACTTAAATTTAAAAATGGAGTTGGTTAAGTGTAGTTTTATTATTTGTATAGATGGAGGTGATCGGCAGGTGATAGCTTGCTTGCTTGCTTCATGATTCTGTTTTGTAGTAAAAGCCTGACCTGACAATGTACAAAGACAGCCAAGGTTAAGGTTGTTTAGGTGATTCTACTATATATAGTTACAACTTTGATTTTCTTTTTTCACTTGTTAAATTATTAATTAATAAAAGTATTCTTCTAGTGGTTTTTTTGGATATCTTTTTAGTTATATTATACAAATTTCATGAGAATATGTAATATTTGATTGAAATATGTCTTAATTATATTATGAAATTGGTTAATTAATGGGTGTGAAGTTACTGACCGGAGTATATATATATACGGTAAGTATTAAGAACATTCTCCTTAAATAGCATTTCTCTTTAAATAACATTCTTTTATTAAAACTACGTCGTTTTGGAGGGACGCGGTGACATTTTTGTTAATACAATGCCACCGCGTATTTATAAAAATGTCACCGCGTCCCTCCAAAACGACGTAGTTTTAATAAAAGAATGTTATTTAAGGAAGAATGTTATTTAAAGAGAATGCTCTTGATCCTGATCGTGTATATATATATATATATATATATATATATATATATATATATATATATATATATATATATATATATATATACTAGTCGCATAATTATAGTATGGTTACTGATAGAATATAAATTTATTTAAGTTAATTTTCATAATTATCTTTTAGATTGATTGACCATATCTTTTGTATAGTTGGCTCTCCTAATTTGTAGCAACTAATATCTTGTAATTGTAATGATCCTAGCCTAGAATTACGTTGATCATGGTTGTATATTAGGAACCTTGTTCAAGGCAATACACACGAACAAAATTCCTTTTACTTTCATGGTATCAGAGCCATAGAAAAGCAACATATCCTCCTTCCTCTTCCTCTTCCTCTTCCTCTTCTTTTTCTTCTTCTTCTTCATCGTCATCTCTTATTTTTCATCAATGGCTGAAAAGTTTCATCCCGCCACCACCATAACAAACATCAAAACAGTCATTCCCCTCACACTGGATTACGAGTCTGCCAAATACACTAATTGGAAGACTTTATTCACAATCCATGCTAAAGTCACGCTCACCTACGAGCATATCGTGCCACCACCGGTCGCTGATAAGGCGACAACTCCGGCCTCTACAAAAACTGAGGCTACACTTCTGGCCGAAAAGGCTCATTGGGATCGCGTTGACAACATTGTTCGTCAATGGATTTATGGAACCATCTCCGAGGATCTCCTGAACACCATCATTGATCCCGACGACACGGCTACAGATGCTTGGAACCGTTTGGCGGAATTGTTCCAGGATAATAAGATTTCTCGGGCCATCCACCTCAAGACAGAGTTCACAACCACTAATTTGCGTGACTTTCCTGATGCACAGGCGTTCACTCGCCGCCTTAAGGTGCTGGCAGATCAGTTGGCCAACGTCGGCGCCAAGATCTCTGACCAAAGAATGGTGCTGCGTCTTCTCACTGGCTTGACCGAGGCATATGACGGTTTTGTGACGGTGGTTCAGAACATGAAACCTCTACCGACGTTCGCTCAAGTACGGTCGATGTTGCTTCTGGATGAAACCACCAAGGCCGAACAAGCCAAGCTCGAATCAGGTTCAACCTCTACTTTTTTCATGAATTCCAAAACTGATAATTTGAACAATAATGGACAGCAACAGGAGACGGGTCAGAACATGTTTTCACACAATAAGGGTAGGAAGAACAATGGCAAAAATCGCTGTGGAAACAACCAACGCAACCATCAGACCCGCGGTGGCCGTGGTGGCGACAATCGCAACCAGCAGCGGCTTCCACAGCAGCAGCAGCAGGCCTGGAATTTCCCACCTTGGGCCGGGTGGGTCCCTCAGCCGTGGGCCACCCCACCGTGTCCTTATCCCACCGCCCCTTGGGGTGTCCGTCCATCAATGGCGGCAAGGCAGTAGGGTGTCTTGGGTGCTCACCCTTCTCAATCGTTCTACACCGCAACTCCGGCTCCAAGTGTTTATGCTCCAACTGACATTGATCAAGCCATGCACACTCTCTCTTTGAACCAGCCAGATGAAAATTGGTAGATGGACACTGGAGCGACGTCTCACATGACCGCTAATCCAGGTACTCTCACGCCTTGTTTTAATTTGAGCAAAACTAATGGAATAATTGTTGGTAACGGTAGTATGATTCCAATTCGTGGTTATGGTAATACCTCCCTTACCAAAACAGATCCACCATTACACTTCAAAAATGTTTTACATGCTCCTAACCTGATTAAAAACCTTATTTCGGTACGTAAATTTACTAACGATAATATGGTTTCCGTTGAATTTGACCCATTTGGATTTTCTGTGAAGGATCTACAGACGGGTAGCAAACTTCTGAGATGTGAGAGCACGGGAGAGCTCTACCCTTTCACCACCAAAAATCGGGCTATTTCATCTTCAGCACCTTCTGCTTTTACAATCCTTTCTTCTAGTATTTGGCACTCCCGTCTAGGTCATCCGGGAGATGTAATTTTTAGTAATCTTCGCAAAAACAATTTTATTAGTCGTCATAAAGCCCATAACTTTCGTTGTTCATCTTGTCCCCTTGGGAAGTTTGTTAAATTGTCTTTTTATGATTCTTTATCTTTCACTACTATGCCTTTTGATATTGTTCATAGCGATTTATGGACGTCACCTATTCTTAGCTTATCCGGCCATCGTTATTATGCATTATTTCTTGATGATTATATTAATTTTTTGTGGATTTTTCCTTTGTCTCAAAAATCACAGGTTCACAACATTTTTCTTTCTTTTCGAGCATTCATAAAAACTCAATTTGAAAGAAAAATAAAATCATTTCAGTGTGATCATGGTCGTGAGTACGATAATGGCCCCTTTCATAAATTTTGTGAACAAAATAGCATGTCATTTCGTTTTTCTTGTCCTCACACTTCTCCTCAAAACGAAAAAGTAGAACGAAAAATAAAATTCATAAATAATATTGTCCGTACTCTGCTTGCCCATTCATCTATGCCTCCCTCCTTTTGGCACCACGCTCTACAAATGGCTACCTACCTTCTAAACATCCTTCCCACAAAGGTTTTAGGCTACAAATCTCCTACACAAATTCTTTATCAAACGCATCCTTCCTATTTCTATCTTCGGGTTTTCGGGTGTTTATGCTTCCCACTCTTTTCATCCACCAAAATTCATAAACTCCAAGCCTGTTCAACTCCGTGTGTCTTTTTAGGCTATCCTTCCAATCATAGGGGGTACAAGTGTTATGATTTGTCAGCTCGAAAAATTATCATTTCACGTTATGTGCATTTTGATGAAACTCAATTTCTATTTTCAACAATCCATACTCCAAATACTCATACATATGATTTTTTAGAGGATGATTTGTCTCCATTGCAAATTCACAACTTGCATCAAAATGACGCCCAAAACCAACACAATCAACTCCCTCAATCTCCTTCTTCGGCCCAGTCTCCTGTGCTCACAATGTCTCCTTTGCAGGCTGCCCTTTCCCCAAAAAGAACCCCCTCTTCTCTAAGTCTAGCAGTCCCCCCTCTGCAGCCCACACCTCACTACCAACCATCAGCCCAGCGAATGACTACTCGTAGTCAACATGGAATCTTCATGCCAAACCGAAAATACCACCATGCCTAAAGTGCCGAAACTCCTAAAATCTCCCCTATCCCTCGAAACCCGGTGAGTGCACTTAATGACCTGAATTGGAAATCTGCTATGTTAGATGAATATAATGCTCTAATTAAAAATAAGACGTGGGACTTAGTACCTCGTCCATCTCATGTGAATATAATTCGGTCCATGTGGATTTTTCGTCACAAAAAGAAATATGATGGTTCTTTTGAGAGGTATAAAGCCCGTCTTGTAGGTGATGGCAGGTCACAACGAGAAGGGATTGACTGTGAAGAGACATTTAGCCTGGTTGTAAAACCAGCAACTATTCGCACAGTTCTTAGCATTGTATTGTCCAAATCTTGGCATATTTGTAAGACCCCAACTTATTAATAAATGAAATTAAATTTCCTCTATTTATTATTTTGGAATAGAAAGGGTTGATTTGATTAATGTGGTTAGTTATGGGTAAAATGTGCAAATTTTACAAAATAAACAATTGTTATAAAATATTTATTTTGTCGGGGAATATTCGTTTGGTCGTGGAATATTCTTTCTATCGGGGAATATTCGTACGACGACGCAACTATTTGTGGGCCCCATAACGGAAGATGATTAGATGAAGATAACGACAAAAATTGAGTTTTTATAAATAACGGCGTAGTTGTTACCGTTAACACTATTGGAATACCCGGTGGTTAAAATACAGTAATACGCGTGGTTGCACAGTAGCACACGAATTGCACAGTATTTTCGAATTATTGATTCTTACGAAGGAAGGCACTACTCAATAATTGTTACAGTAGTTACTGTTCAATATTTTATTTTATTGATTCCATAATTACTGCATTGATATTTTATATTATTGTTGTTTCAATAATTATCACTGCATAGTATTTCTCAGTATCAGATCAATAATTCATTAGATAGCATTATTGGTAATGTCTAGAAAGTTCTGTCTAAGGAGAGGTTTGGTCACCTAATTGCGCGCCAGTAAGGAGAAATCCTTATTGGAAAGCCCCCACTTTCCTATGAACGGCCTGGTTGTCATAAATGTGATTCTGTAATATTATTTGTGAATAATTAATTATTGATTTATATGATAAGGAAATATTTATTTTATGTGGATATAAATGAGGGATATATTTTTGTGGTTAAAAATGAAGGAGTTAATGTTGAGATTTTTATCAGTATTTTTGTCGGAATGGAGGTATTAAAAATTAGGGTTTTTGAGATATTCTGCGGGGGTTATAATTTTTAATCCGACCGTTGGATCGTGGTAATTTTTGGATATGTTATACATATATAAGTTGAATATATGTACACAAATTTGAACCGTTAAAAATAAACGTATGCTTTATTATGAATTTTACGAGATGACTGGTTCAGAAATTATTGAATTTTTGGAGTTTATCATTTTGGTAAAAAATTCTAGAATTGGTGGGCCCCACTCTTGGTTGGTGAAGAGATGTGCTGAGATTTTTATTCAAATGTGGTAGGCTTGAATAGTAGCAGGTAAAGCTATCAGGTTGCAGGTGAAGTCTGCTTCGGCGTGCTAACATTTTCCTATAAATAGAGAGCTAAGTTAGAATTGAAAATCACACCAGAAATAAGTTTTCCCTCTTTCTCTCTCTAGATTATTGAATGTATTTTGTGAGTATTTAGATACTTTGAGAGTTTCTATTCATCATAGCAAGTTTCCTTCAGCCTTATACCGATATTCCGACCAAAAGTACTGATATTTTGAGGTAAGGGATATTATCTTCTTCTTAAATGATATTTTCTTCAATATCATTATGCCGAAATATTGATATGAACTTATTATCAAATTTGGAACTTTTTGTGTAGGGGTTACTATTCACGTATACGTTACTATTCACGTATACGGTACTATTCACGAATACGGCACTATTCACCGAAAAATAAAATTTTTTTTTTGTCCAAGATATCTATTATGGTTACTATCTTTGATTGTATCCATGTTTTGATCTTTATTTTTGAATTATGCTTCACAATTGATTATTATGAAGTATTATTGATCTTGGATAAACTGGTATACGAATCCCTACTATTTGTCCTTCTGTCTCACTGGATTCATTTTCTTTAAGATATTTTTCATCATCCTCAGTCCTAAATGATGATATTACTGAATATCTTTGGCCTGTAGTGCAAAGATGAATGATTAACTGATGAATATCTTTGGCCCGTAGTGCAAAGATGAACAGGTGTTGAGATGAACATGACCTGTGACGCCCCCAGAATAGGTATACAACACCCATTCTGAGTCGCCAAATACATGGTACAGAAAGCAAACTACAACTTCAATAATACAATTGTCGTGTAAAATACGACAACACATACTGTGAGTTTAAATACAAATATTGTCTTCTAGACAATATCCACACTCAAATAAATTCTCATTACAATTATTCAAACACTATTTTACAGAAATAGTGAAGACTGCTAATACATCTTTCTAGAACCATCACTCCATACCCCGACTAGATCCTGCTATGTTCTCACCTCCTGAGAAGAAAAATGGAACAAAAAGGAAAAGGGTGAGCTCAACTAGCCCAGTAAAGAATATTATGACTAAGATAATATACAACAAATTATCGTTAGTCTTCAACAGGGAAAAATCTGATAAAATATAATCGACAACAAGTTTTAGATCAACAACTGCAGCGGAAACAGCAAACCATTAGAAGAGTCAAGTAGAGAAAGAATTCTACTATCTTCTAAGATTTAAAAGTCCATCATCAATATTTTATCCCTGTAACATCAATTAATAATCATCTTTAACCAAATATTCATCTTTGCACTACAGGCCAAAGATATTCATTTGTATCATCAGTCGGTCATGTTCATCTCAACACCTGTTCATCTTTGCACTACAGGCCAAAGATATTCATCAAGTAATTATACATCTTTGCACTACAGGCCAAAGATATTCAGTAATATCATCATTTAGGACTGGGGATGATGAAAAATATCTTAAAGAGAACGAATCCAATGAGACAGAAGGACAAATAGTAGGGATTCGTATAACAGTTTATCCAAGATCAATAATACTTCATAATAATTAATTGTGAAGCAGAATTCAAAAATAAAGATCAAAACATGGATACAATCAAAGATAGTAACCATAATAGACATCTTGGACAAAAAGGAAAAATTTTATTTTTCGGTGAATAGTGCCGTATTCGTGAATAGTGTCGTATACGTGAATAGTGCCGTATACGTGAATAGTAACCCCGACACAAAAAGTTCCAAATTTGATAAAAACTCGTATCAATATTTCAGCATAATGATATTGAAGAAAATAATATCATTTAAGAAGAAAATAATATCCCTTACCTCAAAATATCAGTACTTCTGGTCGGAATACCGGTATAAGGCTGAAAGAAACTTGCTCTGATGAATAGAAACTCTCAAAGTATCTAAATACTCACAAAATACACTCAATAATCTAGAGAGAGAAAGAGAGAAAACTTGTTTCTAGTGTGATTTTCAATTCTAACTTAGCCCTCTATTTATAGGAAAATTTTGGTAGGTTTGACCTGCAACCTGATGGCTTTACCTGCTACTATTCCCACTTACCACATTTGAAATATAATTCAGCACATTTCTTCACCAACCACAAGTGGGGCCCACCAATTCTAGAATTTTCCATCAAAATGATAAACTCCAAAAATTCAACAATTTCTGAACCAGTCATCTCGTAAAATTCATAATAAATCATACGTTCATTTTTAAGGTTCAAAATTTGTGGACATATACTCAACTTATATATGTATAACATATCCAAAAATTACCACGATCCAACGGTCGGATTAAAAATTATAACACCCGCAATATTTCTCAAAAACCCTGATTTGATTTTTAATACCTCCATTCCGATAAAAATACGGATAAAAATCTCAACATTAACTCCTTCATTTTTAACCACAAAAATATATTCCTCATTTATATCCACATAAAATAAATATTTTCTTATCATATGAATCAATAATTAATTATTCACAAATAATATTACAGAATCACATTTATGATAACCAGGCCGTTCCCAGGAAAGAGGGGGCTTTCCAATAAGGATTTCTCCTTACTGGCGCGCAATTAGATGACCAAACCTCTCCTTAGACAGAACTTTCTAGACATTGCCAATAATGTTATCTAATAATATTATTCAAATAATATGAATTATTGATCTGATAAATGAAAATACTGTGCAGCAACAATTATTGAAACAACAATAATATAAAATATCAGCGCAGCAATTATTGAATCAATAAAATAAAATATTGAATAATAACTACTGTAACAATTATTGAGTAGTGCCTTCTTACGTAAGAATCAATAATTGGTGCAATACCGTGTCCTACTGTATTTTAACCACCGGGTATTCCAACAGTATTAACGGTAACAACTACGCCGTTATTTATAAACAACTTATACTTGTCGTTTTCTTCATCCAATCGCTTTCCGTTATGGGGCCCACACAAGGCTGCGTCGTCGTACGAATATTCCCCGACAGCAAGAATATTCCACGACCAACCGAATATTCACCGACCAAAAATAAATATTTTATAACCACTTGCTTATTTTGCAAAATTTGCACATTTCACCCATAACCAAAGTATTATATCAAATTAACCCCTTATTATTCACAATATTATTTAGAGAAAATTTGATTTTATTCATTAATAAATTGGGGTCTTACATGACCGACTGGTGATACAAATGAATATCTTTGGCCTGTAGTGCAAAGATGAATATTTGGTTAAATATGATTATTAATTGATGTTACAGGGATAAAATATTGATGATGAACTTTTAAATCTTAGAAGATAGTAGAATTCATTCTCTACTTGACTCTTCTAATGGTTTGTTGTTTCCGCTGCAGTTGTTGATCTAAAACTTGTTGTCGATTATATTATATCAGATTTTTCCCTGTTGAATACTAATGATAAATTGTTGTATATTATCTTAGTCATAATATTCTTTACTGGGGTAGTTGAGCTCACCCTTTTTCTTTTTGTTCCATTTTTCTTCTCAGGTGGTGAGAACATAGCAGGATCTAGTCGGGGTATGGAGTGATGGTTCTAGAAAGATGTTTTAGCAGTCCTCACTATTTCTGTAAAATAGTGTTTGAATAATTGTAATGAGGACTTATTTGAGTGTGGATATTGTCTAGAAGACAATATTTGTATTTAAACTCACAGTATGTGTTGTCGTATTTTGCACAACAATTATATTATTGAAGTTGTAGTTTACTTTTTGTACCATATATTTGGCGACTCAGAATGGGTGTTGTATACCTATTTTGGGGGCGTCACACTATTCATCAGCTAGATGTGTTGTGCGCCTCCATCATGATTTCATACTTTAAATCAGGGTTGTTAGAACACAAAGTCTGGAGTTGACTTGAAGTATTCCTTCTTCATCGATTCTTGCCTCCGGCATAGCACCTTCTTGCACTTTCTTCCTCATACGCATCAGCTCCAGGTCTGTAGCTTGAGCAACTTTAACTTTATCGATTAAAATTGGTTCTACTCGGATATTCGCCATCATCACATGGGTCCCTGGAGTCTTTAACTCTATCTCCATCCTTTGTATGTCACACAAAATGGGCCTTTGTGTTGACAATATTGCACTCGTACTTGCATATGATCTTCTACTCAATGCGTCAGCTACCACGTTCGCTTTTCCAGGATGGTATTGAATGGTATGATCATAATCTTTCAACAGTTCAAGCCAACGTCGTTGTTGCATGTTGAGTTCCTTTTGAGTGAAGAAATATTTGAGGCTTTTATGATCCGTAAAGATCTCCACCTTCTCCCCATACAAGTAATGCCTCCAAATTTTAAGTGCAAAGACAACAGCTGCTAACTCTAGATCATGAGTAGGATAATTCCTCTCATATTCCTTGAGTTGTCTTGATGCATAGGCTATGACTTTTCCATGTTGCATGAGAACGCATCCCAACCCTTTGCTCGAAGCATCACTGTAGATGACAAATCCCTCCGAGCCAGATGGTATTGTTAGAACAGGTGCTGAAATGAGTCTCCTCTTGAGTTCTTGAAAACTCTTCTCACATTCTTCGCTCCAACCGAACTTTGTATCTTTCCGAGTCAGCTGAGTTAATGGAATAGCGATTCGAGAAAATCCTTCCACGAATCTCCGATAATAACCAGCTAAACCAAGAAAGCTACGTACTTCGGTCACTGATTTAGGTTGCTCCCAGCTTTGAATAGCTTCAATCTTTGTCGGGTCAATCGATATTCCACGACTTAATACTACGTGCTCAAGAAATGCTACCTCCTCCAACCAGAACTCGCATTTCTTCAACTTGGCATAAAGCTTGTATTCACGAAGCTTTTGGAGTACCAGCCTCAAGTGTTGCTCATGATCTTCACGGCTTTTGGAATAAATAAGGATGTCATCAATAAAGACGACCACAAAGTGATCCAAATATTCCTTGAATACCCGGTTCATCATATCCATGAAGGCAGCAGGAGCATTAGTCAATCCAAAGGACATGACTAGGAATTCATAATGCCCGTACCGAGTTCTGAAAGCCATCTTTGGAATATCCTTAGTTCTAACCTTCAGCTGATGATATCCAGAACGAAGATCGATCTTTGAAAAGAATTGTGCTCCTTGTAACTGGTCAAACAGGTCATCAATACGTGGCAATGGGTACCTGTTTTTTATGGTGACATGATTCAACTCCCGATAGTCAATATAAAGTTGCATACTTCCATCTTTCTTCTTCACGAATAGCACAGGACCACCCCAAAGAGAAGTACTAGGACGAATAAAGCCAATGTCTAACAATTCCTGCAGTTGGATCTTTAACTCCTGAAGTTCAATAGGAGCCATTCGATATGGGGCTTTGAAAATAGATTTTGTACCGGGTTCAAGGTCGATACAAAATTCAATTTCACGCTCTGGGGGTAGGCCAGGAAGTTCTTCGGGAAATACGTCAGGAAATTTATTAACAACAGAAATATCATTCAAAGCTGACGTATTTTTGTTTAGATCCGTGACAAGAGCTAAGAAAGCTTGACATCCGTTTTTCAATAAACGAATAGCTTTATGGCTTGAGATGACAGCGATTGATTTTAATGGTTTGGTTGCTTGAATTCGCATAATAGGTCGATTAGGAATATGAAAGCTAACAACCTTACGAAAACAATCAATTTTTGCATGATGAGTAGTTAACCAATCAATCCCTAGAATCACGTCAAATGCAAGTATTTTTAATGAAATAAGATTGACAGGTAATGTGTGGGTGCCAACTTGAACCAAACAAGACTTATAAACCGTGGATGTAATGAAGGTTTCCCCCAATGGAGTTTCAACAGATAAGTCAAAGTCTAATTTCTCTGGAGTCAAATTTAATCGATGAGCGCAAGTAGGAGAAATAAAAGAATGGGTAGAACCGGTATCAAATAAAGTATAGACTTCGTTAGAGTTTATGATAAGCTTACCCGTGATGACCTCATTCGGGTTCTTTACTTTCTGGGAGGTCACAACAAACGCTCTCCCTTGCACTACCGGTTTGGACTTTTCTGGGACGGCCTTTGGTGTCTCCATCTTGGCTGAACTTATTTTTGGTAAACGATAAAATTGAGCTAAATGACCTTCTCTTCCACAATTATAACATGCTTTAGACGGCATCGTGCAGTTTGGACTGATGTGTCCCTCCCCTCCGCATTTGAAACATATGATAGGTGGTCGTTCTCCTTCCTTAACAACGGGTGCTGGTGCTGACGTCTTTCCATCATTGTTGAATCTCCTCTTCTTGAAATGACCATTCTTATTGTTTTGGCCCTGATTACCACCGAAGTGGTTACCATTTCTGGCCTGTTGATTCCCTCCACGCTTGTTGTCACCGCTTCGATGACTGCTCTCACTGGTATTATCATTTTGTCGACTGCTCTCTTTTGGTTGCGTTAACTCGTTATCGCGCTCCACTAACTGAGCCATATTCACAATATCTGAATACAAACACAGTTTATGAGAAATAAGATGTTGACGTATCTCAGGTTTCAAACCTCGCAAAAATATTCGTGTCATTCGCTCTTCATTATCCACCAAGTGGGACGCAAACCGGGACAACTCAGCAAATTTAGCCTCATACTGCGATACAGTCATATTATTCTGCTCCAATTTGATGAACTCCACCTCCTTCATGTGACGAACACTTTCGGAAAAGTATTTATCATTGAACAGCTCTTGTAACTTCTCCCAAGACATCTTCAGTGCGGCATGTTGAGTACGCTTAATCGATTCCCACCAGTAATCTGCCTCTCCTCGCAACATAAAGGCGGCAAAGGGAACCTTTTACTCCTCGGAGCATCACAAGACATCAAATATCTTGGTAATCTGCTTTATCCATGTTTCCGCTATAAGTGGTTTTGGCTCTCCCTTAAACTCTGGTGGTCCCAGCTCCTTGAACTGTTTAGCGGTAACCGTCCGAGAGTTTTCAGTGTTTTTACCTATATTTTGGACAGGAGCCGCTCTCGCCTGCTGTTGTATGAACTGCATAAAGTTTCTGAACATTCCATCATTTATCATCTGGTTAGTGTTGTTGTTTGCATGAGGATTGTCACCTTCCTGATGCACATTATCCTGATTATTGATATGTGGTGAATCAACAGTCGCCTGTGCTCCATTGTTATTCTCAACATTCTCAGATGCCATTTTCAGATACTGCCACAAAATAAAAGTTAATTGATATGTCATATATTATCCTTATATTCTGACCGACCAATTAAATGTCATGCAAATAAACTTAGGTAGGTCATACTAGTGAAAGAATTCTCCGTCTCTCCCCTCCTAGTTCTATTCTCACATCTTAGCCAGGGATCATATCCCTATGCTCTGATACCAACGGTGACGCCCCCAAAATTAGGTATACATCACCCATCTTGGGTCGCCAGATACATGGTACTGAATACAAATACAACTTAATAATACAACTGTCGTGTACAATACGACCAAACATAATCTGTGAGTTTGAATACAAATATTGTCTTCTAGAGAGTATCCATACTCAAAAGGAGTCCTCATTACAATTATTATCACACTATTACATAGAATAGTGAGGACTACTAATACTATCATCTGGTTCATCACTCCGTTCTCCGACTGATCCCAGCTATATTCTCATGTCCTGAAGAGAACAGTGAAAGAAAGGGTGAGCTCAACTAGCCCAGTAAAAAATATTATGACTAAAATAATACAGAATAAATTATCATTAGCCTTCAACAGTGTTAATGTGACGCCCCCAGAATAGGTATACAACACCCATTCTGAGTCGCCAAATACATGGTACAGAAAGCAAACTACAACTTCAATAATACAATTGTCGTGCAAAATACGACAACACATACTGTGAGTTTAAATACAAATATTGTCTTCTAGACAATATCCACACTCAAATAAATCCTCATTACAATTATTCAAACACTATTTTACAGAAATAGTGAGGACTGCTAATACATCTTTCTAGAACCATCACTCTATACCCCGACTAGATCCTGCTATGTTCTCACCTCCTGAGAAGAAAAATGGAACAAAAAGGAAAAGGGTGAGCTCAACTAGCCCAGTAAAGAATATTATGACTAAGATAATATACAACAAATTATCGTTAGTCTTCAACAGGGAAAAATCTGATAAAATATAATCGACAACAAGTTTTAGATCAACAACTGCAGCGGAAACAGCAAACCATTAGAAGAGTCAAGTAGAGAAAGAATTCTACTATCTTCTAAGATTTAAAAGTCCATCATCAATATTTTATCCCTGTAACATCAATTAATAATCATCTTTAACCAAATATTCATCTTTGCACTACAGGCCAAAGATATTCATTTGTATCATCAGTCGGTCATGTTCATCTCAACACCTGTTCATCTTTGCACTACAGGCCAAAGATATTCATCAAGTAATTATACATCTTTGCACTACAGGCCAAAGATATTCAGTAATATCATCATTTAGGACTGGGGATGATGAAAAATATCTTAAAGAGAACGAATCCAATGAGACAGAAGGACAAATAGTAGGGATTCGTATAACAGTTTATCCAAGATCAATAATACTTCATAATAATCAATTGTGAAGCAGAATTCAAAAATAAAGATCAAAACATGGATACAATCAAAGATAGTAACCATAATAGACATCTTGGACAAAAAGGAAAAATTTTATTTTTCGGTGAATAGTGTCGTATTCGTGAATAGTGCCGTATACGTGAATAGTACCGTATACGTGAATAGTAACCCCGACACAAAAAGTTCCAAATTTGATAAAAACTCATATCAATATTTCAGCATAATGATATTGAAGAAAATAATATCATTTAAGAAGAAAATAATATCCCTTACCTCAAAATATCAGTACTTCTGGTCGGAATACCGGTATAAGGCTGAAAGAAACTTGCTCTGATGAATAGAAACTCTCAAAGTATCTAAATACTCACAAAATACACTCAATAATCTAGAGAGAGAAAGAGAGAAAACTTGTTTCTGGTGTGATTTTCAATTCTAACTTAGCCCTCTATTTATAGGAAAATTTTGGTAGGTTTGACCTGCAACCTGATGGCTTTACCTGCTACTATTCCCACTTACCACATTTGAAATATAATTCAGCACATTTCTTCACCAACCACAAGTGGGGCCCACCAATTCTAGAATTTTCCACCAAAATGATAAACTCCGAAAATTCAACAATTTCTGAACCAGTCATCATGTAAAATTCGTAATAAATCATACGTTCATTTTTAACGGTTCAAAATTTGTGGACATATACTCAACTTATATATGTATAACATATCCAAAAATTACCACGATCCAACGGTCGGATTAAAAATTATAACCCCCGCAAAATATCTCAAAAACCCTGATTTTTAATACCTCCATTCCGACAAAAATACGGATAAAAATCTCAACATTAACTCCTTCATTTTTAACCACAAAAATATATTCCTCATTTATATCCACATAAAATAAATATTTTCTTATCATATGAATCAATAATTAATTATTCACAAATAATATTACAGAATCACATTTATGACAACCAGGCCGTTCCCAGGAAAGAGGGGGCTTTCCAATAAGGATTTCTCCTTACTGGCGCGCAATTAGATGACCAAACCTCTCCTTAGACAGAACTTTCTAGACATTGCCAATAATGTTATCTAATAATATTATTCAAATAATATGAATTATTGATCTGATAAATGAAAATACTGTGCAGCAACAATTATTGAAACAACAATAATATAAAATATCAACGCAGCAATTATTGAATCAATAAAATAAAATATTGAATAATAACTACTGTAACAATTATTGAGTAGTGCCTTCTTACGTAAGAATCAATAATTGGTGCAATACCGTGTGCTACTGTATTTTAACCACCGGGTATTCCAACAGTATTAACGGTAACAACTACGCCGTTATTTATAAACAACTTATACTTGTCGTTTTCTTCATCCAATCGCTTTCCGTTATGGGGCCCACACAAGGCTGCGTCGTCGTACGAATATTCCCCGACAGCAAGAATATTCCACGACCAACCGAATATTCACCGACCAAAAATAAATATTTTATAACCACTTGCTTATTTTGCAAAATTTGCACATTTCACCCATAACCAAAGTATTATATCAAATTAACCCCTTATTATTCACAATAATATTTAGAGAAAATTTGATTTTATTCATTAATAAGTTGGGGTCTTACAACCTCCCCTCCTTATGAAATTTCGTCCTCGAAATTGACGTACGTACCTGATGTTTCAAAAAGGTGAGGATACCTCGCTTTCATTTCTGATTCCAACTCCCAGGTCATTTCTTCAATAGCATGGTTTCTCCACAAAACCTTAACTTGTGGTATAACCTTCGTGCGTAGGACATGCTCTTTCCTATCCAAGATCTTAACAGGTACCTCCTCGTACGTTAAATCTTCAGCTATCTCGTCTGGTTCTAACTCAATAATGTGGTTCGGGTCTTTAACATATTTACGAAGCATAGATATGTGAAAAACATTATGAACACGAGACATGCTTGGAGGTAATGCGAGTCTATATGCCACATTTCCTATTCGCTCAAGAATCTCAAATGGACCAACAAATCTTGGATTGAGCTTTCCTCTCTTCCCAAATCTTGTAACTCCCTTCCATGGTGCAACACGTAACAATACATGATCCCCAATATTAAATTCCACGTCCTTCCGATGAAGATCCGCATAACTCTTTTGTCGATCCTGTGCCGTTTGTATACGTTGTCGAATCGTTTGGATCTTCTCTGTAGTAATGCGTACCAATTCTGGTCCCAACAATGTTGCTTCACCCACCTCGTCCCAGCATACTGGAGAACGACATTTTCTTCCATACAACGCCTCAAATGGAGCCATACCTATGCTCGCCTGATAACTGTTGTTGTAGGAGAATTCCACCAATGGTAGGTACTTATCCCAACTCCCTTTGAGATCTAAGACACAAAGTCTTAATAGATCTTCAAGAGTTTGAATAGTCCTCTCTGATTGTCCGTCCGTTTGAGGATGGTATGCTGAACTGAATCGTAAATCCGTGCCCATAGCTTTCTGCAAGCTAACCCAAAATCGTGAAGTGAATCTTGGGTCACGATCCGAAACTATGGATACTGGCATGCCATGCAATCTCACAATCTCGTTCACGTACATACTAGCAAGACGTTCAAGGGAATAAGTCTCACGTATCGGCAAGAAATGAGCGGACTTGGTTAATCTATCAACAATAACCCAAATCGCATCTATGCCTTGAGAAACCTTGGGAAGACCCGTAACAAAATCCATAGTAATGTGTTCCCACTTCCATTTCGGGATCTCAAGTGGTTGCAATGGACCCTTTGGCACTTGATGCTCCGCCTTTACACGTTGACAAGTTAAACACCTCGAGATAAACTCCGCGATCTCTCTTTTCATATTGCTCCACCAAAATGTATGTCGAAGATCGTGATACATTTTGGTACTCCCAGGATGGATTGCAAACGGTGTGTTGTGTGCCTCCATCATTATTCTATGCTTCAAGTCAAAATCGTTAGGAACACAAAGTCTGGAGTTGACTCGAAGTATTCCTTCTTCATCGATTCTTGCTTCTGGAATAGCACCTTCTTGCACTTTCTTCTTCATACGCATCAGCTCTATATCCGTAGCTTGAGCAGCTTTAACTTTATCGATTAAAGTCGGTTCTACTCGTATATTTGATATCATCATGTGGGTACTTGGAGCCTTCATCTCTATCTCCATCCTTTGCAAGTCATACAAAATGGGCCTTTGTGTTAAAAACATTGCACTCGTACCCGCATATGATCTTCTACTCAATGCGTCAGCTACTACGTTTGCTTTTCCAGGATGGTATTGGATGGTATGATCGTAATCTTTCAACAGCTCAAGCCAACGTCGTTGCCGCATGTTGAGTTCCTTTTGGGTGAAGAAATATTTGAGGCTTTTATGATCTGTATAGATCTCCACTTTCTCCCCATACAGGTAGTGTCTCCAGATCTTCAACGCAAAAACGACTGCTGCCAACTCCAAATCATGAGTAGGATAATTCCTCTCATATTCTTTGAGTTGTCGTGAGGCATAGGCTATGACTTTCCCATGTTGCATGAGAACACATCCTAACCCTTTGCCTGAAGCATCGCTGTAGATAACAAATCCATCCGAACCAGATGGTATTGTCAAAACAGGTGCCGAAATGAGTCTCCTCTTGAGTTCTTGGAAACTCTTCTCGCATTCCTCACTCCATACGAATTTTGTATCTTTCCGAGTCAGCTGAGTTAACGGAGTAGCGATTCGAGAAAATCCTTCCACAAATCTCCGATAATAACCAGCTAAGCCCAGAAAGCTACGTACTTCGGTTACCGACTTCGGTTGCTCCCAACTTTGTATGGCTTCAATCTTCGCCGGGTCGACAGATACTCCATGTTTTGACACCACGTGCCCAAGGAATGCTA
The DNA here is from genome assembly GCA_016801055.1 of Panax notoginseng. Lineage (NCBI taxonomy): Eukaryota > Viridiplantae > Streptophyta > Magnoliopsida > Apiales > Araliaceae > Panax > Panax notoginseng. The sequence goes on from CM029012.1 coordinate 268,540,639, forward strand.
CTTCCTCAAGCCAGAACTCGCATTTCTTCAGTTTGGCATATAGCTTGTTTTCACGAAGCCTTTGCAGTACCAGCTTCAAATGGCGCTCATGATCTTCACGGCTTTTGGAATAGATGAGGATGTCATCAATAAAGACAACAACGAACTGATCCAAATATTCTTTGAATACACGGTTCATCATATCCATGAAGGCAGCAGGAGCATTAGTCAATCCAAAAGACATTACTAAGAATTCATAATGCCCGTACCGAGTTCTGAAGGCAGTCTTTGGAATATCCTCAGTTTTAATCTTCAGCTGATGATATCCAGAACGAAGATCGATCTTTGAAAAGAATTGTGCTCCTTGCAACTGGTCAAACAGGTCATCAATGCGAGGTAGCGGATACCTATTCTTGATGGTGACATGGTTCAATTCTCGATAGTCAATACAAAGTCGCATACTCCCGTCTTTCTTCTTTACGAATAAAACAGGAGCACCCCAAGGAGACGTACTAGGACGAATAAAACCGATGTCCAACAACTCCTGTAGTTGGACTTTTAACTCCTGAAGTTCAATAGGAGCCATTCGATATGGGGTTTTAGAAATGGGCTTTGTACCGGGTTCAAGGTCAATAAAGAATTCAATTTCTCGTTCCGGGGGTAGACCGGGAAGTTCTTCAGGAAATACATCGGAAAATTCTCTAACAATAGAAATATTATTCAAATCTGACTTGTCTTTGTTCAAATCCATAACATGGGCTAAGAAAGCTTGACATCCGTTTTTCAATAAACGAATAGCTTTGTGGCTTGATATGACAGTGACTGATTTTAGTGGTTTAGTAGTTTGAATTCGTATGACAGGTTGGTTAGGAATATGAAAACTAACAACCTTACGAAAACAATCAATTTTAGCATGATGAGTGGTTAACCAATCAATTCCTAAAATCACATCAAAAGCAAGTATCTTTAAAGAGATAAGATCAACAGGTAATGTGATAGTGCCAACTTGGATCATGCAAGATTTATAAACTGTAGATGTAACGAAGGTTTCACCCAACGGAGTTTCAACAGATAAGTTAAAGTCCAATTTCTCCGGAGTCAAGTTTAAACGTTGAGCACAAGCAGGAGAGATAAAAGAATGGGTAGAACCGGTATCTAGTAAAGTATAAACTTCGCAAGAATTCAAGATTAGCTTACCCGTGATCACCTCGTTCGGGTTTCTCGCGTTTTGGCCAGTAACGACAAACGCCCTTCCAGGAACCGCTGATTTCGACTTATCCGGGATAGCTTTTGGAGTCACCATCCCCGCTGAACTTGGTTTTGCTACAGAACACTCTCGAGCTATATGACCTTCCTTTCCACAGTTATAACATACCTTGGATTGTTGTGGGCAGTTTGGGCTGATATGTCCCTCTTTCCCACATTTGTAACATACGACCGGTGGTCGTTCTCCTCCCCTAGAAACAGTTGATGTTTGTGCTGACGTCTTCACGTTATCATTGTTGTACCTTCTCTTCTTGAAATCTCCTCCCGACTCGCTCCTTCTATTATCACGACCACGATTACCACCAGAGTGGTTACCGCTTTTGTCCGAATGTTTTCCTCCCTGCTGGTTTTCATTGCTTCGATGACTGCTGCCACCGGTATGACCCTGGTTGTGGTCCCTCGGTTGCACATACTCATTATCTCGCTCTAATAATTGAGCCCTGTTTACAACATCTGAATATAAAGAAAATTTATGAGAGATAAGATATTGCCGAATCTCGGGTTTTAGACCTCTCAGAAACATCCTTGTCATTCGTTCCTCATTTTCGACCAAATGAGGTGCAAACCTGGATAACTCTGCAAACTTCGCCTCGTACTGGGACACCGTCATGTTGTTTTGTTCCAGTCTAATAAACTCAACCTCCTTCATATGACGAATACTTTCAGGAAAGTACTTGTCATTGAACAGTTTTTGAAATGTTTCCCAGGACATGTTGAGTGCGTCAGGCTGGGTACGCTTCACAGACTCCCACCAGTAGTCTGCCTCACCGCGGAACATAAATGTGGCGAATGGAACCTTCTGTTCCTCCGTGCATCCCAAGACATCAAATATCTTGGTAATTTGCTTGACCCACGTTTCCGCCATGATCGGATCCGGCTTTCCCTTAAATTCTGGTGGTCCCAATTCTTTGAACTGCTTAGCTGTGACAAACCGCGCGTTGTTATCATTTCCACCCGTATTCTGCACACGAGTCTCCCTCGTCTGATTTTGCATGAACTGCAAAAAGCTCCTAAACATTCCATCATTCATCGTTTGCTCGGTAACGTTGTTTACAGGAGGAATATTGCCTTCCTGTTGCACGTTCCCTTGGGTAGTGATCAAAGGTGTCTCCACGGTCTGATTTACTCCATTATTAACGTTCTCAGCTGCCATTCTTAAATACTGCCATAAAACAAGGGTTAATAGTCATGTCATATATTATCCCTATACTCTGACCGACCAAATAAACACCAAATAAACTTAGTCAGGTCATACTAGCGAAGGAATTCCCCGTCTCTCCCCTCCTAGTTCTTGTCTCACATCTCAGCCAGGGATCATATCCCTAAGCTCTGATACCAACTGTGACGCCCCCAGAATAGGTATACAACACCCATTCTGAGTCGCCAAATACATGGTACAGAAAGCAAACTACAACTTCAATAATACAATTGTCGTGCAAAATACGACAACACATACTGTGAGTTTAAATACAAATATTGTCTTCTAGACAATATCCACACTCAAATAAATCCTCATTACAATTATTCAAACACTATTTTACAGAAATAGTGAGGACTGCTAATACATCTTTCTAGAACCATCACTCCATACCCCGACTAGATCCTGCTATGTTCTCACCTCCTGAGAAGAAAAATGGAACAAAAAGGAAAAGGGTGAGCTCAACTAGCCCAGTAAAGAATATTATGACTAAGATAATATACAACAAATTATCGTTAGTCTTCAACAGGGAAAAATCTGATAAAATATAATCGACAACAAGTTTTAGATCAACAACTGCAGCGGAAACAGCAAACCATTAGAAGAGTCAAGTAGAGAAAGAATTCTACTATCTTCTAAGATTTAAAAGTCCATCATCAATATTTTATCCCTGTAACATCAATTAATAATCATCTTTAACCAAATATTCATCTTTGCACTACAGGCCAAAGATATTCATTTGTATCATCAGTCGGTCATGTTCATCTCAACACCTGTTCATCTTTGCACTACAGGCCAAAGATATTCATCAAGTAATTATACATCTTTGCACTACAGGCCAAAGATATTCAGTAATATCATCATTTAGGACTGAGGATGATGAAAAATATCTTAAAGAGAACGAATCCAATGAGACAGAAGGACAAATAGTAGGGATTCGTATAACAGTTTATCCAAGATCAATAATACTTCATAATAATCAATTGTGAAGCAGAATTCAAAAATAAAGATCAAAACATGGATACAATCAAAGATAGTAACCATAATAGACATCTTGGACAAAAAGGAAAAATTTTATTTTTCGGTGAATAGTGCCGTATTCGTGAATAGTGCCGTATACGTGAATAGTACCGTATACGTGAATAGTAACCCCGACACAAAAAGTTCCAAATTTGATAAAAACTCATATCAATATTTCAGCATAATGATATTGAAGAAAATAATATCATTTAAGAAGAAAATAATATCCCTTACCTCAAAATATCAGTACTTCTGGTCGGAATACCGGTATAAGGCTGAAAGAAACTTGCTCTGATGAATAGAAACTCTCAAAGTATCTAAATACTCACAAAATACACTCAATAATCTAGAGAGAGAAAGAGAGAAAACTTGTTTCTGGTGTGATTTTCAATTCTAACTTAGCCCTCTATTTATAGGAAAATTTTGGTAGGTTTGACCTGCAACCTGATGGCTTTACCTGCTACTATTCCCACTTACCACATTTGAAATATAATTCAGCACATTTCTTCACCAACCACAAGTGGGGCCCACCAATTCTAGAATTTTCCACCAAAATGATAAACTCCGAAAATTCAACAATTTCTGAACCAGTCATCATGTAAAATTCGTAATAAATCATACGTTCATTTTTAACGGTTCAAAATTTGTGGACATATACTCAACTTATATATGTATAACATATCCAAAAATTACCACGATCCAACGGTCGGATTAAAAATTATAACCCCCGCAAAATATCTCAAAAACCCTGATTTTTAATACCTCCATTCCGACAAAAATACTGATAAAAATCTCAACATTAACTCCTTCATTTTTAACCACAAAAATATATTCCTCATTTATATCCACATAAAATAAATATTTTCTTATCATATGAATCAATAATTAATTATTCACAAATAATATTACAGAATCACATTTATGACAACCAGGCCGTTCCCAGGAAAGAGGGGGCTTTCCAATAAGGATTTCTCCTTACTGGCGCGCAATTAGATGACCAAACCTCTCCTTAGACAGAACTTTCTAGACATTGCCAATAATGTTATCTAATAATATTATTCAAATAATATGAATTATTGATCTGATAAATGAAAATACTGTGCAGCAACAATTATTGAAACAACAATAATATAAAATATCAACGCAGCAATTATTGAATCAATAAAATAAAATATTGAATAATAACTACTGTAACAATTATTGAGTAATGCCTTCTTACGTAAGAATCAATAATTGGTGCAATACCGTGTCCTACTGTATTTTAACCACCGGGTATTCCAACAGTATTAACGGTAACAACTACGCCGTTATTTATAAACAACTTATACTTGTCGTTTTCTTCATCCAATCGCTTTCCGTTATGGGGCCCACACAAGGCTGCGTCGTCGTACGAATATTCCCCGACAGCAAGAATATTCCACGACCAACCGAATATTCACCGACCAAAAATAAATATTTTATAACCACTTGCTTATTTTGCAAAATTTGCACATTTCACCCATAACCAAAGTATTATATCAAATTAACCCCTTATTATTCACAATAATATTTAGAGAAAATTTGATTTTATTCATTAATAAATTGGGGTCTTACAGTTAAACTGAGAAAATATAACGAACATCAAGTTTAATTGCAGCGGGACAAGCAATTCATTAAAAGAGTCAAGTAGAAAATAAAATATACTATCTTCTATGATTTAAAATATTTTTTAACACTGTTATCGCTGAGACTCAGCTTAACAAAATAATCCAAATCATTGAATCACCCCTGCACTACGGCCAAGGATATTCTTTAGTATCACGACCACAATTATCCATGCACTACGGGCCAAGAATATTTGTGTATTTATTAATGGTCATGATCATGCCAACAACTGTCCATCAATGCACTACGGGCCAATGAGGACTTTTACCACTTCATTTGTAACATTACGGTCATGATTATTGTAAGACCCCAACTTTTATAAATAAAGATGAATTTTCTATAAATATCATTTTTGAATATTATGGAGTTAATTTGATATAATATTATAGTTGTGGGTAATATTTATAAATTTTGCAAAGTACGCAAGTTGTTATATAATATTCGATTGGTCGGGGAATATTCGTTTTAACAGGGAATATTCGTACAACGACACAATCATTGGTGGACCCCACAACGGAATTATTGTTGGATTAAAAAAAACGACAAAAATATTTTATTAAAAATAACGGCGGAAGTTTTACCATTGTTACTGTTGAACTACTCGGTAGTAAAAGTACAGTAATACGTGTGGTTGCATAGTAGCACACGGTATTGATTATTAATGCTTATGTGAGAAGCCACTCAGTTTGATTCCATTATTGTCAGTTAATAATATGAATTATTTAGCGATAATGACGTTTTGTTTTATTCGTATTATTAACGTAATAAAACAGAAACATCTTTTTATATAAAACAGAATACTTTATTAAAGTTATTCTATAAATAGAATATATTATATTTTATTTAAAAGATTTTTCTTTAAATATGGACCGTCAGATTAAAGTAATCAATCTGGACCGTTCATGGATTAGTTACTATGCATTCTATTTTTCTATAAATAGCAGCTCATTCCTTCATTATTTCTTACGAATTCACTGAACTCTAGAGAGAGAAACTATAGAGAGAGGGAAGAAGAGTATTCTGCTACTTAACTACTTCCTTATTTCAGCTCGTCTTTAAAACAGTAAGGGGTGTTATTCTTTCTTATTCATGAAGAGAACTGTTGTTATTCCATTTCTTATTATTCTGTTGGAATAACCTGTATACGTGGTCTACCCTATACTTGGTGACATTCTTTTGTTATTCTGTTGGAACATCCTGTCTGTGTGTTTTACACCGGACCTGGTTCCGTTTTTATTATTATTCTGTCAGAATATCCTGTCTGTGCGTTTACGCCGGACCTGGTTCCATTATTTATTTTATTCTGTCGGAATATCCTGTCTGTGCGTTTACGTCGGACCTGGTTCCATTATTTATTTTTTTTCTGTCGGAATATCCTGTCTGTGCGTTTACGCCGGACCTGGTTCCATTATTTATTATTCTGTTGGAATAACCTGTTTGTGCGGTCTATCGCATGCATGGTGATTTCTTTTGTTATTCCATTCTTTATTGTACTCAGTTGGTTAAGTTTTGACTTCTATACTCCATGAAATTTGTGGAATATCCTTGATAACTGCGTTTCATCCAGTATCTTTTCATGAAAATATTCTTCTAAGCATTCTTGAATTTTACTCCACAACGCAGTATCATGTTGACAATTTGGACGTTGTTAATTCTTGGATAAATTAATTCTTGAACTTGTTTTATTGAATTCTTATATCATTGTCATCATCCTCATGTTTATATTCTGTTGAAAGTCATCTGTGGCCTGTAGTGCATAGATGGACTTGGTATGATTATGACCAGGGATTATTCGGTATAATCATGACCGTAATGTTACAAATGATGTGGTAAAAGTCCTCATTGGCCCGTAGTGCATTGATGGACAGTTGTTGGCATGATCATGACCATTAATGAAGATACGAATATCCTTGGCCGTAGTGCAGGGGTGATTCGATGATGTGGATTATTTTATTAAGCTGAGTCTCAGCGATCACAGTGTTGGAAAATCTTTTAAATCATAAAAGATAGTAGAGTTTATTTTCTACTTGACTCTTTTAATGGATTGCTTATTCCGCTACAATTAAACTTGATGTCTATTGTATTTTATCAGTTTAACATTGTTGAAGGCTAATGATAATTTATTCTGCATTATCTTAGTCATAATATTTCTTACTGGGCTAGTTGAGCTCACCCTTCCTTTCACTGTTCTCTTCAGGAAATGAGAACGTAGCTGGGGCAAGTCGGGGAACGGAGTGATGGTCCGAATGATAGTATTAGTTAGTAGTCCTCACTATTCTATGTAATGGTGTGTTAATAAATGTAATGAGGACTCCTTTTGAGTATGAATACTCTCTAGAAGATAATATTTGTATTCAAACTCACAGTTTATGTTTTGTCGTACTGTACACGACAGTTGTATTAGTAAGTTGTATTTGTATTTTATACTATGTATCTGACGACCCAAGATGGGTGATGTATACCTAATTTTGGGGGCGTCACAATTATACCGAATAATCACTGGTCATAATCATATCAAGTCCATCTATGCACTACAGGCCACAGATGACTTTCAACATTTTATAAACATGAGGATGATGACAATGATATAAGAATTCAATAAAACAAGTTCAAGAATTAATTTATCCAAGAATTAACGTCCAAATTGTCAATATGATACTGCTTTATGGAGTAAAATTCAAGAATGCTTAGAATAATATTTTCATGAAAAGATACTGGATGAAACGCAATTATCAAGGATATTCCACTAATTTCATGGAGTATAGAAGTTAAAACTTAACCAACTGAGTATAATAAAGAATGGAATAACAAAAGAAATCACCCGGCATGCGATAGACCGCACAGACAGGTTATTCTAACAGAATAATAAATAATGGAACCAGATCCGGCGTAAACGCACAGACAAGATATTCCGACAGAATAATAAATAATGGAACCAGGTCCGGTGTAAAACACACAGACATGATGTTCCAACAGAATAATAACAAGACGGAACCAGGTCCGGTGTAAAAACACACAAACAGGATGTTCCAACAGAATAATAACAAGACGGAACCAGGTCCGGTGTAAAAACACACAAACAGGCCGCATACCGGCCTGTGAGTTTGTGTTTGTTTTAGGACTACTCAACTCCTTAGATGTAACCCAAGATGAAATAACTTTATCCATATATAATTAATCATGATAAATTACTACCTCCGTTCCTAAAAAATTATCGTTTAAGATTTTGGCACATGGATTAAAAAAATATCATTTACCAAGTAAAATTTGCTTGAAATTCCATCACCTACCCCTTTATGAGAAGTTGAAAACTATTAATACAAGGAGAGAATTTCTTGGAACAATGAGAGAAGGTAGGGGTAATATAGGAAAATATATTTTATTTTCCTTGAAAGTTGTAAACGACAAACCTTTTGGAACACTTTTTTTTTTCTAAAACGACAATCTTTTAGGAACGGAAGGAGTAATTAATTTCATTAAACAAACAGTACCATACGGACAGAATTAATTAATTATAAAACATGTCGCCACTTTACAAGTTACTCTCTCAGTCCCTTAATATAAAACGTTTTAGACAAGTTTTTTTATCCCTTAATATATGATGTTTTAGAATTCCAAGTAAGCATTAATTGCTTAGTTTCCAATATTATTCCAAGTATTAAATATAACTTTTGTTCTCTCACTATTTTTGTCTAATAAATAATAATCTCTTTTTCCAATACAAGGACAATATAGATATTTAATATTATATATAATGTTATACAATCATTTCCTTTATAGTACTTGTGCACAACTCTAAAAAGTCTTATATTAAGATACGGAAGAAGTATAATATTATCTCAAATAAACAATTAATCACAATTGTAAGTACTGCCATTTAATTATACCTATCTACTTTAGGCAGCTAAATTTGGTTGGATTATAGCCTAAATATTACCAGCTACTTCGATCTTTTGATCACAATATACAATGAATAAAAGTAAGTTTGTTCAAGACAATGACGATTAGGAATGATCTGATTTTACGTTATCGTAGAGTTGAGGAATGACAAGTAGTTTATATGACATCTTCATTGCATGAGTAGTAGAGGAACACCTTAGGTTATATATTATTAGACAAAGTAAAGCACGGGTTGCTGATACTAATTCGACTTGGAAGAAGCCATCTATAGGTACATATAAATGTAATGTTGATGCAACTCTTTTGGATCACGCTAGGCGTATTGGTTATGACAGTACATGTGGTAAGAAATGCTGAAGGGTCCATGTTGACAGCCAAGAATGGTATAGTTGTTGTTGGTCCGTTGGATGCTACGATTGTGAAAGCAATTGGTGTTCATGAGGCGTTAAGCTAGTTGAAGACCCTGAGACTCAATAACGTGATTTTGGAATCGCGCAGTTAGTGATCCAAGCGATTAAATGCTCCTATGATGATTTATCTTATTTTGATTTAATAGTAGAAGATTGTAAATCTCTTGCCAGAGACATTGGTAGCTGTCATTTTGTGTTTGTGAGAAGATCAGCGAATCAGGTAGCGCATTCTCTTGCACGAGCAGCCGATTCTAAGCTTGATTAGGAGGTTTGGGGTCAATCTCCTCCCTCTTTTCTTGTTGATGTGTTGGCATCTGATCTATGTTAATTAAATATAACCTTTTCAAAAATAAAAATATAAAAATATGAAATATTCTCAATTTTTTATCAAAATTTTTTGAGATAATTTTATTATCACACCACACTATTAAATTAACAAATTATTATTTTTAAGATTATATATAGAACAAATATATATATTTTTAATATTCACAAATTTATAAATAAGAAACCTGTTTTTATGGAACAAATTAAAGGAGTATTTGGTTATGCAGCAATTTCCATCCCTAAGGCTGTAAACCAGCCAAATTATTCGGGCTCGATTCGGGGACTCGAAATAATACGAGCGAGATTCAGATTCGTTAATAATATGATCCAAATTTAAGCATTAAAAATAGTTCAAATAAAAATATGAGTAGAATCTGAGCAAGGTTATACTCAACTCGTTTAATATTCAAACTACTCGAATTCTTAATTGTGATTCGATACATACTCGGTTGATAAAGATTCGATTAGATGTTCGATACATTCTCATAATAATATATACAAATTTAAATCAAATTAGGATAATTAATTATTGTTTTGTTTTGTTTTTAATTTTAATTGTGATTTTATATTTGTAAAGTGTAATAGTAAATATATTTTCTCATTTCTAAGTAAAATAACAAATTTAATTTATAATTATATTTATTATAAAACTAGTTATTATGACTCGAATTCGAGCTTGAATTTGAAGCTCACGAGTAGTTTGAATAAATATCCAAGTCGAGTTGGATCGAATTCGAGTAATAAATGTAAGACCCCAACTTATTAATGAATAAAATCAAATTTTCTCTAAATATTATTGTGAATAATAAGGGGTTAATTTGATATAATACTTTGGTTATGGGTGAAATGTGCAAATTTTGCAAAATAAGCAAGTGGTTATAAAATATTTATTTTTGGTCGGTGAATATTCGGTTGGTCGTGGAATATTCTTGCTGTCGGGGAATATTCGTACGACGACGCAGCCTTGTGTGGGCCCCATAACGGAAAGCGATTGGATGAAGAAAACGACAAGTATAAGTTGTTTATAAATAACGGCGTAGTTGTTACCGTTAATACTGTTGGAATACCCGGTGGTTAAAATACAGTAGCACACGGTATTGCACCAATTATTGATTCTTACGTAAGAAGGCACTACTCAATAATTGTTACAGTAGTTATTATTCAATATTTTATTTTATTGATTCAATAATTGCTGCGTTGATATTTTATATTATTGTTGTTTCAATAATTGTTGCTGCACAGTATTTTCATTTATCAGATCAATAATTCATATTATTTGAATAATATTATTAGATAACATTATTGGCAATGTCTAGAAAGTTCTGTCTAAGGAGAGGTTTGGTCATCTAATTGCGCGCCAGTAAGGAGAAATCCTTATTGGAAAGCCCCCTCTTTCCTGGGAACGGCCTGGTTGTCATAAATGTGATTCTGTAATATTATTTGTGAATAATTAATTATTGATTCATATGATAAGGAAATATTTATTTTATGTGGATATAAATGAGGGATATATTTTTGTGGTTAAAAATGAAGGAGTTAATGTTGAGGTGTTTTATCAGTATTTTTGTCGGAATGGAGGTATTAAAAATCAAATCAGGGTTTTTGAGAAATATTGCGGGTGTTATAATTTTTAATCCGACCGTTGGATCGTGGTAATTTTTGGATATGTTATACATATATAAGTTGAGTATATGTCCACAAATTTTGAACCGTTAAAAATGAACGTATGATTTATTATGAATTTTACGAGATGACTGGTTCAGAAATTGTTGAATTTTCGGAGTTTATCATTTTGATGGAAAATTCTAGAATTGGTGGGCCCCACTTGTGGTTGGTGAAGAAATGTGCTGAATTATATTTCAAATGTGGTGGGTGGGAATAGTAGCAGGTAAAGCCATCAGGTTGCAGGTCAAACCTACCAAAATTTTCCTATAAATAGAGGGCTAAGTTAGAATTGAAAATCACACCAGAAACAAGTTTTCTCTCTTTCTCTCTCTAGATTATTGAGTGTATTTTGTGAGTATTTAGATACTTTGAGAGTTTCTATTCATCAGAGCAAGTTTCTTTCAGCCTTATACCGGTATTCCGACCAGAAGTACTGATATTTTGAGGTAAGGGATATTATTTTCTTCTTAAATGATATTATTTTCTTCAATATCATTATGCTGAAATATTGATATGAGTTTTTATCAAATTTGGAACTTTTTGTGTCGGGGTTACTATTCACGTATACGGTACTATTCACGTATACGGCACTATTCACGAATACGGCACTATTCACCGAAAAATAAAATTTTTCCTTTTTGTCCAAGATGTCTATTATGGTTACTATCTTTGATTGTATCCATGTTTTGATCTTTATTTTTGAATTCTGCTTCACAATTGATTATTATGAAGTATTATTGATCTTGGATAAACTGTTATACGAATCCCTACTATTTGTCCTTCTGTCTCATTGGATTCGTTCTCTTTAAGATATTTTTCATCATCCTCAGTCCTAAATGATGATATTACTGAATATCTTTGGCCTGTAGTGCAAAGATGTATAATTACTTGATGAATATCTTTGGCCTGTAGTGCAAAGATGAACAGGTGTTGAGATGAACATGACCGACTGATGATACAAATGAATATCTTTGGCCTGTAGTGCAAAGATGAATATTTGGTTAAAGATGATTATTAATTGATGTTACAGGGATAAAATATTGATGATGGACTTTTAAATCTTAGAAGATAGTAGAATTCTTTCTCTACTTGACTCTTCTAATGGTTTGCTGTTTCCGCTGCAGTTGTTGATCTAAAACTTGTTGTCGATTATATTTTATCAGATTTTTCCCTGTTGAAGACTAACGATAATTTGTTGTATATTATCTTAGTCATAATATTCTTTACTGGGCTAGTTGAGCTCACCCTTTTCCTTTTTGTTCCATTTTTCTTCTCAGGAGGTGAGAACATAGCAGGATCTAGTCGGGGTATGGAGTGATGGTTCTAGAAAGATGTATTAGCAGTCCTCACTATTTCTGTAAAATAGTGTTTGAATAATTGTAATGAGGATTTATTTGAGTGTGGATATTGTCTAGAAGACAATATTTGTATTTAAACTCACAGTATGTGTTGTCGTATTTTGCACGACAATTGTATTATTGAAGTTGTAGTTTGCTTTCTGTACCATGTATTTGGCGACTCAGAATGGGTGTTGTATACCTATTCTGGGGGCGTCACAGTTGGTATCAGAGCTTAGGGATATGATCCCTGGCTGAGATGTGAGACAAGAACTAGGAGGGGAGAGACGGGGAATTCCTTCGCTAGTATGACCTGACTAAGTTTATTTGGTGTTTATTTGGTCGGTCAGAGTATAGGGATAATATATGACATGACTATTAACCCTTGTTTTATGGCAGTATTTAAGAATGGCAGCTGAGAACGTTAATAATGGAGTAAATCAGACCGTGGAGACACCTTTGATCACTACCCAGGGGAACGTGCAACAGGAAGGCAATATTCCTCCTGTAAACAACGTTACCGAGCAAACGATGAATGATGGAATGTTTAGGAGCTTTTTGCAGTTCATGCAAAATCAGACGAGGGAGACTCGTGTGCAGAATACGGGTGGAAATGATAACAACGCGCGGTTTGTCACAGCTAAGCAGTTCAAAGAATTGGGACCACCAGAATTTAAGGGAAAGCCGGATCCGATCATGGCGGAAACGTGGGTCAAGCAAATTACCAAGATATTTGATGTCTTGGGATGCACGGAGGAACAGAAGGTTCCATTCGCCACATTTATGTTCCGCGGTGAGGCAGACTACTGGTGGGAGTCTGTGAAGCGTACCCAGCCTGACGCACTCAACATGTCCTGGGAAACATTTCAAAAACTGTTCAATGACAAGTACTTTCCTGAAAGTATTCGTCATATGAAGGAGGTTGAGTTTATTAGACTGGAACAAAACAACATGACGGTGTCCCAGTACGAGGCGAAGTTTGCAGAGTTATCCAGGTTTGCACCTCATTTGGTCGAAAATGAGGAACGAATGACAAGGATGTTTCTGAGAGGTCTAAAACCCGAGATTCGGCAATATCTTATCTCTCATAAATTTTCTTTATATTCAGATGTTGTAAACAGGGCTCAATTATTAGAGCGAGATAATGAGTATGTGCAACCGAGGGACCACAACCAGGGTCATACCGGTGGCAGCAGTCATCGAAGCAATGAAAACCAGCAGGGAGGAAAACATTCGGACAAAAGCGGTAACCACTCTGGTGGTAATCGTGGTCGTGATAATAGAAGGAGCGAGTCGGGAGGAGATTTCAAGAAGAGAAGGTACAACAATGATAACGTGAAGACGTCAGCACAAACATCAACTGTTTCTAGGGGAGGAGAACGACCACCGGTCGTATGTTACAAATGTGGGAAAGAGGGACATATCAGCCCAAACTGCCCACAACAATCCAAGGTATGTTATAACTGTGGAAAGGAAGGTCATATAGCTCGAGAGTGTTCTGTAGCAAAACCAAGTTCAGCGGGGATGGTGACTCCAAAAGCTATCCCGGATAAGTCGAAATCAGCGGTTCCTGGAAGGGCGTTTGTCGTTACTGGCCAAAACGCGAGAAACCCGAACGAGGTGATCACGGGTAAGCTAATCTTGAATTCTTGCGAAGTTTATACTTTACTAGATACCGGTTCTACCCATTCTTTTATCTCTCCTGCTTGTGCTCAACGTTTAAACTTGACTCCGGAGAAATTGGACTTTAACTTATCTGTTGAAACTCCGTTGGGTGAAACCTTCGTTACATCTACAGTTTATAAATCTTGCATGATCCAAGTTGGCACTATCACATTACCTGTTGATCTTATCTCTTTAAAGATACTTGCTTTTGATGTGATTTTAGGAATTGATTGGTTAACCACTCATCATGCTAAAATTGATTGTTTTCGTAAGGTTGTTAGTTTTCATATTCCTAACCAACCTGTCATACGAATTCAAACTACTAAACCACTAAAATCAGTCACTGTCATATCAAGCCACAAAGCTATTCGTTTATTGAAAAACGGATGTCAAGCTTTCTTAGCCCATGTTATGGATTTGAACAAAGACAAGTCAGATTTGAATAATATTTCTATTGTTAGAGAATTTTCCGATGTATTTCCTGAAGAACTTCCCGGTCTACCCCCGGAACGAGAAATTGAATTCTTTATTGACCTTGAACCCGGTACAAAGCCCATTTCTAAAACCCCATATCGAATGGCTCCTATTGAACTTCAGGAGTTAAAAGTCCAACTACAGGAGTTGTTGGACATCGGTTTTATTCGTCCTAGTACGTCTCCTTGGGGTGCTCCTGTTTTATTCGTAAAGAAGAAAGACGGGAGTATGCGACTTTGTATTGACTATCGAGAATTGAATCATGTCACTATCAAGAATAGGTATCCGCTACCTCGCATTGATGACCTGTTTGACCAGTTGCAAGGAGCACAATTCTTTTCAAAGATCGATCTTCGTTCTGGATATCATCAGCTGAAGATTAAAACTGAGGATATTCCAAAGACTGCCTTCAGAACTCGGTACGGGCATTATGAATTCTTAGTAATGTCTTTTGGATTGACTAATGCTCCTGCTGCCTTCATGGATATGATGAACCGTGTATTCAAAGAATATTTGGATCAGTTCGTTGTTGTCTTTATTGATGACATCCTCATCTATTCCAAAAGCCGTGAAGATCATGAGCGCCATTTGAAGCTGGTACTGCAAAGGCTTCGTGAAAACAAGCTATATGCCAAACTGAAGAAATGCGAGTTCTGGCTTGAGGAAGTAGCATTCCTTGGGCACGTGGTGTCAAAACATGGAGTATCTGTCGACCCGGCGAAGATTGAAGCCATACAAAGTTGGGAGCAACCGAAGTCGGTAACCGAAGTACGTAGCTTTCTGGGCTTAGCTGGTTATTATCGGAGATTTGTGGAAGGATTTTCTCGAATCGCTACTCCGTTAACTCAGCTGACTCGGAAAGATACAAAATTCGTATGGAGTGAGGAATGCGAGAAGAGTTTCCAAGAACTCAAGAGGAGACTCATTTCGGCACCTGTTTTGACAATACCATCTGGTTCGGATGGATTTGTTATCTACAGCGATGCTTCAGGCAAAGGGTTAGGATGTGTTCTCATGCAACATGGGAAAGTCATAGCCTATGCCTCACGACAACTCAAAGAATATGAGAGGAATTATCCTACTCATGATTTGGAGTTGGCAGCAGTCGTTTTTGCGTTGAAGATCTGGAGACACTACCTGTATGGGGAGAAAGTGGAGATCTATACAGATCATAAAAGCCTCAAATATTTCTTCACCCAAAAGGAACTCAACATGCGGCAACGACGTTGGCTTGAGCTGTTGAAAGATTACGATCATACCATCCAATACCATCCTGGAAAAGCAAACGTAGTAGCTGACGCATTGAGTAGAAGATCATATGCGGGTACGAGTGCAATGTTTTTAACACAAAGGCCCATTTTGTATGACTTGCAAAGGATGGAGATAGAGATGAAGGCTCCAAGTACCCACATGATGATATCAAATATACGAGTAGAACCGACTTTAATCGATAAAGTTAAAGCTGCTCAAGCTACGGACATGGAGCTGATGCGTATGAAGAAGAAAGTGCAAGAAGGTGCTATTCCAGAAGCAAGAATCGATGAAGAAGGAATACTTCGAGTCAACTCCAGACTTTGTGTTCCTAACGATTTTGACTTGAAGCATAGAATAATGATGGAGGCACACAACACACCGTTTGCAATCCATCCTGGGAGTACCAAAATGTATCACGATCTTCGACATACATTTTGGTGGAGCAATATGAAAAGAGAGATCGCGGAGTTTATCTCGAGGTGTTTAACTTGTCAACGTGTAAAGGCGGAGCATCAAGTGCCAAAGGGTCCATTGCAACCACTTGAGATCCCGAAATGGAAGTGGGAACACATTACTATGGATTTTGTTACAGGTCTTCCCAAGGTTTCTCAAGGCATAGATGCGATTTGGGTTATTGTTGATAGATTAACCAAGTCCGCTCATTTCTTGCCGATACGTGAGACTTATTCCCTTGAACGTCTTGCTAGTATGTACGTGAACGAGATTGTGAGATTGCATGGCATGCCAGTATCCATAGTTTCGGATCGTGACCCAAGATTCACTTCACGATTTTGGGTTAGCTTGCAGAAAGCTATGGGCACGGATTTACGATTCAGTTCAGCATACCATCCTCAAACGGACGGACAATCAGAGAGGACTATTCAAACTCTTGAAGATCTATTAAGACTTTGTGTCTTAGATCTCAAAGGGAGTTGGGATAAGTACCTACCATTGGTGGAATTCTCCTACAACAACAGTTATCAGGCGAGCATAGGTATGGCTCCATTTGAGGCGTTGTATGGAAGAAAATGTCGTTCTCCAGTATGCTGGGACGAGGTGGGTGAAGCAACATTGTTGGGACCAGAATTGGTACGCATTACTACAGAGAAGATCCAAACGATTCGACAACGTATACAAACGGCACAGGATCGACAAAAGAGTTATGCGGATCTTCATCGGAAGGACGTGGAATTTAATATTGGGGATCATGTATTGTTACGTGTTGCACCATGGAAGGGAGTTACAAGATTTGGGAAGAGAGGAAAGCTCAATCCAAGATTTGTTGGTCCATTTGAGATTCTTGAGCGAATAGGAAATGTGGCATATAGACTCGCATTACCTCCAAGCATGTCTCGTGTTCATAATATTTTTCACATATCTATGCTTCGTAAATATGTTAAAGACCCGAACCACATTATTGAGTTAGAACCAGACGAGATAGCTGAAGATTTAACGTACGAGGAGGTACCTGTTAAGATCTTGGATAGGAAAGAGCATGTCCTACGCACGAAGGTTATACCACAAGTTAAGGTTTTGTGGAGAAACCATGCTATTGAAGAAATGACCTGGGAGTTGGAATCAGAAATGAAAGCGAGGTATCCTCACCTTTTTGAAACATCAGGTACGTACGTCAATTTCGAGGACGAAATTTCATAAGGAGGGGAGGTTGTAAGACCCCAACTTATTAATGAATAAAATCAAATTTTCTCTAAATATTATTGTGAATAATAAGGGGTTAATTTGATATAATACTTTGGTTATGGGTGAAATGTGCAAATTTTGCAAAATAAGCAAGTGGTTATAAAATATTTATTTTTGGTCGGTGAATATTCGGTTGGTCGTGGAATATTCTTGCTGTCGGGGAATATTCGTACGACGACGCAGCCTTGTGTGGGCCCCATAACGGAAAGCGATTGGATGAAGAAAACGACAAGTATAAGTTGTTTATAAATAACGGCGTAGTTGTTACCGTTAATACTGTTGGAATACCCGGTGGTTAAAATACAGTAGCACACGGTATTGCACCAATTATTGATTCTTACGTAAGAAGGCACTACTCAATAATTGTTACAGTAGTTATTATTCAATATTTTATTTTATTGATTCAATAATTGCTGCGTTGATATTTTATATTATTGTTGTTTCAATAATTGTTGCTGCACAGTATTTTCATTTATCAGATCAATAATTCATATTATTTGAATAATATTATTAGATAACATTATTGGCAATGTCTAGAAAGTTCTGTCTAAGGAGAGGTTTGGTCATCTAATTGCGCGCCAGTAAGGAGAAATCCTTATTGGAAAGCCCCCTCTTTCCTGGGAACGGCCTGGTTGTCATAAATGTGATTCTGTAATATTATTTGTGAATAATTAATTATTGATTCATATGATAAGGAAATATTTATTTTATGTGGATATAAATGAGGGATATATTTTTGTGGTTAAAAATGAAGGAGTTAATGTTGAGGTGTTTTATCAGTATTTTTATCGGAATGGAGGTATTAAAAATCAAATCAGGGTTTTTGAGAAATATTGCGGGTGTTATAATTTTTAATCCGACCGTTGGATCGTGGTAATTTTTGGATATGTTATACATATATAAGTTGAGTATATGTCCACAAATTTTGAACCGTTAAAAATGAACGTATGATTTATTATGAATTTTACGAGATGACTGGTTCAGAAATTGTTGAATTTTCGGAGTTTATCATTTTGATGGAAAATTCTAGAATTGGTGGGCCCCACTTGTGGTTGGTGAAGAAATGTGCTGAATTATATTTCAAATGTGGTGGGTGGGAATAGTAGCAGGTAAAGCCATCAGGTTGCAGGTCAAACCTACCAAAATTTTCCTATAAATAGAGGGCTAAGTTAGAATTGAAAATCACACCAGAAACAAGTTTTCTCTCTTTCTCTCTCTAGATTATTGAGTGTATTTTGTGAGTATTTAGATACTTTGAGAGTTTCTATTCATCAGAGCAAGTTTCTTTCAGCCTTATACCGGTATTCCGACCAGAAGTACTGATATTTTGAGGTAAGGGATATTATTTTCTTCTTAAATGATATTATTTTTTTCAATATCATTATGCTGAAATATTGATATGAGTTTTTATCAAATTTGGAACTTTTTGTGTCGGGGTTACTATTCACGTATACGGTACTATTCACGTATACGGTACTATTCACGAATACGACACTATTCACCGAAAAATAAAATTTTTCCTTTTTGTCCAAGATGTCTATTATGGTTACTATCTTTGATTGTATCCATGTTTTGATCTTTATTTTTGAATTCTGCTTCACAATTGATTATTATGAAGTATTATTGATCTTGGATAAACTGTTATACGAATCCCTACTATTTGTCCTTCTGTCTCATTGGATTCGTTCTCTTTAAGATATTTTTCATCATCCTCAGTCCTAAATGATGATATTACTGAATATCTTTGGCCTGTAGTGCAAAGATGTATAATTACTTGATGAATATCTTTGGCCTGTAGTGCAAAGATGAACAGGTGTTGAGATGAACATGACCGACTGATGATACAAATGAATATCTTTGGCCTGTAGTGCAAAGATGAATATTTGGTTAAAGATGATTATTAATTGATGTTACAGGGATAAAATATTGATGATGGACTTTTAAATCTTAGAAGATAGTAGAATTCTTTCTCTACTTGACTCTTCTAATGGTTTGCTGTTTCCGCTGCAGTTGTTGATCTAAAACTTGTTGTCGATTATATTTTATCAGATTTTTCCCTGTTGAAGACTAACGATAATTTGTTGTATATTATCTTAGTCATAATATTCTTTACTGGGCTAGTTGAGCTCACCCTTTTCCTTTTTGTTCCATTTTTCTTCTCAGGAGGTGAGAACATAGCAGGATCTAGTCGGGGTATGGAGTGATGGTTCTAGAAAGATGTATTAGCAGTCTTCACTATTTCTGTAAAATAGTGTTTGAATAATTGTAATGAGAATTTATTTGAGTGTGGATATTGTCTAGAAGACAATATTTGTATTTAAACTCACAGTATGTGTTGTCGTATTTTGCACGACAATTGTATTATTGAAGTTGTAGTTTGCTTTCTGTACCATGTATTTGGCGACTCAGAATGGGTGTTGTATACCTATTCTGGGGGCGTCACATTGGTACCCACGCATTACCTGTCGATCTGATTTCGTTAAAAATACTTGCATTTGACGTGATTCTAGGGATTGATTGGTTAACTACTCATCATGCAAAAATTGATTGTTTTCGTAAGGTTGTTAGCTTTCATATTCCTAATCGACCTATTATGCAAATTCAAGCAACCAAACCATTAAAATCAATCCCTGTCATCTCAAGCCATAAAGCTATTCGTTTATTGAAAAATGGATGTCAAGCTTTCTTAGCTCATGTCACAGATCTAAACAAAAATACGTCAGCTTTGAATGATATTTCTGTTGTTAATAAATTTCCTGACGTATTTCCCGAAGAACTTCCTGGCCTACCCCCAGAGCGTGAAATTGAATTTTGTATCGACCTTGAACCCGGTACAAAACCCATTTCCAAAGCCCCATATCGAATGGCTCCTATTGAACTTCAGGAGTTAAAGACCCAACTGCAGGAATTGTTAGACATTGGTTTTATTCGTCCTAGTACTTCTCCTTGGGGTGCTCCTGTTCTGTTCGTGAAGAAGAAAGATGGGAGTATGCGACTTTGTATTGATTATCGGGAGTTGAATCATGTCACCATCAAAAATAGGTACCCATTACCACGTATTGATGACCTGTTTGACCAGTTGCAAGGAGCACAATTCTTTTCAAAGATCGATCTTCGTTCTGGATATCATCAGCTGAAGGTTAGAACTAAGGATATTCCAAAGATGGCTTTTAGAACTCGGTACGGGCATTATGAATTCCTAGTCATGTCCTTTGGATTGACTAATGCTCCTGCTGCCTTCATGGATATGATGAACCGGGTATTTAAGGAATATTTGGATCACTTTGTGGTCGTCTTTATTGATGACATCCTTATTTATTCCAAAAGCCGTGAAGATCATGAGCAACACTTGAGGCTGGTACTCCAAAAGCTTCGTGAATACAAGCTTTATGCCAAGTTGAAGAAATGCGAGTTTTGGCTGGAGGAGGTAGCATTCCTTGGGCACGTAGTATCAAGTCGTGGAATATCGGTTGACCCGGCAAAGATTGAAGCTATTCAAAGCTGGGAGCAACCTAAATCAGTAACCGAAGTACGTAGCTTTCTTGGTTTAGCTGGTTATTATCGGAGATTCGTGGAAGGATTTTCTCGAATCGCTACTCCATTAACTCAACTGACTCGGAAAGATACAAAGTTCGGTTGGAGCGAAGAATGTGAGCAGAGTTTCAAGAACTCAAGAGGAGACTCATTTCAGCACCTGTTCTAACAATACCATCTGGCTCGGAGGGATTTGTCATCTACAGTGATGCTTCGAGCAAAGGGTTGGGATGTGTTCTCATGCAACATGGAAAAGTCATAGCCTATGCATCAAGACAACTCAAGGAATATGAGAGGAATTATCCTACTCATGATCTAGAGTTGGCAGCTGTTGTCTTTGCACTTAAAATTTGGAGGCATTACTTGTATGGGGAGAAGGTGGAGATCTTTACGGATCATAAAAGCCTCAAATATTTCTTCACTCAAAAGGAACTCAACATGCGACAACGACGTTGGCTTGAACTGTTGAAAGATTATGATCATACCATTCAATATCATCCTGGAAAAGCGAACGTGGTAGCTGACGCATTGAGTAGAAGATCATATGCAAGTACGAGTGCGATATTGTCAACACAAAGACCCATTTTGTGTGATTTGCAAAGGATGGAGATAGAGTTAAAGACTCTAGGGACCCATGTGATGATGGCGAATATACGAGTAGAACCGACTTTAATCGATAAAGTTAAAGCTGCTCAAGCTACAGACCTGGAGCTAATGCGTATGAGGAAGAAAATGCAAGAAGGTGCTATGCCGGAAGCAAGAATCGATGAAGAAGGAATACTTCGAGTCAACTCCAGACTTTGTGTTCCTAACAACCCTGATTTAAAGTATGAAATCATGATGGAGGCGCACAACACACCGTTTGCAATCCATCCTAGAAGTACCAAAATGTATCATGATCTTCGTCATACATTTTGGTGGAGCAATATGAAGAGAGAGATAGCGTTGTTTATATCAAGGTGTCTAACTTGTCAACGAGTCAAAGCAGAGCATCAAGTACCAAAAGGTCCATTTCAATCACTTGAAATTCCAGAATGGAAGTGGGAGCACATTACCATGGATTTCGTTACCGGTCTTCCTAGGATTTCTCAAGGTATTGATGCGATTTGGGTCATTGTTGATAGATTGACTAAGTCTGCTCATTTCTTACCGATACGAGAAACTTATACACTTGAACGTCTTGCTCGTATGTACATAAACGAGATTGTAAGACTGCATGGTATGCCAGTATCCATAGTTTCTAACCGAGACCCAAGATTCACTTCACGATTTTGGGTTAATTTACAAAAAGCTATGGGCACGGAGTTGCAATTTAGTTCAGCATATCATCCTCAGACGGACGGACAATAAGAGAGGACTATTCAAACTCTTGAAGATCTATTAAGACTCTGTGTCTTTGACTTCAAGGGAAGTTGGGACAAGTTCTTACCATTGGTGGAGTTTTTCTACAACAACAGTTATCAAGCAAGTATTGGCATGGCTCCATTCGAAGCATTGTATGGAAGAAAATGTCGTTCTCCAGTATGCTGGGATGAGGTGGGTGAAGCAACGTTGTTGGGACCGGAGTTGGTACGTATGAATACAGAAAAGATTCAAACAATCCGACAACGTATAAAAACCTCACAAGATCGACAAAAGAGTTATGCTGATCTTCATCGAAAGGACGTGGAATTTGATGTAGGAGATCATGTGTTCTTACGTGTTGCTCCATGGAAAGGAGTTACGAGATTTGGAAAGAGAGGAAAGCTCAATCCTCGATTCATCGGTCCATTTTTAATCCTCGATCGAGTAGGAACTGTGGCTTATAGACTCGCTTTACCGCCAAGTATGTCTCGTGTTCATAACGTTTTTCACATATCCATGTTACGCAAATATGTGGAAGACCCGAACCACATTATTGAGTTAGAACCGGACGAAATAGCGGAGGATTTGACGTATGAAGAAGTTCCTGTTCAAATCTTGGATAAGAAGGAACATATTCTACGCTCCAAGGTTATACCTCAAGTCAAAGTTTTGTGGAGAAACCACGATGTTGAGGAAATGACTTGGGAGTTAGAATCTGAAATGAAATCAAGGTATCCTTACCTCTTCGACATACCAGGTATGTACCCTAATTTCGAGGGCGAAATTTCATAAGAAGGGGAGGTTGTAAGACCCCAACTTTTATAAATAAAGATGAATTTTCTATAAATATCATTTTTGAATATTATGGAGTTAATTTGATATAATATTATAGTTGTGGGTAATATTTATAAATTTTGCAAAGTACGCAAGTTGTTATATAATATTCGATTGGTCGGGGAATATTCGTTTTAACAGGGAATATTCGTACAACGACACAATCATTGGTGGACCCCACAACGGAATTATTGTTGGATTAAAAAAAACGACAAAAATATTTTATTAAAAATAACGGCGGAAGTTTTACCATTGTTACTGTTGAACTACTCGGTAGTAAAAGTACAGTAATACGTGTGGTTGCATAGTAGCACACGGTATTGATTATTAATGCTTATGTGAGAAGCCACTCAGTTTGATTCCATTATTGTCAGTTAATAATATGAATTATTTAGCGATAATGACGTTTTGTTTTATTCGTATTATTAACGTAATAAAACAGAAACATCTTTTTATATAAAACAGAATACTTTATTAAAGTTATTCTATAAATAGAATATATTATATTTTATTTAAAAGATTTTTCTTTAAATATGGACCGTCAGATTAAAGTAATCAATCTGGACCGTTCATGGATTAGTTACTATGCATTCTATTTTTCTATAAATAGCAGCTCATTCCTTCATTATTTCTTACGAATTCACTGAACTCTAGAGAGAGAAACTATAGAGAGAGGGAAGAAGAGTATTCTGCTACTTAACTACTTCCTTATTTCAGCTCGTCTTTAAAACAGTAAGGGGTGTTATTCTTTCTTATTCATGAAGAGAACTGTTGTTATTCCATTTCTTATTATTCTGTTGGAATAACCTGTATACGTGGTCTACCCTATACTTGGTGACATTCTTTTGTTATTCTGTTGGAACATCCTGTCTGTGTGTTTTACACCGGACCTGGTTCCGTTTTTATTATTATTCTGTCAGAATATCCTGTCTGTGCGTTTACGCCGGACCTGGTTCCATTATTTATTTTATTCTGTCGGAATATCCTGTCTGTGCGTTTACGTCGGACCTGGTTCCATTATTTATTTTTTTTCTGTCGGAATATCCTGTCTGTGCGTTTACGCCGGACCTGGTTCCATTATTTATTATTCTGTTGGAATAACCTGTTTGTGCGGTCTATCGCATGCATGGTGATTTCTTTTGTTATTCCATTCTTTATTGTACTCAGTTGGTTAAGTTTTGACTTCTATACTCCATGAAATTTGTGGAATATCCTTGATAACTGCGTTTCATCCAGTATCTTTTCATGAAAATATTCTTCTAAGCATTCTTGAATTTTACTCCACAACGCAGTATCATGTTGACAATTTGGACGTTGTTAATTCTTGGATAAATTAATTCTTGAACTTGTTTTATTGAATTCTTATATCATTGTCATCATCCTCATGTTTATATTCTGTTGAAAGTCATCTGTGGCCTGTAGTGCATAGATGGACTTGGTATGATTATGACCAGGGATTATTCGGTATAATCATGACCGTAATGTTACAAATGATGTGGTAAAAGTCCTCATTGGCCCGTAGTGCATTGATGGACAGTTGTTGGCATGATCATGACCATTAATGAAGATACGAATATCCTTGGCCGTAGTGCAGGGGTGATTCGATGATGTGGATTATTTTATTAAGCTGAGTCTCAGCGATCACAGTGTTGGAAAATCTTTTAAATCATAAAAGATAGTAGAGTTTATTTTCTACTTGACTCTTTTAATGGATTGCTTATTCCGCTACAATTAAACTTGATGTCTATTGTATTTTATCAGTTTAACATTGTTGAAGGCTAATGATAATTTATTCTGCATTATCTTAGTCATAATATTTCTTACTGGGCTAGTTGAGCTCACCCTTCCTTTCACTGTTCTCTTCAGGAAATGAGAACGTAGCTGGGGCAAGTCGGGGAACGGAGTGATGGTCCGAATGATAGTATTAGTTAGTAGTCCTCACTATTCTATGTAATGGTGTGTTAATAAATGTAATGAGGACTCCTTTTGAGTATGAATACTCTCTAGAAGATAATATTTGTATTCAAACTCACAGTTTATGTTTTGTCGTACTGTACACGACAGTTGTATTAGTAAGTTGTATTTGTATTTTATACTATGTATCTGACGACCCAAGATGGGTGATGTATACCTAATTTTGGGGGCGTCACAATTATACCGAATAATCACTGGTCATAATCATATCAAGTCCATCTATGCACTACAGGCCACAGATGACTTTCAACATTTTATAAACATGAGGATGATGACAATGATATAAGAATTCAATAAAACAAGTTCAAGAATTAATTTATCCAAGAATTAACGTCCAAATTGTCAATATGATACTGCTTTATGGAGTAAAATTCAAGAATGCTTAGAATAATATTTTCATGAAAAGATACTGGATGAAACGCAATTATCAAGGATATTCCACTAATTTCATGGAGTATAGAAGTTAAAACTTAACCAACTGAGTATAATAAAGAATGGAATAACAAAAGAAATCACCCGGCATGCGATAGACCGCACAGACAGGTTATTCTAACAGAATAATAAATAATGGAACCAGATCCGGCGTAAACGCACAGACAAGATATTCCGACAGAATAATAAATAATGGAACCAGGTCCGGTGTAAAACACACAGACATGATGTTCCAACAGAATAATAACAAGACGGAACCAGGTCCGGTGTAAAAACACACAAACAGGATGTTCCAACAGAATAATAATAAAAAACGAAACCAGGTCCGGTGTAAAACACACAGACAGGATGTTCCAACAGAATAATAATAAAAAATAAGACCAGGTCCGATGTAAAACACACAGACAGGATGTTCCAACAGAATAATAGAAGAATGTCACCAAGTATAGGGTAGACCGCGTATACAGGTTATTGCAACAGAATAATAAGAAATGGAATAACAAAATTTCTTTTCATGAATAAGAAAGAATAACACCCCTTACAATTTTAAAGAAAAGCTGAAATAAGGAAGTAGTTAAGTAGCAGAATACTTTTCTTCTCTCTCTCTATAGTTTCTCTCTATAATTTCTCTCTCTAGAGTTCTGTGAATTCGTAAGAAATAATAAAGGAATGAGCTGCTATTTATAGAAAAATGGAATGCATAGTAACTAATCCATGAACAGTCCAGATTGATTACTTTAATCTGACGGTCCATAGTTAAAGAAAAATCTTTTAAATGAAATATAATATATTCTATTTATAGAATAACTTTAATAAAGTAATCTGTTTTATATAAAAAGATGTTTCTGTTTTATTACGTTAATAATACGAATAAAACAAAACGTCATTATCGCTAAATAATTCATATTATTAACTGACAATAATTGAATCAAACTGAGTGACTTCTCACATAAGCATTAATAATCAATACCGTGTGCTACTATGCAACCATACGTATTGCTGTACTTTTACTACCGAGTAGTTCAACAGTATCAATGGTAAAACTTTCGCCGTTATTTTTAATAAAATATTTTTATCGTTTTCTCAATCCGACAATAATTTCGTTGTGGGGTCCACCAATGATTGTGCCGTTGTACGAATATTCCCTGTTAAAACGAATATTCCCCGACCAATCGAATATTATATAACAACTTGCGTACTTTGCAAAATTTATAAATATTACCCACAACTATAACATTATATCAAATTAACTCCATAATATTCAAAAATAATATTTATAGAAAATTTGTCTTTATTTTTAAAAGTTGGGATCTTACATATTAGAGAGGGCAGGAATGACTGCTTACAAACCTTGCCCCACACCCATCAACACTAAGGGGAAGCTAAGTACAAAATCGGGTGCCCCTTATGATATTCCTACGAAATATCGTCGATTGGTTGGTGCTATGCAATATCTTACTTTCACACGGCCAAATATTTTTTATGCAGTCCAACAGGTCTGCCTATTTATGCATGCTTCGAAAATTGAACACATGGAGTCTTTGAAACGCATTCTTCGTTATGTACAAGGTACGATTTATTATGGTATGCACTTGTATACGTCTTCGATTCACTCTATCTTGTCATATACAGATGCAGATTGGGGTGGCTGTCCTGATACTAGACGGTCCACCTCGGGTTATTGTGTGTTTCTCGGAGATAATCTCATTTCTTGGTCTTCTAAGCAACAACCTACAATATCCAAGTCTAGTGCCGAAGCTGAATATAGGGGTGTCGCTAACGTTGTCTCTGAGTCTTGTTGGATTAGGAATCTTCTTCTTGAACTTCATTGTCCTATCCAAAAGGCAACTTTGGTCTACTGTGATAATATTAGTGCAATATATTTATCCGGGAATCCAGTTCAACATCAGCGCGCTAAACATATTGAATTGGACATCCACTTTGTTCGTGAAAAGGAACAAAAAGGAGAGGTGCTTGTCCTTCATGTCCCGTCTCGTTCTCAACTCGTAGATATTTTTACAAAAGGGCTTCTGCGCGTATTATTTGATGATTTTCGAACCAGTCTCAGCGTCCGACCACCTCCCGCTAAGACTGTGGGGGTGTGATAGAATATAAATTAATTTAAGTTAATTTTCATAATTATCTTTTAGATTGATTGACCATATCTTTTGTATAGTTGGCTCTCCTAATTTATAACAACTAATATCTTATAATTATAATGATCCTAACCTAAAATTATATTGATCATAATTATATATTAAAAATCTTATTCAAGCCAATACAAACGAACAAAATTCCTTTTACTTTCGGTTACGAGTATGAATATTTTTCCATTACTAGTACTTTTAGAATCCCAATGAGGCTTGTTATTTAAAACTAGTTTTGACAGTAGTAATCATCAATCTTAACAATGAGTGCTGATTTTTTTAATTGTTTTTTATTTGTAAACCAATAATGCGAACACAGCACATAATCCCCACATGCACACTGCACCGCCGTAAAAACAAGGTGTTAGCTGCCGTCAGTTGTTCCGGTACTACGTTGCATTCTTCTTGTGCCCCGGCACTTTTGGGGTCCCAAGCAACATTGTTAAATCAATTGGTGACATCTCTTTTTCGGGTTTAAACTTGTTCCTAATGGACTACTTACTAGTACAATCAATAAACCACAACACTCCAATTTGGTGGACTTTCATTCTCCTCCATTAATTACACCACCATCTTCTTCCCCTTAATTACCTTGTAATAATCCCTCCCTCATAGTTGCTTTTTTTTTTTTACCTGTGTTTATAAAAAGAGTTGAATGATAAAATTATTTTTATTTAAATTTTTATTTAATTATATAATTTTTTGCACATATTTCTATTCTCTAAAAATATTCATAGAAAATAAAAATATGACATTTAACATTAAAAGTATTATAGAAAAATTATTGTAAAAATAAATTATTTAAGGTACATAGATATTTAACTTGTGACTTCTTAAAATAGTATTAAAAACTTTTATTTTAGGACGGAAGGAGTACTACTTGTTTACTGTCAATTTGATATACTAGTGTGGTGGTTTAAAAATCATCTTAATGAAAATAATTTCCCTAGTGTGATTAACTATTTAATACTAGTACTAATAAGCTGAAATATATTAAAACTATAAACTGTTACAAACATTATTAAAGCTGTAAATTGTTACAAACTATAAAAATATTACATTACAAAAAATTGAAATGGTAATAATTTCAAACATACTAACAAATAATTAGAAAAAGGGTCTAACAAAACCTACTTGACACCAAATATATTCCTGAAAACAGTCATAATCCTAAAGTAATAAATTACACTATACAGATTTGAGCAACTCTTCAATATGAGCGACAGATTGTCATGATAACATTATGTCCAAATTTGAACAATCTATCTTCAACCATTTACATATCGAAAAAATTCTCGCCAATGAAAAAATATAATAATAAAATTCTCTCGCAAAGAAAAACAAATCAGTCAATCATGGAGAAACACAAATCCCACAAAAGGGAAAATAAACCTCCACAAAGAAAGAAGAAATTATTAAAGCACAAAAATAGAGGTATAGAGAGAGGGTCTCTCCAAATTAAGGAGAGTCCTCCCCAGATCTACAAGGGAGGCTAGGATTATTGTCTATAGAGGAAACAGGGGGCGGGGGGGTTGACTTGAAGATACTAGCAACATAGTTAAACAGGAAGGGCTTAGCATTTTGAGCTCAAATTATTTGACCATTATTGTAGGTTAGTTTTGCCTCTGGCTTCCATGAAAATCAAATCTTGTTGGTAGCTGTTCAGCTGATACAAGTGACAATGCACTATTCTAAGTAGTTGCGTGCAAATAGCGAGGGATATTCCAGTTAAGTCAAAACATTTAAGCACCTTTTCTTGTTAAGTATTTCTAAGATTAATTTTGGTCCCTATAATACATGAACAAATTACAATGTCAAGAGATTATGTGATGATTCTAATTCCTTCAGTATGGTGTTCAAACACCAGGCATTCACACTGTATATTGTATAGGCAAATTTTAGAATCTTTCTCAAATTGAAATGTTTCTATTTGAAAACTAAAAGTTATGTACAGACCTATAAGTTGAAGTTCTTCTAAACAAGCTCAACAGAGGCACCGGATCTTATTGATATGGACGAGGTGGAGCCTTCTTTTGTGCTGCAACCTTCTTTTGATATAGAATGTACAATTAAGGCCTTCACAGTGTGGCGAAATCTCCTTCTATAAGTGGGAAACTTCGATGTACTTCTTACCATTCCTATCATCCTGCCAAAGGACATGTATAAAAGTTCAAGTTTTCAGAGAAATAATTATCTTTTATCACAAAACTTAAGACAACAGAAAGAAAATTTTCCTGAATAGTGGACCACCTTAAAGTCAGTTTCACTAGAGAGTAAGCAGACTACAACAAAGTACAAATTTGGCAATGACAAGTGACTGTTGTGCTGTGGTGTCTAGGGAATCAAATTGGGATTGATCTTGTTCTTAAATGATTTTTTATTATAAACAAAATATATCATAAAGCATAATTGAGCAATGCTTATCAATGTTCGTGAAACTATAATAAAAATGAAAGATTGTTATGTTGGCAAAAGGCAATTTCCATGAAGATAAGCTCGTGTAGTTGTGTGGTAAATCAGACAAAATCAAATCAAATTTTATTTATATCTAATCTGAGAAACTCGATAATAGCAAATATACAACAAACTCTGATTCTTACCTCCTACTAATGCCTTCTAGTTGAGCAGCTCTAACAGCATCTTGGGGTACCAAACTGCCATTATCCCAAGCCTCCATTCGCTGAGGATTGCTTCCGAATAGAACTAATTTCTCCAGGTGCTTTATTTCGCTCTCTTCCATGACCTTGATCTGTTCCTTGAGGACCATTATAGGTTGGAAAAACCAGTCTATTAATTTGTCCTGGGGCCTATTTAGATGGGTTATTTCAAGATTATCAGGAAGCAACAGACCAGCTGATCCAGTTTTAATGGAGTAAAGAATACTATGAAGTAATGAGTAACAAGGCAGTCCGACGCCAACGATGGCTGCTTCTTTGCCATTCTTTGCCTTCAGCCAATCATATAGGTCAGCTGGAGTTATTACGTTGGCATCCAGTAATTCTCTGCCCTGTGTTTCATTAGATCTCATCATGTTCGCCCATACCTGTGGTAGTTTTCGTCAAAACACATACCGCTCATTAGGACCATCAGGTAAACCATCATTTTACTCGCGAAATAACAATATTTTTGAAAAATTACACAATAATCACAGACAAAGTTTGAATCCACATATCAATGTGTTCTACTCCATGAGTAGATTAAAATCAAGTATTTGGAAGCTCAAATCCATGAAGTAATGAATGAGAAATTTAATTCCAAAGATCACCCTTAGAAATGTTAATAAATACTTGTGGGAAGCTAAACTCCCACATCGACTAAGAACTAAGCATTAAGTGAGTATACATACAATTACATTGCCCTTGTTTTGGGGCACCCACTTTTGTGGAGGGGAGAGTATATAGCCAAGACTTGATTTGACCACGCGCGCCGTTCACTGACTGGGCTGGAGCTCGAGGGTCTAGGTCATTGTATATATCTTTTGGGGGGAAATTTATTTAAATTTTGGTTTGTTTAGTTCCTCTTTTTTAGTTATTAATGTTTTTGGAGCAAGGCAAGCAAAAGGCAAAGATCAAAAAGTCAAGCGCCACGGCGCTCGACACCAGAGCCGCAACCCTCGGGTCAAAGTAGCGGCGCTCCGAAAGCATTTCAAGAGCCTGAATGGTTGCACATGTTCAGTCACATCCAATCATTTGTGTCCATTCGGTTTGCAAGGGTAGTGACCCATCTTAAAGGTCACCAAACCCTCCTATAAATACCATATGGGGGGCAACCATTTGGATTATTCAAAGGCATTCAAATTCAATTCATTCTTCATTATTTCTTCAATCATATTCATAGTTTATAAGAGAGAGTTCAAAGAATTTCTTTGGTTCGTTATGTGTGTTATTTGTAGTGTTGCTATAACACACGTTATCATTGTATCCTGGGAGACAAGTACTGCTAACACTAAGGACCAATAAGGAGGGCATAATTGTCTTAATGACATAGTACCAAGTACTTTAAATATCCATTGTTCATCCTTTTTCCTAACAAGAGTAGTGTCGAATTTTAATGGCATTTATATGTTTTTGCACATGCTTTGCGGTCGAGATCCATCACAAGTCATTTGTTACTGTAATAAAAATGAAGCCCTTGCTAAAATGAATAATTTATATATACTTACTTACTGGAACAATCAAATTATGTAACGCTACTGAAATAAAGTACAGCACTAGTAAAAGTTCTTGGTCTTTCACATTGATCACATTAGCTGATGATTTAGTCTACACACTCAGAGCAGATTAGTATAGAAATTTTACTATTTCATCCAAGTAAGAATTCATTGGTAAAGTTTATTTCAAGATGTATACACACTTGCATGTAGCATGTTCAGCCAAAATTACAATGTACTGCATCTTTGGATTAGGAAATATTCTTCACATTGGCATCTTAAGATTTAACACTAACAGAATACCATAAAAGCAAAACATTCCATGGGTTAAGCCAACTCTAAGCCAGTTAACTTGCATTTCTTGATTTCGCAGACCCAAAAAGTGGGTAGGAAACCAGTAGTCTTTATTTTGTTAAATGCATACCTGAACCATTTTCACTTCGTGTATTGTCTCTCTGACCGATCTCCTGGATGATAAACTTGCCATAAGAATTGGAGGTGCTTCTCTAATAACGGAGCCAATTCTTCTACCAGTAACAGAGTGACTTCCTCCAACAGAAGGGTCTGATGAGGGTAAGATCTTCTTTCTATATTGGGGCCTGGTTGGAGCAGCAGGACTACAATGTTAGAGATGGAAGAACAAAGCAGAATATCTATAGCAGCACTGGTTTCACAGGCTATATGCCTATATATGTACATTTAAAAAGGGAAGGCAGTAACTGATGGAATGATTACTTGGGGAGGATAGACCCCTCACGAAGATATAGCCAATCATTTGTGTACTCGTCAAATTCAGCAACCATTGCAATCACATAAGCAAGACCTCTTCGAAAAGAACGTTCCTACATATACATGAAGGTTTAACGTTACATTCCCCCATTTCAAAACAGCGAGTCTAACAAAAGTAAGGACTATATCGGGATTCAAGCAAACCTGATATACTATAACTGAACCATACAATCCTATGAAAATACTTGAGAAGATAGCCATTATAATGCTTCCAATAACGATAAGCGGCCACGTAAGGATTGTCAAACCAGCAATTGGGATACATGCTGTTTCTAGAAAAGGGCCTTCACGGCTAATTAGATCGTGTATAAGCCTTTGCCAGCCCTTGAACAGCAAGTATGGACTCTTGACTATGGCAATAGCCGTATATAGAGGAATTTCCACAATTAGCCCCATAAGCCCAACAATGATACATCCTGGTACATGAATCAGCCTGAAATAAAATTGTTAAACGAATCAATTCCAAGAGTAATGATTCCTTTTTTAAAGGGTATTACCTAACTATGCAATACTATATGCATTCATTGCTGTCTTAGTTTAATTCTTAAGTTACAAAACTAAGTTAGCTTGAAGCTGAGATTATAATTCGGAATCATTTAATTGTCATCTCTTTTTGAAGTTTACAATTAAAATGACTCAGTAAAGCAACATTACCTAAGAGGTTTACGATCATTTGAAGAAGGGGATTCACGCAACTCCCTTAAGTAGACAGGAAAAGAATGATAGCACATGTCAGCAAAATCTTGAACCACAGTACAGCTTCCTTTAATAGTCCCCCAAGTTCCATCCTATATGTTTAGGAAGGAGAGATTCAAAGTTTGAAGTGATATAGAAGTGAGGTTTAAATTTATAAATATACAATAGATAAATTAAAGGTTTACCACAATGCAATGCAAGAACTTCTTGGATTCATTGTCATGGTCATGTCTGAAGGCCTCAAAAGCTGAAACCCATGGAGTGAAAAACCCATAACCCACTCCCACAAGAACACTAACAGCTATGCTTAGGCCCACCCAAATACCAAATAAAGCAGGCAAAGCAAACAGCAAAGCTACTTTAAGTAATGCATCAAACCTTTCAGTCCTGTGAGTATTATTAGATTTGTGCAAGTAATTGGAGAAATCAAGATATAATTCAACATAGCCCAAAATCAAAATTATACAACAATGAAACAGACTTTTTGCAAAGGGAATTGAAAAGGGAGTTTCAGAAGTAGTTACTTGAAAAGGGTATAAACTGTCCAGGAAACATGTGCAGGTAAGAGACCCAAGATTACACCAACATTCCCAAATATTAGTATCAGAGCAGCAATTGGACCCACCAGTACACCTGAAGAAAAAATAAAAAAACTTTTAACAAATTAAAGATATACATATATTTGAAGTGAGCAAAATTACATAAATATGAACAGAACAAAACCCAGAAGCAAGGAATAAAGAAATTACAGACTTTTGAGAGCCCCCAAACAGAGGGCGGCGAAGAATGAGAAAAGCACATAGATGATCCTCAACCAATCTTTGATTGTGCTTGGCATATTTTATACACAGAGGAAGAATTTGAAAAAATAAGAAATCTTTTTAAACAAAATTAGCCCAAATAAAACTAGAGCTTCCAGAAAGCTTAAGAACACGTAATACAGGGGAGGAAGGTGTTGCCAGGAGGAGCAATAAGAAGATGACAGAATAAAGAGAAGTAACAGGACCCGGAACCCAACCAAAATCAAATAGCACCTAGCCAGAACGTGAGAAAGCGAGGCCTTGACAATTGACAGACAAGTTGCGTGTATTATGTACTACTAATACAATACTCCTATAATAAATGAGAGTTTATATTAATAGTCAAAAGACAGATTACAGATATTATGATAGAACTTAGAAATAATCTAAATTTCATTCACTAATAATTATATAAAATATATTTATATAAGCTTAAAAAACATTTTATTTCATTTAAAATTATTCATTAATTTACTAATATTCAATTTAATTATAAATTTGAATATATTTTATTATTTATACCCTGTATTATTATAATTGAAACATATAAATTTTATTTTCCAAACAAAATAATTGGAGTAAAATAAATTATTCTCTTTTTTTAAAAAAAATTAAAACATTATTCATTATTTTACCATGGGACTTATGCAGGCCTCAAGTAGAGATTAATCGCAGCCAGGCTGGTCAATGATTATCTGATGTTGTCAAGATTAATACGTATTAATTTAATTTATTGAATCCTTCCTTCGTCTCGATACTAAGGTTGTCTTTTTGAATTTTTTCTACACGAATAAAATAAACATGGTCTTAAGTTTTTAAATATAATCTTAAAATTCACGTTATACCCTATACTCGCATGAAAAGAAAAAAAAAATAGTTCAAATGTTAATTTAACTAATAAAGATTTATAGAAAATCCACTCAGCTCATTAACCGGTGTCTTATTACAATTCTTTTTATAATACATAGTAAAGAAAAGAAATTAGAAACACCTTCTTAAAAAATTACGATAAAATAAAATTTAATAGTTAGATGAAATTTGTTGCGAGACAAAAAATGAAAATTAAGGAAAATGATATATTGTCAATATTTATATTGACTATTTGATTATCATTTATATGGATAAGTATCAGTGATAATTTTTTTTAAAAAAAATATATAATAAATGAGATCATCTTATAATTCTTATCAATCTCATATATTAATAAAATTTATAATTTTAAGTTAATAAAAATTTATTTCGTTATATAACCGGGCTCACAAATTAATATATTTTCGTGAATTTTTAAAACGAGCTTGAAACGAAGAGTTTCATGTCTCGAGGATTTCATGGAGGATGAGAGAATTAGTTTAATGGGGATCCGATTAGCATAAAGTTTATTTTTTAGTAAATTGGTCAATTGGCCAATAGAATACTGACACACATAGAGACTCGTCTACGTATCAATACTGTATTGACCAATTAATTAATTTATTCAAAATTAAATTTTATGCTGACCACTTTCCATCTAATAGTATCTCAATAGTCAAGCGGCGCCCCAAGAAACTTCTTTATCCGTTTTTTCTTTATAGGGCTGACCATTAGACACAACCATTTTTTAAAATTTTGTGCAAAGGAGGCCAACAGGGTAAAATAAAGGAAATTGATATTTTTATACTACAGTTCTTTCGCTGAAAAGAAGTGAATCATATACTTCTTCCGTTCCTAAAAGATTATCGTTTTAGAAAAAAAAAATATTTTAAAAAGTTTGTCGTTTACAACTTTCTAGGAAAATAAAGTATTTACTTTTCTATATTACCCCTACTTTCTCTCATTGTCCCAAGAAATTCTCTCCCTTATATTAATAGTTTTTAATTTTCTATAAAGGAGTAGTGATGGAATTTCAAATAAATTTTACTTGATAAATAACATTTCCTTAATCCATGTGCTAAAATTTTAAACGATAATTTTAAAAAAAATGAGGGAGTATATAGGAAAGGACCAAATAAAAATATTAGTTAAAAATCACTTGAAAATAGTGCTCCCCGGCCGGAAACAAAATTACATCATCTTATAATTATCTTCTAGCGTGTAAGTGGAGGAATATCTCTACAAACTAAAACATAATTAGTGGAATGTTCAAACTCCTCAGCAACACACTTATTTCCTTGCCTTTTGATATGCATGAGACGGGTGTTTTCGCTAGAAGATTCCTGCAGCCTTTTATGAGAACCTCATTTGGATGATTAACTACATTACTTCCTTTAATCAAATTCACAACTACTTCCTTTAATCAAATTCATAGTAAATTGGTCAACTCATCAATACAGTACTAACACGCAGAAAGAGATTATCTCATGTCTGCATGTTAATTAAACAAAATTAACTTCATACTATGTATATGTAATTTCAAAACTAGAGGGAGTATTTAGGAAAACAACAAGTGTAAAAAGAGTTATTGTCACAGCAGCTACCAATAGCCTCCGACTCCCGGCACATAAACATGATTATACATTAGACTCACAGCTCAAAGGTTGATAAGGGTTGAAATATAATATTGTGAAATACTATAATTGGACAAAATAAATTTGAAAGAAGCACTCCAAGCGTCAATAAATAATTTTTTTTATTGATGTATTTTGACCCCCCTCTAAAAATGTTATGGTACCGCCACTGTATTCCAAAAAATAGAAAAAAAATGAAACTAAATATTTGACTAAATTGTATTATTGGTATATTTTCAGCTGAAAACAAAATTTATAAAATCTGGATCAGTTGATAAGAATGAAGCATAAGTAACTAGTTCAAATGGGCTCAGTAAATAGTGAAATAATATATAGAATTTCTTGTTATTATCTTTATTTCACAAAAATAATTTATTTTTTATCACTCGTATTATAAAATGACTTACTATTCTTAAATTTGTCACTTAATTATTGAAAATTGATATTTTCATAAATAAAAATGATAATTCCACAAACCCTTGTGTATCTCACATAAAAGTGAACCGGTTACTATTTATGTAAAGAGAAACCTCTTAAATTAGTATCATTTTTACTTTTAAAAATATTAAATTTTTTATTCTATCATCATGTCATCATTATTAAGTAACACCTTATTAGTGTGAAGATAAACATAAACAAAAATATATTGCTAATATTACAAAATTTGTAAATAAAATTCATTTACAGGACAAAGGGAGTATTTGACTCTTGTTGGTGATGGTGCCACGGGGGGAACACATTTTCTCTTTACACATGAAATGAATCAATAAAGAGGAAAGGCGGGAAGCAGCAACCCATTGAAATTGACACAAATATAGTGTTTCTAATTGGGCCATTCCTTTCTTGACATTGCGGAGGTCTCTTGAAGAACTAGTAGCTTGAGAATTGAGATTGTAATAACTACCGACTTATAGAAAAGAATAACGCTAGCTATTTATATTAGAAGGAAAAAAAAAAAAACAATAGGAGGAGGAATTCCATTAGGATGGATGACCGATTTATTCAAAAGTAATATTCTTGGATCAGCCGTAACTCTTATTTTATGGTTTCCGTGAGTTCAAAGATTCGATTCTTGGATGTGTGAGTGTGGTGTGTATGAGTGTGAAAATTAACACACACAAAAAAATCATTAATTCATATATGTATCTCTATAAATTAGTCAGTTTTAGATTAAAAATTAAGGTCATGGGGAAAGAGCTTCTTCATACGAAATCAAGAGGCCACCCCTTTTGTTGAAATATACTTTGTGGCAACTTTTCCCAGTTACTACTGTTTAATTGAGAAGTTCAAGTTAGATGAGTTTGGCTGGCTCAATACCGAGGCGTAGCGGCCTAGAGATTTTCTGATCGAAAGTCTAAGATCTATAAAAAGCTTGACCTTGCCAATTCTTGAGCCATCCTCATACACCCTCGTCATTAAGTTAATACCAAAATGTACTAATATACATAATGAATGTTCTCAAAATAGACAATGTCAGACTTTATCAAAATTATAAATTTTGAAGCACAACTAACACTGCAAAATTAATATACATATATAGAGAGAGAGAGAGAGAAATCAAATTAGTTAAATCCCAACTCCTTCACTAATACAAATTAAACATCAGAACTAACTCTAAATTAGTAGTAGTAAAGTAAAAGTGAAATCCCATCATCTTAGCTAATTCCTCCTAAAAAAGAAGCAAAATTACCCCTCCAATCCCCCCAACAACTTTACACTTCCATCCAAAACTCCTCATTCATCATTTCCTACAGTAAATTAAAAAAATAAATAAATTACAAACCCGAAAAATCAGACAATTGAACGTTCAAAATAAAAATCAAGACTATATATATATATATATATATATATATATATATATATATATATATATATAGTCTAAACTAAACAAGTCTAATGACAAAAACTAACCTGCAGTGTAGTGTTGGGTGGTAGCTTGAACCTGATCCTCACGATGAGGTTTTTTGGGGGCAACATGAGATTTTCTCAAGCCCAAAAGCCCCTTCCAACGACCACCAGACCCACCCTTAGGAGGCCTCATCATCGAATTATTAGCACCACTACTGCTGCTGCTGCCGCCGCCATTAGGCCCATTATCATCGTCGTCACCGCCAGTAAGTAGCTCGTCTCTGAGAGTGACAGCGGTCTTAGGGTTGTTTTTATAGGGCAGCAATCTTCCCTTGGAGAAGAGCTCGTCAGCACTCATCATAGAGTAACTCGACACCGAAAATTCAAAGTCCGATGATAACGGTGGCGGCGCATCTGATGGTGACCTTGAGGAGGCCTGCAAATTCATCAAATGCTGATGACGAGAATTAGTAGTAGTAGAAGTACTAGTACTGGACTCAACAAAATCATTAGAGAAAGAAATTCTTGGGCTCATATTCATGTTCGTGTTCATGTTCATTGGAGCGGCTGCCCCAAGAGTATGTTTTTTGTGGTCGGAGGAGTTTTTGTTGTTGCTGTTGTTGTACATGATGACTATGTTGATTATGTCGATGATGATGATGATAATAATAATAATAATAGTCTACACGCCATTGAACATTAGTACTAGTCTGTATCTAGTATTATTAATTCAAGTCCAACCCAAACCCAGCAAGCTCAGCTAGCCCAACAACATAAGAAAGAGGGGATACCACTACTAGTCTACTACCTACATCTACATGACAGCTCTCTAATAAATTCTATGTGGGACTCTTTTTCAGTCTTGGACTGCTACAGTTCGCCAGTAGTATATGTTTTGTACTTAACTCAGAGGAGACTGGAGAGGGTATTTATGTATCATCTTTGACTAATTGACTACTACATGCGTTTCATGTCACCCGGCCTGTACTATATAATATATATATATATATATATATAATTTTATTTTGTCATCACATGTTCTTACTTGGCATCTAGTGCTGACCAAATCTTTGACTATACTATTGGTGTCCTTTCAAAATGATTAATTGGATTCATTTCTTCCCATCTAATGAAAGATGCTCTTATGAATTAGTATTATATGTAGTATTATTATTATTTTAATAAAAAGATCCGGAATTAATGAAAAATAATAAGACTGAAATATAAAAGTGTTAACTCAAAAATAATTATATACTAATTATATAAACAAAATTACAATATAAATAATTTTATAATAATGACTTATTAAATGTAATTGACAAACTTTTAAAATCAAGTCAACTGTTGGACAGTCTCTATTTAAAATAGATTTCGTCCCCGCTATCGGTGCTTACGGATGGAATAATGGATGTCTACTTTCCATGATAAAATGGTCTTTAACTCTCACAAGAAGCACTACAATGGAAGAGTTCTACGAACCAACAAAATTTAAATACTTTCTATAACTTTTAATGAATGAAGAATGAATTTAATTTTAAGAACTTGAGAAGAATTGAAGTTGAAAGTGATTGTTTTGAGTAAATTTGGAATCTATGTATAGGTTTCCAAATACCCCTTTGAAGATATACATCCATTTGAAAGGTGACATCCTTTTGAAATGTTACATCTCTTTGAAAAGATACATCCCTTTGAAAGGTTACATCCCTTTGAAAAATATATCCCTTTGAAAGGTTACATCCCTTCGAAAAGATATATCCCTTTGAAATATTACATCTCTTTAAAAAGGTACCTTTTCAATTTGAAAAGATATGAACCAAGGTCACACCTAATGTTTTTATTTTAGATAAAATTATCATTCATTAATATATATATCCAACAAAAAGTGCATAACTATATTACTTAACTTAATGATATATAATTAATTTTGTTTTTTTAATTCTGTGAGGTCATAAGTTTTAATCTATCACTAATTAGTAAAATCAGAATCAACAAAAGCTATGCATTAAATGTAAATTTCACTTTAAATTTTTTCATGGTCACTTTTATAGACTTGTCTATATCATATCTTAGGATTGAAATAAGCTACGAATTTCAAATTTATACCCTTAAAATAGATGCTTAAAATATATATATATATATATATATATATATATATATGTTGAACGAGGTTGATGCATTAGACTGCTTGTTTGTTAAATGTTGAGAGAAATTAATTAAGCGGCCGGGGTGCATGGCATTAATGGGAGGACAGTAAAATATTAAATGATAACCGATGGGAGAGAGGGAGAGTGGGGGAATGATAAATGGGTGTAAAGTAGGCAGCAATAGAGGTAGGTGACAGAAACTGTTTCCATTGCTGTCATAGAAATGAAGAGCGTCCGATAATTTAATTTAAAGGTGGGTGGAGCAATTAATATTAACTGGGGTTTTCATTTAACCCCAATTCAATTACTACTAGTGCTACTACTCATGAGATAAGAATTAATTATATATATATATATATATATATGGCAGTGCTGACAGAGATAACCTCTCTCCTCCCCTCCTCCTCCTCCTCCTTCTCCATCACCAGCAGGCAGAGGCAGAGAAATTAAAGAGAGCGGAGCGGGGTTAGGTTGGCATGCATTGCAAATTGGGTTGACCTACCTTTTTGATTTCAAACTGGGATTATATGCTATGTTATGTAGTACTAGTGCTTGAGCTGGCAATACAGGCGGATCACGTGGTATTATTATTTTAGTAACACACTAACTTTGTACGTACGTCCTCAGTCCTCTAAAAATAAATGAATCTAATTATATTTATGGTCTGCAAATACTAGACAGGTCCAACTCCAACACCATCATCAAATTATATGTGTGAAACACAGACAAAGGATATAGTATCAATTAGTATTTGTGTACAAATTAAATTAAGTTGTTGATAAAAATCTGATTTCTACACATGCAATTAAACCTCAAAGGCATCACCAACCAATCCATGAGCTCATCTTCATATTCATCTTGACTAGATGGTAAGTATCGCTTTAACTTTGCACGCCAATGATCAAGACTTCAAATTACATCATCCTCAATTAAAGTAGTAGTAGTAGTAATAGTAGTACTCGGTGTCCGTCGGCTCTGCCAACTATATTAATTAATTATCACTAGACTAGACTAGACGACAACAAAATATATTGTTGTCCAACGCTCTTAACCATGTTTCTTGATATTAATTGAAGTTCAATTATTCTATCAATTCATTTATATTATTACTCAGAAATTACAATAAGTTATCAAACTTAAATAATAAATAAATAAAATCAAACCTACAAGGGAGTATTAATCTTTAATTTTTTAGTTTCCCACATCACAAACCAGTAGCTAGCTAGCTATACATATTACATACTATATATATAGCTAGGATTATTTTAGGTAGGTGCACACAAACATTAATAATGTGACGTGATAAATAAAATTACCCACCACTTTGGGTAATCTTGATATTCAAATGTTGGTGGGCATAGTTCACCAGCTTTTCAATCTCCTTGGAATTATTTATATGGCCGTTACCATCGGAATCGGCTAACTTCATTCCTTGGCGGGCCTTCCACCACCCGAACCATATTCCGAGGCTGCGAAGAGCTTCTCCGAGTTCGTCGCGGTTGATCTGGCCATCACGATCCAGGTCAAACTGCCTGAGCCAGGCTTTGAATTCGTCCACGGTCATCTCCTTGTTGGCCTTCAAATGAATACAAGACATTAAAGCCATCTGATCTGGATCTATCTATCTATCTATCTATCTATCTTTGGTTTAAAATAGTATGTGATCTTATGATGGATGGATGGATGATATATATGCAAGCAATAAATAAGTGGATATGGCCGCCCAACTTGGATTTGTAGAGGTAGTAGTAGTGGTGTTGGCAAGGGAATATGATGCTTGATTAATAGTAGCTATAGCTATAGCTAAAGCTAACTAACTTCTTTTTATTGGAAGAATCTTAATTTCACCTTAATTCATATCCACATGATGATTCAGTCTTCAAATCCGCCGAAAGATGATAAAGTACGTACCTACAACTCCCATTACATTTTTGACTTGGGTTTAATGACGGAAAGACAGCCGAACTTATAATATTCTAACATTATTTACACTCAATAATTTTAGAAATCAGGGGAGAGAGAGAGAGAAGTTACTACTTGTTGGGATGTACCAGGGTTGAGAGAGTTGCTGAAATGACTTCTAGCTAGAGTACTACTGTATTTCTTCTGCCTACATAACATAGTAGTAGTGATGCATGCATGATTGA
Organism: Panax notoginseng; assembly: GCA_016801055.1. Lineage (NCBI taxonomy): Eukaryota > Viridiplantae > Streptophyta > Magnoliopsida > Apiales > Araliaceae > Panax > Panax notoginseng. The sequence goes on from CM029012.1 coordinate 268,583,801, forward strand.
ACCGGTTTATCATTATAAAAACACCACCTTTCTTCTTCTTCTTTTTGTCTCAGTTTTCAAATTATTTTTCGATTTGTGTACCTGTATGGCTGTATTTACTTTTTAACAATAGTAGTTGGGGCTGGAAATAGATTAGTTGAAATGTACAAATTCATACCTGCATCTTCTCTTTTATATTGACTTCCATTTTTTACTTTCATAAGCCACTACTAGGTGAATTAAAAGAGAGAAAAACGCAAGAAATTTAGTATTTTAGCTCATAAAGTGGATCCCCTAGAGACCTCATGTTTAACGATTACGCCCGGTGGCAAGCTGGAAGCTTAAAAAAACTCTCCCATCGTGGCCTATACATTGAACCACTTCTAACTCATACTTATCTTCATTCTAATACAAAATTAATAAACAATCTAAATGAAAATAAAACATTTTCGTGACACAATATATAGATATTATATAAGATAAATAGATGACTACACTTTTATTATTATTCAACTATAACACGAAACATGGAGGTTCTATTAAGCTAGTTTCATGTTTTGTGTCATCATCCTGGTGAATTCCTCCATGTCGATCAGTCCATCCCCATCAATGTCTACCCCTCTAACCATTTTTCGACAAGTCTCCAAGCTGCACCCCTCTCCCAGCCTCTTGAGGACCTCCAGCAATTCCTCGGCACTTATTTTCTCATTACCATCCAAATCAAACACGCGAAACGCACTTTGAATATCATCCATCTTCACTGCACCTCCCTGGCTCTGCATTTTCATGAACTCTTCAAAGTCTATAAATCCATCCTCATTACTATCAAAGAACTGAAAAGCCTCGGCCACATCAGCCTCATCATTTTTTGATCTACCCAGAGCCCTCAAAGCTAACTTGTGCTCATCCTGGGAGATCTTCCCATCCTTGTTGCTGTCAAATTTATTGAACACCAGTTTCATCTCCTCTAAATTAGGCTGGAAGATCCTTGGCAGACTGGATTTTTGTTTTCTGCTGAATTGGGCCAACTTCGGTGCAGATTTTCTTGAATTACCATAATGAAAATTGAGAAAACTAAATTTTGACATTCTTAACTATGATGCAAGTGAAACTATGACCGAAGATGTAGTAGTTCTAAGCTGAAATACCCTTAACCTTTTAATATGCCCATAAGCTTCAGATTCCTTTCTGTGCTTTACATTCACTTTTTCAGGAAGAATATAAATTGCTCACAACATTCATTGAATGATCTCAATTTATAGATTCTTATTCTCAAGTCAATTTACTACAACTTGAAGTAAATTCCATTTTCTAGAACTCTGAACCCCAAACTTTTAAACAACACAGGTACATATTCTTCTATCCACAACTTCCATTACGTGTTGAAGAATTTTACATTCACCCGTAAAAAAGTAAAAGATAATTCCATCAGAACATCATTCCTGGGAATATAATTCTAGGGAGAAAGAGGGACACCTTATTTACTCGGGCAAGCAGAAGCCTAAGATCTTCACAACATCTCAAAAATCTGCACAAAACCACATTCAAAGTCGATTTCATTCCTTAATGGTGATTAGGAAATGTAACAAAAATAAAAATAAAAACGACGACTAAATAACTGTAAGACCCCAACTTTTATAAATAAAGATAAATTTTCTATAAATATCATTTTTGAATATTATGGAGTTAATTTGATATAATGTTATAGTTGTGGGTAATATTTATAAATTTTGCAAAGTACGCAAGTTGTTATATAATATTCGATTGGTCGGGGAATATTCGTTTTAACAGGGAATATTCGTACAACGGCACAATCATTGGTGGACCCCACAACGGAATTATTGTCGGATTGAGAAAACGACAAAAATATTTTATTAAAAATAACGGCGGAATTTTTACCATTGTTACTGTTGAACTACTCGGTAGTAAAAATACAGTAATACGTGTGGTTGCATAGTAGCACACAGTATTGATTATTAATACTTATGTGAGAAGTCACTCAGTTTGATTCAATTATTGTCAGTTAATAATATGAATTATTTAGTGATAATGACGTTTTGTTTTATTCGTATTATTAACGTAATAAAACAGAAACATTTTTTTATATCAAACAGAATACTTTATTAAAGTTATTCTATAAATAAAATATATTATATTTTATTTAAAAGATTTTTCTTTAAATATGGACCGTTAGATTAAAGTAATCAATCTGGACCGTTCATGCATTAGTTACTATGCATTCTATTTTTTTATAAATAGCAACTCATTCCTTCATTATTTCTTACGAATTTACTGAACTCTAGAGAAAGAAACTATAGAGAGAGAGAAGAAGAGTATTCTGCTACTTAACTACTTCCTTATTTTAGCTCTTCTTTAAAACGGTAAGGGGTGTTATTCTTTCTTATTCATGAAGAGAACTGTTGTTATTCCATTTCTTATTATTCTGTTGGAATAACATGTATACGCGGTCTACCCTATACTTGGTGACATTCTTCTATTATTCTTTTGGAACATCCTGTCTGTGTGTTTTATACCGGACCTGGTTCCGTTTTTATTATTATTCTGTTGGAACATCCTGTCTGTGTGTTTTATACCGGACCTGGTTCCGTCTTGTTATTATTCTGTCGGAATATCCTGTCTGTGCGTTTACGTCGGACCTGGTTCCATTATTTATTATTCTGTCGGAATATCCTGTCTGTGCGTTTACGCCGAACCTGGTTCCATTATTTATTATTCTGTTGGAATAACCTGTCTGTGCGGTCTATCGCATGCATGGTGATTTCTTTTGTTATTCCATTCTTTATTGTACTCAGTTGGTTAAGTTTTGACATCTATACTCCATGAAATTTGTAGAATATCCTTGATAATTGCGTTTCATCCAGAATCTTTTCATGAAAATATTCTTCTAAACATTCTTGAATTTTACTCCACAAAGCAGTATCATGTTGACAATTTGGACGTTGTTAATTCTTGGATAAATTAATTCTTAAACTTGTTTTATTGAATTCTTATATCATTGTCATCATCCTCATGTTTATAAAATGTTAAAAGTCATCTGTGGCCTGTAGTGCATAGATGGACTTGGTATGATTATGATCAGGGATTATTCGGTATAATCATGACCGTAATGTTACAAATGATGTGGTAAAAATTCTCATTGGCCCGTAGTGCATTGATGGACAGTTGTTGGCATGAACATAACCATTAATGAATACACGAATATCCTTGGCCGTAGTGCAGGGGTGATTCGATGATGTGGATTATTTTATTAAGCTGAGTCCCAGCGATAACAGTGTTGAAAAACCTTTTAAATCATAAAAGATAGTAGAGTTTATTTTCTACTTGACTCTTTTAATGGATTGCTTATTCCGCTGCAGTTAAACTTGATGTCTATTATATTTTATCAGTTTAACATTGTTGAAGGCTAATGATAATTTATTCTGCATTATCTTAGTCATAATATTTCTTACTGGGCTAGTTGAGCTCACCCTTTCTTTCACTGTTCTCTTCAGGAAATGAGAACGTAGCTGGGGCAAGTCGGGGAACGAAGTGATGGTTCGAATGATAGTATTAGTTAGTAGTCATCACTATTCTATGTAATAGTGTGTTAATAAATGTAATGAGGACTCCTTTTGAGTATGAATACTCTCTAGAAGATAATATTTGTATTCAAACTCGCAGTTTATGTTTTGTCGTATTGTACACGACAGTTGTATTAGTAAGTTGTATTTGTATTCTGTACTTTGTATCTGACGACCCAAAATGGGTGATGTATACCTAATTTTGGGGGCGTCACAGTTGGTATCAGAGCTTAGGGATATGATCCCTGGCTAAGATATCAGAATAGAATTAGGAGGGGAGAGACGGAGAATTCCTTCGTTAGTATGACCTACCTAAGTTTATTTGCATGGTATTTAATTGGTCGGTCATAATATAAGGATAATATATGACATATCAATTAACTTTTATTTTGTGACAGTATCTGAAAATGGCATCTGAGAATGTTGAGAATAGCAATGGAGCACAGGCGACTGTTGATTCACCACATATCAATAATCAGGATAATGTGCATCAGGAATGTGACAATCCTCATGCAAACAACCACACTGACCAGATGATGAATGATGGAATGTTCAGAAACTTTATGCAGTTCATGCAACAGCAGGCGCGAGCGGCTCCTGTCCAAAATATAGGTGGAAACACTGAAAACTCTCGGACGGTCACCGTTAAACAGTTCAAGGAGCTGCGACCACCAGAGTTTAAGGGAGAGCCAAAACCACTTATAGCGGAAACATGGATAAAGCAGATTACCAAGATATTTGATGTCTTGGAATGCTCCGAGGAGCAAAAGGTTCCCTTTGCCGCCTTTATGTTGCGAGGAGAGGCAGATTACTGGTGGGAATCGATTAAGCGTACTCAACCTACCGCACTGAAGATGTCTTGGGATAAGTTCCAAGAGCTGTTCAATGACAAATACTTTTCCGAAAGTGTTCGTCACATGAAGGAGGTGGAGTTCATCAAATTGGAGCAGAATAATATGACCGTGTCGCAGTATGAGGCTAAATTTGCTGAGTTGTCCCGGTTTGCGTCCCACTTGGTGGATAATGAAGAGCGAATGACGCGAATGTTTTGCGAGGTTTGAAACCTGAGATACGTCAACATTTTATTTCTCATAAACTGTGTTTGTATTCAGATGTTGTGAATAGGGCTCAGTTAGTGGAGCGCGATAACGAGTCAACGCAACCAAAAGAGAGTAGTCGACAAAATGATAATACCAGTGAGAGCAGTCATCGAAGCGGTGACAACAAGCGTGGAGGGAATCAACATGCCAGAAATGGTAACCACTTCGGTGGTAATCAGGGCCAAAACAATAAGAATGGTCATTTCAAGAAGAGGAGATTCAACAATGATGGAAAAACGTTAGCACCAGCACCCGTTGTTAAGGAAGGAGAACGACCACCTATCATATGTTTCAAATGCGGAGGGGAGGGGCACATCAGTCCAAACTGCGCAATGCCGTTTAAAGCATGTTATAATTGTGGAAGAGAAGGTCATTTAGCTCGAATTTGTCGTTTACCAAAAATAAGTTCAGCCAAGATGGAGACACCAAAGGCCGTCCAGAAAAGTCAAAACCGGTAGTGCAAGGAAGAGCGTTTGTTGTGACCTCCCAAAAAGCAAGGAACCCGAATGAGGTCATCACGGTAAGCTTATCATAAACTCTAACGAAATCTATACTTTATTTGATACCGGTTCTACCCATTCTTTTATTTCTCCTACTTGCGCTCATCGATTAAATTTGATTCCGGAGAAATTAGACTTTGACTTGTCTGTTAAAACTCCATTGGGAGAAACCTTCATTACATCTACGGTTTATAAGTCTTATTTGGTTCAAGTTGGTACCCACACATTACCTGTCGATCTTATTTCATTAAAAATACTTGCATTTGACGTGATTCTAGGGATTGATTGGTTAACTACTCATCATGCAAAAATTGATTGTTTTCGTAAGGTTGTCAGCTTTCATATTCCTAATCGACCTATTATGCGAATTCAAGCAACCAAACCATTAAAATCAATCGTTGTCATCTCAAGCCATAAAGCTATTCGTTTATTGAAAAACGAATGTCAAACTTTCTTAGCTCATGTCACGGATCTAAACAAAAATACGTCAGTTTTGAATGATATTTCTATTGTTAATAAATTCCCTGACGTATTCCCTGGAGAACTTCCTGGCCTACCCCCAGAGCGTGAAATTGAATTTTGTATCGACCTTGAACCCGGTACAAAACCCATTTCCAAAGCCCCATATCGAATGGTTCCTATTGAACTTCAGGAGTTAAAGATCCAACTGCAGGAATTGTTAGACATTGGCTTTATTCGTCCTAGTACTTCTCCTTGGGGTGCTCCTGTGCTATTCGTGAAGAAGAAAGATGGAAATATGCGACTTTGTATTGATTATCGGGAGTTGAATCATGTCACCATCAAAAACAGGTACCCATTGCCACGTATTGATGACCTGTTTGACCAATTGCAAGAAGCACAATTCTTTTCAAAGATCGATCTTCGTTCTGGATATCATCAGCTGAAGGTTAGAACTGAGGATATTCCAAAGACGGCTTTCAGAACTCGGTACGGGCATTATGAATTTCTAGTCATGTCCTTTGGATTAACTAATGCTCCTGCTGCCTTCATGGATATGATGAATCGGGTATTCGAGGAATATTTGGATCACTTTGTGGTCGTTTTTATTGATGACATCCTTATTTATTCCAAAAGCCGTGATTTAAAGTATGAAATCATGATGGAGGCGCACAACACACCGTTTGCAATCCATCCTGGAGGTACCAAAATGTATCATGATCTTCGTCATACATTTTGGTGGAACAATATGAAGAGAGAGATAGCGTTGTCTATCTCAAGGTGTCTAACTTGTCAACGAGTCAAAGCGGAGCATCAAGTACCAAAAGGTCCATTGCAACTACTTGAAATTCCAGAATGGAAGTGGGAGAACATTACCATGGATTTCGTTACCGGTCTTCCTAGGGTTTCTCAAGATATTGATGCGATTTGGGTCATTGTTGATAGATTGTCCAAGTCTGCTCATTTCTTACCGATACGAAAAACTTATACACTTGAACGTCTTGCTCGTATGTACATAAACGAGATTGTAAGACTGCACGGTATGCCAGTATCCATAGTTTCTGATCGAGACCCAAGATTCACTTCACGATTTTGGGTTAGTTTACAAAAGGCTATGTGCACAGATTTACGATTTAGTTTGGCATATCGTCCTCAGACGGACGGACAATCAGAGAGGACTATTCAAACTCTAGAAGATTTATTAAGACTCTGTGTCTTTGACTTCAAGGGAAGTTGGGACAAGTTATTACCATTGGTGGAGTTTTCCTACAACAACAGTTATCAAGCAAGTATTGGCATGGCTCCATTCGAAGCGTTGTATGGAAGAAAATGTCGTTCTCCAGTATGCTGGGATGAGGTGGGTGAAGCAACGTTGTTGGGACCGGAGTTGGTACGTATGACTACAAAAAAGATTCAAACGATCCGACAACGTATAAAAACCTCACAAGATCGACAAAAGAGTTATGCTGATCTTCATCGAAAGGACGTGAAATTTGATGTAGGAGATCATGTGTTCTTACGTGTTGCTCCATGGAAAGGAGTTACGAGATTTGGAAAGAGAGGAAAGCTCAGTCCTCGATTCATCGGTCCATTTTTAATCCTCGATCGAGTAGGAACTGTGGCTTATAGACTCGCTTTACCGCCAAGTATGTCTCGTGTTCATAACGTTTTTCACATATCCATGTTATGCAAATATGTGAAAGACCCGAACCACATTATCGAGTTAGAACCGGACGAAATAGCGGGAGATTTGACGTATGAAGAAGTTCCTGTTCAAATCTTGGATAAGGATTATATTCTACGCTCCAATGTTATACCTCAAGTCAAAGTTTTGTGGAGAAATCACGATGTTGAGGAAATGACTTGGGAGTTAGAATCTGAAATGAAATCAAGGTATCCTTACCTCTTCGACATACCAGGTACGTACCCTAATTTTGAGGGCGAAATTTCATAAGAAGGGGAGGTTGTAAGACCCCAACTTTTATAAATAAAGATGAATTTTCTATAAATATCATTTTTGAATATTATGGAGTTAATTTGATATAATGTTATAGTTGTGGGTAATATTTATAAATTTTGCAAAGTACGCAAGTTGTTATATAATATTCGATTGGTCGGGGAATATTCGTTTTAACAGGGAATATTCGTACAACGTCACAATTATTGGTGGACCCCACAACGGAATTATTGTCGGATTGAGAAAACGACAAAAATATTTTATTAAAAATAACGGCGAAAGTTTTACCATTGTTACTGTTGAACTACTCAGTAGTAAAAGTACAGTAATACGTGTGGTTGCATAGTAGCACACGGTATTGATTATTAATGCTTATGTGAGAAGTCACTCAGTTTGATTCAATTATTGTCAGTTAATAATATGAATTATTTAGCGATAATGACGTTTTGTTTTATTCGTATTATTAACGTAATAAAACAGAAACATCTTTTTATATAAAACAGAATACTTTATTAAAGTTATTCTATAAATAGAATATATTATATTTTATTTAAAAGATTTTTCTTTAAATATGGACCGTCAGATTAAAGTAATCAATCTGGACCATTCATGAATTAGTTACTATGCATTCTATTTTTCTATAAATAGCAGCTCATTCCTTCATTATTTCTTACGAATTCACTGAACTCTAGAGAGAGAAACTATAGAGAGAAACTATAGAGAGAGAAGAAGAGTATTCTGCTACTTAACTACTTCCTTATTTCAATTATTCTTTAAAACGGTAAGGGGTGTTATTCTTTCTTATTCATGAAGAGAACTGTTGTTATTCCATTTCTTATTATTCTGTTGGAATAACATGTATGCGCGGTCTACCCTATACTTGGTGACATTCTTCTATTATTCTGTTGGAACATCCTGTCTGTGTGTTTTACACCGGACCTGGTTCCGTTTATATTATTATTCTGTTGGAACATCCTGTCTGTGTGTTTTACATCGGACCTTGTTCCGTCTTGTTATTATTCTGTTGGAATATCCTGTCAGTGTATTTTACACCGGACCTGGTTCCATTATTTATTATTCTATCGGAATATCCTGTATGTGCATTTACGCCAGACCTGGTTCTATTATTTATTATTCTGTCGAAATATCCTGTCTGTGCGTTTACGCCGGACCTGGTTCCATTATTTATTATTCTGTTAAAATAACATGTCTGTGCGGTCTATCGCATGCATGGTGATTTCTTTTATTATTCCATTCTTTATTGTACTTAGTTGGTTAAGTTTTGACTTCTATACTCCATGAAATTTGTGGAATATCCTTGATAATTGCGTTTCATCCAGTATCTTTTCATGAAAATATTCTTCTAAGCATTCTTGAATTTTACTCCACAAAGCAGTATCATGTTGACAATTTGGACGTTGTTAATTCTTGGATAAATTAATTCTTGAACTTGTTTTATTGAATTCTTATATCATTGTCATCATCCTCATGTTTATAAAATGATAAAAGTCATCTGTGGCCTGTAGTGCATAGATGGACTTGGTATGATTATGACCAGGGATTATTCGGTATAATCATGACCTTAATGTTACAAATGATGTGGTAAAAGTCCTCATTGGCTCGTAGTGCATTGATGGACAGTTGTTGGCATGATCATGACCATTAATGAATACACGAATATCTTTGGTCGTAGTGCAGGGGTGATTCGATGATGTAGATTATTTTATTAAGCTGAGTCCCAGCGATAACAGTGCTGAAAAATTTTTTAAATCATAAAAGTTAGTAGAGTTTATTTTCTACTTGACTCTTTTAATGGATTGCTTATTCCGCTGCAGTTAAACTTGATGTCTATTATATTTTATCAGTTTAACATTGTTGAAGGCTAATGATAATTTATTCTGCATTATCTTAGTTATAATATTTCTTACTGGGCTAGTTGAGCTCACCATTTCTTTCACTGTTCTCTTCAGGAAATGAGAACGTAGCTGGGACAAGTCGGAGAACGGAGTGATGGTTCGAATGATAGTATTAGTTAGTAGTCCTCACTATTCTATGTAATAGTGTGTTAATAAATGTAATGAGGACTCCTTTTGAGTATGAATACTCTCTAGAAGATAATATTTGTATTCAAACTCGCAGTTTATGTTTTGTCGTATTGTACACGACAGTTGTATTAGTAAGTTGTATTTGTATTCTGTACTTTGTATCTGACGACCCAAGATGGGTGATATATACCTAATTTTGGGGGCGTCACAATAACCACCAATAATAGTAATACTACCTCCTTTCCATTTTAAATTGAACCCACTTATTGGAGTTCATGGGCACAAATTAAGACCTACTGCAAACACATTTATATATTATAATAAAGCATCAATATCTATTCATACATATTAGATAAATTTCTTTATATAACAAAGACAAATAAGAGCTAAGATCGACTCTAACAAATTATATTATGAGCTCCATTATAGAAATTAGACCTAATCATTAAGTAAGAAGCAATGGGAACAATGGAACATCTATTCAAAAAGGATTCAATATTGACCGGGATGGCAGAACGAGCCAGAGAACAATTCATTCATCTATTGGGAAAACAAAAGTCATGAGCTAGCCCTACAACCGAAATACTGTCGGAAAGAGTAAAATATATGCTCGCAAAACTTTATTTTCTTGGATTTGCTAAATTGGGCTCAATTCAATATAATAAAAGCAAAGAGAAGATTCCTATATAATTTAACATGCTTTCTGACATGCCTTAATATAGTGCAAGAGACGCAAAAAGATGTTTGACCAAAAATGGTATGGATGGAGTAGAAAATAAAATGAATAAAAGGAATTGATATATCCACAAGGGAGTTTGACAGTTCGAAACTTCTGGGTTATGTTTGTTTGCAAGGATTATACTTAGGATAGAACTATTAATCCTAAGTGTCTTGTTTGTTTTCAAATTTAGACTTAAGAATATTAGTCTCGAAATTATAAAATGACTCAATAGTCTTGACATTATAATTATAATCCCGGGATTATAATCCTAAGATTAATAGTATTGGGACTATAATCCTATGAATTATAATCCCGGGATTATAATCCTTGCAAACAAACATAGTCCTGGAGTAAATGAGACACTCATGTGAGTAAGGTCTTGTGAAAATATCAAATTTCAATTGTGCAAATACCAATTTCCTAAATAAATGGATTAACTTGATGCCAAAGGTCATGCAAATAAGAATCAACGTTATGATTTGAATATATGTTGCATAAATGAAAGAGCATGAAGCAATAAACAAACATACATGTATAGGCATTTCTGCTATAACGAGACTGCTGCTTTCCTCGATGCTTTTAAGAGTCACCACTTCACCCCCAACAACCATATTGATCACAATCCCATCTGCTATAATTTATATCACAAAATGTGTAAATAAATACTCTAAATCTTTAAATTCAAAGTGTTTAATCGTTGAAGAATGAACCTGCTGCCAAACAAGTTGCCATCCGCCTCATATATGTTTCCTGAGTGTAATCACTAATCAGCATGATACATTATAAAAGGAAGAGAATTATCAAAAAAATAATAAATTACATGCTATTGACAAAACAGGAACTCATGCGCACTTGAAGAATTTACTTAAATCATATAAATTAAGGGGAAAATGTATATATACCTTCTTTGTTGGTAACTCATAATTTATTAAAACACGAGCGCTAACAGGTGCCTCCCCAAAAGCAAGAAGTGGAAGGCACGCATCTGTTGCGACTATCATACGAGACTTGAGCTCTTCCTTTCCAGTTTCTTCGTCATCCGCACATTGAATAGTGGCATTTTTATTCCACTTAATAGTTCCTTGGCGAAATTTATCCAAAACCAGAGAGCGATCTACTTCAGAAAGGTCACTGTACTGGGAAATGGATGGCAAAAGAAAAGATGCATGCTGTATTAGCCAAAAAAGTTATTCTTTATTAAGTTATAATACTAACAAATTATTATATACCCCCATGAAATTTTATATAAATAAGTAACTGCTGAAAGTGTCAGAACCAGAAATCTTTATGATCCCAACATGTTCATCTAAAAGGATAGAATGTCCAAAGAATAGAGCCCAAGAAAACGAACATGCCTCCCCCCGGGGAAAAAAAATTACAATACTAAACTGATGAAGCATAAGCTACAGACCAATTCTGAAAATAATCGAATTCAGTTTCACAAATAGGAAAGAAATCCAGGAAGTAGATGTTTAATATTACAGACATATAGGACGTGGACTGTTTACGTTTAGAATCCACAATGCAAGATTTCTAGTAAATACTTCATACATGTTTCACTGAAATGTCAAAACAAACAGTAACTAGTATGGGTTTTCAGGAGACATTATCAGAGATACAATATCACATGTGAATTTAAATTCATGAACTCTGACCGAGAACAAATAAATGACGGTGATTAATGAGGTCAGTATCACATGAATTCGAGTAAAATGTTTACGATCCTTGGATTCCTATGCAGCGTGGGCCGTGGTGTGCATTTGGCCAACTCAAATCACATTTGGATGTGAGGTCCAATCCTTGAAATAGAATCAGGATGAAGCTGCTTTTGGCTTCAACATTAAAAAACATATCTATATATTAACCCAAGTCTGGCAGCTGTTACGTTTTCTTTTTTTCTCTTTCCTCCCTTATTCTAAAAAAGAGAAAAAGTGGGGGGGGGGGTATTAGTCACAAATATTTAATTGTATCCCTAATCTCTAATCTTTGTTATTTGTTATCGTGTCAATAACTAAAATAAAAAATAATTCAATTTTAGTCAGTCATATGAAAAAGATGTAGAATCCTGAGTGCATCCAATATTTTATAGTTAGTTTTCCTCTCTAATTTCCTTTGGAATGTTTTCCTCGGTACATACGGCAGTTGACCAAATATCGGTGTTTCCCTGAGCATATTATTAAGTTTGTATAATGGGAACATGTTAGGCCAAGCCATAGTTTTCTTTTGTTATGGTTACTTTAGGAATTATATGTTGTAACCCGCTTAGTAATTTTATGTAGAACAACAATACTACGGTTTGAATCAAATGGTTGATCACTTTTTTCTTAAAACTATATCCATTCATAACTTTTGCTACACAAGGTTACTGCGAATTAGTCTCCCAAGATAAGAACCCAAATTTTACTTTGTACTAGAATTTGTTGTGTAGTAACAAATCTAGAGCAACACTATAAATAAAAGAAAAATATAACAAGAAAAAATATTAGAGGGATATTTTTTTCTAAGAACTTGAGAAGGATTTGGAATAAATTGAAATGCTTGTTTTGGATAGATTTGCAACCTATTTATAAGTTTCTAAACACCCCTTTGAGGATGTATGTTGAAACATTGCATTAGTGATGTAAGACGGGGTAGAAAGAAGAAGTAAGATTACCTATCTCCACAGAGAATCGGTAAAAAAACGCACACAAAAGCACACAGCTTTAATCTCAAATCAATATATTCAATAATCTCCCAAAATAATGAAGTATTACAATGCTTAAATACAAAACTCAATACTTGGGGATTAAATAAAAACCCTAATTTAGAAAGAAAACAATCTCCTAACTGAAATCTACTACTATAATAAACTCTCCTAACTGAAATCTACTACTACAATTAAAATTCTCCTAATGAAAAACTATTACTATAATATCCTACTAAATAATTTCATTAATAACACATTTATCTCTAAATAAAAATACAAAATTAATAATAAACTTATTGAATTTCTTCTTCCGTACCGCATCATTATCCTCGCCTTTGAAAAAAACTCGTCCTCGAGTTTTGAAATATCGTAGAATAATAAACAACGGCCCGAGAAATTTCTTTTGATAAAGCATTCGCATCCGATGTTTTAATGTCATTAGCACAATTTTTGGGAATAACAATAACATAATATAGAAATTTGAAGTAGCTGGGGACTCAATTGTATTAACCGAAAAGAGAAAATCAACATTGTTGACCTCAACTTTATCTTCCTTGATGTTTTCGCATTTGGGGTCAAACTTAACTTTAATTTCCTCACTGCAAACCATCTCTGAATCTGCAAGTTTTTCAACACACTTAACTTTCGCTTTATGTTTCTCACCAACATCAATATGTGAGAGTACTTGCTCTTCTTTATCCTCACCAATTTCATATTAGTTATTGAGACGTTTAAGTATTGTGAAACAATCATCAATTGTCTTGTAAGAATTTACGTTGCAGGTCTCCTCTCGTGAACGCGTCGCTTTAGTTGAACAAACACGATTAGGATGAACATTTTTTTATGCTTGAACAAAACATGGACGAACAAAACATGTGGTTATGTACTCGTAATGTGTCTTTAAATTTGCAAGACTTGTTTCCGAAAGTACAAGCTCATCACATAATTTTCAATACTCGACACTATACGGGACACAAGACCATTTAAGTTGCTCGCATATGATCAAAGTTCAATGCTCAAGTTGCTTTATCTTAGCCCAAAGAAAGTCTGGATTGTTAAACCTGAAAGACATTGTATAGGCAATCTTATTTCTTATTCATACCCCGTCCTACATCAAAATGGTATCAAAGCCCAACTCCGACCACCTTCTGCCGCCCCAGCCTCTGTCCCATCATGATAAAAAAAAACTACCAGTAAAACAAACCCTTATCCAAACCCTAAATCATCTCTCAAACCTAAATTTCAGTCAAAAATCTAGCCAAACACAACCCAAGTAGCAGCCCCAAATCGCAGCCATCACATCCAAACCCTATCCCATCTCCAATCGTTCATAATTCCCAAATTTCAGCCACATCCAAATCAAGCAACCCTACATTTGAGCCCATCTTTTCAATTTCAAAATAGATCAACAAAAAGAAAGGTAGAAAAGAGAGAAGAGAGTTAGAGAAAAGCCGCCATTGCATCACCATCGTTACAGCTGCTGCGACATTCCACCACCACCCTTATTTTTGTGTTGCGAAAGATTTACGTCGTTAACCTTACTGCTCTTCTTCCTTGAAGCTCCTTGAAGCAGAAAATAAAACGTGAAGTGAAGAAAAAAGGAAAAAAATATCTCATGGAAAATTACAGTTAGCTATCCCATAGTTTTATAGTATTTTTAGTTTGGTCTCCAATGTTTTCTTAAATTTCAAAATAGCCCCTAAAATTTTACATATCAGTCCATATAGTTTCATTTTCTTTCATTTCAGCCCCTTAAGTTTTAACAGTTTCAGTTCAGCCCCTGTTTTTTACATTTATAACACTTAAGTCCCTAGGGAAGAAAAAAATAGAAATGAGTAGTCTATATTTGTATTCACAGGAACCATGGTTAATGCTGGAGAGATCAACGCCAAGCTTAATAATTATATGTTACAACAAGATGAGCGTCTCAAAAGGATTGAAGACTCAATCACAACACTTACTGCAAATGTTCAGGCCTCTATTACAGCACTTACAGTAAAAGTTGATGAACTCACGGAACGCGTAGATAAGGGACACGAAGATGCTCTTAAAAATTTTGAAGACCCCATTCCGAATCTTAATCATCTGAGACTACAACAACATGACCCTAATCCACGAGTTAATGCTCCAGATCCTAGGATGAATACAGTCTATAGAGTAAAACTAGATGTTGGAGATTTCAACGACGATAATGGTCTCGAGACATTTTTTGATTGGATTCATAGTTTGGAGAGCTTCTTTCGTTGGTATGTATTATCCGATGAAAGGAAACTCTTCTTTGCTGAAGCAAAGTTGAAAGGAACAGCTCGAATTTGGTCAGCGAAATTTGTATACAGCTGCGAGACGATGGGAAGATATGAAAGCTGCATTGACCCGACGTTTTGTACCTTCGAATTATAAGCAACGAGCATATTTGCAGTTAACTGAGCTAGTACAAGGAAGTAAGTCTGTAGCTGAATACACGTCAATGTTCTACAGTTTGGTTACACGGTCTGAATTTTCTTGGGTTGAAGAAGTTTTAATCTCAATGTGCCGTCGAGGATTGAATCTAGAGATTGCAAGTGATGTAGCTACATGTAAACTTTTGCTTTTGGATGATGTTCAAATTACCACCCAAATAGAGGATAATTTGAAAAAAAAATTATGTTAGGCCTCCAATACAAGTCCAAACTCGGAGGGAGCGTACTTTTGTAGAGTCTATTTTAAATAGGCAAATGGAAAGATCGTCGACAAACCCTTCAGCTACTAGAAAGCCTAATCGTACCCTAAGTTCTTTTAATGCTAGCAACAACAATTCATCTAGGTGCTATAACTGTCGTGGTTTTGGTCACATGTCTTTCGAGTGTCCTTCTCCAAAGGTGAATGTTGCCTCTTCTCCCTCTAGGCAACTCGCTATTGTTGACAAAGCGTGCGAAAAAATTGACTTAAACGAAGAGGTTTGCAAGCCGATAGACGACAAGTATGAGCCCGATGAACAAGATTTAGAAGCTGAGGCTCATTTGGAAGGATATTTAGGTGTTTTTCGACCTTTACTTGTTGTCCAGAAACATAAGGATGATCCTAAAATCCATTGTGGACGAATTTTTCAAACGAGAGTCAAATGTGCAGGACAGGTGTGCTCTCTTGTGATTGATACTGAGAGTTGAACGGATGTTATTTCTGAGGAAGCAGTTAAGAAACTTGGATTAAAAGTTGAGCCTCACCCGGAGCCGTATGATGTTGCATGGATTACCAATACTAAGTTGCGGGTTACCCAAAGGTGTATTGTTACATTTTCCGTTGGCAAACTTAAGGATATCGCTGTGTGATGCTATACCCCTTAAAGTTTGTCACATTATCTTGGGACGTAAATGGCTATGGGATCGTCATGTGCAACATGATGCTCGTGCTAATAACTATTTGATTATCAAGGACAATACCAAATTCACTCTTACTTGCGCTCCTGACATGCCAAATTTAAAGCTTGCAAAGACTTCCTTGGTGGTCCGACGTGATTATTCTTGTGTTGATTATTCAGAGTCGAGTTTTTTTCAGCGGAGGAGAAATAATGTAAGACGAGCCCGCGAAAGTTGGGTGGAACAGTATAAGAGACTTTGGAAACCTATAAAATAGAAGTTGTATTTTAATTAGTTTGTTTTATTTGTAATTATCTTATTAGAGTTCAAGTTAGGTTAGGAAAGTTGTGTAAGAGTGTTATAAATAGTGATGTACTTCATTATTTTGATACATAGAATGATTAATTGATTGAGTTTTGCGTGAGAATTATCTGTGTGATATTAATCCTTTGTCCCAAATCCCCCGTCCCCATCAATTTTGTTTGTTTCATGTCATTACTCTGCAATTAACAGTTAGCATCCCAATTAATTAACTAATCGTTGGCATCTCAACTCTACAATTAACCGCTGACATCCCAACTCTGCAATTAATCGTTGTTGCAATGTTAGTTGGCATCTTTAATAATAAAAAAAATTGTAAAAATGTTGTTGCCATGACTTGAACCTAAGTCCTTAACATTACAACTCCTTTCTCTTAACCAACTAAATCATTTCATTTGTTGGCTATATGAATAACATATAATATATTTACTATATATTTTTTACATTTGAAAATATCCAACAATTATCCCATATTTTCATAATCTTGCAATCATTTTCCTTTGACATTCTTCTTTCTCTTAATAGATATAACATAAATAAGAGGTGTCTTTCGACTTGAACCTTTACATAATCTACATCACAAAATATCCAAATTCTTAGTAGCATTAGCTTTGAATTAAGAAATCTTAAAGTGATATTTTGCTCAATAGACATATACTAATATAGAAATAGTACATTTATTTTGGAACATCCAAAAAAAGAAATTAGAACATTTAATATGGGATAGAGTGAGTAGTATTTTACAAGATAAAAATGACCTTACATGGCACGTGAAGTTAATTATGTGGTATAGGATTAGTTTTATGTAGGTCAAGGCTCAAGTAAGTAACCTACTTTTTAGTAGTATAAATAGGAATGAGAATGATTGTATTGGTAACCAAATTTAGATGAAATAGGAAGCATTCTCCCTTAATCCACTTCCTCACCCCATTCTCTTCTCTTTGCTGCCCCTTCTCCTCCCAACTCTCATTCTGAACACCCTTTCTTTGACCTTAATTCTGAGTTAGGTTCACTGTTTTGATCCTAACACTACCCATATAAAAGATTTACAATGATGTTTTGCATTTATAAACTGGTACCCATGTAGCCAATGCAGTGACTCGCAAGTTGAAGAGAATATCTAAGTAGTATATAAGGGAATTGTCATTTTAAGTTGAAGTAAAAAAGAATAGTTTTGCTCGTAAATCTTAAATGGTTTTACAGATTGAAAGTACACTGAGAGATCTCTTTGCATATAACGGTAAAGTCACGAGTTATGAGTGGAGGTCTGTTGATTGGGGCCTGACCTTCATTTTCTTTGTCTTTCAAATAAATATTCTGAACCCATCTTCTAACAAAGTCAAGGTTGCTTACTTTTCCTAATTGCTTTTGCCTTTAACCAAAAACAAAAAGTTGGTTAAATTTAACCCTAACCCTATAAAATAAAAGAAAGATAAATTTGGGTGTCAGTATGCAACAAACACATATATGGCAACAAATGTGGTAATGTCATCAAATATGTTGCATAAGCAAGTTAAATATGAACTTTACTACTTATTCTATGCCCATGTCGTGAATGCACATTATAGGCACCAGTAACAATATGTAACCTAAGCTTTTACTTTCTACTACATCTGATACGCATTTCTAATGACAGGATATGTAAAAGTCCCTAGAATACAATATTTTTAAAATTCTTTCATAGTTCTGTTTATTGGCTGAATAAAGTATGTAGTTTTATAGGTTAGTGCATAAAACTCATCTTTAAATGGCTTCAATTTCAATTCAGGTCCCAAATACAATTTAATACCAAGATCTAAAAGAATTGTATGAAGTACCAGAGGGGATATAGAAACATAAGATAGGTTGGAAACTGCAGAACAGACAGCATCGAGTTCGTCGCGTGTGCTACAGCACACCACCATTGGCAGACACGGCCGGCGGCAAGCCATGCCCAATAGTTCCACCAATGTTTCCTGCTAATTCAGTTTTCTTAGTCACAAACATTACTAACTGGAGACTAATTCCAATTCACCCAATTAAGCATAAAATTCATTGAAGAGACATATAGATACCATCTTAAATTGAAGCCTGTCGACGGCAAGATAAAAGTGGCGTTGTGGACTGCAACATGGTAACATTAATTAGCAACTGTCAACCCCTCTCAGAACTAGCAGATTATAGGGTAATACAGTACCTGAAATTAGAAGGCGAGAGAGAAGGAGAATTAGGTGGAGAGGCTTCATTTGCATAATCCATAACGATCTTCGAAAGCCCCTTTCTCCCCGTCTCTGAAAATCCAAACGCCCTACCAGTCAAAGGTTGCTTTGCAACCACGCGTCAACAATCACAACTAATAAAGCCGGGAAAACCCTAGCTTCATCCGGTAATCTCATACCCCATTATTGACCCCCCCAAGGGCCAAACCCACAAGTCTTCTTTGAGGAGTGTTTTAATTTTATTACTTTTGTAAGGGAGATATTTCCAAAACTATACCACTCATTTTAATTTTCTTTATAAAAATATCAATCAATTTTTTAATTATAAATGTGTCTTTATGTTGAAGATCATTATATTTTTTGTTTCTCAAACTTTCAATAGTATAGATTCTGATTGTTTTTATCGGTGTTACTTTTTTAAATTAAAATTTTATGTCAATAGTACATGCACCATTGATAGTTGCATTTTTAAAATTACAATTATTAATAATAAATTTATGTTTTGGAATGTACTCTTAATATTAATTAAAAATTATATAATAATGATGGGAGGCTAATGACAAGTTAAGAATATCACACTATTTTATAGTCATATAGTTAAAATATATCTTCTTCTTTTAATTTTTTACAGTAGAATAAAAAAAGAAAATATATATTTAATTTTGCAAAGAATGGAATAATATTCTCCTTTTGTTTTTATTAGCATTTATTTCACCTTTAGTTTCCCCCCACTCAATGAAATATTATTACAAGGAAAATCATATATATTGGGCAAAAATACCTTTGTAGTCCTTGTACTCTTACTTTAATTCCAATTTAATTCTTGTATAATTTTTTTTGCATACAATTTTGTAAATGACTGATGTGATCCTTGAGAGGTAATGATGTGGAATAAGAAAGAAAAGTCATGTACTCGTGTTGGATTTCTCATTTCTCATCTAACAACGTCGCAAATGAAGGGTTTTTATGTCATTGAACATTGAATATAACTTTAAAAAATTCATAGTTTTTCCCTTTTTCTATTTTTCTGTAATATAGAAAAAACCCATACTCTTCCCTTGTAGTCGTCCGCGTTTCTTCTTAAACTCAATAAAAAAATCAACACAACCCAAATCCTAAATCATGGTTGTTAACCACAAGAAAAATCTCAGTCTTTCGATCACCACCACCACCACTACCCATCATGCAATCCTTATACACAGTCGTACAAATTTATAGGGGAATTTTTTTTTCCCAAATCACATACCCACCTCGTTTTTGAACAAATATATATGAAGCAAAATTTCCAGACCCACAAAGACCTGATTTCGCTGTGGCTAAAAGGGAAAATCGGAGACCATGTGTTTCATCGTCGTTTGGAGAAAAGAACAGAAGAAACATCTAATTCCTTTATGCATGCTCCATTTGGCTCCGAGGATATAACTTAGTTGGTTGAGCTCTGTCATGCCCCAAATCCATGCACTTGCTACAACGGACCTTATATTGACTAACAATATACTTGGTAAAAACTTGATTTATTAAAAACTTTGCATCGTATATTTTATTCGAGAATCGTATATTTTATAATTTATTATTACATCACAAAGTTATATAAATTATGACTCATAATTCAACACTAACTCCTTCTTTATTTATCTATCTCTCAGTATTAACAACTATGCAGTTCTCAGGAAAGATGAGATTTTCCGTTAAAACGATGTTCAATTAAACAATCCCTTTCCTCGTGAGAACTTTCTAGACATTGTCAATAATGTTAATCTATCATAGTTAAATGACTTCAAAATCTATTAACTTAAATGTAATACATTTCTATAAAAATCATTTAATATCATTGATATAAGAATATTATAATACCCATTTTTTTAATTCTGTTTCCTAAAGTCATTACAACTTTACATCACATAGGAAGATAATAATAAAATGCATTTCTTCTTTAACATTTTTTTTATTGTCAAACTTTTCTGGTAATACTTACTTGACTGCAAATTTATAAGAATATTTGCAAGAATGAGCAATTAGTTGCTCAGTAAATCTAACATATATACGTATGTGAAAAGAATCATATTCTCAAAATATATATAAGAAAAACACAACACAAGTTTTCAGCAATTATCAATATAATGAATTGAGTGGTTCCCAACCCAAGAACTAATGAATTAGTTTCCCGTCTCATCAACACTGTTACAAATGTATCAACAATGTGTACCGCTTCTACGATATGTCAACACTGCAACAAATGTTTCTTCAGTGAGCTAGATTGGTTTCCCGCCCATACAAGGGTTGTTCAACGATCAATTACTAACATGCCAACAGTTAAAAAGTACGTTATTGCATATAACAATTATGAAACACTTACACGAGGTGTAATATAAACAAGATTTGCTTACTTAAAACATGTTTATTGTACGAAGTGCAAAAGATATGAATACTTGCAAGTACGTAATTTGAATGAGTGTTATAAACTTGCCTAATTCTATTTCTTACGATTTACACTAATTTTGTGTTCCTCGCTCAACCTCTTGGAGTGGTAGCTCTACAACTTTCGATCCTCCAAGGCTTTTCTTTCCTTCTCTCTTGTGATTTTTACCCTCAAGCTTCTTTTAAATTGGTAAGAAATAATGAATGGTTTGCTTCCTATTTATAGGTATCCAAGACCTAAGGCAAAATAGTCATTGAGCAAAATATCTTCCAAGCTCGCCAATGAAAATATCTACCAAGCTCGTCACTAAAAATATTTCCAAGTTCATCAATGAAAATATCTTCCAAGCTCGTCAATGAAAATAGTTACCAAACTCGTCAATGAAAATATATACTCCGTATCATACTTTATATTATACCCGTATTATACTCGAATAATCATTTCTTAGCTATTCTATTCAATAAAATTAGGTTTTAAACCTTAACCTTTATTTAATCTTTTAAAATCGTAATTTCAAGCTTTAATAATATTCGAGATATTACATTCACCCCTACTTATAAGAATTTCGTACTCGAAATTATAGTATAATTACATCTCCAACATTCTTTGTAAGACCCCAAATTTTATGAATAAAGATTTAATTTTCTCGAAATATTTTTTTGAATATTATGGTGTGTATTTGAGATAGCGTTATAGTTGTGGGTAGTATTTATAAATTTTACAAAGTATGCAAGTTGTTATATAATATTCGTTTGGTCGGGGAATATTCTTTTTATCGAAAAATATCTGTATGACGGCACAATCATTGATGGACCCCACAACGAAAGTATTATCGTAGTGATAAAATGACAAAATTATCATTTTATAAAAATAACGGCGAAAGTGTTACCGTTAAAACTGTTGAACTACTCGGTAGTAAAAGTACAGTAATACGCGTGGTTGCATAGTAGCACACGGTATTGATTATTGATGCTTACGTGAGAAGTCACTCAGTTATATTCAATTATTGTTACAGTAATTGATGCAGCATATCTCTCATATTATTGATTCAATTATTGTCACAGTATCATCTGCATAATATGTTATATTTGAGACGACAAAGTTATTCATATTATTATTTGTAATATTGACAATGTCTAGAAGTTCTGTCAAGGAGAGGTTAGATAATCTAATTGCGCGCCAATAGGGAGAAATCCTTATCAGAAAGCCCCCTCTTTCCTGGGAACAACCTGGTTGTTAAAAATTGTGAGTTATAATATTAATGATGAATAAGTTCGTGTTGATTAAAGATGAAATTGATAGTTTCATTGTGTGAAAATTATTAGTGTTAGTGGAAATCGACATTTATTTCAATATTAATTGATGTCTGGAAGTTATATTGATCAATCGGGTAATTCACCGGATAAATGAGCAATTAAATGCTATTAATTCACATGCTTATAACTATGTGTTCACATGTGTGTACTATTGATTCACATTCTTGTACTATTAGGGGAGGTGGTGCAAGATTGATAATACTTGCATGACTAAGTTAAAAATGGAGGTATAGTTGAAGGTACTATACTGTAATTAGTTTTTTCACATGATTATACTATTGAGTCACATGAATGAACTATTAATTCACATGATTTACTATTAGGGGAGGTGGTTCAAGTTTAATAATACTTGCAGGACTAAATTAAAAATAAAGAAAAAAGAGGAAGGTATTATACTGTAATATTTCGAGTCCTAAAACGTGTAATTATCAAAACTATATTTTCCTATAAATAGAAGCTCATTCCTTCATTATTTTTCACCAATTCACTAAGTCTCACATGAGCAATTATTATAGAGAAATTATAGAGAAAAAGAAGAAGAGAAGTCTGCTACCTCACTATTCTAGTTTTCTTCTAAGGTAAGGGGTATTATTTCTTTCGTATTCATGAAGAGAGCTTCTGTTATTTTATTTTTTATTATTATGTTAGAATAACCTGTCTATGCGAAGTATCGCTTACATGGTAAAATTCTTCTGTTATTCCATTCTTTATTATTCTGTTGGAATATCTTGTCTGTGCGGATTACGCATGACCTGGTTCCATTCTTTATTATTCTGTTGGAATATCCTGTCTGTGCGTATTACGTATGACCTAGTTCCATTATTTATTATTCTGTTGGGAATAACCTGTCTGTGCGGTCTATCGTATGCCTGGTGAATTCTTCTGTTATTCCATTCTTTATTATTCTGTTGGGAATAACCTGTCTGTGTGGTCTATCACATGCCTGGTGAATTCTTTTATTATTCCATTCTTTATTATTCTGTTGGAAATGATCTGTCTACGTGGATTACCGCATGACGGATGAAAATTCATTTACACTTTCGTATATTCTATTATGCTCGTATGAGATATCATTTCTTTTGTACTCGTCATGGAATATTATTTTCTTTGGTATTTTTCTTTTACGAGTTACTATTCACGGGTTACTATTCACCCAGTTACTATTCACTCTAGTGTGACGCCCCCTAAATTAGGTATACATCACCCATCTTGGATCGCCACTTACATGGTACAGAAAACAATTACAACTTACTAATACAACTGTCGTGTACAATACGACAAAACATAAATTGTGAGTTTGAATACAAATATTATCTTCTAGAGAGTATTCATACTCAAAAGGAGTCCTCATTACCTTTATTAACACACTATTACATAGAATAGTGAGGACTACTAAGTAATACTATCATTCGAACCATCACTCCGTTCCCCGACTTGCCCCAGCTACGTTCTCATTTCCTGAAGAGAACAGTGAAAGAAAGGGTGAGCTCAACTAGCCCAGTAAGAAATATTATGACTAAGATAATGCAGAATAAATTATCATTAGCCTTCAACAATGTTAAACTGATAAAATATAATAGACATCAACTTTAACTGCAGTGGAACAAGCAATCCATTAAAAGAGTCAAGTAGAAAATAAACTCTACTATCTTTTATGATTTAAAAGATTTTTCAACACTATTATCGCTGTGACTCAGCTTAATAAAATAATCCACATCATCGAATCACCCCTGCACTACGGCCAAGGATATTCGTGTATTCATTAATGGTCATGATCATGCCAACAACTGTTCATCAATGCACTACGGGCCAATGATGACTTTTACCACATCATTTGTAACATTACGGTCATGATTATACCGAATAATCCCTGGTCATAATCATACCAAGTCCATCTATGCACTACATGCCACAGATGACTTTCAACATTTTATAAACATGAGGATGATGACAATGATATAAGAATTCAATAAAACAAGTTCAAGAATTAATTTATCCAAGAATTAATAACGTCCAAATTGTCAACATGATACTGCTTTGTGGAGTAAAATTCAAGAATGCTTAGAAGAATATTTTCATAAAAAGATACTGGATGAAACGCAATTATCAAGGATATTCCACAAATTTCATGGAGTATAGAAGTCAAAACTTAATCAACTGAGTATAATAAAGAATGGAATAACAAAAGAAATCACCATGCATGCGATAGACCGCACATACAGGTTATTCCAACAGAATAATAAATAATGGAACCAGGTCCGGCGTAAACGCACAGACAGGATATTCCGACAGAATAATAAATAATGGAACCAGGTCCGACGTAAACGCACAGACATGATATTCTGACAGAATAATAAATAATGGAACCAGGTCCGGCGTAAACGCACAGACAGGATATTCCGACAGAATAATAAATAATGGAACCAGGTCCGGTGTAAAACACACAGACAGGATGTTCCAACAGAATAATAATATAAACGGAACCAGGTCCGGTGTAAAACACACAGACAGGATGTTCCAACAGAATAATAGAAGAATGTCACCAAGTATAGGGTAGACTGCGTATACAGGTTATTCCAACAGAATAATAAGAAATGGAATAACAACAGTTCTCTTCATGAATAACACCCCTTACCGTAAAAGAACTGGATATAAGAGTAGTGAAGTAGCAGAAAATTTTTCTTCTATCTCTATATAGTCTCTCTCTATAGTTTCTCTCTCTAGAGTTCAGTGAATTCGTAAGAAAATAATGAAGGAATGAGCTTCTATTTATAGGAAAATGGAATGCATAGTAACTAATCCATGAACGGTCCAGATTGATTACTTTAATCTGACGGTCCATATTTAAAGAAAAATCTTTTAAATAAAATATAATATATTCTATTTATAGAATAACTTTAATAAAGTATTCTGTTTTATATAAAAAGATGTTTCTGTTTTATTACGTTAATAATACGAATAAAACAAAACGTCATTATCGCTAAATAATTCATATTATTAACTGACAATAATGGAATCAAACTGAGTGACTTCTCACATAAGCATTAATAATTAATACCGTGTGCTACTATGCAACCACACGTATTACTGTACTTTTACTACCGAGTAGTTCAACAGTATCAACGGTAAAACTTCCGCCGTTATTTTCATAAAGTATTTTTGTCGTTTTCTCAATCCGACAATAATTCCGTTGTGGGGTCCACCAATAATTGTACCGTCGTACGGATATTCCCCGACAAAAAGAATATTCTTCGACCAATCGAATATAATATGACAACTTGCATACTTTGCAAAATTTATAAATACTACCCATAACTATTATATCAAATCCACACAATAATATAAAAAAAATTATTTCGAGAAAAATTAAATATTTATTCATAAAATCTGGGGTTTCACAATCTCCCCTCCTTATGGAATTTCGCCCTCGAAATTTACGTACTTACTTGGTATGCCGAACATCGAAATTTACGTACGTACTTGGTATGCCGAACATGTGAGGATACCTTGACTTCACTTCAAATTCTAACTCTTGAGGTATAACCTTTAAGCATCGAATATGATCATTCTTATCCAAGATGTTAACACGTATCTCCTCATACGTTAAATCTTTCGCTATTTCGTCCGGTTCTAAATTAATAATGCGGTTCGGGTCATCCACATATTTACGTAACATCGATACGAAAAAAAAAATGTTCTGAACACGCAACATACTTGGCGGTAAAACGAGTCTATAGGCCACAGTTCCTACTTCATCGAGGATTTCAAATGGGCCAATTAAATCGAGAGTTGAGATTTCCTCTCTTCGTCGATTCTTGCTTCTAGAATAACGCCCTCTTGAACCTTCTTCTTCACATTTATCAGCTCTTAGTATGTAGCTTGAGCGGCTTTAACTTTATCGATTAAAGTCGATTTTAATCGTATATTCGTTATCTTCACGTCGGTTCGAATATTCGCACTTGTAACCGTATACGATCTTCTACACAACGCGTCAGCTACCACGTTCACTTTTTCACGATGTTATTGAATGGTACGATCGTAATCTTCAACAGCTCGAGCCAACGTCTTTGGCGCATAATACGTTCGTTTTAATTGAAGAAATATTTGAGGGTTTAAGAAATGGGTTTTGTACTGGGGTCAATACAAAATTCAATTTTACGCTCTGGGGTAGGCTAAGAAGTCTTCAAGAATACGTCAAGAAATTTATTAACAATAGAAATATCGTTCAAAACTGTGACCCTCATCCAAGACTTGGATAACACTTCACATTGATACCTATCAACTTGCCATCGTCATTTACAACGTCTCCTACGGAAAGTCTAGCTTTGGTGCATTCCACACCAGGAAGTCAACAACGAAAGGAACGGGAATTTTTACTTATGGCTTGATATGACAATGATTGACTTTAGTGGTTTGGTTACTTTGAATTTGCATAACAGATTGGTTAGGAATATGAAAGCTAACAACTTTACGAAAAACATGATGAGCAGTTAACCAATCGTTTCTAAAAATCACATCAATGCAAGTATTTTCAAAGAGATAAGATCAACAGGTAACGTGAAAGTATTGATTTGAACAAGATTTATAAATAGTGGAGGTAACAAAGGTTTCTCCCAATGGAATTTCAACAGAGAAATCAAAGTCTAACTTCTCCGGAGTTAAGTTCAAATATTGAACACAACTAGGTGAAATAAAAGAGTGAGTAGAACCGGTATCTAACACGGTATAGACTTCGCAAGAGTTTATGATTAGCTTACCTGCGATAACTTCATTTGGGTTCCTCACTTGTTAGAAAGTCATGACAACCGCTCTCCCTTGAACTACCCGGCTTTGACTTGTCTGGGGTAGCATTTGGTGTCATTACTATCGTTGGAATTGACTTTAATATAGGGCATATTCCACCCTCAACTGCTTCATCGTACTCCTGCTTCATGATCTGAATCATCAATCTTCGATCCATATCGAGTTCAGATTGACCGCTCTGTACAGGGTAATTCAAAACTCGATGTTGGGTTCTCCCAATTGCTGTCCAAAAAGAGAAATGTATATCATCTATTTTAGCCTTTTTGGATCGGACGTCTCTTTCTACAATATCAACACGTCGTGCAGCTTTTACCCACGCATCCTTCATTCTCACTCGTTCAGTTGTTTCTTCTTTCAGCTGATCCTTGATATTTGAATTCTCATATTCCAACTTTAATATCTTACACTCTGCCAAAGCGTGATTTTGTTCGAGCAACACATATCGGGTAACACAATTTTGAATCGTTACATCTCTTTGCTCCACGACCGCCTGTCGTTCTTCAGCCTGCTCTTCTAACTCATGAACACGATTTTGTAATTCTAAGTTTTGATCATAGATTTCTTCTAACCAATTCTCCTCAGGTTCCTCTTCTTCCTCTTCTTCCTCACTCTCAGATGCTACCTCTGCCACTAACTCGGGTGCAACTATTAGTTCTTCACTTACCACGTAGATATCTCTAATTTCTTCTTCGCCTGATATTACATTATCCTGGTTGGTGATTAGAGGTGCCACGGTCTCATTCACTCCATTGTTGACATTTTCAGCTGCCATTTTTAAATACTGCCACAAAACAAAAGTTAATTAACATATAACATATTATCCATATACTTTGACCGACCAATTAAATACCAAATAAACTTAGGTAGGTCATACTAGCGAAGGAATTCTCCGTCTCTCCCCTCCTAGTTCTATTCTCACATCCTAGCCAGGGATCATATCCCTAAGCTCTGATACCAACTGTGACGCCCCCAAAATTAGGTATACATCACCCATCTTGGGTCACCACTTACATGGTACAGAAAACAATTACAACTTACTAATACAACTGTCGTGTACAATACGACAAAACATAAACTGTGAGTTTGAATACAAATATTATCTTCTAGAGAGTATTCATACTCAAAAGTAGTCCTCATTACATTTATTAACACACTATTACATAGAATAGTGAGGACTACTAAGTAATACTATCATTCGAACCATCACTCCGTTCCCCGACTTGCCCCAGCTACGTTCTCATTTCCTGAAGAGAACAGTGAAAGAAAGGGTGAGCTCAACTAGCCCAGTAAGAAATATTATGACTAAGATAATGCAGAATAAATTATCATTAGCCTTCAACAATGTTAAACTGATAAAATATAATAGGCATCAACTTTAACTGCAGTGGAACAAGCAATCCATTAAAAGAGTCAAGTAGAAAATAAACTCTACTATCTTTTATGATTTAAAAGGTTTTTCAACACTGTTATCGCTGTGACTCAGCTTAATAAAATAATCCACATCATCGAATCACCCCTGCACTACGGCCAAGGATATTCGTGTATTTATTAATGGTCATGATCATGCCAACAACTGTTCATCAATGCACTACGGGCCAATGATGACTTTTACCACATCATTTGTAACATTACGGTCATGATTATACCGAATAATCCCTGGTCATAATCATACCAAGTCCATCTATGCACTACATGCCACAGATGACTTTCAACATTTTATAAACATGAGGATGATGACAATGATATAAGAATTCAATAAAACAAGTTCAAGAATTAATTTATCCAAGAATTAATAACGTCCAAATTGTCAACATGATACTGCTTTGTGGAGTAAAATTCAAGAATGCTTAGAAGAATATTTTCATAAAAAGATACTGGATGAAACGCAATTATCAAGGATATTCCACAAATTTCATGGAGTATAGAAGTCAAAACTTAATCAACTGAGTATAATAAAGAATGGAATAACAAAAGAAATCACCATGCATGCGATAGACCGCACATACAGGTTATTCCAACAGAATAATAAATAATGGAACCAGGTCCGGCGTAAACGCACAGACAGGATATTCCGACAGAATAATAAATAATGGAACCAGGTCCGACGTAAACGCACAGACATGATATTCTGACAGAATAATAAATAATGGAACCAGGTCCGGCGTAAACGCACAGACAGGATATTCCGACAGAATAATAAATAATGGAACCAGGTCCGGTGTAAAACACACAGACAGGATGTTCCAACAGAATAATAATATAAACGGAACCAGGTCCGGTGTAAAACACACAGACAGGATGTTCCAACAGAATAATAGAAGAATGTCACCAAGTATAGGGTAGACTGCGTATACAGGTTATTCCAACAGAATAATAAGAAATGGAATAACAACAGTTCTCTTCATGAATAACACCCCTTACCGTAAAAGAACTGGATATAAGAGTAGTGAAGTAGCAGAAAATTTTTCTTCTATCTCTATATAGTCTCTCTCTATAGTTTCTCTCTCTAGAGTTCAGTGAATTCGTAAGAAAATAATGAAGGAATGAGCTTCTATTTATAGGAAAATGGAATGCATAGTAACTAATCCATGAACGGTCCAGATTGATTACTTTAATCTGACGGTCCATATTTAAAGAAAAATCTTTTAAATAAAATATAATATATTCTATTTATAGAATAACTTTAATAAAGTATTCTGTTTTATATAAAAAGATGTTTCTGTTTTATTACGTTAATAATACGAATAAAACAAAACGTCATTATCGCTAAATAATTCATATTATTAACTGACAATAATGGAATCAAACTGAGTGACTTCTCACATAAGCATTAATAATTAATACCGTGTGCTACTATGCAACCACACGTATTACTGTACTTTTACTACCGAGTAGTTCAACAGTATCAACGGTAAAACTTCCGCCGTTATTTTCATAAAGTATTTTTGTCGTTTTCTCAATTCGACAATAATTCCGTTGTGGGGTCCACCAATAATTGTACCGTCGTACGGATATTCCCCGACAAAAAGAATATTTTCTGACCAATCGAATATAATATGACAACTTGCATACTTTGCAAAATTTATAAATACTACCCATAACTATTATATCAAATCCACACAATAATATAAAAAAAATTATTTCGAGAAAAATTAAATATTTATTCATAAAATCTGGGGTTTCACATCTAGTATCATTCACTCGGGTATTCATGACACTTTTCGTGTCGGAGTACTATTCACGAGTTACTATTCACGTATTACTATTCATCCAAATTACTATTCACCTGAATATTATTCACTCGGGTATTTGGTGTACTTTTCATGTCGGGGTACTATTCACGAGGTACTATTCCCGAAGTACTATTCACGGAGTACTATTCACGGGGTACTATTTATCCAAAAAATATATTTCTTTTCTGTCCAAATTATTTTTGGTACATAAATATTATTCTTGAATTTTACTCTACAAAGCAGTATCATGTTGACAATTTGGACGTTATTGATTTCTAGATAAATTAAACTATAAATCTTTAAAATTTATCATTGAACTTATTTTATTGAATTATTATGTAATTGTCATTATCCTCATGTTTATATTGTGATGAAAGTCATCTTTGGTTTACGTGCAGAGATGGACTTGGTATGATTATGACCAGGGATTATTCGTTATAATCTTGACCGTAATGTGACGAATGATGTGGTGAAAGTCATCATTGGCCTGTAGTTCGTTGATGGACAGTTGTTGGTATGATTATGACTAAGGATTATTCGGTATAATCATGACCATTGATGATTACATGAATATCCTTGGCTGTGGTGCAGGGATGATTTGGTTTTATTTATTAAGCTGAGTCTCAGCGATAAAGTTGATGAAAAACTTTTTAAATCATAGAAGATAGTAGATTTTATGGTCTACTTGACTCTTCTAATGGATTGCTTATTTTCGCTGCAGTTGTTGATCTAAAACTTGTTGTCTATTGTATTCTATCAGTTGTTATACTGTTGAAGGCTAAGGATAATTTATTATGCATTATCTTAGTCATAATATTTCTTACTGGGCTAGTTGAGCTCACCCTTTCTTTCATTGTTCTCTTCAGAAAATGAGAATATAGCTGTGACGAGTCGAGAAATAGAGTGATGATCCAGTATAAATGGCTTTAGTAGTCCTCACTATTCTATGGAATAAGTGTGATAATAATTGTAATGAGGACTCCATTGAGTGTGGATATCGTTTAGAAGGAAATATTCTTGTTTAAACTCTCAGCTATGTTTTGTCGTATTGTACACGACAGTTGTATAATTAAGTTTGTATTTGATTTATGTACCATGTATCTGGCGACTCAAGATGGGTGATGTATACCTGTTTTGGGGGCGTCTCAGTTGGTATCAAAGGTTAGGGATATAATCCCTGGCTGAGATGTGAGACAAGAACTAGGAAGGGAGAGATGAGAAATTCCTTCGCTAGTATGACCTACCTAAGTTTATTTGGTATTTAATATGTTGGTCAGAGTATAATGATAATATGTGATATGTCAATTAACTCTTGTTTTATGACAGTATTTAAGAATGACATATAAAAATTTTGAGATGTACAATGGAGCAAAACAATATGACCGAGTCGCAATACGAGGCTAAATTTGCAGAGTTATCCCGGTTTGCATTCCATTTGGTCGATAATGAGGAGCGAATAACGCGAATATTTCTAAGAGGTTTGAAACCCGATATACATCAATACCTCATTTTTCACAAACTTTGTTTATATTCAGATGTTTTGAATAGGGCTCAGTTATTGGAGCGCGATAATGAGTCAGAACAACCAAAAGGTAATGACCAGCAACACGATAATAATCGTACTGGTGGCAACGGCCATCGGAACAGTGATAACCATCGTGGGGGAAATTATCATGGCCAAGATAATAGGAGTGAAAATTTAAAAAAGAGAAGGTTCAACAACGATGGAAAGACAGCAGCACCAACACCCGTTTTCAAGGAAGGAGAACGACCACCAATTGTATGCTTCAAATGCGGAGGGGAGGGACATATCAGTCCAAACGACACGATGCAGTCCAAAGCATGTTACAATTATGGAAAAGAAGGTCACCTAGCCCGATTTTGTCGTGCACCAAAGTCAAGTCCAGCTGGGACGGTGGAACTAAAGGCGGATACGGACAAAACAAAGTCGTTGGTTTTAGGAAGAGCGTTTTTCGTGACTTCTCAAAAAGCTAGTAACCCGAACGAAGTTAGCACGGGTTAGTTAATTATAAATTCTTGCGAAGTTTATACCTTATTAGATACCGGTTCTACCCATTCTTTTATCTCTCTTGTTTGTGCTCAACGTTTAAATTTGACCCAGAGAGGTTAAACTTTGACTTATTGGTTGAAACTCCGTTAGAAGAAACCTTCGTTACCTCTACTATTTATAAATCTTATTTGATTCAAATCGACACTTTCACGTTACCTGTCGATCTTATATCTTTGAAAATACTTGCCCTTGATGTGATTTTAGGAATCGATTGGTTAACTACTCATCATGCCAAAATTGATTATTTTCGTAAGGTTGTTAGCTTTCATATTCCTAACCAACCTGTTATGGGAATTCAAGCAACCAAACCACTAAAGTCAATCACTGTTATATTAAGTCATAAGTAAAGAGCCCTGAGCCTTTCGCTGGTGACTTCCTTGTGTGGAATGCACCGAAGCTGAACTTTCCGCAGGGGACGTTGTGAATAACGATGACAAGTTGATAAGTATCAATGTGACGTGTTATCCAAGTCTTGGATGAGAGTCACATTTTTGAATGATATTTCTATCGTTAATAAATTTCCTGACGTATTCTTGAAGACTTCCTGGCCTACCCTCAGTGTAAGACCCCAACTTTTATAAATAAAGATGAATTTTCTATAAATATTATTTTTGAATATTATGGAGTTAATTTGATATAATGTTATAGTTGTGGGTAATATTTATAAATTTTGCAAATTACGCAAGTTGTTATATAATATTCGATTGGTCGGGGAATATTCGTTTTAATAGGGAATATTCGTACAACGGCACAATCATTGGTGGACCCCACAACGAAATTATTGTCGGATTGAGAAAACGACAAAAATATTTTATTAAAAATAACGGCGGAAGTTTTACTATTGATACTGTTGAACTACTCGGTAGTAAAAGTACAGTAATACGTGTGGTTGCATAGTAACACACGGTATTGATTATTAATGCTTATGTGAGAAGTCACTCAGTTTGATTCAATTATTGTCAATTAATAATATGAATTATTTAGCGATAATGACGTTTTGTTTTATTCGTATTATTAGCATAATAAAACAGAAACATCTTTTTATATAAAACAAAATACTTTATTAAAGTTATTCTATAAATAGAATATATTATATTTTATTTAAAAGATTTTTCTTTAAATATGGACCGTCAGATTAAAGTAATCAATCTGGACCGTTCATGGATTAGTTACTATGCATTCTATTTTTCTATAAATAGCAGCTCATTCTTTCATTATTTCTTACGAATTCACTGAACTCTAGAGAGAGAAACTATAGAGAGGGAGAAGAAGAGTATTCTACTACTTAACTACTTTCTTATTTCAGCTCTTCTTTAAAACGGTAATGTGAAACCCCAGATTTTATGAATAAATATTTAATTTTTCTCGAAATAATTTTTTTATATTATGGTGTGGATTTAATATAATAGTTATGGGTAGTATTTATAAATTTTGTAAAGTATCCAAGTTGTCATATAATATTCGATTGGTCGGAGAATATTCGTTTTAACAGGAAATATTCGTACAACGACACAATCATTGGTGGACCCCACAACGGAATTATTGTCGGATTGAGAAAATGACAAAAATATTTTATTAAAAATAACGGCGAAAGTTTTACCATTGTTACTGTTGAACTACTCGGTAGTAAAAGTACAGTAATACGTGTGGTTGCATAGTAGCACACGGTATTGATTATTAATGCTTATGTGAGAAGTCACTCAGTTTGATTCAATTATTGTCAGTTAATAATATGAATTATTTAGCGATAATGACGTTTTGTTTTATTCGTATTATTAACGTAATAAAACAGAAACATCTTTTTATATAAAGCAGAATACTTTATTAAAGTTATTCTATAAATAGAATATATTATATTTTATTTAAAAGATTTTTCTTTAAATATGGACCGTCAGATTAAAGTAATCAATCTGGACCGTTCATGGATTAGTTACTATGCATTCTATTTTTCTATAAATAGCAGCTCATTCCTTCATTATTTCTTACGAATTCACTGAACTCTAGAGAGAGAAACTATAGAGAGAGAGAAGAAGAGTATTCTGCTACTTAACTACTTCCTTATTTCAGCTCTTCTTTAAAACGGTAATGTAAGACCCCGATTTTTATGAAATAAAAGTATTCAATTTTTCTTATAATTACTATTCAGTAAATGGTTAAATTGATAAATGTTAAAGTTAAGGGTGATCTATGATTTTTTTTTCAAAATACACATGTAGTTATAAAATAATCATTGTTGTCGGGAAATATTCGTTTGGTCGTGGAATATTCTTTCTGTCGGAGAATATTCGTACGACGGCGCAGCTATTTGTGGGCCCCATAACGAATAACTGTCGGGTGAAGAAAATGACAAATTTGAGTTTTTACAAATAACGGCGTAGTTGTTACGGTTAACACTGTTGGAATACCCGGTGGTTAAAATACAGTAATACGCGTTATTGCACAGTAGCACACGGTATTGCATAGTATTTTTGAAATTATTGATTCTTACGTAAGAAGGCAATACTCAATAATTGTTACAGTAATTACTGTTCAATATTTTATTTTATTGATTCAATAATTGCTACGTTGAAATTTTGTATTATTGTTGTTCAATAATTGTTGCTGCACAGTATTTCCCATTATCAGATCAATAATTCATATTATTTGAATAGTATTATTAGATAGCATTATTGGCAATGTCTAGAAAGTTCTGTCTAAGGAGAGGTTTGGTCATCTAATTGCGCGCCAGTAAGGAGAAATCCTTATTGGAAAGCCCCCTCTTTCCTGGGAACGGCCTGGTTGTCATAAATGTGATTCTGTAATATTATTTGTGAATAATTAATTATTGATTCATATGATAAGGAAATATTTATATTATGTGGATATAAATGAGGGATATATTTTTGTGGTTAAAAATGAAGGAGTTAATGTTGAGGTTTTTATCAGTATTTTTGTCGGAATGGAGGTATTAAAAATCAGGGTTTTTGAGATATTTTGCGGGGGTTATTATTTTTAATCCGACCGTTGGATCGTGGTAATTTTTGGATATGTTATACATATATAAGTTGAGTATATGTCCACAAATTTTGAACCGTTAAAAATGAACGTATGATTTATTATGAATTTTATGAGATGACTGGTTCAGAAATTGTTGAATTTTTGGAGTTTATCATTTTCGTGGAAAATTCTAGAATTGGTGGGCCCCACTTGTGGTTGGTGAAGAAATGTGCTGAATTATATTTCAAATGTGGTGGGTGGGAATAGTAGCAGGTAAAGCCATCAGGTTGCAGGTCAAACCTACCAAAATTTTCCTATAAATAGAGGGCTAAGTTAGAATTGAAAATCACACCAGAAACATAAGCTTTCTCTCTTTCTCTCTCTATATTATGAAGCATATTTTGTGTGTTTTTAGATACTTGGTGAGTTGCTATTCATCAGTGCAAGTTTCCTTCAGCATCATATCCGATATCCAGTCAGAAGTGCTGCTCTTTTGAGGTAAGGGATTGTATGGGATTGTGAGGGATAGTAAGGGATAGTAATGGATTTTATTGTGGAATTTTTATCTTTTGTGTCGGGGTTACTATTCATGAGTTACTATTCACGATTTACTATTCATGAGTTACGAATATTACTCTTGAGGTTAAAACAATATGTTAATCATATTATTTTTATCATCATATATAACATTTTTATAACCCTGATGTTGAAATTCTCTTTCACTGGAGTGTAAAGATGGATAGATTATTGGTATGATCATGACTAGGGTTCTCTTTGGCCTGTAGTGCAAAGTTAAATTGTGACTGGTATGATCATGACCATTGAATTTATAATTGAATATCTTAAGCTTAAGTGCAATGGTGAATTGATCAACATGGTTATAATTATTGTTTATATAAATTCTGAAATGATTATATATTTCTTTGAGATATGAATATATTTGGCCTGTAGTGCAAATATGAATTGTTGATGAATATCTTTGGCATGTAGTGCAAAGATGGCCTGTTGATGAATATCTTTGGCCTGTAGTGCAAAGATGAACTGTTGTTGAATATCTTTGGCCTGTAGTGCAAAGATGGTTTGTTGATGAATATCTTTGGCCCGTAGTGCAAAGATGGATTTGTTAGTATGATTATAAACAGGAACTGTGATTTGGTATAACCATGATCTTTGATGTTTCAGGTAAAGACAGGTGATGAAAATATTCTTCGTCCTGGGTGCGAAGAAAAATTTATAGTCACAATTATGATTATGAGTTATTCATATGATTGTGGAAAGGAACTGTTGAGTGATGTTACATGGATAAAATATTGTTGGTGGATTTTTAACATGGAGAAGATAATAGACTTTATAGTCTATTTGACTCTTCTAATGGATTGCTCGTTCCGCTGCAACTATGGTTGAAATTTTTTTATCATCTACCATATGTTCTAAATCTCTGATTTATTATTGATGAAGACTATTGATAATTTATTTATCTTTAGTCATGATATTCTTTACTGGGCTAGTTGTGCTCACCCTTCTGTTCACAATTCCTTTCAGGTAATAAGAGTGTAGCTGGGTCGAGCGGGGGTAACAAGGGAATAGAACGGTGGTCATCATTTAGTAGTTATATTTGGTGAAGAAAATAGGGTGAGGCGAACCCAACGTTGGAAGGGTGTTTTGTCACTATCATACAAGATGTCTAATGACATACAACCTCGTGTCATCATAGGACAGGGTTGTGCTCATCCACTTACTGAGTATATCTATGAGCACTACCTATATAATCTTGGTGTTTGTTTGAAGTATAATTCTCAATTAGAGACAGTGGAGATAATGATAAGTCAAGAGAAGACTCACCATTGGGAAGAATATGATAGTAATCTTTTCGTTTTTCTTTGGGGTCTATTGGGTCAACCAAGGATAATTCTGTGGCCATATGATATCTATCATAACCTAGACGCGTGGCCTCCCATGTACGAAGGTTTCCTTGAGCACTTCCCAAAGATTCTAATTTCTAAAACAGTTTTTGACTATACCTTTATGTAAGGTGTTATTGTGAGGTGATGTCCACGGTTGGAACATGAGTCACATTTGGTATATATTTGTATCCAAACTCACAGCATATGTGTTGTTGTATTTTGCACGACAATTGTTGTAATAAAGTTGTAGTTGTTTTCTGTACCATATATTTGACGACTCAGAATGGGTTGGGTGGAATGGACCTATTTTGGGGTCGTTACATTTGGTATCAGAGCTATAAGTAAAGAGCCCCGAGCCTCTCGCTGGTGACTTCCTGTTGATGGGGGATGCACCGAAGCCAGACTCTCCGTAGGGGACGCCGTTCTGCGGTGGCAAGCTGATAGGTATCAATGTAAGGTGCTGACATAGGTTGGTGTCCAGAGTTACATTTGGTATCAGAGCTTGGGGATATGATCTCTGGCGGAGATCGGGGAATACAACTAGGAGGGGAGAGATGAGTAAATCCTTCGCTAGTGTGTCCTACCTAAGCTTATTTGTTGGTCAGTCATAATATCGGGATATTATGTGATATGTTAATTTGTTAAATTAACACTTGTTTTGAAGCTGTATTCTAGAATGTTATTTGAAATACAGGAGATGAGCAATGGAGAAATTATGATGACAGAGAAGATGGAATTTGAAATGAAAGGAAGGTATTCTCAACTCTTTGAAATACCAGGTACGTAAATTTCGGGGACGAAATTTCATAAGGAGGGGAGATTGTAAGACCCCGATTTTTATGAAATAAAAGTATTCAATTTTTCTTATAATTACTATTCAGTAAATGGTTAAATTGATAAATGTTAAAGTTAAGGGTGATCTATGATTTTTTTTTTCAAAATACACATGTAGTTATAAAATAATCATTGTTGTCGGGAAATATTCGTTTGGTCGTGGAATATTCTTTCTGTCGGAGAATATTCGTACGACGGCACAGCTATTTGTGGGCCCCATAACGAATAACTGTCGGGTGAAGAAAATGACAAATTTGAGTTTTTACAAATAACGGCGTAGTTGTTACGGTTAACACTGTTGGAATACCCGGTGGTTAAAATACAGTAATACGCGTTATTGCACAGTAGCACACGGTATTGCATAGTATTTTTGAAATTATTGATTCTTACGTAAGAAGGCAATACTCAATAATTGTTACAGTAATTACTGTTCAATATTTTATTTTATTGATTCAATAATTGCTACGTTGAAATTTTGTATTATTGTTGTTCAATAATTGTTGCTGCACAGTATTTCCCATTATCAGATCAATAATTCATATTATTTGAATAGTATTATTAGATAGCATTATTGGCAATGTCTAGAAAGTTCTGTCTAAGGAGAGGTTTGGTCATCTAATTGCGCGCCAGTAAGGAGAAATCCTTATTGGAAAGCCCCCTCTTTCCTGGGAACGGCCTGGTTGTCATAAATGTGATTCTGTAATATTATTTGTGAATAATTAATTATTGATTCATATGATAAGGAAATATTTATATTATGTGGATATAAATGAGGGATATACTTTTGTGGTTAAAAATGAAGGAGTTAATGTTGAGGTTTTTATCAGTATTTTTGTCGGAATGGAGGTATTAAAAATCAGGGTTTTTGAGATATTTTGCGGGGGTTATTATTTTTAATCCGACCGTTGG
Organism: Panax notoginseng; assembly: GCA_016801055.1. Taxonomy (NCBI): domain Eukaryota; kingdom Viridiplantae; phylum Streptophyta; class Magnoliopsida; order Apiales; family Araliaceae; genus Panax; species Panax notoginseng. The sequence continues at coordinate 268,623,148 of CM029012.1, forward strand.
ATCGTGGTAATTTTTGGATATGTTATACATATATAAGTTGAGTATATGTCCACAAATTTTGAACCGTTAAAAATGAACGTATGATTTATTATGAATTTTATGAGATGACTGGTTCAGAAATTGTTGAATTTTTGGAGTTTATCATTTTCGTGGAAAATTCTAGAATTGGTGGGCCCCACTTGTGGTTGGTGAAGAAATGTGCTGAATTATATTTCAAATGTGGTGGGTGGGAATAGTAGCAGGTAAAGCCATCAGGTTGCAGGTCAAACCTACCAAAATTTTCCTATAAATAGAGGGCTAAGTTAGAATTGAAAATCACACCAGAAACATAAGCTTTCTCTCTTTCTCTCTCTATATTATGAAGCATATTTTGTGTGTTTTTAGATACTTGGTGAGTTGCTATTCATCAGTGCAAGTTTCCTTCAGCATCATATCCGATATCCAGTCAGAAGTGCTGCTCTTTTGAGGTAAGGGATTGTATGGGATTGTGAGGGATAGTAAAGGATAGTAATGGATTTTATTGTGGAATTTTTATCTTTTGTGTCGGGGTTACTATTCATGAGTTACTATTCACGATTTACTATTCATGAGTTACGAATATTACTCTTGAGGTTAAAACAATATGTTAATCATATTATTTTTATCATCATATATAACATTTTTATAACCCTGATGTTGAAATTCTCTTTCACTGGAGTGTAAAGATGGATAGATTATTGGTATGATCATGACTAGGGTTCTCTTTGGCCTGTAGTGCAAAGTTGAATTGTGACTGGTATGATCATGACCATTGAATTTATAATTGAATATCTTAAGCTTAAGTGCAATGGTGAATTGATCAACATGGTTATAATTATTGTTTATATAAATTCTGAAATGATTATATATTTCTTTGAGATATGAATATATTTGGCCTGTAGTGCAAATATGAATTGTTGATGAATATCTTTGGCATGTAGTGCAAAGATGGCCTGTTGATGAATATCTTTGGCCTGTAGTGCAAAGATGAACTGTTGTTGAATATCTTTGGCCTGTAGTGCAAAGATGGTTTGTTGATGAATATCTTTGGCCCGTAGTGCAAAGATGGATTTGTTAGTATGATTATAAACAGGAACTGTGATTTGGTATAACCATGATCTTTGATGTTTCAGGTAAAGACAGGTGATGAAAATATTCTTCGTCCTGGGTGCGAAGAAAAATTTATAGTCACAATTATGATTATGAGTTATTCATATGATTGTGGAAAGGAACTGTTGAGTGATGTTACATGGATAAAATATTGTTGGTGGATTTTTAACATGGAGAAGATAATAGACTTTATAGTCTATTTGACTCTTCTAATGGATTGCTCGTTCCGCTGCAACTATGGTTGAAATTTTTTTATCATCTACCATATGTTCTAAATCTCTGATTTATTATTGATGAAGACTATTGATAATTTATTTATCTTTAGTCATGATATTCTTTACTGGGCTAGTTGTGCTCACCCTTCTGTTCACAATTCCTTTCAGGTAATAAGAGTGTAGCTGGGTCGAGCGGGGGTAACAAGGGAATAGAACGGTGGTCATCATTTAGTAGTTATATTTGGTGAAGAAAATAGGGTGAGGCGAACCCAACGTTGGAAGGGTGTTTTGTCACTATCATACAAGATGTCTAATGACATACAACCTCGTGTCATCATAGGACAGGGTTGTGCTCATCCACTTACTGAGTATATCTATGAGCACTACCTATATAATCTTGGTGTTTGTTTGAAGTATAATTCTCAATTAGAGACAGTGGAGATAATGATAAGTCAAGAGAAGACTCACCATTGGGAAGAATATGATAGTAATCTTTTCGTTTTTCTTTGGGGTCTATTGGGTCAACCAAGGATAATTCTGTGGCCATATGATATCTATCATAACCTAGACGCGTGGCCTCCCATGTACGAAGGTTTCCTTGAGCACTTCCCAAAGATTCTAATTTCTAAAACAGTTTTTGACTATACCTTTATGTAAGGTGTTATTGTGAGGTGATGTCCACGGTTGGAACATGAGTCACATTTGGTATATATTTGTATCCAAACTCACAGCATATGTGTTGTTGTATTTTGCACGACAATTGTTGTAATAAAGTTGTAGTTGTTTTCTGTACCATATATTTGACGACTCAGAATGGGTTGGGTGGAATGGACCTATTTTGGGGTCGTTACAGGTAAGGGGTGTTATTCTTTCTTATTCATGAAGAGAACTGTTGTTATTTTATTTTTTATTATTCTGTTGGAATAACCTGTATATGCGGTCTACCCTATACTTGGTGACATTCTTCTGTTATTCTGTTGGAACATCCTGTCTGTGTGTCTTACACCGGACCTGGTTCCGTTTTTATTATTATTCTGTTGGAACATCCTGTCTGTGTGTTTTACACCGGACCTGGTTCCGTTTTTATTATTATTCTGTTGGAACATCCTGTCTGTGTGTTTTACACCGGACCTGGTTCCGTCTTGTTATTATTCTGTTGGAACATCCTGTCTGTGTGTTTTACACCGGACCTGATTTCATTATTTATTATTCTGTCGGAATATCCTGTCTGTGCGTTTACGCCGGACCTGGTTCCATTATTTATTATTCTGTCGGAATATCCTGTCTGTGTGTTTACGCCGGACCTGGTTCCATTATTTATTATTCTGTTAGAATAACCTGTCTGTGCGGTCTATCGCATGCATGGTGATTTCTTTTGTTATTCATTCTTTATTATACTCAGTTGGTTAAGTTTTGACTTCTATACTCCATAAAATTTGTGGAATATCCTTGATAATTGCGTTTCATCCAGTATCTTTTCATGAAAATATTTTTCTAAGTATTCTTGAATTTTACCCCACAAAGCAGTATCATGTTGACAATTTGGACGTTGTTAATTCTTGGATAAATTAATTCTTGAACTTATTTTATTGAATTCTTATATCATTGTCATCATCCTCATGTTTATAAAATGTTGAAAATCATCTGTGGCATGTAGTGCATAGATGGACTTGGTATGATTATGACCAGAAATTATTCGGTATAATCATGACCGTAATGTTACAAATGATGTGGTAAAAGTCATCATTAGCCCGTAGTGCATTGATGGACAGTTGTTGGCATGATCATGACCATTAATGAATATACGAATATCCTTGGCCGTAGTGCAGGGGTGATTCGATGATGTGGATTATTTTATTAAGTTGAGTCTCAGCGATCACAGTGTTGAAAAACTTTTTAAATCATAAAAGATAGTAGAGTTTATTTTCTACTGGACTCTTTTAATGGATTGCTTGTTCCGCTGCAGTTAAACTTGATGTCTATTATATTTTATCAGTTTAACATTGTTGAAGGCTAATGATAATTTATTCTGCATTATCTTAGTCATAATATTTCTTACTGGGCTAGTTGAGCTCACCCTTTATTTCACTGTTCTCTTCAGGAAATGAGAACGTAGCTGGGGCAAGTCGGGGAACGGAGTGATGGTCCGAATGATAGTATTAGTTAGTAGTCCTCACTATTCTATGTAATGGTGTGTTAATAAATGTAATGAGGACTCCTTTTGAGTATGAATACTTTCTAGAAGATAATATTTGTATTCAAACTCACAGTTTATGTTTTGTCGTATTGTACACGACAGTTGTATTAGTAAGTTGTATTTGTATTCTGTACCATGTAAGTGGCGACCCAAGATGGGTGACGTATACCTAATTTTTGGGGGCGTCACAGTTGGTATCAGAGCTTAGGGATATGATCCCTGGCTAGGATGTGAGAATAGAACTAGGAAGGGAGAGACGGGAAATTCTTTCGCTAGTATGACCTACCTAAGTTTATTTGGTATTTAATTGGTCGGTCAAAGTATATGGATAATATGTTATATGTTAATTAACCCTTGTTTTGTTGCAGTATTTGCAAATGGCATCCGAAAATGTTGAGATAAACAATGAAGCACATGAGACCATTGAATCACCAACGATCAATGCTCAGGATAATGTGCAACCAGAGGACAATAATCCTAATGAAAATAATAACACCGATGAAATGGTGAATGATGGGATGGTCAGAGACTTTATGCAATTCATGCAACAACAAAATAACTTTCGGACGGTCACCGCTAAGCAGTTCAAGGAGCAATTCATGCAACAACGGGCGAGAGCGGCTCCTATCCAAAATGAAGGAGGAAACAATGACAACCCACGGTTGGTCACCGCTAAGCAATTCAAGGAGCTAGGACCACCGGAGTTTTTGGGAATACCAGAACCACTTAAGGCGGAGACGTGGTTAAAGCAGATCACCAAGATATTTGATGTCTTGGGATGCTCCGAGGAGCAAAAGGTTCCCTTTGCCACTTTTATGTTGCGTGAAGAGGCAGATTACTGGTGGGAATCTGTAAAACGTACCCAGCCTAACGCACTCAAGATGTCTTGGGAGAAGTTCCAAGAACTGTTCAATGACAAGTACTTTCCCGAAAGTATTCGTCACATGAAGGAGGTGGAATTTATCAAGTTGGAGCAAAACAACATGACCGTGTCGCAGTACGAAGCCAAGTTTGCGAAGTTGTCCCGATTTGCATCCCACTTGGTGGATAATGAAGAGAGAATGACGCGGATGTTTTTAAGAGGTTTGAAACCGGAGATACGTCAATATCTTATTTCTCATAAACTGTGTTTGTATTCAGATGTTGTGAATAGGGCTCAGTTTGTGGAGCGCGATAACGAGTCAACGCAACCAAAAGAGAGTAGCCAGAAAAATGATAATACTGGTGATAACAGTCATCAAAGCGGTGACAATAAGCATGGAGGGAATCAACATGCCAGAAATGGTAACCACTTCAATAGTAATCATGGTCAAAACAATAAGAATGGACATTTCAAGAAGAGAAAATTCAACAATGATGGAAAGACGTCAGCACCAGCACCCGTTGTTAAGGAAGGAGAACGACCACCTATCATATGCTTCAAATGCGGAGGGGAGGGACACATCAGTCCAAACTGCGTGATGCCATCCAAAGCATGCTATAATTGTGGAAGAGAAGGTCACTTAGCCCGATTTTGTCGTTCACCGAAGACAAGTTCAGATAGGATGGAGGCACCAAAGACCGTCCCAGAAAAGCCAAAGCCAGTAGTTTAAGAGAAAGCGTTTTTTTTTCGTGACGAGGAACCTGAATAAAATTATCACGGGTATGTTAGTCATAAACTATTGCGAAGTTTATACCGTGTTAGATACCGGTTCTACTCACTCTTTTATTTCACCTAGTTGTGTTCAATGTTTAGACTTTGATATGTCTGTTTAAAGTCAGTTGGGAGAAATCTTCATTACCTCCACTATTTATAAATCTTGTTCAAATCAACACTTTCACGTTACCTGTCGATCTTATCTCTTTGAAAATACTTGCCTTTGATGTGATTTTTTGAAACGATTGGTTCACTACTTATCATGCTTCTCGTAAGGTTGTTAGCTTTCATACTCCTAACCACCCTGTTATGCGGATTTAAAGTAACCAAACCACTAAAGTCAATCATTGTCATATCAAGCCATAAATAAAGAGAAAATTCAACAATCATTGTCATATCCTTTCGTTGTTGACTTTCTTGTGTGGAATGTACCGAAGCCAGACTTTCGGTAGGGGACGTTGTGAATAACGGTGACAAGTTAATAGATATCAATGTGACGTGTTATCCAAGTCTTGGACGAGAGTCACAGTTTTGAATGATATTTCTATTGTTAATAAATTTCTTGACGTATTCTTGAAGACTTCTTAGCTTACCCCTAGAGCGTGAAATCAAATTTTGTATTGACCCCAGTACAAAACCCATTTCTTAAACCCTCAAATATTTATTCAACTAAAGCGAACGTAACATGCGCCAAAGACGTTAGCTCGAGCTGTTAAAGATTGTGATCATACCATACCATCGTAAAAAAAAGCGAACGTGGTAGCTGATGCGTTGAGTAGAAGATCGTATGCGGTTACAAGTGCGAATATACGAACCCACGTGAAGATAACGAATATATGATTAGAATCGATTTTAATCGATAAAGTTAAAGCCGCTCAAGCTACATACTCAGAGCTGATAAATGTGAAGAAGAAGGTTCAAGAGGGCGTTATTCTAGAAGCAAGAATCGACGAAGAGAGGAAATCTCAACTCTCGATTTAATTGGCCCATTTGAAATCCTCGATGAAGTAGGAACTGTGGCCTATAGACTCGTTTTACCGCCAAGTATGTTGCGTGTTCAGAACATTTTTTTTTACGTATCGATGTTACGTAAATATGTGGACGACCCGAACCACATTATTAATTTAGAACCGGACGAGATAGCAAAAGATTTAACGTATGAGGAGATACGTGTTAACATCTTGGATAAGAAGGATCATATTCGATGCTTAAAGGTTATACCTCAAGAGTTAGAATTTGAAGTGAAGTCAAGGTATCCTCACATGTTCGGCATACCAAGTACGTACGTAAATTTCGAGGGCGAAATTCTATAAGGAGGGGAGATTGTGAAACCCCAGATTTTATGAATAAATATTTAATTTTTCTCGAAATAATTTTTTTTATATTATGGTGTGGATTTAATATAATAGTTATGGGTAGTATTTATAAATTTTGTAAAGTATCCAAGTTGTCATATAATATTCGATTGGTCGGAGAATATTCGTTTTAACAGGAAATATTCGTACAACGACACAATCATTGGTGGACCCCACAACGGAATTATTGTCGGATTGAGAAAACGACAAAAATATTTTATTAAAAATAACGGCGAAAGTTTTACCATTGTTACTGTTGAACTACTCGGTAGTAAAAGTACAGTAATACGTGTGGTTGCATAGTAGCACACGGTATTGATTATTAATGCTTATGTGAGAAGTCACTCAGTTTGATTCAATTATTGTCAGTTAATAATATGAATTATTTAGCGATAATGACGTTTTGTTTTATTCGTATTATTAACGTAATAAAACAGAAACATCTTTTTATATAAAACAGAATACTTTATTAAAGTTATTCTATAAATAGAATATATTATATTTTATTTAAAAGATTTTTCTTTAAATATGGACCGTCAGATTAAAGTAATCAATCTGGACCGTTCATGGATTAGTTACTATGCATTCTATTTTTCTATAAATAGCAGCTCATTCCTTCATTATTTCTTACGAATTCACTGAACTCTAGAGAGAGAAACTATAGAGAGAAACTATAGAGAGAGAGAAGAAGAGTATTCTGCTACTTAACTACTTCCTTATTTCAGTTCTTCTTTAAAACGGTAAGGGGTGTTATTCTTTCTTATTCATGAAGAGAACTGTTGTTATTTTATTTTTTATTATTCTGTTGGAATAACCTGTATATGCGGTCTACCCTATATTTGGTGACATTCTTCTGTTATTCTGTTGGAACATCCTGTCTGTGTGTCTTACACCGGACCTGGTTCCGTTTTTATTATTATTCTGTTGGAACATCCTGTCTGTGTGTTTTACACCGGACCTGGTTCCGTTTTTATTATTATTCTGTTGGAACATCCTGTCTGTGTGTTTTACACCGGACCTGGTTCCGCCTTGTTATTATTCTGTTGGAACATCCTGTCTGTGTGTTTTACACCGGACCTGATTCCATTATTTATTATTCTGTCGGAATATCCTGTCTGTGCGTTTACGCCGGACCTGGTTCCATTATTTATTATTCTGTCGGAATATCCTGTCTGTGTGTTTACGCCGGACCTGGTTCCATTATTTATTATTCTGTTGGAATAACCTGTCTGTGCGGTCTATCGCATGCATGGTGATTTCTTTTGTTATTCATTCTTTATTATACTCAGTTGGTTAAGTTTTGACTTCTATACTCCATGAAATTTGTGGAATATCCTTGATAATTGCGTTTCATCCAGTATCTTTTCATGAAAATATTCTTCTAAGTATTCTTGAATTTTACTCCACAAAGCAGTATCATGTTGACAATTTGGACGTTGTTAATTCTTGGATAAATTAATTCTTGAACTTATTTTATTGAATTCTTATATCATTGTCATCATCCTCATGTTTATAAAATGTTGAAAATCATCTGTGGCATGTAGTGCATAGATGGACTTGGTATGATTATGACCAGAAATTATTCGGTATAATCATGACCGTAATGTTACAAATGATGTGGTAAAAGTCATCATTAGCCCGTAGTGCATTGATGGACAGTTGTTGGCATGATCATGACCATTAATGAATATACGAATATCCTTGGCCGTAGTGTAGGGGTGATTCGATGATGTGGATTATTTTATTAAGCTGAGTCTCAGCGATCACAGTGTTGAAAAACTTTTTAAATCATAAAAGATAGTAGAGTTTATTTTCTACTGGACTCTTTTAATGGATTGCTTGTTCCGCTGCAGTTAAACTTGATGTCTATTATATTTTATCAGTTTAACATTGTTGAAGGCTAATGATAATTTATTCTGCATTATCTTAGTCATAATATTTCTTACTAGGCTAGTTGAGCTCACCCTTTCTTTCACTGTTCTCTTCAGGAAATGAGAAAGTAGCTGGGGCAAGTCGGGGAACGGAGTGATGGTCCGAATGATAGTATTAGTTAGTAGTCCTCACTATTCTATGTAATGGTGTGTTAATAAATGTAATGAGGACTCCTTTTGAGTATGAATACTTTCTAGAAGATAATATTTGTATTCAAACTCACAGTTTATGTTTTGTCGTATTGTACACGACAGTTGTATTAGTAAGTTGTATTTGTATTCTGTACCATGTAAGTGGCGACCCAAGATGGGTGACGTATACCTAATTTTTGGGGGCGTTACAGGTAAGGGGTGTTATTCTTTCTTATTCATGAAGAGAACTGTTGTTATTCTATTTCTTATTATTATGTTGGAATAACCTGTATACGCGGTCTACCCTATACTTGGTGACATTCTTCTATTATTCTGTTGGAACATCCTGTCTGTGTGTTTTACACCGGACCTGGTTTTGTTTTTATTATTATTCTGTTGGAACATCCTGTCTGTGTGTTTTACACCGGACCTGATTTCGTTTTTATTATTATTCTGTTGGAACATCCTGTCTGTGTGTTTTACACCGGACCTGGTTCCGTCTTGTTATTATTCTGTTGGAACATCCTGTTTGTGTATTTTAAACCGAACCTGGTTCCATTATTTATTATTCTGTCGGAATATCCTGTCTGTGCGTTTACGCCGGACCTGGTTCCATTATTTATTATTCTGTTGGAATAATCTGTCTGTGCGGTCTATCGCATGCCGGGTGATTTCTTTTGTTATTCCATTCTTTATTATACTCAGTTGGTTAAGTTTTGACTTCTATACTCCATGAAATTAGTGGAATATCCTTGATAATTGCGGTTCATCCAGTATCTTTTCATGAAAATATTCTTCTAAGTATTCTTGAATTTTACTCCACAAAGCAGTATCATGTTGACAATTTGGACGTTGTTAATTCTTGGATAAATTAATTCTTGAACTTGTTTTATTGAATTCTTATATCATTGTCATCATCCTCATGTTTAAAAAATGTTGAAAGTCATCTGTGGCCTGTAGTGCATAGATGGACTTGGTATGATTATGACCAGGGATTATTTGGTATAATTATGACCGTTATATTACAAATGATGTGGTAAAAGTCATCATTGGCCCGTAGTGCACTGATGGACAGTTGTTGGCATGATCATGACCATTAATGAATACACGAATATCCTTGGCCGTAGTGCATGGGTGATTCGATGATGTGAATTATTTTATTAAGCTGAGTCCCAGCGATAACAGTGTTGAAAAACCTTTTAAATCATAAAAGATAGTAGAGTTTATTTTCTACTTGACTCTTTTAATGGATTGCTTGTTCCGCTACAGTTAAACTTGATGTCTATTATATTTTATCAGTTTAACATTGTTGAAGGCTAATGATAATTTATTCTGCATTATCTTAGTCATAATATTTCTTACTGGGCTAGTTGAGCTCACCCTTTCTTTCACTGTTCTCTTCAGGAAATGAGAACGTAGCTGGGGCAAGTCGGGGAACGGATTGATGATTCGAATGATAGTATTAGTTAGTAGTCCTTACTATTCTATGTAATAGTGTGTTAATAAATGTAATGAGGACTCCTTTTGAGTATGAATACTCTCTAGAAGATAATATTTGTATTCAAACTCGCAGTTTATGTTTTGTCGTATTGTACACGACAGTTGTATTAGTAAGTTGTATTTGTATTTAGTACCATGTATCTGGCGACCCAAGATGGGTGATGTATACCTAATTTTGGGGTTGTCACACTCAGAGCGTGAAATCGAATTTTGTATTGACCCCAGTACAAAACCCATTTCTAAAACCCTTAAATATTTCTTCAACCAAAACGAACGTATAATGCGCCAAAGACGTTGGCTCGAGCTGTTGAAGATTACGACTATACCATTCAATATCATCAGGGAAGAGCGAACGTGGTAGCTGACGCGTTGAGTAGATGATCGTATGCGTTTACGAGTGCGATGTTGTTAACACAAAAACCCATTTCGTATAACTTACAAATGATGAAGATATAGAGTTAAAAACTCTAGGGACCCACGTGAAGATAACGAATATACGAGTAGAATCGACTTTAATCGATAAAGTTAAAGCCGCTCAAGCTACATACTCAGAGCTGATGAATATGAAGAAGAAGGTTCAAGAAGGCGTTATTCTAGAAGCAAGAATCGACGAAGAGAGGAAATCTTAACCCTCGATTTAATTGGCCCATTTAAAATCCTCGATCGAGTAGGAACTGTGGCCAATAGACTCGTTTTACCACCAAGTATGTCGCGTGTTCATAATATTTTTTTTCACGTATCGATGTTATGTAAATATGTGGACGACCCGAACCACATTATTGAATTGGAATTAGACGAGATAGCAGAAGATTTAACGTATGAGGAGATACGTGTTAAAATCTTGGATAAGAAGGATTATATTCGACACTTAAAGGTTATACCTCAAGAGTTAGAATTTGAAGTGAAGTCAAGGTATCCTCACCTATTCGGCATACCAGGTACGTACGTAAATTTAAAGGGCAAAATTTCATAAGGAGGGAAGATTGTAAGACCCCAAATTTTATGAATAAAGATTTAATTTTTTCAAAATATTTTTTTGAATATTATGGTGTGGATTTGAGATAGTGTTATAGTTGTGGGTAGTATTTATAAATTTTGCAAAGTATGCAAGTTGTTATATAATATTCGTTTGGTCGGGGAATATTCTTTTTATCGGGAAATATCCGTACGACGGCACAATCATTGGTGGGCCCCACAACGGAAGTATTATCGTAGTGATAAAACGACAGAATTATCATTTTATAAAAATAACGGTGAAAGTGTTACCATTAAAATTGTTGAACTACTCGGTAGTAAAAGTGCAGTAATACGCGTGGTTGCATAGTAACACACGATATTGATTATTGATGCTTACGTGAGAAGTCACTCAGTTATATTCAATTATTACTATAGTAATTGCTGCATCATATCTCTCATATTATTGATTCAATTATTGTCAAAGTATCATCTGCATAATATGTTATATTATTAAATCAATAATTGAGACGACAAAGTTATTCATATTATTATTTGTAATATTGACAATGTCTAGAAGTTCTGTCAATGAGAGGTTAGATAATCTAATTGTGCGCCAATAGGGAGAAATCCTTATCGGAAAGCCCCCTCTTTCCTAGGAACAACCTGGTTGTTAAATATTGTGAGTTATAATATTAATGATGAATAAGTTCGTGTTGATTAAAGATGAAATTGATATTTTATTGTGTGGGAATTATTAGTGTTAGTGGAAATCGACATTTATTTCGATATTAATTGATGTCTGGAAGTTATATTGATCAATCCGGTAATTCACCGAATAAATGAGCAATTAAATGTTATTAATTCACATGCTTATAACTATGTGTTCACATGTGTAAGACCCAAAATTATTAATAAATGAAATTTAATTTCCTCTATTTATTATTCTGAAATAGTAAGGGTTGATTTGATTAATGTTGTAAGACCCCGAATTTTATGAAATAAAAGTATTCAATTTTTCTTATAATTACTATTCAGTAAATGGTTAAATTGATAAAAGTTTAAAGTTATGAGTGAAATATGATTTTTTTTCAAAATAAGCAAGTGGTTATAAAATAATCATTGTTGTCGGGGAATATTCGTTTGGTCGTGGAATATTCTTTCTGTCGGGGAATATTCGTACGACGGCGCAGCCATTTGTGGGCCCCATAACAGAATAACTGTCGGGTGAAGAAAATGACAAATTTGAGTTTTTACAAATAACGGCGTAGTTGTTACCGTTAACACTGTTGGAATATCCGGTGGTTAAAATACAGTAATACGCGTTATTACATAGTAGCACACGGTATTGCATAGTATGTTTGAAATTATTGATTCTTACGTAAGAAGGCACTACTCAATAATTGTTACAGTAATTACTGTTCAATATTTTATTTTATTGATTCAATAATTGCTACGTTGAAATTTTGTATTATTGTTGTTCAATAATTGTTGCTGCACAGTATTTTCTATTATCAGATCAATAATTCATATTATTTGAATAATATTATTAGATAACATTATTGGCAATGACTAGAAAGTTCTGTCTAAGGAGAGGTTTGGTCACCTAATTGCGCGCCAGTAAGGAGAAATTCTTATTGGAAAGCCCCCTCTTTCCTGGGAACGGCCTGATTGTTATAAATGTGATTCTGTAATATTATTTGTGAATAATTAATTATTGATTCATATGATAAGGAAATATTTATTTTACGTGGATATAAATGAGGGATATATTTTTGTGGTTAAAAATGAAGGAGTTAATGTTGAGATTTTTATCCGTATTTTTGTCGGAATGGAGGTATTAAAAATCAAGATTTTTGAGATATTTTGCGGGGGTTATAATTTTTAATCCGACCGTTGGATCGTGGTAATTTTTGGATATGTTATACATATATAAGTTGAGTATATGCCCACAAATTTTGAACCGTTAAAAATGAACGTATGATTTATTATGAATTTTACGAGATGACTGGTTCAGAAATTGTTGAATTTTCGGAGTTTATCATTTTGGTGGAAAATTCTAGAATTGGTGGGCCCCACTTGTGGTTGGTGAAGAAATGTGCTGAATTATATTTCAAATGTGGTGGGTGGGAATAGTAGCAGGTAAAGCCATCAGGTTGCAGGTCAAACCTACCAAAATTTTCCTATAAATAGATGGCTAAGTTAGAATTGAAAATCACACCAGAAACATAAGCTTTCTCTCTTTCTCTCTCTATATTATGAAGCATATTTTGTGAGTTTTTAGATACTTGGTGGGTTGCTATTCATCAGTGCAAGTTTTCTTCAGCATCATATCCGATATCCAGTCAGAAGTACTGCTCTTTTGAGGTAAGGGATAGTAAGGGATAGTAAGGGATAGTAAGGGATATTAAGGGATTTTAAGGGTTGTTATGATTTTCAGTTTCGTAATTTTTCTGAACTTCAAAAATTCTGGAAAAATTTGAAATGATATTTTGATGAGTTTTCTTGATTGTATCCAAAAATGGTGATTTTTAGATGTATAGATTGAGAGTTATGAATTTTATGAGAAAAGACTATTTTAAAAGTAACCGCTTATAATTCCTTGTGGTTAACTCCAAAATTGATGAAATTTTTATTGGGAGTACATGTATATGATAGAAGTATACTCTGTAAATTTCAGAATTTTTAGACAAAAGTACAATTTTTGATAAATGTCTAAATATTCGGCTATTTTGGCCATATGAAAAATAGTAAATGACTTTTAAAAATTCTGAGAAAAATATATGTTCACTATGGGACTATATTATGCTAAATTCCAGAAAAGAAATATTTTTGGAACGAATTTGGTATTTTTCATGAAAATAGTTTAGTTATGAGAAAATGAATTAAATATGTTTTGTGAAGTAAGAAAATTGGAAAATAGGATTTTATGGCTTGAGAATCCTATATATGAGGTATATGCAGATTTTTGATGAGGGTTTTGATTATTGGTGATAAAATCTTATGAGTTTGGTATTTTAGAATGATTAAATGCATTATTTAGTAAAGTGTAAACAATTTAAATAAATTGTTTATAAGCTTAAGAAATGTTATTCTTTCAATATCATTATACCGAAATATTGGTATAGATTTTATTATGGAATTTCTACCTTTTTGTGTCGGGATTACTATTCATGAGTTACTATTCACGAATTACTATTCACGGGTACTATTCAAGACAAAATTGGTTTCTTTTTCTGACTAAATTATAGTTGATTTATGAATATTACTCTTGAGATTAAATCTAGATGTTTTGATTATATTGACTTTACTATTATAAATAACATTTTTATAACCTTGATGTTGAAATTTTCTTTCACTGGAGTGTAAAGATGGGTAGATTATTGGTATGATCATGACTAGGGTTCTCTTTGGCCTGTAGTGCAAAGTTGAATTGTGACTGGTATGATCATGACCATTGAATTTATAATTGAATATCTTAAGCTTAAATGCAAAGGTGAATTGATCAACATGGTTATAATTATTGTTTATATAAATTCTAAAATGATTATAATTCTTTGAGATATTAATATATTTGGCATGTAGTGCAAATATGAACTGTTGATGAATATATTTGGCCTGTAGTGCAAATATGAACTGTTGATGAATATCTTTGGCCTGTAGTGCAAAGATGATATGTTGTTGAATATCTTTGGCCTGTAGTGCAAAGATGAATTGTAGATGAATATCTTTGGCCTGTAGTGCAAAGATGACATGTTGTTGAATATCTATGGCCAGTAGTGCAAAGATGAACAGGTGTTGAGATGAATATGACCAACTGGTGATACAAATGAATATCTTTGGACGTAGTGCAAAGATGAAGTTATTAGTATGATTATGAACAGGAAATGTGATTTGGTGTAACTATGATCTTTGATGTTTCAGGTAAAGATAGGTGATGAAAATTATCTTCGTCCTGAATGAGAAGAGGAATTTAAAATTACAGTTATGATTATGAGTTATTCATATGATCGTGGACCAGAATTGTGGATTGATGTTACAGGGATAAAACATTGTTGGTGGATTTTTAACATGGAAAAGATAGTAGACTTTATAGTGTATTTGACTCTTCTAATGGATTGCTCGTTCCGCTGCAACTATGGTTGAAATTTTTATCATTTACCATATGTTCTAAATCTCTGATTTATTGTTGATGAAGGCTATTGATAATTGAATTATCTTTAGTCATGATATTCTTTACTGAGCTAGTTGTGCTCACCCTTTTGCTTCACAATTCCTTTCAGGTAATAAGAGTGTAGCTGGGTCGAGCGGGGGTAACAAGAGAATAGAACGGTGGTCATCATTTAGTAGTTATATTTGGTGAAGAAAATAGGGTGAGGCGAACCCAACGTTGGAAGGGTGTTTTGTCACTATCATACAAGATGTCTAATGACATACAACCTCGTGTCATCATAAGACAGGGTTATGCTCATCCACTTGCTGAGTATATCTATGGGCACTACCTATATAATCTTGGTGTTTGTTTGAAGTATAATTCTCAATTAGAGACAGTGGAGATAATGATAAGTCAAGAGAAGACTCACCATTGGGAAGAATATGATAGTAATCTTCTCGTTTTTCTTTGGGGTCTATTGGGTCAACCAAGGATAATTCTGTGGCCATATGATATCTATCATAACCTAGACGCGTGGCCTCCCATGTACAAAGGTTTCCTTGAGTACTTCCCAAAGATTCTAATTTCTAAGACAATTTTTGACTATACCTTTATGTAAGGTGTCATTGTGAGGTGATGTCCACGGTTGGAACATGAGTCACATTTGGTATATATTTGTATCCAAACTCACAACATATGTGTTGTTGTATTTTGCACGACAATTGTTGTAATAAAGTTGTAGTTGTTTTCTGTACCATGTATTTGGCGACTCAGAATAGGTTGGATGGAATGGACCTATTTTGGGGTCGTTACAAATGTGGTCAGTTATGGGTAAAATGCGCAAATATTTTAAATAAGTAAGTGGTTATAGAATATTCATTGTTGTCGGGGAATATTCGCTTGGTCGTGGAATATTCTTACTGTTGGAGAATATTCGTACGACGGCGCAGTCTTTTGTGGGCCCCATAACGGAAAGCGATTGGATGAAGAAAACGACAAAAATAAGTGGTTTATAAATAACGACATAGTTGTTACCGTTAATACTGTTGGAATACCCGGTGGTTAAAACACAGTAATACGCGTTGTTGCACAGTAGCACACGGTATTGCACCAATTATTGATTCTTACGTAAGAAGGCATTACTCAATAATTATTACAGTAATTACTGTTCAATATTGTATTTTATTGATTCAATAATTGCTGCGTTGATATTTTATATTACTGTTATTTTAATAATTGTCACTACACAATATTTTCTATTATCGGAACAATAATTCATATTATCTGAATAATATTATTAGATAACATTATTGGCAATGTCTAGAAAGTTCTGTCTAAAGAGAGGTTTGGTCATCTAATTGCGCGCCAGTAAGGAAGAGATCCTTAATAGAAAACCCCCTCTTTTCTGAGAACGGCCTGGTTGCTAGTACTGTGGTTCTGTAATATTATTTGTGAATAATTAATTATTGATTTATATGATGAGGAAAATATTGATTTTATGTGGATATAGATGGAGAAAAATTTTAATGTGACAATTGTTGAAAATTAATATTTTATCTTTTTCTGATAAAATAATTCATTTAAATATATTATTTTAATAATATATTGATGGTGATATTTTTATAATGAATGCGGGATAGATGAGTATATGAGGAGGAAGATTATTTTTGTGGCATTAAATGATTAACACATGTTTTGTGTGTTGGTGGACACAATTCTTGACCGAAAATTTATTATTGACTGTAAAATCGCCCGTTTGTGGATTTCGGTCAATTTCTATTTGGAATTTGGAAAAACTTTCTTCTGCAAAGTTGTAGAGAATTGAATTTCCTATAAAAACACGCGAGATTCGAATTTTCTGATAAAAGGGCTATTTATTATGAATTATTGAAGTTCCGAATATTTGAGTCTGAATTGATTTTGTAACAAAAATTGTTTAAAATATGTTTTTCATTTTTGGTGCATTTGTGTGGAAAATGTGTTTTTGATGTGGTGGGCTAAGGAAAATTTGGTTATAAATATATTATTATATTCAATTTTCTACTTTGGTGTTCTAAGCATTTTCCTATAAATAGGGTGCTTAGGTTAGAATTGAAAATCACACCAGAAACACAAGTTTCTCTCTATTTCTCTCTCTATATCGAGCGTATTCTTGTGAGTATTTGATACTTTGAGTGTTGCTATACGGTGCAAGTTTCCTTCAGCACTATATCTAGTATTCCAGTCAGAAGTACCGTATTTCCGAGGTAAGGGATGTTATTTCTTCTTAAATGATATTATTTCTTCAATATCATTATGCCGAAGTATTGATCTGAACTTTTTATCAAATTTGAAACTTTTCATGTCGGGGTTACTATTCATGAGTTACTATTCACGAGTTACTATTCACGAGTTACTATTCACCGAAAAATGAAATTTTCTTCTTTTCGTCCAAAATATCTATTCTGGATACTAGCTTTGATTGTATCCATGTTTTGATCATTCTTGAATTTTACTCCACTATGATTATTTATGAGGTATTTTTGGACATGGAATAGCTGAAATACGAATCCTTAATATTTATTATTTTGTTTCACTGGATTCGTTTCTTTTAAAATATTTTTCATCATCCTCAGTCCTAAATGATGATATAATTGAATATCTTTGGCCTGTAGTGCAAAGATTGATGATTTCTGATGAATATCTTTGGCCCGTAGTGCAAAGATGAACAGGTGTTGAGATGAACATGATCGACTGGTGATACAAATGAATATCTTTGGCCCGTAGTGCAAAGATGAACAGGTGTTGAGATGAACATGATCGACTGGTGATACAAATGAATATCTTTGGCCTGTAGTGCAAAGATGAATATTTGATTAAAGATAGTTATTGATTGTTGTTACAATGATAAAATATTGATGATGGACTTTTAAATCTTAGAAGATAGTAGAACTCATTCTCTACTTGACTCTTCTAATGGTTTGATGTTTCCGCTGCAGTTATTGATTTAAAACTTGTTGTTTATTGTATTCTATTAGATTTTTCCCTGTTGAAGACTAACGATAATTTGTTGTATATTATCTTAGTCATAATATTCTTTACTGGGCTAGTTGAGCTCACCCTTTTCCTTGTTGTTCCATTTTCTTCTCAGGAGGCGAGAATGTAGCGAGTACTAGTCGGGGTATGGAATGATGGTTCAAGACAGTTGCTTTAGTAGTTCTCACTATTTTGTAAAATAGTGTATCAATAAGTATAATGAGTACTTAATTGAGTATGAATACTGTCTAGATGATAATATTTGTATTTAAACTCACAGTATATGTGTTGTCGTATTTTGCACGACAAATGTATTAATAAAGTTGTAGTTATTTCTGTACCATGTATTTGGCGACTCAGAATGGGTTGGGTGGAATGGACCTATTTTGGGGGCGTCACAACATGTGTATACAATTGATTCACATTCTTATACTATTAGGGGAGGTGGTGCAAGATTGATAATACTTGCATGACTAAGTTAAAAATAGAGGTATAGTTGAAGGTACTATACTGTAATTAGTTTTTTCACATGATTATACTATTGAGTCACATGAATGAACTATTAATTCACATGATTGACTATTAGGGGAGGTGGTGCAAGTTTGATAATACTTGCAAGACTAAATTAAAAATGAAAAAAGAAGAAGAAGGTATTAAACTGTAATATTTCGAGCCCCAAAATGTGCAATTATCGAAACTATATTTTTCTATAAATAGAAGCTTATTCCTTCATTATTTTTCACCAATTCACTAAGTCTCACATGAGCAATTATTATAGAGAAATTATAGAGAGAAAGAAGAAGAGAAGTCTGCTACCTCACTATTCCAGTTTTCTTCTAAGGTAAGGGGTATTATTTCTTTCGTATTCATGAAGAGAGCTTCTGTTATTCCATTCTTTATTATTATGTTAGAATAACCTGTCTATGCGAAGTACCGCATACATGGTAAAATTCTTCTGTTATTCCATTCTTTATTATTCTGTTGGAATATCCTGTCTGTACGGATTACGCATGACCTAGTTCCATTCTTTATTATTCTGTTAGAATATCCTGTTTGTGCGTATTACGCATGACCTGGTTCCATTATTTATTATTCTGTTGGGAATAACCTGTCTGTGTGGTCTATCGCATGCCTGGTGAATTCTTCTGTTATTCCATTCTTTATTATTCTGTTGAGAATAACATGTCTGTGCGGTCTATTGCATGCCTGGTGAATTCTTCTGTTATTTCATTCTTTATTATTCTGTTGGGAATAACCTGTCTGTGCGGTCTATCGCATGCCTGGTGAATTCTTTTGTTATTCCATTCTTTATTATTCTGTTAGAAATGATCTGTCTAAGTGGATTACCGCATGACGGATGAAAATTCATTTGCAGTTTCGTATATTCTATTATACTCGTATAAGATATCATTTCTTTTGTACTCGTCATGGAATATCATTTTCTTTGATATTTTTCTTTTACGAGTTACTATTCACCCGTTTACTATTCACTTTAGTATCATTCACTCGGGTATTCGGGACATTTTTCGTATCGGAGTACTATTCACGAGTTACTATTCACGGGTTACTATTCACCCAAATTACTATTCACCCGAATATTAATCACTTAGGTATTTGGGGTACTTTTCATGTCGGGGTACTATTCACGAGGTACTATTCCCAAAGTACTATTCACGGGGTACTATTTACGGGGTACTATTTACCCAAAAAATATATTTATTTTCTGTCCAAATTATTTCTGATACATGGATATTATTCTTGAATTTTACTCTACAAAGCAGTATCATGTTGACAATTTGGACGTTATTGATTTTTGGATAAATTAAATAATAAATCTTTAAAATTTATCCTTAAACTTGTTTTATTGAATTATTATATAATTGTCATCATCCTCATACTTATATTGTGATGAAAGTCATCTTTGGTTTACGTGCAGAGATGGACTTGATATGATTATGACCAAGAATTATTCGTTATAATCATGACCGTAATGTGACGAATGATGTGGTGAAAGTTCTCATTGGCCTGTAGTTCATTGATGGACAGTTGTTGGTATGTTTATGACCAAGGATTATTCGGTATAATCATGACCATTGATGATTACATGAATATCCTTGGCTGTGGTACATGGATGATTTGATTTTATTTATTAAGCTGAGTCTCAGCGATAAAGTTGATGAAAAACTTTTTAAATCATAGAAGATAGTAGATTTTATGCTCTATTTGACTCTTCTAATGGATTGCTTATTTCCGCTGCAGTTGTTGATCTAAAACTTGTTGTGTATTGTATTCTATCAGTTGTTATACTGTTGAAGGCTAAGGATAATTTATTCAGCATTATCTTAGTCATAATATTTCTTACTGGGCTAGTTGAGCTCACCCTTTCTTTCATTGTTCTCTTCAGGAAATGAGAATATAGCTGGGACGAGTCGGGAAATGGAGTGATGATACAGTATAAGTGGCTTTAGTAGTCCACTATTCTATGGAATAAGTGTGATAATAATTGTAATGAGGACTCCATTGAGTGTGGATATTGTCTAGAAGGCAATATTCTTGTTTAAACTCTCAGCTATGTTTTGTCGTATTGTACACGACAGTTGTATAATTAAGTTTGTATTTGATTTATGTACCATATATCTGGCGACTCAAGATGGGTGATGTATACCTGTTTTGGGGGCGTCACATTCTTTTTACTTACTATGAATTTTTTTAATTCATCATTTAATCATTAAAAACTATCTATGAGTTTATCTCCTTCTATATCCAATCAATTTTCATAAGGTTATATCCTAAGTTACTCTTACCCTATCTAAAACGATAACCTGCAACTCTAATACAAAAATGTGACGCCCCCAAATCTATGTGCTCTCCACAACGGATCTGGTGCTCACTATCCAACACTAAATCCTTCTAAGTATAGATATTATACAACATCTTTGATATTAAATTGTTCTCTATTTATCTATCCGAGACTTGCAGTATAATTAACAACCATACAATTGCCAAAAAAGGACTTTCTGTTAAAACGACGCTCGACAACCCATTTTCTCATCGGAACTTTCTAGACATTGTCAATAATGCTAATCTGGCATAGTTAAATGACTTCAACATCTACTAACTTAAATATAAAGTACACAATACATTTTTATAAAAATCCTTAAATATCATTGGTATAAGAATATTACAATGCCTAATTTCTTAATTTCGATACCTAAAGTCATTACAACTTTAATTACATCACATAAGAAGACAATAATAAAATGCATTTCTTCTTTAGCCTTTTCTTTACTGTCAGACTCTTCTGGTAATACTTCCTTAACTGTAAATTTAAACGAATATTTGCAAGAATGAGAAGTCTAACAGATATACATATACGAAAAGAATCATCTTCTCAATATATATATTTAAGAATAACACAACATAAAATTTTCAATAATTATCAACATAGTGAACTGCGTGGTTCCCAACCCAAAAACTAATGAATTAGTTTCACGTCTCATCAACACTGTTACAAAGTATCAATAGTACTGTGTACCGCTTCTACGATACGTCAGCACTGCATCAACTGTTTTTTCAGCGAGTTAGATTAGTTTCCTAACAAGGGTCGTTCAACTCAATTACTAACATGCCAACAGTTAAAAAACGAATACTTGCATAAGTACGTAATTCGAATGAGTGTTAGAAACTTGTCTAATTCCGTCTCTTACGTAAACCATAAGAAACTCTTAGGCTATGTTTGTTTGCAAGGATTACACTTAGGATATGACTATTAATCCCAAGTGACTTGTTTGTTTTTAAATTTAGATCGACTTGATATTATTAGTCCAAAGATTATTAAATGACTTAAGATTGTGGACTATTTAATAACATGTCTTGCTAGGTATTATAATCTCATCATGTGAGATTAAAAATTTATGGACAAAACTAACCTTTATAAATGAAGTACTGTAACTGATTTCGGTTCTTAAAGATTAACCAGCCCTAGTATTAACTATTAAATTCATACATGACAAACAATTACTGTGTTAACCAATTTACATGACGTGATATGCATAACTTTTAGCTGTGTTATTTTAATTACTGCGTTAAACAATTTACATGACATGACAAACTATTACTGTGTTATTTTAATTATGGTGTTAAATATTAAAATAAAAAATTAATTATAATATGACACTCAGTTTTTGTTAAACATAACTTTTGTGAAAAGTAGGAGGAAAAAATATAAATTCACATAAAAGTTAGGCTGGACAAAATATATAAGTGATTGGGAAAAAAAATGCATAAATTGCACAGGTAAAACAATTTTTTTTCATGTAATTTATGGACAAAACTAGCCTTTATAAAACTTACAAAATTTATAAGCTTCAAAATAATATTTAAAGTTTATGGTTAATAATAGTATATATTTTGAGTAAAAAAGTTTATGGTTAATAATAGTATATATTTTGAGTAAAAAAGTTTTTTATGAGAATAAAAACTTATTTTGAAACTACATCAACAATTTACTATTAAAAAGTTTATCATTTATTTTTCTTAAAATAATTTTTTCATGACGAGCTTCATCATAATTGCATGTAGACTCTAGTATATACATGTGATATGTTTAAATAATTTTTATTTATTTATAGGCGCCTTTTTGATGTATAAATAAGTTCAAATTATAGCTTAACATAAGTTATTATTGGTAAAAGTATAATAGTCCAAAAAATATTTTTTAATCCAATCCTTTAATTAATCATGGGAAAAACAAACATTGTAAGACCCCGAATTTTATGAAATAAAAGTATTCAATTTTTCTTAAAATTACTATTCAGTAAATGGTTAAATTGATAAAAGTTTAAAGTTATGGGTGAAATATGAATTTTTTTTCAAAATAAGCAAGTGGTTATAAAATAATCATTGTTGTCGGGGAATATTCGTTTGGTCGTGGAATATTCTTTCTGTCGGGGAATATTCGTACGACGGCGCAGCCATTTGTGGGCCCCATAACAGAATTACTGTCGGGTGAAGAAAACGACAAATTTGAGTTTTTACAAATAACGGCGTAGTTGTTACCGTTAACACTGTTGGAATACCCGGTGGTTAAAATACAGTAATACGCGTTATTGCATAGTAGCACACGGTATTGCATAGTATTTTTGAAATTATTGATTCTTACGTAAGAAGGCACTACTCAATAATTGTTACAGTAATTACTGTTCAATATTTTATTTTATTGATTCAATAATTGCTACGTTGAAATTTTGTATTATTGTTGTTCAATAATTGTTGCTGCACAGTATTTCCCATTATCAGATCAATAATTCATATTATTTGAATAGTATTATTAGATAGCATTATTGGTAATGTCTAGAAAGTTCTGTCTAAGGAGAGGTTTGGTCATCTAATTGCGCGCCAGTAAGGAGAAATCCTTATTGGAAAGCCCCCTCTTTCCTGGAAACGGCCTGGTTGTCATAAATGTGATTCTGTAATATTATTTGTGAATAATTAATTATTGATTCATATGATAAGAAAATATTTATTTTATGTGGATATAAATGAGGGATATATTTTTGTGGTTAAAAAATGAAGGAGTTAATGTTGAGATTTTTATCCGTATTTTTGTCGGAATGGAGGTATTAAAAATCAGGGTTTTTGAGATATTTTGCGGGGGTTATAATTTTTAATCCGGCCGTTGGATCGTGGTAATTTTTGGATATGTTATACATATATAAGTTGAGTATATGCCCACAAATTTTGAACCGTTAAAAATGAACGTATGATTTATTATGAATTTTACGAGACGACTGGTTCAGAAATTGTTGAATTTTTAGAGTTTATCATTTTGGTGGAAAATTCTAGAATTGGTGGGCCCCACTTGTGGTTGGTGAAGAAATGTGCTGAATTATATTTCAAATGTGGTGGGTGGAAATAGTAGCAGGTAAAGCCATCAGGTTGCAGGTCAAACCTACCAAAATTTTCCTATAAATAGATGGCTAAGTTAGAATTGAAAATCACACCAGAAACATAAGCTTTCTCTCTTTCTCTCTCTATATTATGAAGCATATTTTATGAGTTTTTAGATACTTGGTGAGTTGCTATTCATCAGTGCAAGTTTCCTTCAGCATCATATCCGATATCCAGTCAGAAGTACTGCTCTTTTGAGGTAAGGGATAGTAAGGGATAGTAAGGGATATTAAGGGATTTTAAGGGTTGTTATGATTTTTAGTTTCGTAATTTTTCTGATCTTCAAAAATTCTGAAAAAATTTGAAATGATATTTTGATGAGTTTTCTTGATTGTGTCCAAAAATGGTAATTTTTGGATGTATAGATTGAGAGTTATGCATTTTATGAGAAAAGACTATTTTAAAAGTAACAGCTTATAATTCCTTGTGGTTAACTCCAAAATTGATGAAATTTTTATTGGGAGTACATGTATATGATAGAAGTATACTCTGTAAATTTCAGAATTTTTAGACAAAAGTACAATTTTTGATAAATGTCTAAATATTCGGCTATTTTGGCCATATGAAAAATAGTAAATGACTTTTAAAAATTCTGAGAAAAATATATGTTCACTATGGGACTATATTATGCTAAATCTCAGAAAAGAAATATTTTTGGAACTGATTTGGTATTTTTCATGAAAATGGTCTAGTTATGAATAAATGAATTAAATATGTTTTGTGAAGAAAGAAAATTAGAAAATAAGATTTTATGGCTTGAGAATCCTATATGAGGTATATGCAGATTTTTGATGAGGGTTTTGGTTATTGATGATGAAATTGTAAGAGTTGGCATTTTATGATGATTAAATGCATTATTTAGTAAAGTGTAAACAATTTAAATAAATTGTTTATAAGCTTAAGAAATATTATTCTTTCAATATCATTATACCGAAATACTGGTATGGATTTTATTGTGAAATTTTTACCTTTTTGTGTCAAGTTACTATTCATGAGTTACTATTCATGAGTTACTATTCACGATAAAAATTGGTTTCTTTTTCTAACCAAATTATAGTTAATTTACGAATATTACTCTTGAGATTAAAACTAGATGTTGATCATATTATTTTTATTATCATATATAACATTTTTATAACACTGATGTTGAAATTCTCTTTCACTTGAGTGTAAAGATGGGTGGATTATTGGTATGATCATGACTTTGGGTTCTCTTTGGCCAGTAGTGCAAAGTTGAATTATTGACTAGTATGATCATGACCATTGAATTTATAATTGAATATCTTCAGCTTAAGTGCAAAGGTGAAATGATCAACATGGTTATAATTATTGTTTATATAAATGATTATATATTTCTTTGAGATATTAATATATTTGGCCTGTAGTGCAAATATGAACTGTTGATGAATATATTTGGCCGTAGTGCAAATATGAACTGTTGAGGAATATCTTTGGCCTGTAGTGCAAAGATGAAATATTGATGAATATCTTTGGCCTGTAGTGCAAAGATGAATTATTGATGAATATCTTTGGCTCGTAATGCAAAGATGACTCGTTGTTGAATATCTTTGGCCTGTAGTGCAAAGATGAGTTGTTGATGAATTTATTAGTATGATTATGAACATGAACTGTGATTTGGTATAACCATGATGTTTGATGTTTCAGGTGATGAAAATAATCTTTGTCCTAGATGAGAAAAGGAATTTAGAATTACAATTACGATTATGAGTTATACACGTGATTGTGGACAGGAATTGTTAATTGATGTTACAGGGATAAAACATTGTTGGTGGATTTTTATCATGGAGAAGATAATAGACTTTATAGTCTATTTGACTCTTCTAATGGATTGCTCGTTCCGCTGCAACTATGGTTGAAATTTTTATCATTTACCATATGTTCTAAATCTCTGATTTATTATTGATGAAGGCTATTGATAATTTAATTATCTTTAGTCATGATATTCTTTACTGAGCTAGTTGTGCTCACCCTTTTGCTTCACAATTCCTTTTCAGGTAATAAGAGTGTAGCTGGGTCGAGCGGGGGTAACAAGGGAATAGAACGGTGGTCATCATTTAGTAGTTATATTTGGTGAAGAAAATAGGGTGAGGCGAACCCAACGTTGGAAGGGTGTTTTGTCACTATCATATAAGATGTCTAATGACATACAACCTCGTGTCATCATAGGACAGGGTTGTGCTCATCCACTTGCTGATTATATCTATGGGCACTACCTATATAATCTTGGTGTTTGTTTGAAGTATAATTCTCAATTAGAGACAGTGGAGATAATGATAAGTCAAGAGAAGACTCACCATTGGGAAGAATATGATAGTAATCTTCTCGTTTTTCTTTGGGGTCTATTGGGTCAACCAAGGATAATTCTGTGGCCATATGATATCTATCATAACCTAGACGCGTGGCCTCCCATGTACGAAGGTTTCCTTGAGTACTTCCCAAAGATTCTAATTTCTAAAACAGTTTTTGACTATACCTTTATGTAAGGTGTTATTGTGAGGTGATGTCCACGGTTGGAACATGAGTCACATTTGGTATATATTTGTATCCAAACCCACAGCATATGTGTTGTTGTATTTTGCACGATAATTGTTGTAATAAAGTTGTAGTTATTTTCTGTACCATGTATTTGACGACTCAGAATGGGTTGGGTGGAATGGACTTATTTTGGGTCGTCACAGGTGGTATCAGAGCTTAGGGATATGATCTTTGGCGGAGATCGAGGAATATAACTAGAAGGGGAGAGATGAGTAAATCCTTCGCTAGTGTGTCCTACCTAAGCTTATTTGTTGGTCAGTCATAATATCGGGATATTATGTGATATGTTAATTTGTTCAATTAACCTTTGTTTTGAAGCTGTATTCTAGAATGATATCTGAAATACAGGAGATGAACAATGAAAAAATTATGATGACAGGAAAGATGGAATCTGAAATGAAAGCAAGGTATTCTCAACTCTTCGAAATACTAGGTACGTAAATTTCGGGGACGAAATTTCATAAGGAGGGGAGATTGTAAGACCCCGAATTTTATGAAATAAAAGTATTCAATTTTTCTTAAAATTACTATTCAGTAAATGGTTAAATTGATAAAAGTTTAAAGTTATGAGTGAAATATGAATTTTTTTTCAAAATAAGCAAGTGGTTATAAAATAATCATTGTTGTCGGGGAATATTCGTTTGGTCGTGGAATATTCTTTCTGTCGGGGAATATTCGTACGACGGCGCAGCCATTTGTGGTCCCCATAACAGAATAACTGTCGGGTGAAGAAAACGACAAATTTGAGTTTTTACAAATAACGGCGTAGTTGTTACCGTTAACACTGTTGGAATATCCGGTGGTTAAAATACAGTAATACGCGTTATTGCATAGTAGCACACGGTATTGCATAGTATGTTTGAAATTATTGATTCTTACGTAAGAAGGCACTACTCAATAATTGTTACAGTAATTACTGTTCAATATTTTATTTTATTGATTCAATAATTGCTACGTTGAAATTTTGTATTATTGTTGTTCAATAATTGTTGCTGCACAGTATTTCCCATTATCAGATCAATAATTCATATTATTTGAATAGTATTATTAGATAGCATTATTGACAATATCTAGAAAGTTCTGTCTAAGGAGAGGTTTGGTCATCTAATTGCGCGCCAGTAAGGAGAAATCCTTATTGGAAAGCCCCCTCTTTCCTGGGAACGGCCTGGTTGTCATAAATGTGATTCTGTAATATTATTTGTGAATAATTAATTATTGATTCATGTGATAAGAAAATATTTATTTTATGGGGATATAAATGAGGGATATATTTTTGTGGTTAAAAAAAATGAAGGAGTTAAGGTTGAGATTTTTATCCGTATTTTTGTCGGAATGGAGGTATTAAAAATCAGGGTTTTTGAGATATTTTGCGGGGGTTATAATTTTTAATCCGACCGTTGGATCGTGGTAATTTTTGGATATGTTATACATATATAAGTTGAGTATATGCCCACAAATTTTGAACCGTTAAAAATGAACGTATGATTTATTATGAATTTTACGAGATGACTGGTTCAGAAATTATTAAATTTTCGGAGTTTATCATTTTGGTGGAAAATTCTAGAATTGGTGGGCCCCACTTGTGGTTGGTGAAGAAATATGCTGAATTATATTTCAAATGTGGTGGGTGGGAATAGTAGCAGGTAAAGCCATCAGGTTGCAGGTCAAACCTACCAAAATTTTCCTATAAATAGAGGGCTAAGTTAGAATTGAAAATCACACCAGAAACATAAGCTTTCTCTCTTTCTCTCTCTATATTATGAAGCATATTTTGTGAGTTTTTAGATACTTGGTGAGTTGCTATTCATCAGTGCAAGTTTCCTTCAGCATCATATCCGATATCCAGTCAGAAGTACTGCTCTTTTGAGGTAAGAGATAGTAAGGGATAGTAAGGGATAGTAAGGGATATTAAGGGATTTTAAGGGTTGTTATGATTTTCAGTTTCGTAATTTTTCTGATCTTCAAAAATTCTGGAAAAATTTGAAATGATATTTTGATGAGTTTTCTTGATTGTGTCCAAAAATGGTGATTTTTGGATGTATAGATTGAGAGTTATGCATTTTATGAGAAAAGACTATTTTAAAAATAACAGCTTATAATTCCTTGTGGTTAACTCCAAAATTGATGAAATTTTTATTGGGAGTACATGTATATGATAGAAGTATACTCTGTAAATTTCAGAATTTTTAGACAAAAGTACAATTTTTGATAAATGTCTAAATATTCGGCTATTTTGGCCATATGAAAAATAGTAAATGACTTTTAAAAATTCTGAGAAAAATATATGTTCACTATGGGACTATATTATGCTAAATCCCAGAAAAGAAATATTTTTGGAACTGATTTGGTATTTTTCATAAAAATGGTCTAGTTATGAATAAATGATTTAAATATGTTTTGTGAAGAAAGAAAATTGGAAAATAGGATTTTATGGCTTGAGAATCCTATATGAGGTATATGCAGATTTTTGATGAGGGTTTTGGTTATTGATGATGAAATTGTAAGAGTTGGCATTTTATGATGATTAAATGCATTATTTAGTAAAGTGTAAACAATTTAAATAAATTGTTTATAAGCTTAAGAAATATTATTCTTTCAATATCATTATACCGAAATACTGGTATGAATTTTATTGTGAAATTTCTACCTTTTTGTGTCGAGTTACTATTCATGAGTTACTATTCACGATAAAAATTGGTTTCTTTTTCTAACCAAATTATAGTTAATTTACGAATATTACTCTTGAGATTAAAACTAGATGTTGATCATATTATTTTTATTATCATATATAACATTTTTATAACACTGATGTTGAAATTCTCTTTCACTTGAGTGTAAAGATGGGTGGATTATTGGTATGATCATGACTTTGGGTTCTCTTTGGCCAGTAGTGCAAAGTTGAATTATTGACTAGTATGATCATGACCATTGAATTTATAATTGAATATCTTCAGCTTAAGTGCAAAGGTGAAATGATCAACATGGTTATAATTATTGTTTATATAAATGATTATATATTTCTTTGAGATATTAATATATTTGGCCTGTAGTGCAAATATGAACTGTTGATGAATATATTTGGCCGTAGTGCAAATATGAACTGTTGAGGAATATCTTTGGCCTGTAGTGCAAAGATGAAATATTGATGAATATCTTTGGCCTGTAGTGCAAAGATGAATTATTGATGAATATCTTTGGCTCGTAATGCAAAGATGACTCGTTGTTGAATATCTTTGGCCTGTAGTGCAAAGATGAGTTGTTGATGAATTTATTAGTATGATTATGAACATGAACTGTGATTTGGTATAACCATGATGTTTGATGTTTCAGGTGATGAAAATAATCTTTGTCCTAGATGAGAAAAGGAATTTAGAATTACAATTACGATTATGAGTTATACACGTGATTGTGGACAGGAATTGTTAATTGATGTTACAGGGATAAAACATTGTTGGTGGATTTTTATCATGGAGAAGATAATAGACTTTATAGTCTATTTGACTCTTCTAATGGATTGCTCGTTCCGCTGCAACTATGGTTGAAATTTTTATCATTTACCATATGTTCTAAATCTCTGATTTATTATTGATGAAGGCTATTGATAATTTAATTATCTTTAGTCATGATATTCTTTACTGAGCTAGTTGTGCTCACCCTTTTGCTTCACAATTCCTTTTCAGGTAATAAGAGTGTAGCTGGGTCGAGCGGGGGTAACAAGGGAATAGAACGGTGGTCATCATTTAGTAGTTATATTTGGTGAAGAAAATAGGGTGAGGCGAACCCAACGTTGGAAGGGTGTTTTGTCACTATCATATAAGATGTCTAATGACATACAACCTCGTGTCATCATAGGACAGGGTTGTGCTCATCCACTTGCTGATTATATCTATGGGCACTACCTATATAATCTTGGTGTTTGTTTGAAGTATAATTCTCAATTAGAGACAGTGGAGATAATGATAAGTCAAGAGAAGACTCACCATTGGGAAGGATATGATAGTAATCTTCTCGTTTTTCTTTGGGGTCTATTGGGTCAACCAAGGATAATTCTGTGGCCATATGATATCTATCATAACCTAGACGCGTGGCCTCCCATGTACGAAGGTTTCCTTGAGCACTTCCCAAAGATTCTAATTTCTAAAACAGTTTTTGACTATACCTTTATGTAAGGTGTTATTGTGAGGTGATGTCCACGGTTGGAACATGAGTCACATTTGGTATATATTTGTATCCAAACCCACAGCATATGTGTTGTTGTATTTTGCACGACAATTGTTGTAATAAAGTTGTAGTTGTTTTCTGTACCATGTATTTGACGACTCAGAATGGGTTGGGTGGAATGGACCTATTTTGGGGTTGTCACAAACATAACATATGATTATTGTAAGTTATCTCATGAATAATATCATAAAAAATAAACATGTGAGTAACACTATTTAATCCTATGATTAATAGTCTTGGAATTATAATCCATGGATTATAATCTCGAGATTATAATCCTTGCAAACAAACATGGTCTTAGAATATATCAAAGGGTATGTTTGGGTATAATAAGTTGTGTATGGAGATAATGAATGATTAATAAAGAATATACCGCTTCTAGTAATAGGAAAGAATGTCCAATGTGATTCGATAAATGATAACTCAGGAATCCTTGGCCAATGTGTAATAAATTAGAAATGGGTTTCTAATTTGTATTATTTAGAGTTGTGCATTTGGGAATCGAAATACATATAATTAAATAAAATAAGATTTGACAATAATTTCATGTCTTATATTTAATTGGGGCATTGTATGGTAGAATGATTGAATTGTACAGTAACTATTTACTCAAATGTTATTGATTTAAATGAATTAAATAGTTTAATTTATTTATTTAAATAAGATTAGAATTGTTCTAATTGAAAAATATTTATTTAAGAAGTAAATGGCATAATCGTAATAATAAGTTAAGTTTATTTAATTTAATCTATGGTGATAGAATAAATTAAATAACTTAATATTTATTATTTAATATTTTAGAAATATTAAATATAAATTAATAAAAGAAGTCTTATTATTATTATTAATAGTTTAATTCCTAAAGGAGTTTAGGAATTAATTAATAAAAGTACTCTTTTATATTCCTAATTTGATTAGGAGTCTAATTAATTAAAGTAGTTTAATTAAATAAAATAAAACTCTATTCCTAATTTATTTAGGAGGGTTGTCTGCTTTTATAAATAAGAAAGTCTTATTATAGATTAGGGTAACACACTTTATTCCAAAAGTTGAAAGAATACACATAATTCTATAGAGATAGAATCAAGTGTTTTTGTCAAACATCTATCTTCTTAAATATTTGTTCTTCATTGGTGGATTACCTCTAAAGGCCAAACACTTGGGTGACTAACGTTGATCAAAGGAAAGAATCAAACCCGGTGGATTCAAGTTGAACGTGAAAAAAAATTGGAGGTCATGAACTCGTACATTAGGAAACTAGTTTTTATAAGGGTATAAATCTGATCTCCATCTCTTTTCTATTGAATTGATAATTGAGCACAAAGTATGATTATGGTGATGGTCTGTATGAAAAATTTTAAATCTCGTTTTATCACGCTTCCACTATTTTTATGTAATTTGATTGCATGATCGCGCTATTCCTAATAAATTGTCTAGGCTGGTTGTCTATATCTATAAATAAGAAAGTCTTATTATGGATTAGGGTAACACAATTTATTCCAAGAGTTGGGAGAGTACACATAATTATGTATAGATAGAATCTAGGATTTTTGCCAAACACCAATCTTCTTGAATATTTGTTCTTGATCACCTCTAAAGGCCAAACACTTGAGTGCCTAACTTTGATCAAAGGAAGGAATCAAACCCGATGGATTCAAGTTGAACGTGAAAAGAAATTGAAGGTGAACTCATACATCAGTAAGCTAGTTTCTATAAGAGTATGAATCTGATCTCCCATATCTTTTCTATTGAATTGATAATTGAATACAAAGTATGATCATGGTGATGGTTTTTATGAAAAATTTAAAAACTCATTTTGTCGCACTTTCGCTACTTTTATGTAATTTGATTGCATGATCGCGCTATATATATACAAATCTAACTGATAGTGTAAGACCCCAACTTTTATAAATAAAGATGAATTTTCTATAAATATCATTTTTGAATATTATGGAGTTAATTTGATATAATGTTATAGTTGTGGGTAATATTTATAAATTTTACAAAGTACGCAAGTTGTTATATAATATTCGATTGGTCGGGGAATATTCATTTTAACAGGGAATATTTGTAAGACCCCGAATTTTATGAAATAAAAGTATTCAATTTTTCTTATAATTACTATTCAGTAAATGGTTTAATTGATAAATGTTAAAGTTAAGGGTGATATATGAATTTTTTTCAAAATACACAAGTGGTTATAAAATAATCATTGTTGTCGGGGAATATCCGTTTGGTCGTGGAATATTCTTTCTGTTGGGGAATATTCGTACGACGGCGCAGCTATTTGTGGGCCCCATAACGAATAACTGTCGGGTGAAGAAAACGACAAATTTAAGTTTTTACAAATAAC
Source organism: Panax notoginseng (assembly GCA_016801055.1). Classification (NCBI taxonomy): domain Eukaryota; kingdom Viridiplantae; phylum Streptophyta; class Magnoliopsida; order Apiales; family Araliaceae; genus Panax; species Panax notoginseng. The sequence continues at coordinate 268,656,443 of CM029012.1, forward strand.
GGCGTAGTTGTTACCGTTAACACTGTTGGAATACCCGGTGGTTAAAATACAGTAATACGCGTTATTGCACAGTAGCACACGGTATTGCATAGTATTTTTGAAATTATTGATTCTTACGTAAGAAGGCACTACTCAATAATTATTACAGTAATTACTGTTCAATATTTTATTTTATTGATTCAATAATTGCTGCGTTGATATTTTATATTATTGTTGTTTCAATAATTGTCGTTGCACAGTATTTTCTATTATCAGATCAATAATTCATATTATTTGAATAATATTATTAGATAACATTATTGGCAATGTCTAGAAAGTTCTGTCTAAGGAGAGGTTTGGTCATCTAATTGCGCGCTAGTAAGGAGAAATCCTTATTGGAAAGCCCCCTCTTTCCTGGGAACGACCTGGTTGTCATAAATGTGATTCTGTAATATTATTTATGAATAATTAATTATTGATTCATATGATAAGAAAATATTTATTTTATGTGGGTATAAATGAGGGATATATTTTTGTGGTTAAAAAATGAAGGAGTTAATGTTGAGGTTTTTATCAGTATTTTTGTTGGAATGGAGGTATTAAAAATTAGGGTTTTTGAGATATTTTGCGAGGGTTATAATTTTTAATCCGACCGTTGGATCGTGGTAATATTTGGATATGTTATACATGTATAAGTTGAGTATATGTCCACAAATTTTGAACCGTTAAAAATGAACATATGATTTATTATGAATTTTATGAGATGACTGGTTCAGAAATTGTTGAATTTTTGGAGTTTATCATTTTCGTGGAAAATTCTAGAATTGGTGGGCCCCACTTGTGGTTGGTGAAGAAATGTGCTGAATTATATTTCAAATGTGGTGGGTGGAAATAGTAGCAGGTAAAGCCATCAGGTTGCAGGTCAAACCTACCAAAATTTTCCTATAAATAGAGGGCTAAGTTAGAATTGAAAATCACACCAGAAACATAAGCTTTCTCTCTTTCTCTCTCTATATTATGAAGCATATTTTGTGTGTTTTTAGATACTTGGTGAGTTGCTATTCATCAGTGCAAGTTTCCTTCAGCATCATATCCGATATCCAGTCAGAAGTGCTGCTCTTTTGAGGTAAGGGATTGTAAGGGATTGTATGGGATTGTGAGGGATAGTAAGGGATAGTAATGGATTTTATTGTGGAATTTTTATCTTTTGTGTCGGGGTTACTATTCATGAGTTACTATTCACGATTTACTATTCATGAGTTACGAATATTACTCTTGAGGTTAAAACAATATGTTAATCATATTATTTTTATCATCATATATAACATTTTTATAACCCTGATGTTGAAATTCTCTTTCACTGGAGTGTAAAGATGGATAGATTATTGGTATGATCATGACTAGGGATCTCTTTGGCCTGTAGTGCAAAGTTGAATTGTGACTGGTATGATCATGACCATTGAATTTATAATTGAATATCTTAAGCTTAAGTGCAATGGTGAATTGATCAACATGGTTATAATTATTGTTTATATAAATTCTGAAATGATTATATATTTCTTTGAGATATGAATATATTTGGCCTGTAGTGCAAATATGAATTGTTGATGAATATCTTTGGCATGTAGTGCAAAGATGGCCTGTTGATGAATATCTTTGGCCTGTAGTGCAAAGATGAACTGTTGTTGAATATCTTTGGCCTGTAGTGCAAAGATGGTTTGTTGATGAATATCTTTGGCCCGTAGTGCAAAGATGGATTTGTTAGTATGATTATAAACAGGAACTGTGATTTGGTATAACCATGATCTTTGATGTTTCAGGTAAAGACAGGTGATGAAAATATTCTTCGTCCTGGGTGCAAAGAAAAATTTATAGTCACAATTATGATTATGAGTTATTCATATGATTGTGGAAAGGAACTATTGAGTGATGTTACATGGATAAAACATTGTTGGTGGATTTTTAACATGGAAGAGATAATGGACTTTATGGTCTATTTGACTCTTCTAATGGATTGCATGTTCCGCTGCAACTATGGTTGAAATTTTTATCATTTACCATATGTTCTAAATCTCTGATTTATTATTGATGAAGGCTATTGATAATTTAATTATCTTTAGTCATGATATTCTTTACTGAGCTAGTTGTGCTCACCCTTTTGCTTCACATTTCCTTTCAGGTAATAAGAGTGTAGCTGGGTCGAGTGGGGGTAACAAGGGAATAGAACGTTGGTCATCATTTAGTAGTTATATTTGGTGAATCATCTAGGGTGAAGCGAACCCAACGTTGGAAGGGTGTTTTGTTACTATCATACAAGATGTCTAATGACATACAACCTCGTGTCATCATAAGACAGGGTTGTGCTCATCCACTTGCCGAGTATTTCTACAAGCACTACCTATATAAACTTGGTGTTTGTTTAAAGTATAATTCTCAGTTAGATACAGTGGAGATAATGATAAGTCAAGAGAAGACTCACCATTGGGAAGAATATGATAGTAATCTTCTCGTTTTTCTTTGGGGTTTATTGGGTCAACCAAGGATAATTCTGTGGCCATATGATATCTATCATAACCTAAAAGCATGGCCTCCCATGTACGAAGATTTTCTTGAGCACTTCCCAAATATTCTAGTTTCTAAAACAGTTTTTGACTATACCCTTATGTAAGGTGTTACTGTGAGGTGCTGTCCACGGTTGGGACATGTGTCACATTTGGTATATATTTGTATTCAAACTCACAGCATGTGTTGTTGTATTTTGTACGACAATTGTTGTAATAGAGTTGTAGTTAGTTTCTGTACCATGTATTTGACGACTCAGAATGGGTTGGATGGAATGGACCTGTTTTGGGGTCGTTACAATATTCGTACAACGGCACAATCATTGGTGGACCCCACAACGGAATTATTGTCGGATTGAGAAAACGATAAAATTATCTTTCTATAAAAATAACGGCTGAGGTGTTACCGTTAAAACCGTTAAAACTGTTGAACTACCCGGTAGTAAAAGTACAGTAATACGCGTGGTTGCATAGTAGCACACGGTATTGATTATTGATGCTTACGTGAGAAGTCACTCAGCTATACTCAATTATTGTTACAGTAATTGCTGCATCATATCTCTTAAATTATTGTCATAGTATCATCTGTATAATATGTTATATTATTAAATCAATAATTGAGACGTTGTGGTAAGTTTGGTTATTTTTATGGGGGGTCATATGTCATCATCTAAGAGTCTTTTCGTCAATAGTAATTACCGTCGTCAATAGTAATTACCGTCGTCAATAGTATTTACCTTGGTCAATAGTATTTACCTTAGTCAATAGTAATTACCTTCGTCAATAGTAATTACCGTCGTCAATAGTATTTACCTTGGTCAATAGTATTTACCTTGGTCAATAGTAATTACCTTCGTCAATAGTATTTACTTTGGTCAATAGTAATTACTTTCGTCAATAGTAGTTGTCCCTTCAATATTACCAAGAGTCATTTGACCCTTCGTTAAGACCAAGAGTCATTTGACCCTTCGTTAAGACCAAGAGCCACCCTCAATTTTTTTATAAATAGAGGCTTAGGGCTTCATTATTTTTCACGAATTCATTCAAGCTATAGAGAGAGAAAGTATAGAGAGAATAAGAGAGAGAGAATAAAAGTATCCTGCTACTTCACTTTTCTAATATCCAGTTCTTTTAAGGTAATGGGTGTTATTCTTTCTTATTCATGAAGAGAACTGTTGTTATTCAATTTCTTATTATTCTGTTGGAATAACCTGTATACGCGGTCTACCCTATACTTGGTGACATTCTTCTATTATTCTGTTAGAACATCCTGTCTGTGTGTTTTACACCGGACCTGGTTCCGTTTTTATTATTATTCTGTTGGAACATCCTGTCTGTGTGTTTTACACCGGACCTGGTTCCGTCTTGTTATTATTCTGTTGGAACATCCTGTCTGTGTGTTTTACACCGGACCTGGTTCCATTATTTATTATTCTGTCGGAATATCCTGTCTGTGCGTTTACGCCGGACCTAGTTCCATTATTATTATTCTGTTAAGAATAACCTGTCTGTGCGGTCTATCGCATGCATGGTGATTTCTTTTGTTATTCCATTCTTTATTATACTCAGTTGATTAAAACTTTGACTTCTATACTCCATGAAATTAGTGGAATATCCTTGATATTTGCGCTTCATCTAGTATCTATTCATGAAAATATTCTCCTGATCAGTCTTGAAGTTTACTCCACAAAGCAGTATCATGTTGACAATTTGGACGTTATTAATTCCTGGATAAATTAATTCTTGAACTTGTTTTATTGAATTCTTATATCATTGTCATCATCCTCATGTTTATATTCTGTTGAAAGTCATCTGTGGCCTGTAGTGCATAGAGGGACTTGGTATGATTATGACCACGGATTATTCGGTGTAATCATGACCGTAATGTTACAAATGATGTGGTAAAAGTCCTCATTGGCCCGTAGTGCATTGATGGACAGTTATTGGCATGATCATGACCATTAATGAATACACGAATATCCTTGGCCGTAGTGCAGGGGTGATTCGATGATGTGGATTATTTTATTAAGCTGAGTCCCAACGATCACAGTGTTGAAAAACTTTTTAAATCATAAAAGATAGTAGAGTTTATTTTCTACTTGACTCTTTTAATGGATTGCTTGTTCCGCTGCAGTTAAATTTGATGTCTATTATATTTTATTAGTTTAACATTGTTGAAGGCTAATGATAATTTATTCTGCATTATCTTAGTCATAATATTTCTTACTGGGCTAGTTGAGCTCACCCTTTCTTTCACTGTTCTCTTCAGGAAATGAGAACGTAGCTGGGGCAAGTCGGGGAACGGAGTGATAGTTCAAATGATAGTATTAGTTAGTAGTCCTCACTATTCTATGTAATGGTGTGTTAATAAATGTAATGAGGACTCCTTTTGAGTATGAATACTCTCTAGAAGATAATATTTGTATTCAAACTCACAGTTTATGTTTTGTCGTATTGTACACGACAGTTGTATTAGTAAGTTGTATTTATATTTTGTACTATGTATCTGACGACCCAAGATGGGTGATATATACCTAATTTTGGGGGTGTCACAGATAGACTAAAATTTATTTAAGTTAATTTTCATAATTATCTTTTTGATTGATTGACCATATCTTTTGTATAGTTGGCTCTCCTTATTTGTAGCAACTAATATCTTGTAATTTTAATTATCCTATCCTAGAATTACGTTGATCATGGTTGTATATTAGGAACCTTGTTCAAGGCAATACACACGAACAGAATTCCTTTTACTTTCATGGTATCAGAGCCATAGAAAAGCAACCTTTCCTCCTTCCTCTTCCTCTTCCTCTTCTTTTTCTTCTTCTTCTTCTTCATCGTCATCATCTTTTATTCTTCATCAATGGCTGAAAAGTTTCATCCCGCCACCATCATAACAAACATCAAAACAGCTATTCCCCTCACACTGGATTACGAGTCTACCAAATACACTAATTAGAAGACTTTATTCACATTCCATACTAAAGCCACGCTCACCTACGAGCACATCGTGCCACCACCGGTCGCTGATAAGGCGACAACTCCGGCCTCTACAAAAACCGAGGCTACACTTCTGGCCGAAAAGGCTCGTTGGGATCGCGTTGACAACATTGTTCGTCAATAGATTTATGGAACCATCTCCGAGGATCTCCTTAACACCATCATTGATCCCGACGACACTGCTGCTGATGCTTGAAACCGTTTGGCAGAATTGTTCCAGGATAATAAGATTTCTCGGGCCATCCACCTCGAGACAGAGTTCGCAACCACTAATTTGCGTGACTTTTCTAATGCACAGGTGTTCACTCGCCGCCTTAAGGTGCTGGCCGATCAGTTGGCCAACGTCGGCGCCAAGGTCTCTGACCAAAGAATGGTGCTGCGTCTTCTCACTGGCTTAACCGAGGCATATGACGGTTTTGTGACGGTGGTTCAGAACATGAAACCTCTACCGACGTTCGCTCAAGTACGGTCGATGTTGCTTCTGGATGAAACCTCTTCCTGTTCATAATCATACTAATAAATCCATCTTTGCACTACGACCAAAGATATTCAACAACAGTTCATCTTTGCACTACAGGCCAAAGATATTCATCAACAGACCATCTTTGCACTACAGGCCAAAGATATTCAACAACAGTTCATCTTTGCACTACAGGCCAAAGATATTCATCAATAATTCATCTTTGCACTACGGCCAAAGATATTCATCAACAGTTCATATTTGCACTACAGGTCAAATATATTCATCAACATTTCATATTTGCACTACAGGCCAAATATATTAATATCTTAAAGAAATATATAATCATTTCAGAATTTATATAAACAATAATTATAACCATGTTGATCAATTCACCTTTGCACTTAAGCTTAAGATATTCAATTATAAATTCAATGGTCATGATCATACCAGTCACAATTCAACTTTGCACTACAGGCCAAAGAGAACCCTAGTCATGATCATACCAATAATCTATCCATCTTTACACTCCAGTGAAAGAGAATTTCAACATCAGGGTTATAAAAATGTTATATATGATGATAAAAATAATATGATCAACATATAGTTTTAATCTCAAGAGTAATATTCGTAACTCATGAATAGTAACCCCGACACAAAAGATAAAAATTCTACAATAAAATTCATACCAATATTTTGGTATAATGATATTGAAAGAATAACATTACTTAAATTTATAAACAATTTATTTTAATTGTTTACACTTTACTAATTAATGCATTTAATCATCATAAAATGCCAACTCTTACAATTTCATCATCAATAACCAAAACCCTCATCAAAAATCTGTATATACCTCATATAGGATTCTCAAGCCATAAAATCCTATTTTCCAATTTTCTTTCTTCACAAAACATATTTAATTCATTTACTCATAACTAGACCATTTTCATGAAAAATACCAAATCAGTTCTAAAAATATTTCTTTTCTGGGATTTAGCATAATATAGTCCCATAGTGAACATATATTTTTCTCAGAATTTTTAAAAGTCATTTACTATTTTTCATATGGCCAAAATAGCCGAATATTTAGACATTTATCAAAAATTGTACTTTTGTCTAAAAATTTTGAAATTCACAGAGTATACTCCTATCATATACATGTACTCCCAATAAAAATTTCATCAATTTTGGAGTTAACCACAAGGAATTATAAGCTGTTACTTCTAAAATAGTCTTTTCTTATAAAATTCATAACTCTCAATCTATACATCCAAAAATCACCATTTTTGGACACAATCAAGAAAACTCATCAAAATATCATTTCAAATTTTTCCAGAATTTTTGAAGATCAGAAAAATTACGAAACTGAAAATCATAACAACCCTTAAAATCCCTTAATATCCCTTACCTCAAAAGAGCAGTATTTCTGACTGGATATCGGATATGATGCTGAAGGAAACTTGCACTGATGAATAACAACTCATCAAGTATCTAAAAACTCACAAAATATGCTTCATAATATAGAGAGAGAAAGAGAGAAAGCTTATGTTTCTGGTGTGATTTTCAATTCTAACTTAGCCCTCTATTTATAGGAAAATTTTGGTAGGTTTGACCTGCAACCTGATGACTTTACCTGCTACTATTCCCACCCACCACATTTGAAATATAATTCAGCACATTTCTTCACCAACCACAAGTGGGGCCCACCAATTCTAGAATTTTCCACCAAAATGATAAACTCCGAAAATTCAATAATTTCTGAACCAGTCATCTCGTAAAATTCATAATAAATCATACGTTCATTTTTAACGGTTCAAAATTTGTGGACATATACTCAACTTATATATGTATAACATATCCAAAAATTACCACGATCCAACGGTCGGATTAAAAATTATAACCCCCGTAAAATATCTCAAAAATCCTAATTTTTAATACCTCCATTCTGACAAAAATACTGATAAAAATCTCAACATTAACTCCTTTATTTTTAACCATAAAAATATATCCCTCGTTTATATCCACATAAAATAAATATTTCCTTATTATACGAATCAATAATTAATTATTAACAAATAATATTACAGAATCACATTTATGACAACCAGGCCGTTCCCAGGAAAGAGAGGGCTTTCCAATAAGAATTTCTCCTTACTGACGCGCAATTAGATGACCAAACCTCTCCTTAGACAGAACTTTCTAGGCATTGCCAATAATGCTATCTAATAATATTATTTAAATAATATGAATTATTGATCTGATAATAGGAAATACTGTGCAACAATAATTATTGAACAACAATTATATAAAATTTCAACGTAGCAATTATTGAATCAATAAAATAAAATATTGAACAGTAATTACTGTAACAATTATTGAGTAGTGCCTTCTTACGTAAGAATCAATAATTTCAAAAATACTGTGCAATACCGTGTGCTACTGTGCAATAACGCGTATTACTGTATTTTAATCACCGGGTATTCTAATAGTGTTAACGGTAACAACTATACCGTTATTTGTAAAAACTCAAATTTGTCATTTTCTTCACCCGACAGTTATTCTGTTATGGGGCCCACAAATGGCTGCGCCGTCGTACGAATATTCCCCGACAAAAAGAATATTCCACGACCAAACGAATATTCCCCGACAACAATGATTATTTTATAACCACTTGTGTATTTTGAAAAAAATTATATATCACCCTTAACTTTAATATTTATCAATTTAACCATTTACTGCATAGTAATTATAAGAAAAATTGAATACTTATATTTCATAAAATTCGGGGTCTTACAATCTCCCCTCCTTATGAAATTTCGTCCCCGAAATTTACGTACCTGGTATTTCAAAGAGTTGAGAATACCTTGCTTTTATTTCAGATTCCATCTTCCCTGTCATCATAATTTCTCCATTGCTCATCTCCTGTATTTCATATATCATTCTAGAATACAGCTTCAAAACAAGGGTTAATTTAACAAATTAACATATCACATAATATCCCGATATTATGACTGACCAACAAATAAGCTTAGGTAGGACACACTAGCGAAGGATTTACTCATCTCTCCCCTCCTAGTTATATTCCCCGATCTCCGCCAGAGATCATATCCCTAAGCTCTGATACCAAATGTAACTCTGGACACCAACCTATGTCAGCACCTTACATTGATACCTATCAGTTTGCCACCGCAGAACGGCGTCCCCTACGGAGAGTCTGGCTTCGGTGCATCCCCCATTAACAGGAAGTCACCAGCGAGAGGCTCGGGGCTCTTTACTTATAGCTCTGATACCAAATGTAACAACCCCAAAATAGGTCCATTCCATCCAACCTATTCTGAGTCGCCAAATACATGGTACAGAAAATAACTACAACTTTATTACAACAATTGTCGTGCAAAATACAACAACACATATGCTGTGGGTTTGGATACAAATATATACCAAATGTGACTCATGTTCCAACCGTGGACATCACCTCACAATAACACCTTACATAAAGGTATAGTCAAAAACTGTTTTAGAAATTAGAATCTTTGGGAAGTGCTCAAGGAAACCTTCGTACATGGGAGGCCACGCGTCTAGGTTATGATAGATATCATATGGCCACAGAATTATCCTTGGTTGACCCAATAGACCCCAAAGAAAAACGAGAAGATTACTATCATATTCTTCCCAATGGTGAGTCTTCTCTTGACTTATCATTATCTCCACTGTCTCAAATTGAGAATTATACTTCAAACAAACACCAAGATTATATAGGTAGTGCTCGTAGATATACTCAGCAAGTGGATGAGCACAACCCTGTCTTATGATGATACGAGGTTGTATGTCATTAGACATCTTGTATGATAGTGGCAAACCACCCTTCCAACGTTGGGTACACCTTACCCTATTGGATTCACCAAATATAACTACTAAATGAACTTTTCTATACTGCTTCGGGAGAACATCCACAGCTAGAGACCACCATTCTATTTCCCCGTTACCCTCGCTCGACCCAGCTACACTCTTATTACCTGAAAGGAATTGTGAAGCAAAAGGGTGAGCACAACTAGCTCAGTAAAGAATATCATGACTAAAGATAATTAAATTATCAATAGCCTTCATCAATAATAAATCAGAGATTTAGAACATATGGTAAATGATAAAAATTTCAACCATAGCTGCAGCGGAACGAGCAATCCATTAGAAGAGTCAAATAGACTATAAAGTCTATTATCTTCTCCATGTTAAAAATCCATCAATAATGTTTTATCCCTGTAACATCAATCAACAGTTCCTTTCCACAATCATATGAATAACTCATAATCATAACTGTAGTTCTAAATTCCTCTTCTCATCCAGGAAGAAGATAATTTTCATCACCTGAAACATCAAACGTCATGGTTATACCAAATCACAGTTCCTGTTCATAATCATACTAATAAATCCATCTTTGCACTACGACCAAAGATATTCAACAACAGTTCATCTTTGCACTACAGGCCAAAGATATTCATCAACAGACCATCTTTGCACTACAGGCCAAAGATATTCAACAACAGTTCATCTTTGCACTACAGGCCAAAGATATTCATCAATAATTCATCTTTGCACTACGGCCAAAGATATTCATCAACAGTTCATATTTGCACTACAGGTCAAATATATTCATCAACATTTCATATTTGCACTACAGGCCAAATATATTAATATCTTAAAGAAATATATAATCATTTCAGAATTTATATAAACAATAATTATAACCATGTTGATCAATTCACCTTTGCACTTAAGCTTAAGATATTCAATTATAAATTCAATGGTCATGATCATACCAGTCACAATTCAACTTTGCACTACAGGCCAAAGAGAACCCTAGTCATGATCATACCAATAATCTATCCATCTTTACACTCCAGTGAAAGAGAATTTCAACATCAGGGTTATAAAAATGTTATATATGATGATAAAAATAATATGATCAACATATAGTTTTAATCTCAAGAGTAATATTCGTAACTCATGAATAGTAACCCCGACACAAAAGATAAAAATTCTACAATAAAATTCATACCAATATTTTGGTATAATGATATTGAAAGAATAACATTACTTAAATTTATAAACAATTTATTTTAATTGTTTACACTTTACTAATTAATGCATTTAATCATCATAAAATGCCAACTCTTACAATTTCATCATCAATAACCAAAACCCTCATCAAAAATCTGTATATACCTCATATAGGATTCTCAAGCCATAAAATCCTATTTTCCAATTTTCTTTCTTCACAAAACATATTTAATTCATTTACTCATAACTAGACCATTTTCATGAAAAATACCAAATCAGTTCCAAAAATATTTCTTTTCTGGGATTTAGCATAATATAGTCCCATAGTGAACATATATTTTTCTCAGAATTTTTAAAAGTCATTTACTATTTTTCATATGGCCAAAATAGCCGAATATTTAGACATTTATCAAAAATTGTACTTTTGTCTAAAAATTTTGAAATTCACAGAGTATACTCCTATCATATACATGTACTCCCAATAAAAATTTCATCAATTTTGGAGTTAACCACAAGGAATTATAAGCTGTTACTTCTAAAATAGTCTTTTCTTATAAAATTCATAACTCTCAATCTATACATCCAAAAATCACCATTTTTGGACACAATCAAGAAAACTCATCAAAATATCATTTCAAATTTTTCCAGAATTTTTGAAGATCAGAAAAATTACGAAACTGAAAATCATAACAACCCTTAAAATCCCTTAATATCCCTTACCTCAAAAGAGCAGTATTTCTGACTGGATATCGGATATGATGCTGAAGGAAACTTGCACTGATGAATAGCAACTCATCAAGTATCTAAAAACTCACAAAATATGCTTCATAATATAGAGAGAGAAAGAGAGAAAGCTTATGTTTCTGGTGTGATTTTCAATTCTAACTTAGCCCTCTATTTATAGGAAAATTTTGGTAGGTTTGACCTGCAACCTGATGACTTTACCTGCTACTATTCCCACCCACCACATTTGAAATATAATTCAGCACATTTCTTCACCAACCACAAGTGGGGCCCACCAATTCTAGAATTTTCCACCAAAATGATAAACTCCGAAAATTCAATAATTTCTGAACCAGTCATCTCGTAAAATTCATAATAAATCATACGTTCATTTTTAACGGTTCAAAATTTGTGGACATATACTCAACTTATATATGTATAACATATCCAAAAATTACCACGATCCAACGGTCGGATTAAAAATTATAACCCCCGTAAAATATCTCAAAAATCCTAATTTTTAATACCTCCATTCTGACAAAAATACTGATAAAAATCTCAACATTAACTCCTTTATTTTTAACCATAAAAATATATCCCTCGTTTATATCCACATAAAATAAATATTTCCTTATTATACGAATCAATAATTAATTATTAACAAATAATATTACAGAATCACATTTATGACAACCAGGCCGTTCCCAGGAAAGAGAGGGCTTTCCAATAAGAATTTCTCCTTACTGGCGCGCAATTAGATGACCAAACCTCTCCTTAGACAGAACTTTCTAGGCATTGCCAATAATGCTATCTAATAATATTATTTAAATAATATGAATTATTGATCTGATAATAGGAAATACTGTGCAACAATAATTATTGAACAACAATTATATAAAATTTCAACGTAGCAATTATTGAATCAATAAAATAAAATATTGAACAGTAATTACTGTAACAATTATTGAGTAGTGCCTTCTTACGTAAGAATCAATAATTTCAAAAATACTGTGCAATACCGTGTGCTACTGTGCAATAACGCGTATTACTGTATTTTAATCACCGGGTATTCTAATAGTGTTAACGGTAACAACTATACCGTTATTTGTAAAAACTCAAATTTGTCATTTTCTTCACCCGACAGTTATTCTGTTATGGGGCCCACAAATGGCTGCGCCGTCGTACGAATATTCCCCGACAAAAAGAATATTCCACGACCAAACGAATATTCCCCGACAACAATGATTATTTTATAACCACTTGTGTATTTTGAAAAAAATTATATATCACCCTTAACTTTAATATTTATCAATTTAACCATTTACTGCATAGTAATTATAAGAAAAATTGAATACTTATATTTCATAAAATTCGGGGTCTTACAATCTCCCCTCCTTATGAAATTTCGTCCCCGAAATTTACGTACCTGGTATTTCAAAGAGTTGAGAATACCTTGCTTTTATTTCAGATTCTATCTTCCCTGTCATCATAATTTCTCCATTGCTCATCTCCTGTATTTCATATATCATTCTAGAATACAGCTTCAAAACAAGGGTTAATTTAACAAATTAACATATCACATAATATCCCGATATTATGACTGACCAACAAATAAGCTTAGGTAGGACACACTAGCGAAGGATTTACTCATCTCTCCCCTCCTAGTTATATTCCCCGATCTCCGCCAGAGATCATATCCCTAAGCTCTGATACCAAATGTAACTCTGGACACCAACCTATGTCAGCACCTTACATTGATACCTATCAGTTTGCCACCGCAGAACGGCGTCCCCTACGGAGAGTCTGGCTTCGGTGCATCCCCCATTAACAGGAAGTCACCAGCGAGAGGCTCGGGGCTCTTTACTTATAGCTCTGATACCAAATGTAACAACCCCAAAATAGGTCCATTCCATCCAACCTATTCTGAGTCGCCAAATACATGGTACAGAAAATAACTACAACTTTATTACAACAATTGTCGTGCAAAATACAACAACACATATGCTGTGGGTTTGGATACAAATATATACCAAATGTGACTCATGTTCCAACCGTGGACATCACCTCACAATAACACCTTACATAAAGGTATAGTCAAAAACTGTTTTAGAAATTAGAATCTTTGGGAAGTGCTCAAGGAAACCTTCGTACATGGGAGGCCACGCGTCTAGGTTATGATAGATATCATATGGCCACAGAATTATCCTTGGTTGACCCAATAGACCCCAAAGAAAAACGAGAAGATTACTATCATATTCTTCCCAATGGTGAGTCTTCTCTTGACTTATCATTATCTCCACTGTCTCAAATTGAGAATTATACTTCAAACAAACACCAAGATTATATAGGTAGTGCTCGTAGATATACTCAGCAAGTGGATGAGCACAACCCTGTCTTATGATGACACGAGGTTGTATGTCATTAGACATCTTGTATGATAGTGGCAAACCACCCTTCCAACGTTGGGTACACCTTACCCTATTGGATTCACCAAATATAACTACTAAATGAACTTTTCTATACTGCTTCGGGAGAACATCCACAGCTAGAGACCACCATTCTATTTCCCCGTTACCCTCGCTCGACCCAGCTACACTCTTATTACCTGAAAGGAATTGTGAAGCAAAAGGGTGAGCACAACTAGCTCAGTAAAGAATATCATGACTAAAGATAATTAAATTATCAATAGCCTTCATCAATAATAAATCAGAGATTTAGAACATATGGTAAATGATAAAAATTTCAACCATAGTTGCAGCGGAACGAGCAATCCATTAGAAGAGTCAAATAGACTATAAAGTCTATTATCTTCTCCATGTTAAAAATCCATCAATAATGTTTTATCCCTGTAACATCAATCAACAGTTCCTTTCCACAATCATATGAATAACTCATAATCATAACTGTAGTTCTAAATTCCTCTTCTCATCCAGGAAGAAGATAATTTTCATCACCTGAAACATCAAACGTCATGGTTATACCAAATCACAGTTCCTGTTCATAATCATACTAATAAATCCATCTTTGCACTACGACCAAAGATATTCAACAACAGTTCATCTTTGCACTACAGGCCAAAGATATTCATCAACAGACCATCTTTGCACTACAGGCCAAAGATATTCAACAACAGTTCATCTTTGCACTACAGGCCAAAGATATTCATCAATAATTCATCTTTGCACTACGGCCAAAGATATTCATCAACAGTTCATATTTGCACTACAGGTCAAATATATTCATCAACATTTCATATTTGCACTACAGGCCAAATATATTAATATCTTAAAGAAATATATAATCATTTCAGAATTTATATAAACAATAATTATAACCATGTTGATCAATTCACCTTTGCACTTAAGCTTAAGATATTCAATTATAAATTCAATGGTCATGATCATACCAGTCACAATTCAACTTTGCACTACAGGCCAAAGAGAACCCTAGTCATGATCATACCAATAATCTATCCATCTTTACACTCCAGTGAAAGAGAATTTCAACATCAGGGTTATAAAAATGTTATATATGATGATAAAAATAATATGATCAACATATAGTTTTAATCTCAAGAGTAATATTCGTAACTCATGAATAGTAACCCCGACACAAAAGATAAAAATTCTACAATAAAATTCATACCAATATTTTGGTATAATGATATTGAAAGAATAACATTACTTAAATTTATAAACAATTTATTTTAATTGTTTACACTTTACTAATTAATGCATTTAATCATCATAAAATGCCAACTCTTACAATTTCATCATCAATAACCAAAACCCTCATCAAAAATCTGCATATACCTCATATAGGATTCTCAAGCCATAAAATCCTATTTTCCAATTTTCTTTCTTCACAAAACATATTTAATTCATTTACTCATAACTAGACCATTTTCATGAAAAATACCAAATCAGTTCCAAAAATATTTCTTTTCTGGGATTTAGCATAATATAGTCCCATAGTGAACATATATTTTTCTCAGAATTTTTAAAAGTCATTTACTATTTTTCATATGGCCAAAATAGCCGAATATTTAGACATTTATCAAAAATTGTACTTTTGTCTAAAAATTTTGAAATTCACAGAGTATACTCCTATCATATACATGTACTCCCAATAAAAATTTCATCAATTTTGGAGTTAACCACAAGGAATTATAAGCTGTTACTTCTAAAATAGTCTTTTCTTATAAAATTCATAACTCTCAATCTATACATCCAAAAATCACCATTTTTGGACACAATCAAGAAAACTCATCAAAATATCATTTCAAATTTTTCCAGAATTTTTGAAGATCAGAAAAATTACGAAACTGAAAATCATAACAACCCTTAAAATCCCTTAATATCCCTTACCTCAAAAGAGCAGTATTTCTGACTGGATATCGGATATGATGCTGAAGGAAACTTGCACTGATGAATAGCAACTCATCAAGTATCTAAAAACTCACAAAATATGCTTCATAATATAGAGAGAGAAAGAGAGAAAGCTTATGTTTCTGGTGTGATTTTCAATTCTAACTTAGCCCTCTATTTATAGGAAAATTTTGGTAGGTTTGACCTGCAACCTGATGACTTTACCTGCTACTATTCCCACCCACCACATTTGAAATATAATTCAGCACATTTCTTCACCAACCACAAGTGGGGCCCACCAATTCTAGAATTTTCCACCAAAATGATAAACTCCGAAAATTCAATAATTTCTGAACCAGTCATCTCGTAAAATTCATAATAAATCATACGTTCATTTTTAACGGTTCAAAATTTGTGGACATATACTCAACTTATATATGTATAACATATCCAAAAATTACCACGATCCAACGGTCGGATTAAAAATTATAACCCCCGTAAAATATCTCAAAAATCCTAATTTTTAATACCTCCATTCTGACAAAAATACTGATAAAAATCTCAACATTAACTCCTTTATTTTTAACCATAAAAATATATCCCTCGTTTATATCCACATAAAATAAATATTTCCTTATTATATGAATCAATAATTAATTATTAACAAATAATATTACAGAATCACATTTATGACAACCAGGCCGTTCCCAGGAAAGAGAGGGCTTTCCAATAAGAATTTCTCCTTACTGGCGCGCAATTAGATGACCAAACCTCTCCTTAGACAGAACTTTCTAGACATTGCCAATAATGCTATCTAATAATATTATTTAAATAATATGAATTATTGATCTGATAATAGGAAATACTGTGCAACAACAATTATTGAACAACAATTATATAAAATTTCAACGTAGCAATTATTGAATCAATAAAATAAAATATTGAACAGTAATTACTGTAACAATTATTGAGTAGTGCCTTCTTACGTAAGAATCAATAATTTCAAAAATACTGTGCAATACCGTGTGCTACTGTGCAATAACGCGTATTACTGTATTTTAATCACCGGGTATTCTAATAGTGTTAACGGTAACAACTATACCGTTATTTGTAAAAACTCAAATTTGTCATTTTCTTCACCCGACAGTTATTCTGTTATGGGGCCCACAAATGGCTGCGCCGTCGTACGAATATTCCCCGACAAAAAGAATATTCCACGACCAAACGAATATTCCCCGACAACAATGATTATTTTATAACCACTTGTGTATTTTGAAAAAAATTATATATCACCCTTAACTTTAATATTTATCAATTTAACCATTTACTGCATAGTAATTATAAGAAAAATTGAATACTTATATTTCATAAAATTCGGGGTCTTACAATCTCCCCTCCTTATGAAATTTCGTCCCCGAAATTTACGTACCTGGTATTTCAAAGAGTTGAGAATACCTTGCTTTTATTTCAGATTCCATCTTCCCTGTCATCATAATTTCTCCATTGCTCATCTCCTGTATTTCATATATCATTCTAGAATACAGCTTCAAAACAAGGGTTAATTTAACAAATTAACATATCACATAATATCCCGATATTATGACTGACCAACAAATAAGCTTAGGTAGGACACACTAGCGAAGGATTTACTCATCTCTCCCCTCCTAGTTATATTCCCCGATCTCCGCCAGAGATCATATCCCTAAGCTCTGATACCAAATGTAACTCTGGACACCAACCTATGTCAGCACCTTACATTGATACCTATCAGTTTGCCACCGCAGAACGGCGTCCCCTACGGAGAGTCTGGCTTCGGTGCATCCCCCATTAACAGGAAGTCACCAGCGAGAGGCTCGGGGCTCTTTACTTATAGCTCTGATACCAAATGTAACAACCCCAAAATAGGTCCATTCCATCCAACCTATTCTGAGTCGCCAAATACATGGTACAGAAAATAACTACAACTTTATTACAACAATTGTCGTGCAAAATACAACAACACATATGCTGTGGTTTGGATACAAATATATACCAAATGTGACTCATGTTCCAACCGTGGACATCACCTCACAATAACACCTTACATAAAGGTATAGTCAAAAACTGTTTTAGAAATTAGAATCTTTGGGAAGTGCTCAAGGAAACCTTCGTACATGGGAGGCCACGCGTCTAGGTTATGATAGATATCATATGGCCACAGAATTATCCTTGGTTGACCCAATAGACCCCAAAGAAAAACGAGAAGATTACTATCATATTCTTCCCAATGGTGAGTCTTCTCTTGACTTATCATTATCTCCACTGTCTCAAATTGAGAATTATACTTCAAACAAACACCAAGATTATATAGGTAGTGCTCGTAGATATACTCAGCAAGTGGATGAGCACAACCCTGTCTTATGATGACACGAGGTTGTATGTCATTAGACATCTTGTATGATAGTGGCAAACCACCCTTCCAACGTTGGGTACACCTTACCCTATTGGATTCACCAAATATAACTACTAAATGAACTTTTCTATACTGCTTCGGGAGAACATCCACAGCTAGAGACCACCATTCTATTTCCCCGTTACCCTCGCTCGACCCAGCTACACTCTTATTACCTGAAAGGAATTGTGAAGCAAAAGGGTGAGCACAACTAGCTCAGTAAAGAATATCATGACTAAAGATAATTAAATTATCAATAGCCTTCATCAATAATAAATCAGAGATTTAGAACATATGGTAAATGATAAAAATTTCAACCATAGCTGCAGCGGAACGAGCAATCCATTAGAAGAGTCAAATAGACTATAAAGTCTATTATCTTCTCCATGTTAAAAATCCATCAATAATGTTTTATCCCTGTAACATCAATCAACAGTTCCTTTCCACAATCATATGAATAACTCATAATCATAACTGTAGTTCTAAATTCCTCTTCTCATCCAGGAAGAAGATAATTTTCATCACCTGAAACATCAAACGTCATGGTTATACCAAATCACAGTTCCTGTTCATAATCATACTAATAAATCCATCTTTGCACTACGACCAAAGATATTCAACAACAGTTCATCTTTGCACTACAGGCCAAAGATATTCATCAACAGACCATCTTTGCACTACAGGCCAAAGATATTCAACAACAGTTCATCTTTGCACTACAGGCCAAAGATATTCATCAATAATTCATCTTTGCACTACGGCCAAAGATATTCATCAACAGTTCATATTTGCACTACAGGTCAAATATATTCATCAACATTTCATATTTGCACTACAGGCCAAATATATTAATATCTTAAAGAAATATATAATCATTTCAGAATTTATATAAACAATAATTATAACCATGTTGATCAATTCACCTTTGCACTTAAGCTTAAGATATTCAATTATAAATTCAATGGTCATGATCATACCAGTCACAATTCAACTTTGCACTACAGGCCAAAGAGAACCCTAGTCATGATCATACCAATAATCTATCCATCTTTACACTCCAGTGAAAGAGAATTTCAACATCAGGGTTATAAAAATGTTATATATGATGATAAAAATAATATGATCAACATATAGTTTTAATCTCAAGAGTAATATTCGTAACTCATGAATAGTAACCCCGACACAAAAGATAAAAATTCTACAATAAAATTCATACCAATATTTTGGTATAATGATATTGAAAGAATAACATTACTTAAATTTATAAACAATTTATTTTAATTGTTTACACTTTACTAATTAATGCATTTAATCATCATAAAATGCCAACTCTTACAATTTCATCATCAATAACCAAAACCCTCATCAAAAATCTGCATATACCTCATATAGGATTCTCAAGCCATAAAATCCTATTTTCCAATTTTCTTTCTTCACAAAACATATTTAATTCATTTACTCATAACTAGACCATTTTCATGAAAAATACCAAATCAGTTCCAAAAATATTTCTTTTCTGGGATTTAGCATAATATAGTCCCATAGTGAACATATATTTTTCTCAGAATTTTTAAAAGTCATTTACTATTTTTCATATGGCCAAAATAGCCGAATATTTAGACATTTATCAAAAATTGTACTTTTGTCTAAAAATTTTGAAATTCACAGAGTATACTCCTATCATATACATGTACTCCCAATAAAAATTTCATCAATTTTGGAGTTAACCACAAGGAATTATAAGCTGTTACTTCTAAAATAGTCTTTTCTTATAAAATTCATAACTCTCAATCTATACATCCAAAAATCACCATTTTTGGACACAATCAAGAAAACTCATCAAAATATCATTTCAAATTTTTCCAGAATTTTTGAAGATCAGAAAAATTACGAAACTGAAAATCATAACAACCCTTAAAATCCCTTAATATCCCTTACCTCAAAAGAGCAGTACTTCTGACTGGATATCGGATATGATGCTGAAGGAAACTTGCACTGATGAATAGCAACTCATCAAGTATCTAAAAACTCACAAAATATGCTTCATAATATAGAGAGAGAAAGAGAGAAAGCTTATGTTTCTGGTGTGATTTTCAATTCTAACTTAGCCCTCTATTTATAGGAAAATTTTGGTAGGTTTGACCTGCAACCTGATGGCTTTACCTGCTACTATTCCCACCCACCACATTTGAAATATAATTCAGCACATTTCTTCACCAACCACAAGTGGGGCCCACCAATTCTAGAATTTTCCACCAAAATGATAAACTCCGAAAATTCAATAATTTCTGAACCAGTCATCTCGTAAAATTCATAATAAATCATACGTTCATTTTTAACGGTTCAAAATTTGTGGACATATACTCAACTTATATATGTATAACATATCCAAAAATTACCACGATCCAACGGTCGGATTAAAAATTATAACCCCCGTAAAATATCTCAAAAATCCTAATTTTTAATACCTCCATTCTGACAAAAATACTGATAAAAATCTCAACATTAACTCCTTTATTTTTTAACCACAAAAATATATCCCTCGTTTATATCCACATAAAATAAATATTTCCTTATTATACGAATCAATAATTAATTATTAACAAATAATATTACAGAATCACATTTATGACAACCAGGCCGTTCCCAGGAAAGAGAGGGCTTTCCAATAAGAATTTCTCCTTACTGGCGCGCAATTAGATGACCAAACCTCTCCTTAGACAGAACTTTCTAGGCATTGCCAATAATGCTATCTAATAATATTATTTAAATAATATGAATTATTGATCTGATAATAGGAAATACTGTGCAACAACAATTATTGAACAACAATTATATAAAATTTCAACGTAGCAATTATTGAATCAATAAAATAAAATATTGAACAGTAATTACTGTAACAATTATTGAGTAGTGCCTTCTTACGTAAGAATCAATAATTTCAAAAATACTGTGCAATACCGTGTGCTACTGTGCAATAACGCGTATTACTGTATTTTAATCACCGGGTATTCTAATAGTGTTAACGGTAACAACTATACCGTTATTTGTAAAAACTCAAATTTGTCATTTTCTTCACCCGACAGTTATTCTGTTATGGGGCCCACAAATGGCTGCGCCGTCGTACGAATATTCCCCGACAAAAAGAATATTCCACGACCAAACGAATATTCCCCGACAACAATGATTATTTTATAACCACTTGTGTATTTTGAAAAAAATTATATATCACCCTTAACTTTAATATTTATCAATTTAACCATTTACTGCATAGTA
This sequence comes from Panax notoginseng, assembly GCA_016801055.1. Lineage (NCBI taxonomy): Eukaryota > Viridiplantae > Streptophyta > Magnoliopsida > Apiales > Araliaceae > Panax > Panax notoginseng. Next base: position 268,678,301 of record CM029012.1, read on the forward strand.
ATTATAAGAAAAATTGAATACTTATATTTCATAAAATTCGGGGTCTTACAATCTCCCCTCCTTATGAAATTTCGTCCCCGAAATTTACGTACCTGGTATTTCAAAGAGTTGAGAATACCTTGCTTTTATTTCAGATTCCATCTTCCCTGTCATCATAATTTCTCCATTGCTCATCTCCTGTATTTCATATATCATTCTAGAATACAGCTTCAAAACAAGGGTTAATTTAACAAATTAACATATCACATAATATCCCGATATTATGACTGACCAACAAATAAGCTTAGGTAGGACACACTAGCGAAGGATTTACTCATCTCTCCCCTCCTAGTTATATTCCCCGATCTCCGCCAGAGATCATATCCCTAAGCTCTGATACCAAATGTAACTCTGGACACCAACCTATGTCAGCACCTTACATTGATACCTATCAGTTTGCCACCGCAGAACGGCGTCCCCTACGGAGAGTCTGGCTTCGGTGCATCCCCCATTAACAGGAAGTCACCAGCGAGAGGCTCGGGGCTCTTTACTTATAGCTCTGATACCAAATGTAACAACCCCAAAATAGGTCCATTCCATCCAACCTATTCTGAGTCGCCAAATACATGGTACAGAAAATAACTACAACTTTATTACAACAATTGTCGTGCAAAATACAACAACACATATGCTGTGGGTTTGGATACAAATATATACCAAATGTGACTCATGTTCCAACCGTGGACATCACCTCACAATAACACCTTACATAAAGGTATAGTCAAAAACTGTTTTAGAAATTAGAATCTTTGGGAAGTGCTCAAGGAAACCTTCGTACATGGGAGGCCACGCGTCTAGGTTATGATAGATATCATATGGCCACAGAATTATCCTTGGTTGACCCAATAGACCCCAAAGAAAAACGAGAAGATTACTATCATATTCTTCCCAATGGTGAGTCTTCTCTTGACTTATCATTATCTCCACTGTCTCAAATTGAGAATTATACTTCAAACAAACACCAAGATTATATAGGTAGTGCTCGTAGATATACTCAGCAAGTGGATGAGCACAACCCTGTCTTATGATGATACGAGGTTGTATGTCATTAGACATCTTGTATGATAGTGGCAAACCACCTTTCCAACGTTGGGTACACCTTACCCTATTGGATTCACCAAATATAACTACTAAATGAACTTTTCTATACTGCTTCGGGAGAACATCCACAGCTAGAGACCACCATTCTATTTCCCCGTTACCCTCGCTCGACCCAGCTACACTCTTATTACCTGAAAGGAATTGTGAAGCAAAAGGGTGAGCACAACTAGCTCAGTAAAGAATATCATGACTAAAGATAATTAAATTATCAATAGCCTTCATCAATAATAAATCAGAGATTTAGAACATATGGTAAATGATAAAAATTTCAACCATAGCTGCAGCGGAACGAGCAATCCATTAGAAGAGTCAAATAGACTATAAAGTCTATTATCTTCTCCATGTTAAAAATCCATCAATAATGTTTTATCCCTGTAACATCAATCAACAGTTCCTTTCCACAATCATATGAATAACTCATAATCATAACTGTAGTTCTAAATTCCTCTTCTCATCCAGGAAGAAGATAATTTTCATCACCTGAAACATCAAACGTCATGGTTATACCAAATCACAGTTCCTGTTCATAATCATACTAATAAATCCATCTTTGCACTACGACCAAAGATATTCAACAACAGTTCATCTTTGCACTACAGGCCAAAGATATTCATCAACAGACCATCTTTGCACTACAGGCCAAAGATATTCAACAACAGTTCATCTTTGCACTACAGGCCAAAGATATTCATCAATAATTCATCTTTGCACTACGGCCAAAGATATTCATCAACAGTTCATATTTGCACTACAGGTCAAATATATTCATCAACATTTCATATTTGCACTACAGGCCAAATATATTAATATCTTAAAGAAATATATAATCATTTCAGAATTTATATAAACAATAATTATAACCATGTTGATCAATTCACCTTTGCACTTAAGCTTAAGATATTCAATTATAAATTCAATGGTCATGATCATACCAGTCACAATTCAACTTTGCACTACAGGCCAAAGAGAACCCTAGTCATGATCATACCAATAATCTATCCATCTTTACACTCCAGTGAAAGAGAATTTCAACATCAGGGTTATAAAAATGTTATATATGATGATAAAAATAATATGATCAACATATAGTTTTAATCTCAAGAGTAATATTCGTAACTCATGAATAGTAACCCCGACACAAAAGATAAAAATTCTACAATAAAATTCATACCAATATTTCGGTATAATGATATTGAAAGAATAACATTACTTAAATTTATAAACAATTTATTTTAATTGTTTACACTTTACTAATTAATGCATTTAATCATCATAAAATGCCAACTCTTACAATTTCATCATCAATAACCAAAACCCTCATCAAAAATTTGTATATACCTCATATAGGATTCTCAAGCCATAAAATCCTATTTTCCAATTTTCTTTCTTCACAAAACATATTTAATTCATTTACTCATAACTAGACCATTTTCATGAAAAATACCAAATCAGTTCCAAAAATATTTCTTTTCTGGAATTTAGCATAATATAGTCCCATAGTGAACATATATTTTTCTCAGAATTTTTAAAAGTCATTTACTATTTTTCATATGGCCAAAATAGCCGAATATTTAGACATTTATCAAAAATTGTACTTTTGTCTAAAAATTTTGAAATTCACAGAGTATACTCCTATCATATACATGTACTCCCAATAAAAATTTCATCAATTTTGGAGTTAACCACAAGGAATTATAAGCTGTTACTTCTAAAATAGTCTTTTCTTATAAAATTCATAACTCTCAATCTATACATCCAAAAATCACCATTTTTGGACACAATCAAGAAAACTCATCAAAATATCATTTCAAATTTTTTCAGAATTTTTGAAGATCAGAAAAATTACGAAACTGAAAATCATAACAACCCTTAAAATCCCTTACTATCCCTTACCTCAAAAGAGCAGTATTTCTGACTGGATATCGGATATGATGCTGAAGGAAACTTGCACTGATGAATAGCAACTCATCAAGTATCTAAAAACTCACAAAATATGCTTCATAATATAGAGAGAGAAAGAGAGAAAGCTTATGTTTCTGGTGTGATTTTCAATTCTAACTTAGCCCTCTATTTATAGGAAAATTTTGGTAGGTTTGACCTGCAACCTGATGACTTTACCTGCTACTATTCCCACCCACCACATTTGAAATATAATTCAGCACATTTCTTCACCAACCACAAGTGGGGCCCACCAATTCTAGAATTTTCCACCAAAATGATAAACTCCGAAAATTCAACAATTTCTGAACCAGTCATCTCGTAAAATTCATAATAAATCATACGTTCATTTTTAACGGTTCAAAATTTGTGGACATATACTCAACTTATATATGTATAACATATCCAAAAATTACCACGATCCAACGGTCGGATTAAAAATTATAACCCCCGTAAAATATCTCAAAAATCCTAATTTTTAATACCTCCATTCTGACAAAAATATTGATAAAAATCTCAACATTAACTCCTTTATTTTTAACCATAAAAATATATCCCTCGTTTATATCCACATAAAATAAATATTTCCTTATCATACGAATCAATAATTAATTATTAACAAATAATATTACAGAATCACATTTATGACAACCAGGCCGTTCCCAGGAAAGAGGGGGCTTTCCAATAAGAATTTCTCCTTACTGGCGCGCAATTAGATGACCAAACCTCTCCTTAGACAGAACTTTCTAGGCATTGCCAATAATGCTATCTAATAATATTATTTAAATAATATGAATTATTGATCTGATAATAGGAAATACTGTGCAACAACAATTATTGAACAACAATTATATAAAATTTCAACGTAGCAATTATTGAATCAATAAAATAAAATATTGAACAGTAATTACTGTAACAATTATTGAGTAGTGCCTTCTTACGTAAGAATCAATAATTTCAAAAATACTGTGCAATACCGTGTGCTACTGTGCAATAACGCGTATTACTGTATTTTAATCACCGGGTATTCCAATAGTGTTAACGGTAACAACTATACCGTTATTTGTAAAAACTCAAATTTGTCATTTTCTTCACCCGACAGTTATTCTGTTATGGGGCCCACAAATGGCTGCGCCGTCGTACGAATATTCCCCGACAGAAAGAATATTTCACGACCAAACGAATATTCCCCGACAACAATGATTATTTTATAACCACTTGTGTATTTTGAAAAAAATTATATATCACCCTTAACTTTAATATTTATCAATTTAACCATTTACTGCATAGTAATTATAAAAAAAATTGAATACTTATATTTCATAAAATTCGGGGTCTTACAATTACACTTCAAAAATATTTTACATGCTTCTAACCTGATTAAAAACCTTATTCCGGTACGTAAATTTACTAACGATAATATGGTTTCCGTTGAATTTGACCCATTTGGAATTTCTGTGAAGGACCTACAGACGGGGAGCAAACTTCTGAGATGTGAAAGCACGGGTGTAAGATCCCGAATTTTATGAAATAAAATTATTCAATTTTTCTTATAATTATTATTCGGTAAATGATTAAATTGATAAAAGTTTAAAGTTATGGGTGAAATATGCAAAATTTACAAAATACGCAAGTGGCTATAAAATATTCATTGTTGTCGGGAAATATTCGTTTGGTCGTGGAATATTCTTTTTGTTGGGAATATCCGTACGACAGCGCAGTCATTTGTGGGCCCCATAACAGAATAACTGTCGGATGAAGATAACGACAAAATTGAGTTTTTATAAATAACGCCGTAGTTGTTACCGTTAACACTGTTGAAATACCCGGTGGTTAAAATACAGTAATACGTGTGTTTACACAGTAGCACACGGTTTTATACAGTATTTTTGAATTATTGATCCTTACGTAAGAAGGCACTACTCAATAATTGTTACAGTAATTACTGTTCAATATTTTATTTTATTGATTCAATAATTGTTGCGTTGATATTTTATATTATTGTTGCTCAATAATTGTCACTGCACATCATCTCCATTATTAGATCAATAATTCATATTATTTAGAATAATATTATCAGATAGCATTATTGACAATGTCTAGAAAGTTCTGTCTAAGGAGAGGTTTGGTCATCGAATTGTGCGCCAGTAAGGAGAAATCCTTATCGGAAAGCCCCCTCTTTCCTGGGAACTGCCTGGTTGTCATAATTGTGATTCTGTAATATTATTTATGAATAATTAATTATTGATTTATATGATAAGAAAATATTTATTTGATGTGGATATAAATGATATATTTATTTATGTGGTTATAAATGAAGGAATTAATGATGAGGTGTTTTATCAGTATTTTATCTAAATGGAGAACAAAATATGGGATTTTCAGAAAAATTAGTTTATTACTTGATTTTATAAAATCCATAACTCTTTGTGTATAATGAGTTAGGAGATGAGCCATCTTTCAAAAGAAAGCCCTGGAAGTAAGCTAACCGTAGAATTTGGAATCACCCAAAAATTCTTTGTGGATATTTCATGGTGAATTTTCGAATGAAACTAGTCCGAAGGATTTATCATCCGATAATCAGTGTTCTTGAGATATATTGCGTGAGTTATAATTTTTGATCCGACCGTTGGATCGTGGTAATTTTTGGATATGTTATACATATATAAGTTGAGTATATGTTCACAAATTTTGAACCGTTAAAAATGAACGAATGATTTGTTATGAATTTTAAGAGGTGACTGATTCGGAAATTAGGTTTATAAATGATTTTGGTGGAAAATTCTATAAATAGGTGGGCCCCACTTTTGGTTATTGGGGAAGATGGCTAATTTTTGGTGGGTGAAATAGTAGCAGGTAAAGCCATCAGGTTGCAGGTCAAGTCTGCTTCGGCGTGTTAACATTTTTCTATAAATAGAGGGCTAAGTTAGAATTGAAAATCACACCAGAATTCATAAGTTTTCTCTCTTTTTCTCTCTAGATTATTGAGTGTATTTTGTGAGTATTTAGATACTTAATGAGTTGATATTCATCAGTGCAAGTTTTCTTAAGCGTTATATCCGATATCTAGTCAGAAGTGCTGCTCTTTTGAGGTAAGGGATAGTAAGGGATGCTATATTCTTCATAATGATGTTATTCTTTCAATATCATTATACTGAAATATTTGTATGTATTTTATTGTATAATTTTTACCTCTTTGAGTTGGGATTACTATTTACGTATACAACACTATTCATGTATATGGCACTATTCACGTATATGACACTATTCATGTATATGACACTATTTACGTATACGGTACCATGTACGAATACGGAGTACTATTCACGAATTACTATTCACGAGTTACTATTCATGAATTACTATTCACGAGTTACTATTCACGAGTTACTATTCATGACAAAAATTAATTTCTTTTTCTGACCAAATTATCGTTGATTTATGATTGTTGCTCTTGAAAATAAATGCAGTTGTTGATCATATTGTTTTTATTATCATATATAACATTTTTATAACCCTGATGTTGAATTTCTCTTTCACTTGAGTGTAAAGATGGGTAGATTATTGCTATGATCATGACTAGGGTTCTCTTTGGCCAGTAGTGGAAAAGTTGAATTGTGACTGGTATGATCATGACCATTGAATTTATAATTGAATATATTTAGCTTAAGTGCAAAGGTGAATTGATCAACATGGTTATAATTATTATTTATATAAGTTCTAAAATGATTATATATTTCTTTGAGATATGTTGTTGAATATCTTTGGCCTGTAGTGCAAAGATGAACTGTTGTTGAATATCTTTGGCCCGTAGTGCAAAGATGACATGTTGTTGAATATCTTTGGTCGTAGTACAAAGATGAAGTTATTAGTATGATTATGAAAAGGAAATGTGATTTGGTGTAACCATGATCTTTGATGTTTCAGGTAAAGATAGGTGATGAAAATTATCTTCGTCCTGGATGAGAAGAGGAATTTAGAACTACAATTATGATTATGAGTTATTCATATGATTGTGGACCAGAATTGTTGATTGATGTTACAGGGATAAAATATTGTTGGTGGATTTTTAACACGGAGAAGATAATAGACTTTGTAGTCTATTTGACTCTTCTAATGGATTGCTCGTTCCGCTGCAACTATGGTTGAGAAGTTTTATCATCTACCATATGTTCTAAATCTCTGATTTATTACTGATGAAGGCTATTGATAATTTAATTATCTTTAGTCATGATATTCTTTACTGGGCTAGTTATGCTCACCCTTTTACTTCACAATTCTTTTTCAGGTAATAAGAGTGTAGCTGGGTTGAGCGGGGGTAACAAGGGAATAGAACGGTGGTCTCTAGCTGTGGAGTTCTCCCTAAGCAGTATAGAAAGGTTCATTTAGTAGTTATAGTTGGTGAATCCAATAGGGTGAGGCGAACCCAACGTTGAAAGGGTGTTTTGCCACTGCCATACAAGATGTCTAATGCAATACAACTGTAAGACCCCAAATTTTATGAAATAAAAGTATTTAATTTTTCTTATAATTACTATTCAGTAAATGGTTAAATTGATAAAAGTTTAAAGTTATGAGTGAAATATGATTTTTTTTTCAAAATAAGCAAGTGGTTATAAAATAATCATTATTGTCGGGGAATATTCTTTCTGTCGGGGAATATTCGTACGACGGCGCAGCCATTTGTGGGCCCCATAACAGAATAACTGTCGGGTAAAGAAAACGACAAATTTGAGTTTTTACAAATAACGGCGTAGTTGTTACCGTTAACACTGTTGGAATACCCGGTGGTTAAAATACAGTAATACGCGTTATTGCACAGTAGCACACGGTATTGCATAGTATTTTTGAAATTATTGATTCTTACGTAAGAAGGCACTACTCAATAATTGTTACAGTAATTACTGTTCAATATTTTATTTTATTGATTCAATAATTGCTACGTTGAAATTTTGTATTATTGTTGTTCAATAATTGTTGATGCACAGTATTTTCCATTATCAGATCAATAATTCATATTATTTGAATAGTATTATTAGATAGCATTATTGGTAATGTCTAGAAAGTTCTGTCTAAGGAGAGGTTTGGTCATCTAATTGCGCGCCAGTAAGGAGAAATCCTTATTGGAAAGCCCCCTCTTTCCTGGGAACGGCCTGGTTGTCATAAATGTGATTCTGTAATATTATTTGTGAATAATTAATTATTGATTCATGTGATAAGAAAATATTTATTTTATGGGGATATAAATGAGGGATATATTTTTGTGGTTAAAAAAAATGAAGGAGTTAATGTTGAGATTTTTATCCGTATTTTTGTCGGAATGGAGGTATTAAAAATCAGGGTTTTTGAGATATTTTGCGGGGGTTATAATTTTTAATCCGGCCGTTGGATCGTGGTAATTTTTGGATATGTTATACATATATAAGTTGAGTATATGCCCACAAATTTTGAACCGTTAAAAATGAACGTATGATTTATTATGAATTTTACGAGATGACTGGTTCAGAAATTGTTAAATTTTCGGAGTTTATCATTTTGGTGGAAAATTCTAGAATTGGTGGGCCCCACTTGTGGTTGGTGAAGAAATGTGCTGAATTATATTTCAAATGTGGTGGGTGGGAATAGTAGCAGGTAAAGCCATCAGGTTGCAGGTCAAACCTACCAAAATTTTCCTATAAATAGAGGGCTAAGTTAGAATTGAAAATCACACCAGAAACATAAGTTTTCTCTCTTTCTCTCTCTATATTATGAAGCATATTTTGTGAGTTTTTAGATACTTGGTGAGTTGCTATTCATTAGTGCAAGTTTCCTTCAGCATCATATCCGATATCCAGTCAGAAGTACTGCTCTTTTGAGGTAAGGGATAGTAAGGGATTTTAAGGGTTGTTATGATCTTTAATTTCGTAATTTTTCTGACCTTCAAAAATTCTGGAAAAATTTAAAATGATATTTTGATGAGTTTTCTTGATTGTGTCCAAAAATGGTGATTTTTGGATGTATAGATTGAGAGTTATGAATTTTATGAGAAAAGACTATTTTAAAAGTAATCGCTTATAATTCCTTGTGGTTAACTCCAAAATTGATGAAATTTTTATTGGGAGTACATGTATATGATAGAAGTATACTCTGTAAATTTTAGAATTTTTGGATAAAAGTATAATTTTTGATAAATGTCTAAATATTCGGCTATTTTGGCCATATGAAAAATAGTAAACGACTTTTAAAAATTCTGAGAAAAATATATGTTCACTATGGGACTATATTATGCTAAATTCCAGAAAAGAAATATTTTTGGAACGAATTTGGTATTTTTCATGAAAATAGTCTAGTTATGAGAAAATGAATTAAATATGTTATGTGAAGTAAGAAAATTGAAAATAGGATTTTATGGCTTGAGAATCCTATATATGAGGTATATGCAGATTTTTTTGATGAGGGTTTTGGTTATTGATGATGAAATCTTAAGAGTTGGCATTTTATGATGATTAAATGTATTAATTAGTAAAGTGTAAACAATTTAAATAAATTGTTTATAAGCTTAAGAATATTATTCTTTCAATATCATTATACCGAAATATTGGTATGTATATTATTGTGAAATTTCTACCTTTTTCATGTCAGGGTTACTATTCACGAGTTACTATTCACGACAAAATTAGTTTCTTTTTCTAACCAAATTATAGTTGATTTATGAATATTACTCTTGAGATTAAATCTATATGTTGATCATATTGTTTTTATTATCATATATAACATTTTTATAACCTTGATGTTGAAATTCTCTTTCGCTTGAGTGTAAAGATGGGTAAATTATTGGTATGATCATGACTATGGGTTCTCTTTGGCCAGTAGTGCAAAGTTGAATTATTGACTGGTATGATCATGACCATTGAATTTATAAGTGAATATCTTTAGCTTAAGTGCAAAGGTGAATTGATTAACATGGTTATAATTATTATTTATATAAATTCTGAAATGATTATATATTTCTTTGAGATATTAATATATTTGGCCTGTAGTGCAAATATGAACTGTTGATGAATATATTTGGCCGTAGTGCAAATATGAACTGTTAAGGAATATCTTTGGCCTGTAGTGCAAAGATGAATTGTTGATGAATATCTTTGGCCCGTAGTGCAAAGATGACATGTTGTTGAATATCTTTGGCCAGTAGTGCAAAGATGAACAGATGTTGAGATAAACATGACCAACTGGTAATACAAATGAATATCTTTGGTCGTAGTGCAAAGATGGATTTATTAGTATGATTATGAACAGGAAATGTGATTTGGTATAACCATGATCTTTGATGTTTCAGGTAAAGATAGGTGATGAAAATTATCTTCGTCCTGGATGAGATGAGGAATTTAGAACTATAGTTATGATTATGAGTTATTCATATGATTGTGGACCAGAATTGTTGATTGATGTTACAGGGATAAAACATTGTTGATGGATTTTTAACATGGAGAAGATAATAGACTTTATAGTCTATTTGACTCTTCTAATGGATTGCATGTTCCGCTGCAACTATGGTTGAAATTTTTTATCATCTACCATATGTTCTAAATCTCTGATTTATTATTGATGAAGACTATTGATAATTTATTTATCTTTAGTCATGATATTCTTTACTGAGCTAGTTGTGCTCACCCTTTTGCTTCACAATTCCTTTCAGGTAATAAGAGTGTAGCTGGGTCGAGCGGGGGTAACAAGGGAATAGAACGGTGGTCATCATTTAGTAGTTATATTTGGTGAAGAAAATAGGGTGAGGCGAACCCAACGTTGGAAGGGTGTTTTGTTACTATCATACAAGATGTCTAACGACATACAACCTCGTGTCATCATAAGACATGATTGTGCACATCCGCTTGCCGAGTAAATCTACGAGCACTACCTATATAATCTTGGTGTTTGTTTGAAGTATAATTCTCAATTAGAGACAGTGGAGATAATGATAAGTCAAGAGAAGACTCACCATTGGGAAGAATATGATAGTAATCTTCTCGTTTTTCTTTGGGGTCTATTGGGTCAACCAAGGATAATTCTGTGGCCATATGATATTTATCATAACCTAGAAGCATGGGCTCCCATGTACGAAGGTTTCCTTGAGCACTTCCCAAATATTCTAATTTCTAAAACAGTTTTTGACTATACCTTTATGTAAGGTGTTATTGTGAGGTGATGTCCACGGTTGGAACATGAGTCACATTTGGTATATATTTGTATCCAAACTCACAGCATATGTGTTGTTGTATTTTGCACGACAATTGTTGTAATAAAGTTGTAGTTGTTTTCTGTACCATGTATTTGACGACTCAGAATGGGTTGGGTGGAATGGACCTATTTTGGGGTTGTCACAGGTGGTATCAGAGCTTAGGGATATGATCTCTGGCGGAGATCGGGGAATACAACTAGGAGGGGAGAGATGAGTAAATCCTTCGCTAGTGTGTCCTACCTAAGCTTATTTGTTGGTCAGTCATAATATTGGGATATTATGTGATATGTTAATTTGTTTAATTAACCCTTGTCTTATGGCAGTATTTGAGAATGGCAGCTGAGAATGCTAATAATGGAGTGAATGAGACTGTGGGGATACCTCTAATCACTAACCGTGATAATGTGATGTCAGACGAAGAAGGAATTAGAGATATCCATGTGGTGAGTGAAGAATTGATAGTTACACCCGAGATAGTCACAGAGGTAATAGCTGAGACTGAGGAAGAAGAGGAAGAAGAAGTACCAGAGGAGAGTTTATTAGAGGTATTATATGATCAAAATGTAGAATTTCAAAATCGTATTCATGTTAGAAGAGCAGGCAGAAGAACGACAGGCGGTCGTGGAACAAAAGGATGCAACAATTTAAGCTTGTGTTACCCGATATGTGATGCTTGAACAGAAGCATTCTTTGGCAGAGTATAAGATGATAAAAATAGAATCTGAGCTGAGAGAAGAAAAAACTGAACGAGTGAGAATAAGTGATGCATGGGCAAAAGCCGCACGACACGTGGATATTGTGAAAAGAGATGTTCGATCTAAGAAGGCTAAAATAGATGATATGAATTTCTCTTTTTGGAAAGCAATTGGGAGAACCCAACATCGAGTTTTGAATTACCCTGTACATAGCGGTCAACCTGAATCCGATATGGATCGAAGATTGATGATTCAGATCATGAATGAGGAGTACGAAGAGGCAGTTGAGGGAGGAATATGTCCTATAGAAAGGTATATTCCAACGGTAATGATGACGCCAAATGCTACTCCAGACAAGTCAAAGCCGAGTAGTTCGAGGGATGGCGGTTGTCATGACTTCCCAACAAATGAGGAACCCAAATGAAGTTATCATGGGAGATGAGCAATGGAGAAATCATGATGATCTGAGAGATAGAATCTGAAATAGAAGCAAGGTATTCTCAACTCTTCGAAATACCAGGTACGTAAATTTCGGGGACGAAATTTCATAAGGAGGTGAGATTGTAAGACCCCGAATTTTATGAAATAAAAGTATTCAATTTTTCTTATAATTACTATTCAGTAAATGGTTAAATTAATAAAAGTTTAAAGTTATGAGTGAAATATGATTTTTTTTTCAAAATAAGCAAGTGGTTATAAAATAATCATTGTTGTCGGGGAATATTCTTTCTGTCGGGGAATATTCGTACGACGGCGCAGCCATTTGTGGGCCCCATAACAGAATAACTGTCGGGTGAAGAAAACGACAAATTTGAGTTTTTACAAATAACGGCGTAGTTGTTACCGTTAACACTGTTGGAATACCCGGTGGTTAAAATACAGTAATACGCGTTATTGCACAGTAGCACACGGTATTGCATAGTATTTTTAAAATTATTGATTCTTACGTAAGAAGGCACTACTCAATAATTGTTACAGTAATTACTGTTCAATATTTTATTTTATTGATTCAATAATTGCTACGTTAAAATTTTGTATTATTGTTGTTCAATAATTGTTGCTGCACAGTATTTCCCATTATCAGATCAATAATTCATATTATTTGAATAGTATTATTAGATAGCATTATTGGCAATATCTAGAAAGTTCTGTCTAAGGAGAGGTTTGGTCATCTAATTGCGCGCCAGTAAGGAGAAATCCTTATTGGAAAGCCCCCTCTTTCCTGGGAACGGCCTGATTGTCATAAATGTGATTCTGTAATATTATTTGTGAATAATTAATTATTGATTCATGTGATAAGAAAATATTTATTTTATGGGGATATAAATGAGGGATATATTTTTGTGGTTAAAAAAAATGAAGGAGTTAATGTTGAAATTTTTATCCGTATTTTTGTCGGAATGGAGGTATTAAAAATCAGGGTTTTTGAGATATTTTGCGGGGGTTATAATTTTTAATCCGACCGTTGGATCGTGGTAATTTTTGGATATGTTATACATATATAAGTTGAGTATATGCCCACAAATTTTGAACCGTTAAAAATGAACGTATGATTTATTATGAATTTTACGAGATGACTGGTTCAGAAATTGTTGAATTTTCGGAGTTTATCATTTTGGTAGAAAATTCTAGAATTGGTGGGCCCCACTTGTGATTGGTGAAGAAATGTGCTGAATTATATTTCAAATGTGGTGGGTGGGAATAGTAGCAGGTAAAGCCATCAGGTTGCAGGTCAAACCTACCAAAATTTTCCTATAAATAGAGGGCTAAGTTAGAATTGAAAATCACACCAGAAACATAAGTTTTCTCTCTTTCTCTCTCTATATTATGAAGCATATTTTGTGAGTTTTTAGATACTTGGTGAGTTGCTATTCATTAGTGCAAGTTTCCTTCAGCATCATATCCGATATCCAGTCAGAAGTACTGCTCTTTTGAGGTAAGGGATAGTAAGGGATTTTAAGGGTTGTTATGATCTTTAATTTCGTAATTTTTCTGACCTTCAAAAATTCTGGAAAAATTTGAAATGATATTTTGATGAGTTTTCTTGATTGTGTCCAAAAATGGTGATTTTTGGATGTATAGATTGAGAGTTATGAATTTTATGAGAAAAGACTATTTTAAAAGTAATCGCTTATAATTCCTTGTGGTTAACTCCAAAATTGATGAAATTTTTATTGGGAGTACATGTATATGATAGAAGTATACTCTGTAAATTTTAGAATTTTTGGATAAAAGTATAATTTTTGATAAATGTCTAAATATTCGGCTATTTTGGCCATATGAAAAATAGTAAATGACTTTTAAAAATTCTGAGAAAAATATATGTTTACTATGGGACTATATTATGCTAAATTCCAGAAAAAAAATATTTTTGAAACGGATTTGGTATTTTTCATGAAAATAGTCTAGTTATGAGAAAATGAATTAAATATGTTATGTGAAGTAAGAAAATTGAAAATAGGATTTTATGGCTTGAGAATCCTATATATGAGGTATATGCAGATTTTTTTGATGAGGGTTTTGGTTATTGATGATGAAATCTTAAGAGTTGGCATTTTATGATGATTAAATGCATTAATTAGTAAAGTGTAAACAATTTAAATAAATTGTTTATAAGCTTAAGAATATTATTCTTTCAATATCATTATACCGAAATATTGGTATGTATATTATTGTGGAATTTCTACCTTTTTCATGTCAGGGTGACTATTCACGAGTTACTATTTATGAGTTACTATTCACGAGTTACTATTCACGAGTTACTATTCACGACAAAATTGATTTCTTTTTCTAACCAAATTATAGTTGATTTATGAATATTACTCTTGAGATTAAATCTATATGTTGATCATATTGTTTTTATTATCATATATAACATTTTTATAACCTTGATGTTGAAATTCCCTTTCGCTTGAGTGTAAAGATGGGTAAATTATTGGTATGATCATGACTATGGGTTCTCTTTGGCCAGTAGTGCAAAGTTGAATTATTGACTGGTATGATCATGACCATTGAATTTATAAGTGAATATCTTTAGCTTAAGTGCAAAGGTGAATTGATTAACATGGTTATAATTATTATTTATATAAATTCTGAAATGATTATATATTTCTTTGAGATATTAATATATTTGGCCTGTAGTGCAAATATGAACTGTTGATGAATATATTTGGTCGTAGTGCAAATATGAACTGTTGAGGAATATCTTTGGCCTGTAGTGCAAAGATAAATTGTTGATGAATATCTTTGGCCCGTAGTGCAAAGATGACATGTTGTTGAATATCTTTGGCCAGTAGTGCAAAGATGAACAGATGTTGAGATAAACATGACCAACTGGTGATACAAATGAATATCTTTGGCCGTAGTGCAAAGATGGATTTATTAGTATGATTATGAACAGGAAATGTGATTTGGTATAACCATGATCTTTGATGTTTCAGGTAAAGATAGGTGATGAAAATTATCTTCGTCCTGGATGAGAAGAGGAATTTAGAACTACAGTTATGATTATGAGTTATTCATATGATTGTGGACCAGAATTGTTGATTGATGTTACAGGGATAAAACATTGTTGATGGATTTTTAACATGGAGAAGATAATAGACTTTATAGTCTATTTGACTCTTCTAATAGATTGCATGTTCCGCTGCAACTATGGTTAAATTTTTTTATCATCTACCATATGTTCTAAATCTCTGATTTATTATTGATGAAGACTATTGATAATTTATTTATCTTTAGTCATGATATTCTTTACTGAGCTAGTTGTGCTCACCCTTTTGCTTCA
The DNA here is from genome assembly GCA_016801055.1 of Panax notoginseng. NCBI lineage: Eukaryota > Viridiplantae > Streptophyta > Magnoliopsida > Apiales > Araliaceae > Panax > Panax notoginseng. The sequence continues at coordinate 268,694,079 of CM029012.1, forward strand.
CAATTCCTTTCAGGTAATAAGAGTGTAGCTGGGTCGAGCGGGGGTAACAAGGGAATAGAACGGTGGTCATCATTTAGTAGTTATATTTGGTGAAGAAAATAGGGTGAGGCGAACCCAACGTTGGAAGGGTGTTTTGTTACTATCATACAAGATGTCTAACGACATACAACCTCGTGTCATCATAAGACATAATTGTGCACATCCGCTTGCCGAGTATATCTACGAGCACTACCTATATAATCTTGGTGTTTGTTTGAAGTATAATTCTCAATTAGAGACAGTGGAGATAATGATAAGTCAAGAGAAGACTCACCATTGGGAAGAATATGATAGTAATCTTCTCGTTTTTCTTTGGGGTCTATTGGGTCAACCAAGGATAATTCTGTGGCCATATGATATCTATCATAACCTAGAAGCATGGGCTCCCATGTACGAAGGTTTCCTTGAGCACTTCCCAAAGATTCTAATTTCTAAAACAGTTTTTGACTATACCTTTATGTAAGGTGTTATTGTGAGGTGATGTCCACGGTTGGAACATGAGTCACATTTGGTATATATTTGTATCCAAACTCACAGCATATGTGTTGTTGTATTTTGCACGACAATTGTTGTAATAAAGTTGTAGTTGTTTTCTGTACCATGTATTTGACGACTCAGAATGGGTTGGGTGGAATGGACCTATTTTGGGGTCGTTACAACAACCTCGTGTCATCATAAGACAGGATTGTGCTCATACACTTGCTGAGTATATTTACGAGCACTACCTATATAATCTTGGTGTTTGTTTGAAGTATAATTCTCAATTAGAGACAGTGGAGATAATGATAAGTCAAGAGAAGACTCACCATTGGGAAGAATATGATAGTAATCTTCTCGTTTTTCTTTGAGGTATATTGGATCAACCAAGGATAATTCTATGGCCATATGATATCTATCACAATCTAGACGCGTGGCCTCCCATGTACGAAGGTTTCCTTGAGCACTTCCCAAAGATTCTAATCTCTAAAACAGTTTTTGACTATACCTTTATGCAAGGTGTCATTGTGAGGTACTGTCCACGGTTGGGACATGAGTCACATTTGGTATATATTTGTATCCAAACTCACGACATATGTGTTGTTATATTTTGCACGACAATTGTTGTAATAAAGTTGTAGTTATTTTCTGTACCATGTATTTGGCGACTCAGAATAGGTTGGATGGAATGGACCTATTTTAGGGTCGTTACAACGGGAGAGCTCTACCCTTTCACCACCAAAAATCGGGCTATTTCATCTTCAACACCTTCTGCTTTTACAATCCTTTCTCCTAGTATTTGGCACTCCCGTCTAGGTCATCCGGGAGATGTAATTTTTAGTAATCTTCGTAAAAATAATTTTATTAGTTGTAATAAAGCCCGTAACTTTCGTTGTTCATTTTGTCCCCTTGGGAAGTTTGTTAAATTGTCTTTTTATGATTCTTTATCTTTCACTACTATGCCTTTTGATATTGTTCATAGCAATTTATGGACGTCACCGATTCTTAGCTCATCCGGCCATCGTTATTATGCATTATTTCTTGATGATTATACTAATTTTTTGTGGACTTTTCCTTTGTCTCAAAAATCACAGGTTGACAACATTTTTCTTTCTTTTCGAGCATTCATAAAAACTCAATTTGAAAGAGAAATAAAATCATTTCAGTGTGATCATGGTCGTGAGTACGATAATGGCCCCTTTCATAAATTTTGTGAACAAAATGGCATGTCATTCCGTTTTTCTTGTCCTCACACTTCTCCTCAAAACGGAAAAGCAGAACGAAAAATAAAATCCATAAATAATATTGTCCGTACTCTGCTTGCCCATTCATTTATGCCTCCCTCCTTTTGGCACCACGCTCTACAAATGGCTACCTACCTTCTAAACATCCTTCCCACAAAGGTTTTAGGCTACAAATCTCCTACAAAAATTCTTTATCAAACGCATTCTTCCTATTCTCATCTTCGGGTTTTCGGGTGTTTATGCTTCCCACTCTTTCCATCCACCAAAATTCATAAACTCCAAGCCCGTTCAACTCCGTGTGTCTTTTTAGGCTATCCTTCCAATCATAGGGGGTACAAGTGTTATGATTTGTTAGCTCGAAAAATTATCATTTCACGTCATGTGCATTTTGATGAAACTCAATTTCCATTTTCAACAATCCATACTCCAAATACTCATACATATGATTTTTTAGAGGATGGTTTGTCTCCATTGCAAATTCACAACTTGCATCAAAATGACGCCCAAAACCAACACAATCAACTCCCTCAATCTCCTTCTCTGGCCAAGTCTCCTGTGCTCACAATGTCTCCTTTGCAGGCTGCCCTTTCCCCACAAAGAACCCCCTCTTCTCCAAGCCCAGCAATCCCCCCTCTGCAGCCCACACCTCACTACTAACCATCAGCCCAGCGAATGACTACTCGTAGTCAACATGGCATCTTCACGCCAAACTGAAAATACCACCATGCCTTAAGTGCCGAAACTCCTAAAATCTCCCCTATCCCTTGAAACCCGGTGAGTGCACTTAATGACCCGAATTGGAAATCTGCTATGTTAGATGAATATAATGCTCTAATTAAAAATAAGACGTGGGACTTAGTACCTCGTCCATCTCATGTGAATATAATTCGGTCCATATGGATTTTTCGTCATAAAAAGAAATCTGATGGTTCTTTTGAGAGGCATAAAGCCCGTCTTGTAGGTGATGGCCGGTCGCAACGAGAAGGGATTGACTGTGAAGAGATATTTAGCTCGGTTGTAAAACCGGCAACTATTCGCACAATTCTTAGCATTGCATTGTCCAAATCTTGGCTTATTCATCAGCCAGATGTTAAGAATACATTTTTGCATGGGAACTTGAATGAGACTGTTTACATGCACCAACCTATGGGGTTTAAAGACACCACTAGTCCTGATCATGTTTGTCTGTTATGTAAATCTTTTTATGGTCTTAAACAAGCTCTCTGTGCCTGGTATCAACGATTTGCTGATTTTGTTGCCACTATTGGTTTTACTCACAGTAAATCAGATCACTCACTTTTCATTTATTGTCGTGGGACTGACATTGCATATATTTTATTGTATGTTGATGACATTATACTCACAGCTTCTTCAGATGCTCTTCGATGTTCTATTATCTCTCTTCTCAGTGCATAATTTACTATGAAAGATCTGGGTCAGTTGAGTTATTTTCTGGGTATTGCTGTCACTCGTACCAAAAATGGCCTTTTTCTCTCTCAACAAAAATATGTCGAAGAGATATTAGAGAGGGCAGAAATGACTGCTTGCAAACCTTGCCCCACACCCGTCAACACTAAGGGGAAGCTAAGTACAAAATCGGGTGCCCCTTATGATAATCCTACGAAATATCATCGATTGGCTGGTGCTCTGCAATATCTTACTTTCACACGGCCAGATATTTCTTATGCAGTCCAACAGGTCTGCCTATTTATGCATGCTCCGAAAATTGAACACATGGAGTCTTTGAAACACATTCTTTGTTATGTACAAGGTACGATTGATTATGGTATGCACTTGTATACGTCTTCGATTCACTCTATCTTGTCATATACAGATACAGATTGGGGTGGCTGTCCTGATACTAGACGGTCCACCTCGGGTTATTGTGTGTTTCTCGGAGATAATCTCATTTCTTGGTCTTCTAAGCGACAACCTACAATATCCAAGTCTAGTGCCGAAGCTGAATATAGGGGTGTCGCTAACGTTGTCTCTGAGTCTTGTTGGATTAGGAATCTTCTTCCTGAACTTCATTGTCCTATCCAAAAGGCAACTTTGGTCTACTGTGATAATATTAGTGCGATATATTTATTCGGGAATCCAGTTCAACATCAGCGCACTAAACATATTGAATTGGACATCCACTTTGTTCGTGAAAAGGTACAAAAAGGAGAGGTGCGTGTCCTTCATGTCCCGTCTCGTTCTCAACTCGCAGATATTTTTATAAAAAGGCTTCCGCGCGTATTATTTGATGATTTTCGAACCAGTCTCAGCGTCCGACCACCTCCCGCTAAGACTGTGGGGGTGTGATAGACTATAAATTTATTTAAGTTAATTTTCATAATTATCTTTTAGATTGATTGACCATATCTTTTGTATAGTTGGCTCTCCTAATTTGTAACAACTAATATCTTGTAATTATAATTATCATAGCCTAGAATTACGTTGATCATGATTGTATATTAGGAACCTTGTTCAAGGCAATACACACGAACAGAATTCCTTTTACTTTCACTAACAAAACAACATATTTTCTTCATCTCTCACTCTGTGTGTGTGTGTGTGTGTGTTTATAGCAGGCTAAATTTTTTGATGTTTTACTTCCATTGTTGGTTAACTTATAATGGAAATGGTGCAGCTTGTTATTTGGACGGAGATGGTGCCTGAGTTGAAGAATGGGTGAATATATATAAAAGAAATAACTTTCTTGAGTTAAATTTTAATGTTAGATAATTGTGGTTGGACATATATATTTAGTCTCAAATGATTAATAATTGTGAAAAAAATATTTGAAATAATTTTCTTTAATTACACATAAGCATGTTTGGGCCTAGTCATCAATTTATATTGAAAAAATTAAGCCACGTTAAAGTTCCGTTAAAAATTTAACAGTTAAGACGAAATTTGAAATTTTTGTTAGTAAAGTAAAATATAGTTACTTGATTGTAAGAAAAAATTTGAGTTAGTTGGCTGTAATTAAGTTTGTCTAAATTAAGTACACTAAAGAAAAATAATATTTATCCCGTATAGATGAATAGGATATGATACATCGATCACTTTAAACAAAGTAAAAGGTTAATTTTGTCAATAAATTTTTAATCTCAAATAGTATGAATTATAATATATAGTTGGACATGAGATTAAATAGTCTTCCTTTTAAATCATTTTATTATTTCGGACAACTAAACTCAAATATATTTTTAAAAACAAACAAGAGACTTAAGATTAATAGTCCAATCTCAAATGTTATCCTTGCAAACAAACAAGACCCTTGTGTCTTACCAAATAATAATTTTCTTATTTAGAGGCCAGTAAGAATTACCAAACAACCCCTATGATTCACAACGATTTCTTTCTACACGTGCAAGTTTAGGGTTATACACTACGTGAGATGTAGTGTTTAAACATTATATATAAATATACGATTGAACTTTCTCTTCAATGGGTTAATCTTTTAGTGTAGATAGTTAGTGACAACAAAAATGAACATTTCAAATCTTTAATCAAAAGGATTTGGATCTTTTAAAATAAATTAAGTTATTTATGTTAAGTTATGAATCATTATATATTGCACAAAAATATTTTAATATTTGTTGCAGGACATAGTACCATGATCCGTAAATTAATATATACATGAGTAAATAATAATTGACGTGTTTACTTACGATAAAAGTAAAAAAAGAGAGTCATAATATAAATATTTATTATTAAACTACAGTATTATTTATATTAGTGTGCCCAGCTATAAGTAAGTAACAAAGGAATTAAGAGGAATTAATTTTGTTTTGAATATATATGGAAGCATATATGTGACTGTTGGAGATTAACTTCAGCTCATGTGTGTGTGTATAGTATTGGAAATGATTGGCACTTGGCTGAACATCTTTTACGATGATGATATATGTAGAGTTGAGATGCAACATGACAGATATACGATTTAGTCTAGCTAGTAACAATGTACTATAATGCAAGTAAAGAATCGATAATGTCTGGATTCTTAGATAGATTTTGTCTTATCAGATTCAGAAAACAGCTGGAGTTTTGATCCGGATGGTTACCGAGACTTTTAGGTTTTTGACTCAATTTTTATTTAGGTAAATTTATTTATTTTTTTTATAAAATTATGTTTCCTCCTTTATTAGGAGGTGTAATTAGTTCTTGATATATATATTGTAAAAGAATATTCCTACCTCAACGAAGGATTGAATTATTAATTGTTGGAAGGAGTTGAGGACTTGAAAGAAACAGCTCCCCTCCAACGAAACAAGTAGCAGGCCTAGTTATATATATATATATATATATATATATATATATATATATAGAGAGAGAGAGAGAGAGAGAGAGAGAGAGAGAGATCAGTCGTCTCTATACTTGACTACTTTAATAATTACTACTCCAAAGCAAGTAATATGGATCTGGTCTGGTTAACAGAGTTGAGAGTTCCAAAGCAAGTAAGCAGTCACATGCATGCAGCATGCTAGCCTCCACTCCACTTCACATGGATTTTGCTGTTATTATTCTTCCCCTTCGTTTCTCATGCTGACACCTCACCCTCTCCATGCACATTAATTATCTCTCTCCACTAAACCTAACCTAATCAAACCTTCTTTCTTCCTTTAAATTCTCTCTCTAATTACCCAGCTCCAACAATTAGTACTCTACCATCCGATCCTCCTCCTAGTCCTCCAAATAAACCTTCATATTTAAGTTAGCCTTGATCAAGCATCTGTGGGGCTGAAAAATGGACAGAACACTTCATATTTAAGCCTTGATCAAGCATTTGTAGGGCTGAAAAATGGGCATATATAACATGTGGGATAAAGACAAAAAATCGTCTTTAGTTTTCAACAAGCATTGTTGGAACGCTGATACTTTGCCACGAGTTTCTAAAGCTCCTAGAAACATCCTAGCCGAAACTACAATTCATTATCTGAAACTGCTAGAAACATCCTAGGCGCCACGTTAGTACTGGAGAAGGAATCACTAATCGATCTGAAAGTACTAGAAACATCCTAGCTGCCACGTGTCTCAACACCACTTACGTCAGCTGTTAACTGGTCTCGCCACATTGGCTGTATCACCCGATCCTTGTCCAGAGCAGATTCTCTGTCCCCATTTTCTCTGTCCCTTTGTGTTTTCCTACTTAAATTTTGATATCTGGTCTTTTATTTAATTTTAAAGTTAATTAGTATTAAGTAAGAAGTTAGATGTCAAAATTTAAGTGGGGGCACAAGGGAGACAAAAAATAGGGACAGCGGATCTGCTCTCATCTTTGTCAGCCTCTAGCCCCACAACAGTTCGTGTACTTTTGTGACCACGTGGCTATAATATTTGGCGTGGCGTTTGCTGACTGCGTACAGCTGGAGCCACTTAAGCTCCCTCCCTCCCAATCAACCCCATATATAGTATAGTATATGTTTATCAAAAACTCCCGGCACCTCACCTCGTACCACTTTATTCAGCCGTACAACTTTTTCTTAAATCCCTCAACGACCAGCTACACAAGGTGATACTTAAAAGTTTAAACCCCATGATATATATCTTTATCAGATAATAAAGAGAAACATAAAATGGCGAAATTACAGCAGAACAGCGGAGTTGACGGAATTCAATCAGAGAAGACCTTCCGTACGCTGCATTTGACCGAGGACCAGGAGCACTCCGTCATCGTCTCGGCTCTCCAGCATGTCATCTCGAGTGGCAACGCGGGCCCCACCACATATGGGACCCACAGTGCCATATCATCCTCCTCACAAACTGGTAGCAGTGTGACCAACACCGTGCTGTCGGTCCCTGCATCTGACACGTGTTGTTATTGCAATTTCGATGGCTGTCTGGGTTGTAACTTATTTCCACCGTATGTGAATATTGATGACACTAACTCTTCTAGTAGTAGCAAGAAGAAAATGGGGAGAAAGAAAAGTAGTAGTAATAATATCAATAATAATAATAATAAGAGAAAGAGAGAGTACAGAGGAGTGAGACAGAGGCCGTGGGGGAAATGGGTGGCGGAGATAAGAGACCCGCACAAGAAGGCGCGGGTGTGGCTGAAAACGTATGAGACGGCGGAGGAGGCAGCAAGAGCTTACGACAGGGCCGCCATTAACTTCCGCGGAGACAAAGCCAAAACTAACTTTCCACTTTCCGACTATACCAAGGAGTTGCAAAGCTCACAGCAGCAGCAACAACAGGATAAAAAGAATGATCATGTTCAAGAAATTAATATTCCAAATGAAGAAATCAATGAGAGGAATTTAGTGACAAAATCAAATGTCAGCTGAGGGTAGCTGTACCGGCAGTAAAGAGCTTCTTCCGGAGTGTAAGACGATGGTGGATTCTTCCCAGGAATAACAGCCGGGTTCGGTAGCAGGGGATTCACCGCCTGTCCCAAATTAAAAGAAAACAAGGAGCTTTTTAGACTCGTGGCAAAGTATCAGCGTTCCAGCAATGCTTGTTGAAAACTAAAGACGATTTTTTTGTCTTTTTCCCACACATCCCGATAAAGGACGGTTTTGTCTTCTATTGTTTGGGTTTATCATTTCACCAGCCATAATTTCGTTGTTTTATTTTTATCTTTTCGGATGTAACTTGTTTTTAATTTTGGTAAACTTATAGAGCTATTTACTAGAGCCAGTTAATGCAAGTTTAAGTCGAATAAATATTTATTTATTCTACATATTTTATCTGCCCTACAAATGATAAACAATTCTAAAACAAATTCTTCATCGATCAAGTACACAAATATATTCCCAACGTTTCGTAAAATTAATCTCATTATATTCTCCCATTTTAAAATTAGAGAAATAATTTAATTTTTGAATACAAACGACCACGGTATATTAAATTTTAAAATAAATATGACTCATAAAAGTTTAGAGTAAAATAATATTTTTTATTAATAATTTTTGTTATATACTATACAATTATAATAATTATATAAATTAAAATTAAATAAATTTACATAATTAATTTAAAGTTTAATATGACATAGTTTAATTTCAAAAGTCAAATTATATCTCTAATTCTGGAACGAATGAAGTATTATATATCTTAATCAACTTGCGTTAGAATTCAAAGTTGTTTTGAATTTATTTTGTTTGAATTAATGTACTAATTAATATTGCAAACTATTACCAAGTATAAGCTCGCGTGTTTCAAAAATTAAAGTAAATTTAAAATAAAATTTGAATTTTAAAATTTTAAAAGTTAACTAAGATCAAACTCAAATGATATTCTTTTTGCGTAATGGAGAGATTATAATCGACAGACTAATTAACTCATCCTCAAAAATATATGTATACGAGAAAAGACATTTTTTTTTTCAATTTATGTAAAATATGTATTTTCAACATTTTTCTAAGGGACAGAGGATCTGCTCTCTGGAGGGAGTATGTGAATCAAACTCTAGTTATCTCTTATTTTAATTGAACTCAACTTACTTAGAATATACTTGTTTAACAATAATAATAATAATAATTATTAGTATTATTATTCAATAATACTAATAATTTATATACGTATAAAATACAAGCTCTAAAATCAGCAAACAACTCTGTTTGTTAAAGGAGTCGAGCTCAAGCACTTACCTCTTAACTCGATTTCAGACAGCATTACAACACATGCATACTGCTTTTATCTCCACCAACAAACCAATCATCATGACCTTCCACTATTCTCAAGCAGACTAAATCCAGGAGTTTTTGTCACTTGTTTCATTTCCATCTCAGATCTCACTCTATTGGCGTCTGTCCACCTTCCTGCTGCCGCATATAAATTGTATAGGATTATATATGGTCCTGAAGTTTCTGGTTCCATTTCAAGGAGAAACCTACCAATTTCCTCTCCAAGTTCAACATTGCCATGAACTAGACAAGAACCCAAGAATGACTCCAGTAGATTTACATGAGGTTTGTACGACAAGCTCTTTAAAATTTCATAAGCCTCAACCAAGTGACCAGTTCTACCAAGAAGGTCCACCATGCAAGCATAGTGCTCCATCCGTGGTGACATCCCATGTTCTACCATAGAGTTGAAAACCATCCGGCCTTGCTCAACTAAACCAGTGTGGCTACAGGCCGATAAAATGCTCACATAAGTAATGTCATCAGGTGTCAAACCCAAAAGTCTCATCCGTGAGAGAAGAGCAAGGGCAGCTTCACCATCACCGTGCAATGCATACCCATTTATCATCACACTCCAAGAGATGGCATCCTTTTGAACCAACTTGTCGAATATTTTTCTTGCACATTTTATGTTTCCAGATCTTGCATACAAGTCGATAAAGGCATTGCTAATGGCTACATCTTTGACAAAGCCCTTTTGTATGACGTAAGCCATTACAGAATTTGATAGGTTACAGTCGTTCAACTGAATACATGCTGAAGTTAGGCTCAGAACTGTTACATAATCAGGTTCCATTTCTGTTCCGAGTAATTCACAGAAAAAATAAACTGCTTTTTCGGCATATTTGGACTGTACAAAAGCAGATATAATAGCATTCCAAAGCGAAATATTGCTCTTTTCTCCCATTTGAAACAGCAAGAGACATGAATTTATATTTTCAAATTTTGCATACATGAGCATAAGAGCTGTAAGGAAAGGAGTCTCTAATAGAAACCCTATCCTTGCAGCATATGCATGAATAGACTTACCTCGCATATGGGTGTAGCATACAGGCAGAATGCTTAGCAAAGTTACATAATTTGGTTTCTGATCCTCCCTAAACAATCGGCCAAACAAGACAATGACCTCATTTTGTAAACTCTGATATCGATATCCAGTTATCAAAGCGTTCCAAGAAACCACACACCTATTAGGCAGGTTCTCAAAGACTAACTTTCCGGCATCAAGTTCTCTGCAGTTCACGTACATACTAATAAGTGCATTAGCTAAAGTAACATCAGAGTCAAGTCCCCTTTTGATAGCATAGCCATGAATAACCATGCCCTGTGCCAAATCTTCAGCCTCACTGAAGCAAGGGAGAACACTTATCAGCGTAACCAAATCCAGGTCCATCCCTTCTTGCTGCATCTGCTGTAAAAAGAAAAATGCTTGTTTGGCTTCTCCATTGTGTGCGAATCCAGATATTAATGTATTCCATGAAACAGCATTTTTTATGGCCATCATATGGAATAGGTTAATAGTACTGGTCATGTCGTGTGAATCAGAGTAAAATGCCAGCATTGCATTGGAAACATTTATACTCGTGTCCATCCCCCTCTTATGGCTAAAAGCGTGAGCAGATTTACCAAGTAGAAATGCCCCTAGATTTGAGCAGGAAGAAAGAATACTAATAATAGAAACTGCATCTGGATCAAATCCTCCAAATTGCATTTCACGAAATACAGCCAAACTCGCTACCCAATACCCGTTGTGCACATACCCAGAAACCATTGAATTCCATGTAAGAATGTTTCTGTGGGGTATCTGATAAAAAAGAAACTCAGCTGAATCAACATTCTCAAACTTGGCATACATTGATATAAGGACTGTTGCAACAGGTAGTTCATTTTCAAATCCTTTTACTATTACACAAGCATGAAGGGACTCACCATACCAAATGCTACCAAAGCTCTCACAAGAGGGGATGATAGACACAAAGGAGATTATATTTGGCTGCAATCCATGTTGTAGCATTTTTCGAAACAAAACAAAGGCATCTTTGGATTTTTGATTCTGTGTATATGCAGAGATCATAGCATTCCAAATTGTAACATTCTCTTTCGGCAATGAATCAAACATATCTCTGGAAACAGATAAATCTCCACCACCAGCATACATAGAAAGCAAAGCAGGAGCCAAATTTTCATCCATAAGATAGCCAGATTTAAATGCGAAACCATGGAGAGACATACCAACATGGAAATTTTCCGAACGCGAGCATACGGGAATTACGCTGGCCAAAGTGCTTACATTAGGCTTCAAACCCATCACACGAATCTCATGTAATACCCCAAAAACCTCATGATTGAGTCTGTGCAAAGAATACCCAGAAATCAGAGCATTCCAAGAAACCAAATCCGGTTGAGGAATTTTATCATGCAACAAACGGGCATTCCCCATTTGACCAATCTTTGCATAAAAATCAACGAGAGCTGTCTGTACAAACACATTACTTCCAAATCCAGTTCTCCAAACAACACAATGTATCTCTTTTCCAATTTTGATACTACTTAGAGCCGAACAAGCCTTGATTACAAAAGGAAACGTATAATTATCAGACGGGCAGACCCAAAGTTGACATCTTTTGTAGACAAGTAAGACATCTTGAAATAACCCATCATCGCAAAGAGACCTGATAATCAAATTCTGCAAGTAAAGATTGGGTTTTCCTATTCCTTTGAAAGTCGAGAGAGCTAACTGTGGAAAACCCAGGTCAAAGCAATGCCTAAGAAAATCTCCAACCTGAGTTTTTTGTTGTGGGAATATGCCGCTCACAATGAGGTGAGACTTGAGAGATTCTAAGTGTACAATGTTTTGGCAGAGGGACAGGAGGCGAAGAAAGTTGGCGTAAAGGGAATTTGTTGAGTTGTGAATTGGGTGTTTGTGAATTGTGAGAGGAATTGAAGTTGGAGGAGGAGAGAGAGTGACGAATGAATTTTGAAGAGAGGAAAGAGAAGAACAAGTATGTAATCGCCGTGGAGAAGCCAAATTCATGTTACAAAGGAGGCGTTGATGTCTTGATTTCCTTGGCTTCCCGCCAATATAGTACTCGAATAATTTTTACTAACTAATTTTAAAATTTAATATTACAGAAAGTCTTGAACAACAAGAATAAATACTCCATCTTCACACACAAATATCTCATTAATCAATTTTTTTATTTCCCCAAAATAATCACTTTTTATTTATAGTAATATAAATTGACTCCATAATATATTAATCTCTCCATCCCAAAATTAAATATATAATTTAATTTTGGGTTAAAAAACGGCATATTAAATTTGAAAATTTGAATAACTTATAAAAGTTTATAATGAAATAAATTTTATGATTAATAATTTTTGTTATATATTATACGATTATAATAATTATATCAACTAAAATTAAACAAATTCACATATCAAAAGTTAAATTATATCTCTTATTTTGGAATTGAGAGAATATTAATGTTTAACATGTTTTGAAAATAAAACCCATCCTATGGGAAACAGAATCAGTATATTCTTCTTTGGATGAGAAGATTTCTTGTGGTTAGTTTTTGGTGTAGTCACGAGGGAATAGATCTTAGCAAAGAAAAATTGGATGTGAGCTACTGAGCACGGCCAGCCTCTTCTGGTTTTTATTGTTGTTGTAGAATTTGATAATTCTTTTTTAGCAGCAAATGGTAATTTTCACTTGAAATTTAAATTGTTTTGGTCTAAACAAATCAGATTAATTTGTTAAAATCTGTAAGTGAGGGACGAGGAGTTGTATAGTTTTTCTGTTTAATTTTAATAATTTGATTTAGGATTTCTTTTAAGGTGTTCAACTAAGATTCAATATGGAATCAATGAAAAACAATTTCAGCAAATGAAGCCTTACCCCTGTAGAAAATATAGAGATGAATTTATTGAGAAATAATGGCTTAATTTATATATATATATATATATATATATATATATATATATATATATATATATATATAAGATTGAGTGTTGCCCAAGTACCTAAATAGACAACTATCTTAGAATTATGGGATTACAATTAATTACAAGGACACTAATTGCAAGAATTATGGGATTACAACTAATTACAAGGAGATTACAATATGTTGTGTTTAATTCTCTAATATGCCCCCTCAAGATGGAGCTTTGGAGGAGACGCCAATCTTGACCATTAATTCTTGGAAGCGTCTTCGTGGAAGCGGTTTGGTAAGAGCGTCTGCAAGTTGATATGATGATGAGACAAGACTAACACAAAAAACACCTGATTGAACTTGATCCCGAATAAAGTGATAGTCAATTGCCACATGTTTCATGCGCGAATGAAAGACTGGATTAGAACAGAGATATGTAGCCCCAACATTGTCACAATAAATAGCAGGTGGTGTAGAGAGTATGGCACTAAGCTCTGTGAGAAGCGAATAAATCCAATTGATTTCGGAAGCAGTAACGACAACTGATCGATATTCAGCTTCTGTGGATGACCTAGTAACAGTACGTTGTTTCTTAGATGACCAAGAAATAGGATGACGACCAAGATAGACAATATATGCACTCGTAGAGGTATTGTCATCTTTGTTGTCAGCCCAATCTGCAACTGAGAAGGCATGAAGAGATAGTGGATTTGCCTTAGGAAGAAATTATCCATGAGTCAAATGTGCCACACAGATATCGAAGTAGTCGTTTTGCAGCAGTCCAATGTTCAGACGTAGGGCGATGCATGAATTGAGAAAGCTTGTTAACATCATATGATATGTCTGGGCGAGTGTGACACTGTAGACTGCCAACAATTGTTCTGTATTCAGTACAGTCAGTCAAAGTTGTACCTGAATGAAGTGTGAGAGTTCCATCTGTAGCAAGTGGTGTAGTAATAGGTTTAGCATCAAATATTTTTGTTCTGGCAAAAAGATCAGTGATGTATCGCCTTTGAATAAGCAACAGACCAAATGGAGTGGTGGAACCTCAATGTCGAGAAAATAAGACAATGGGCCAAGATCCTTGATTGAAAATTTTTGTGCTAAAAGGTCAATGTAGTACTAATAATATTGGTATTGGTACCTGTAATAATAATGCCATTCACATAAACAAGTAGATATATAGTAATATCACCAGAGTGGAGAATGAATAGAGAAGTGTCTGCATGAGAGTTTGTGAACCCAAACTCAATGAGGAACTGGCGAAGTTCAAGGTACCAAGCCCGTGGGGCCTGCTTGAGGCCATATATAGCCTTCTTTAATTTGCATACATGTTTTTGATTGTCTCTATCAACAAATCCCGGAGGTTGGGCTATGTAGACATCTTCGTAAAGATGACATTATTAACATCCAAATGTCGTAACTGCCAACCTTTACTGATTGCCAGGCTTAGAACAATTCATATTGTTGTCGACTTGACAACCGGGCTAAAGTTGTCATGATAATCCACTCCAGGTCATTGATGAAAATCTTTGGCAACTAATCTGACTTTGTACCTATCAATAGAACCATCAGGAAACCGTTTAATGCGAAAAACCCACTTACATCCAACAAGATTCTGCAAAAAAGTAGATAGAACAAGCTCTCAGGTTCCATTTCGAACAAGAGCATCAAATTCATCATTCATAGCTTGTTTCCATTTGGTATCTTTTAGGGCTTGGGTAGCAGTAAGAGGCATAATGTCTGATGATGGAGAAAGGACATCAGTGAGATTCATCTTGGTTAGGGGTTTGTGGATTCACTCTAATGGTCATGGGATGGGTATTTTGATGGGTGGGTTTAGTTGTGACACCCCCAAAATAGGTATATATCACCAATTTTAAGTCGTCAATAACATGGTACAGAAACAACTATAACTTTATTAATACAACATAAAAACTGTGAGTTTAAATACAAATATTGTCTTCTAGACAATATCCACACTCAAATAAGTCCTCATTACAATTATTGATACATTATTTTATAAAAATGGTGAGGACTACTAAACAACTTTCTAGAACCATCATTCCATACCCCGACTAGTACTCGCTACATTCTCGCCTCCTGAGAAAAAAAATAGAACAGAAAGAAAAAAGGGTAAGCTCAACTAGCCCAGTAAAGAATATTATGACTAAGATAATATAGAACAAATTATCGTTAGTCCTCAACAGGGAAAAAAATTTAATAGAATACAATAGACAATAAATTTTAAATCAAAATTCGCAGCGGAAATAATAATTCATTAAAAGAGTTAAGTAGAGGATGAAATCTACTATCATCTATAAATTTAAAAGTCCATCATCAATATTTTATCCATGTAACATCAATCAATAAACATCTTGAATCAAATATTCATCTTTGCACTACAGGCCAAAGATATTCATCAGTAGTTCATGTTCATCTCAATACCTGTTCATCTTTGCACTACGGGCCAAAGATATTCATCATAAAATCATTAATCTTTGCACTACAGGCCAAAGATATTCAGTTATATCATCATTTAGGACTGAGGATGATGAAAAATATTTTAAAGAAAACGAATCTAGTGAAACAAAAAAATAAATGTTAAGGATTCGTATTTCGGTTTATCCATGTCCAAGAATACCTCATAAATAATCATAGTGGAGTAAAATTCAAGAATGATCAAAACATGGATACAATCAAAGCTAGTATCCATAATAGATATTTTGGACGAAAAACAAAAATTTAAATTTTTCGGTGAATAGTGTCATATTCGTGAATAGTGTCGTATACGTGAATAGTAACCCCGACACAACAAGTTTTAAATTTGATAAAAAGTTCAGACCAATATTTCGGCATAATGATATTGAAAGAAATAATATCATTTATAAAAAAATAACATCCCTTATCTCGAAAGACAGTACTTCTGACTGGAATACTGGATATAGAGCTGACGGGAACTTTCACCGTATAGCAACACTCAAAGTCTTAAAATACTCACAAGAATACGCTCGATAATATAGAGAGAGAAAGATTTCAATTTCTGGTGTGATTTTCAGTTCTAACCTAAACACCCTATTTATAGGAAAATGCTTAGAATACCAAAGCAGAAAATTTAATAAATTAATAATATTTATTAACCAATTTCCTACGCCCACCTCTAGACATTTGAAATCAGCAACTAACATGTGCAAGTGGAGGCAACCAAATGAAAAAAAACGTTTTTCTTTTTAAAAGAATTTAAAACTTCAAAAATCAATTATTCTAGAACTTCAGAACTTCAATAATTTACAATAAATAGCCCTTTTGTCAGAAAAATTCAATCCTTATGTCTTTTTCATAGGAAATTTTATTATCTACAACTTTGCAGAAGAAAATTTTTCCAAATTCCAAATAGAAATTGACCGAAATTCACTAACGGGCGATTCTACAGGCTATAATCAAATTTCAGTCAAGAAATGGGCCCACAGACATGTTTAACATGTTTTAAACAACTTTTACAACAAAAATACTCTTTCTCCTCATATACTCATATATCCCACATTCATTGTAAAAATATCATCATTATTATATTATAATAATATAATAAAATATTATTTTATCAGAAAAGATAAAATATCGATTTTCAACAATTGTCACTTTAAAAAAAATTTTCCATCTATATCCACATAAAATGAATATTTTCTCCATCATATAAATCAATAATTAATTATTCACAAATAATATTATCGAATCACAATACAGACAACCAAGCAGTTCCCAGGAAAGAGGGAGATTTCCAATAAGGATTTCTCCTTACTAGCGCGCAATTAGATGACCAAACCTCTCTTTAGACAGAACTTTCTAGACATTGTCAATAATGTTATCTAATAATATTATTCAGATAATATGAATTATTGCTTCGATAATGGAAAATACTGTGTAGTGACAATTATTGAAACAATAGTAATATAAAATATCAATGCAACAATTATTGAATTAATAAAATACTGAACAGTAATTACTGAACAATTATTGAGTAGTGCCTTCTTACGTAAGAATCAATAATTGGTGCAATACCGTGTGCTACTGTGCAACAACGCGTATTACTGTGTTTTAACCACCGGGTATTCTAAAAGTATTAACGGTAACAACTACGTCATTATTTATAAACAACTTATACTTGTCGTTTTCTTCATGCAATCGCTTTCCGTTATGGGACCCACAAAAGGCTGCGCCGTCGTACGAATATTCCACGACCAAACGAATATTTCCCGACAACAATGAATATTTTATAACCACTTGCTTATTAAAAAAATTTGCGCATTTTACCCATAACTAACCTCATTAATATTTTCAACCCTTACTATTTCAAAATAATAAATAGAGGAAATTAAATTTCATTTATTAATAATTTGAGGTCTTACATTAGTTGAGGTTGAATTAGAAGAGTTCGCAGAATTGTGTGGTTCTGATGGTAAATGGTCAACTGGTGGGGATGGGAGGTCGACCGGTTGGGCATTTTGTGACAGATGCGGACACGAGGAATCTTTCTGAGGACACGTATTTAGTAAGCCACTTGAAATGGGTAGAATTTGGATCGGGGGAAGCCATTTGGAAATGAGCTCTGGGGTGAGACAAGCTAGATGGGATTGGTGATTGGTAAAAGGGAAAGAGTTTTCAAGAAATTTGACATGACGAGAAATATACGTCTTAGAAGTGGACAGATATAGGCACTTTGTGTTGAAGAGTAACCAAGAAAAACACAAGGAGTGGAACGAGGAACAAGTTTATGTTGAGAATAAGGACGAAGCCACGAATAACATAAGCAACCGAACACCCGAAGTTTGGTGTAGCTGGGCTGAGACGCAAAGAGTTTTTCAAAAGGAGATGAAAGATGTAATGTGGGTGTGGGCATACAGTTGATGAGATATACAGCAGTGGCAAATGTATAAGTCCAATAAGTTAAGGGGCATCGATGCATGAGTGAGTAGAGATAGACCGGTTTCAATAATATGACGACGACGTCATTCAGAAAGACCATTGTGCTCTGGTGTATGTAGTGGTGTAGTTGGCCACTCATATACGTCATCCTTAGGTTCACCTAGCAAAAGGATTGCCCCCGTATTTAGATCCTTCACCTGAAAGACAGGGTGAGAATTCAACAGAAACGTGGTTAGTAGTGCAAATTTGATAAATTGAAATTAAGTTCTTTTTCATGGAAGGGACACAAAGGACGTTTTGTAAAGTAAAGGTGCGAGAAGAAGTAGGTATGGTGGTAGAACCGGTATGAGTGATGTGAAGGGCAGATCCATCACCGATCATGACATCATCAAAACCTTGATACGGACTATGAAGAGAGAGATTGTTTAAGTCAGACGTAACGTGGTGAGATGCTCCACTATCCAACAACCAAGTATGAGTCGTGTTGTTGCCGAGGACGACATGATTGGCTCGTGGTTGCCAGGGTGTTCGGGGGCGATATCCCCGAGAGCCATAAGAACGAGGTGTCGGGGATTGTTGATTGGTGACAAGTTGAAACATCGAGTATCGTTTGGCAGTGTGTCCTTGAATGCTACATGCTTGACAACGACCTAAATAAGGTTTGGGGTGTCGTTGATCATGAGGAAAGAGTACAGTGGTAGGGCCTGGTTGTTGCTGATTGATGGCTGGTGGACGCCAATTTGGACGATTCCGAAAGGTTGTGGGATTTGCCGTTGCTGGTAGGTAAGATGGATGAGTAGTCTGAAAAGATGCTTCTTTGTTGAGAAGTTTCTCATGGAGCTCAGCAACAGAAATTGACGTGTCACGAGCATAATTGCATCAATGACGAATTTGTACTCATCACTAAGTCCTTCAAGAATCTGATCAATAAGATCCTCATCATCATTTGGCTTCCCCAGAAGAGCAATCAAAATAAAGAGAAAACAAATAGTACTCCCTCCCTGGCCAAAAGGATGTTATCAACTGCAATAAATTTTATCTATCAACTGATGTTTAAAATTATATAAATTTATATTAAAAATGTTAAAAGAACTAATTTACCCTCAAAAGTAAGGTCCACTGGTTTGAATAAGCATCAAGCTTATTTTTCAAAATTGATAAAAATATACGTCTATAGCGACATTTTTTATGTGAAAATATTAATTTCTTTTATATTTTTTTTATAACTTTAATTTTCTTAATACGTATTAAAAATGTAATTTCTAAACATTCTTTTTTAGTATGGAGGGAGTAGTAATTAAAAAATATAAAAGAAAATTAAGGGCAAAATGCAAAAGTATCCCCCAATAGTTTATTCCTCAATCGTATAATTAGGAAAACAGATCATGTCAACATCAAATTTCTTGTTTGGTTTTCAGCTTAATGAAGATCTGGAACTATTAATTGTTACAGTTGTGTCATTTGTAGAACAATTAATTGGTTTCCCACCCAGTAATAACTGATAGGAGTTGAATTCGTTGAACCGACGTGTCAAACTCAATCATGATCTTACGGTTGTTGTGGAGATTCAAATGATACATACTACTCCCTAGCTTATATCAAGGAAAGGTGTCTACAACTGCCAAGGGGTAAGGGCCCAAAGTGTAATAAGGAAAAAGAAGAAAAACACACGCCTTCAAACTCAATCGGAAGCCATGACCGGTTTTCATTAGGGGTCGTGGCCCGTGATGTCCTGCACTGTGACTTCAATAGTTCCTGTGCTTTATACTGCCACCAGAGCAGTATTTTTTTTCAGTTTTACTTTATAATACTGTCATGCCTATGTCCCTAAAAGTCCTCCAACACTACATATTCACAGTTACTCCACTTAGAGCATTGGCACCTGGGTTCAAGTTTGTGCCTTTTGGGCTCATTGATACGTACAGTGCTGGTAGAGCCATTGAAGGGCTTAAATATGAAGTGAAGGGAGGAGCTCAATTATCGGAACTAGAAGATGGATATGCATGTCAGTGATGGCAGTAGTTACAAGCGAGGTTAAGGGAAACCGATAATCCAAGAAAGCGTTCCATTGGACTCGCCATTGTTGAATTTGCATACGATTCCTCTGCCGCTAAGCCAAGATTTGGCTTCTGGTTTGATTACCTTAAGCCAGGCATATGCTCGAGGGAGGTCAGATTCACAGTGGTCATTGAGTCGTAAATAGCTTGTTCTTAGTCCAAGATACCTGTAAAAATTTGATCCCTCTACTTGTACCTCCTCCTATAGTTAAGGAGTGTCGGCACTTCCCATATCTAAAAGGAGAGAACAAGTACAATATTAATTTTTTTTGCTAAATTTAAGACTAATAAAAAAATATATTTACAATAGCAATGAGACATGCCTCAGATCAAAATAGTGGGAGGCGCCTCATATGCAACTCATATGAGATGCTAATTAAAAATCAAGAGTAAACCATACATCCCAAATAAGAAGAGTTAAACAAGCTTAGCTTTTTAAAATTTAACAAAAGAAACTAATTTGCATTTGACTCTAATAAGAATAATAGAAGAGAGGATCTCCGATGGTAGCCTTTACAAGTAAATTATATTGAACATTAATATAAATACCTCTGTTCCAATATTTAACCTGAAAATGAATCAGATATAAGGCCACTTGCTCTTTATCTTTTCTCAACAAGTAAAACTTTTAGATACATTGTCCCTAATATATCTTTTATACAATGGAATCACAGAGGACTCTTCCGGACCAAGTGAGACAGTAAAACAAGTTTATCAACTGACTTTGGAATATCCCAGCCTACTTCAATCAACACTTGGCTCAAATTTGCAAACATATAGTTTCCATAACTGTCTTCATTAATATCTGCTCACTCAATGGTCTTCATTGATATCCTGCTGAGCAAAGTTCTAAGCATTGTGCTACTCCATATTCTCTCACTGTCTTCATTCTGTTCAAAGAATTTCATCTTCTGTCAAAAAAAAAATCTGTCTTCTGGTTTTTCAGTCTTTTCTGCCCTTCATTCACTCTCTTCTCCATCAGGTGACAGTACCTGTTCGAGTTCCAAAACCAAGTCGTCATCGTCTTCCTCCTCTTCACGGTTTCCATCATCTCCCTGCTCACGAGAGTACCCATAATGTTCCTCTAGTTCAAATATTTTCATTCCCTTGCTGTTGCCCGAAGTTCTCATCCTCTCCATGTTCACAAAGTTCTTCAGAAGGCCGCTGGCCATATCCTGTTTGTTGGTAAAATATATCTTTCCGGTTGTTCCACTCTTCAGCAGTCTTCTCCACCAAATCTCCAATCAAACTCTGATTTCCAGTTAAGTGCTTTATATTTTGGACATCTACAATATCACTAGTCTCTTCAGAATAAAAACAAATAGGAGAAATAGCATTATTAAAAGAACAAATCGAATGACTTAAGACAAGCATGAAGTATAATAGTGTAGGTTTGACCGTTGAACTGATAAAATTGTGAAGCATTTATAACCTGGAGCCAAGAAGTCATTTTTTTGGAAACATGCACTTGACAAAGTGCAATATTTATCCGGGCAATGGTTCAAAAAAGTCCCAGACGTTTGGGCCGAAGTCCCACTTAGACACGAAACTCTTTTTTTCAAAAGTACCTCTGACGTTATAAAAACCAACTCATCAAAGCCCCTCCCATTCACCACTAAGCACCGTTTGTCTAGCTGGCACTATTTTTAACGGAAGAGGGTAGCTGAACTGGGTTTTATAACGTCAGGAGCACTTTTGGAAAAAAAAAGTTTCAAGGCTAAATGGGACTTCGGCCCAAACCTCGGGAAATTTTGCACCTTTGCCCATATTTATCCTTCCGCAGAAAAGTTTAGATAAATTTTGTAGTTTTATTATTTACTGAAGTTGCAATATCTGAACCAAACAAACCAGGGCCAGTTTGGAATGGGCATAGGAGAACGCATTCACGTTAGTGGTACTTCTTTCAATTATCATAATTAGAACCCTTTTGCTAAAAAGTGTCTTCTGCATAAATTTCTCTATGAAGTAACCTCTACTTTCTCTTATAAGTTGCAAGTAGGTATTGAATTCTGACATACAAGGACACAAATAATGGGTCCATGAACTCTCCTCCTCTTGAAAAACCTCTCTTCTATTAGTATTATGCCTCTATTTTTTTTTTTCATCTTCATTTGTATTAAATATAAATTTAAACACAAGTGAAAAAGCAATTTTTATAGATAAGTCGTACTATTCCCAGAGAGGGCCTCTTACTAATGTACTAATGATCATAGTTCTGCATCCTAAAAAGTAAAATCAACATGTAGCATTACACTGAATTTTTTATGTAGGGTCAATTAGACAAAATTCAGCAGCTCTATATAATCCCTTGGACCTTAATTTCCAAAATGATGTGAATGAGCAAAGCTTTACAGCATGGAGGGTGTTAAGAAAAGTAATCCTAAGTTTTCGATATTATCTCATTTAGCAGTTGATAAAATACATGAAGATATAAATCTGAACTACCTTTGATAGCTAGTTCCTTGGCCACTGCATAGTCTGTTGACATTTTCTTGAGATGATCAACATCAAGCTCCATACCCTGAAACACTTGGGGAAAAGAAATTACAACTTCAAGTTATGACAAATACATGCATTATAAAGATATTCAAGGATGAATTGCAAGAGTGCACCACAAATTTTGTAAGACCTTTCTCTTAAACAACAAGGATAAGTTCGAATATTTAAATATATACCATAATATGTGGAAATACACAGTTCTCAATATGCCTAGCCAAAATCAAGTGGTTGGTATACACTACCTGGCGCCCAGACCAGTATACTCACATGGTTAACACTAATTATCCTAAATGGTAATCCAAATCACTAATTTTTTATGTACATAATAAACCTGTTATAAGCAGTGTGATACATACAGGAGACTTGACATAATGGAAAATTTAGGCTGGTGAAAAATGGTGATCTCACTTTGCATGATACTTTTAAGAGAGTAAAAATACTCAAAAACAGTCGCAATCATTTTTCATTCAACGAGGAAAGGAGTTACAGCAAGCCTGCTAAAAGCCGTACAACAGCTTCAAGAAATCCAGCAGCTAGCCAAATCTTGGAGATGTAACCATAAAAATATCACGTAAGAAGGCAACTGATGGAGGTGCGCATTAGAGTTAAAGAAACTTGCCACATACCCCAAGAAAGGCAGCAGTATCATATATGACTTGGTTGTTCTAATTTCATGTTATCTTGAAAAGCCCTTAAATTTTGTTATCATCATCTTTTCCAATTTTGTCTTTACTTCTGATGAAGAATTATGTAAAATGAAATATTGAGCTTTCCTTGTTCCAGAAAAATTTCCAGGATCACAAAAAAGCCTTTGATTCTAGGAAAAATTTCGAATAATTCACAATTATATTTTTTTAGGTGCAATGCAGGTTACTGGTATGCATAACCGCAATCACTCATCCACATGCTATAGACTTAATTTTTAATTCAAAATACAAAACTTACCAAGTCCATGTGGATAAAGTGCTCAATCCGGCTGTCTGCAAATAACCTAATAAGAAACATGGGACAGAGTCAGCCAAAGCTGCAGGAATTTTATGTTATCGTGATCAATATTTTAACCAAGGCTGAAACTGAAGAAACTGAAATTGAGAGTTAAAAAATATACTTTTTCCGCGCAACTCGAACAAAGGCATTCTCTATATCTGTGAGTTCATTAACCCTCTCAGTTACAGAGCCTTCATTTAGATCCACAGAGCCAAGAAGAAACATGTTCCTTTCAAGCATATTGTTGACTAAAGCAGATACAACTTTTATGTACTCCCTTTTCGAGTCAATAACAAGATTCTTAAGCCTCTTCAGCTCTCCTGAAAAATGTGAAAGAAATATATGGTCGAAAGAAACTAGGGAAGATGAGGACAGAAAGATCAGATACACTCTTTATGGCATCAGATGCAAGCTACATGCTTATTTCATCACTTCTTAGTAGTCAATATGTTAACATAAAATGTAATAGGAAAGTGAAGCACATTGACAACCAAAACAAGACAACAGAAAAGGAGTAAAAAAACGTTTATTCCGTGCAACTCTTTTTCTCAATTTTTGGATGATATCTGGTAAAAGAAAAAGGGGTGAGGGGAAAGTGCTTATTTCATCTTTCAACTTTTTTTTTCCATATTCTGATGAATTAAGACAACTCTTAACATTCTTTTTTCTTTAGATCCATTTCTCTGACTACAAAGAAGACGATCAATGAGCTACTAAAGTGACACTTCTGCTGCACATTTTTATTTTTCTAACATTATTTTCTTCGTTTATATTCGAACTACCTTCTTTAGGCCAATTTGCAAACCAGTTGCCATCTTCTTTTTTTAAAGTAAAATAAAAAGAAAAAATTTTGTTAAAAATAAACACAGAAATTACAAGGGAGTTGGAGAACAAGATGGCCTCCAAAAAGAAACAAGTAAAATCATCAAAAACCTCATTGGAGCATAGCTCTTCAATCCTTATTCAGATCAGATAATGAAACCGCACGAAAAGCGTCCAGTGCAGAATCCCAAACGGAAGCAAATATTGAAACTCTATCCCAAAACAGTGAGAAGCTCATCGACCTACAACCAACATATTGGATTCAGAATAGGTTTAGAATTAGAAAACTGTTTATGACACATAAGATTTGCATCGTGGTATTGTAACATTTGCACTAATGGTTGTGCCTTGCTTGTGTAGGCATTATCAAAGACTATTGTGCCACTATCATTTCCCCAAAAATTCAGAATAAACTGCAGGAAATAGTATCTACTACTAAAAGAAATTTTTATTGGTAGAAGGAAGTAGGTAAACGATGGGAGGATAAGAAATACACCCTAAATAGAACAAGTGCTAAAAAAATAAACATTAAATTGCAGAAATGTTTTAGACCCCATTTCAGTGTATTTTATGACTACCTCATGCGAGTTAAAGAGGAAAGACTTCTCACTTGGACTGATATATAAAGTTTATGGTTATACACAGCACAGCGGCATAAGTGAGAATAGAAATATAAAAAATTGTAGCTTTTGCGATGCGCAGTGTTGGGTGGAAAGGGTATGGGTCAACACTTATGCAGTATTAACCAAAACCTTACATTAATCTACTTAAGAATATAAAATGTAGCTGCAAGTTTTATTGTGATATGAAAATCTAAACAACGACCTAAAGGTTAATATTGATCGTAGTTTCTGGCATAAATTTATAAAAAAAAACCTTTAAATGCATCTTAGAAGATTTTGTGAAGCACCATAAAGACCAAGGCATCAGTCAGAGGCACTATGATTCAAGTAGAAAGTATGATTACTAAAAATATAGCAGAAAGACACGCATAGGCAACAAGGACAGAGAATAACTTTTGGCTAAAGAATGCAGAATAATAAAGCTTGAATCTGTAATCCCCACTAGTAAAAATTCAAGATGTCAATTTTATGAACACATAAGCATACTGTGAACCTACTACATACTAGACTAGTTATCTAAATGTACCAACACATTTAACTGATTGACTAAATGTAAGAGGCCAGTAGGGGACAATGCTGATCATTCCCCACAAAATGACAGTGACTTTTGTGCGATAAAAATAAGCATCGCTAACATTGATGTTGTAAAACTACATTTAAAATATGTTCAAGAGAAGGGTGCAGCTTACCAAGGGAGAGATAAATTCTGAAAGGAGGCTTAAATGGCTAAGTCTCATGGAGGCAGTAAAGACAATAGAGCCCGCCCAGTCTACGTGATAGAGATGCACTAGACGCCATGTAACCTGCACATGAGTTTATCAGAGACAACCAAATGTAAGATCAACAGTAGAAAGATAATGAGAGAGAATGAGAAATTTTTCCAAAAGAAGGGAATACACGGTAGAAAATATACAGGCTTCAGAGGCGCCTGCCTTTCAAAGTCATAAAACTCTTTCCACTCTAAAGATGTGCATTTTTTTAGGTTGCTCATACTTGATTTTGCAAAATACAGAAAAGCTCCTATCTAAATTCGAAAAACAGAGACTCTATTGAGCACAATACATTAATTAGATGGATGAACTAAAGAACACTACAAGCAACTATGCATAGAAGCACATTCATACCAATGGAATGGGCATAGAGTGATTGCATAAAGCAAGTCAAGTTTGTGGTAGGCCTAGCCTCAAAAATGAAGGAGAACTTTTTAGAAAGCCATACTCTCTTCATATCAGCCAACACAGTTGATTCATCCTGCAATTTTCATAAATCCATGAAACTTAACTAGTAGAATACCACATAAAATTTATAGAACCGTTCTACTCGGTGAATCAAGTAAATTTTCATAACAAAAAAATACCTTCTGAGTGAATACCTTCTGAGTCAATAAGATCGTCAATGTCTAGTTTGAACAGCTTGATATCAAAAGTCTGACTTTTTTTACCCTTTTTACCTACCCTTTTGTTCAGTATTCTCTAATCAAATCAAAATTACAAAGGAAAAAAATATATATTTTTAGTAGCAAAAACTAGTTTGGGTAAAAGGGTATTTGTGGATTTGGATCCTCCCCGTTACACATTCTCTCCAATTCACCATATTTTTACAGTTGTGAATAGCATAATTGAAATCGATACTGGTCAACTAATTTATTATATTGAATAACATAATAGTTTAAAAAATGAAAGTAATCCAACATTTTTTTACCGTTTGATGAACATGCGGATTTTTTTATCAAAATTTCAATGGATGAAAATTTTATTTAAGATCAAATAGTTGGTGTATTGAATGGAATTAGAGGACATGTGTAATGGAGGGGAGCTATATCCGGCATTTGTGAATTAAAAGCGGAAGAACAGATAGAAACCAAAGAAAGAGAGAGTAAATCATCCATCTCACAAAAGAAAATTCATATACAAAGTTAGAAATCGCGTAAGGAAACTTAACTCACGGATTCGTTGATGAGGGCAATTAATGGTTCTCTCCAGTCTTCTTTGTTCTGGGACATTAGCTGCTGCAGCCTATAGTGTGTTCCCTTTCGCGTTTCAATTAAGCTTCGCCCGCCCAACTTTTGCTTATTACGGAAACCCTAATAAATTGAATAAAAAATAAACCCTAGCCTTGAAAATGGAAGCCTAAAACAAAAAATTGAATCTGAAAATTAAACCCATCAAATAACCCCTAACCCATGTTTACAGAACGAGAAAAGTACTAGGGAGAAAAAACGAAAAAGGAGAATACAAAGTAGACGTTGAGGAGGGTGAAATGTGAATAACCCTGATATTTACAAGGAAACGACGTCGTTACTTGAAGCATTGTATACGGATTAAGTAACTGGCGGATCATCTTATAATATTCAGGCTTAATGCTTAAATATTATTTATTACCCTAAACTATAACTATATTCTATTTTGATGTCTTTTAATTTTATTAATTAGATGATTGAATTATTAAAAAAATTCAATTTCATTCAATGAAGGATGTCACGTTACAAATTATTGACGTGACTATCTGGATGGGGGATAAAATGATGTACGAAAAAAATAATTTGTTATTTTGTGATTAAACATTTTTAATATATGAAAGGGGAAAATGGTCACCAAAATCAGAATCGTCCATTAATCAGTCAAGGTTCACCAAGAATTGCACATCTATTCAACCAAGAATTTTCCAAACCAGATGAAACCCATAGCACATCTATTCAGCCAAGAATTGCCGATTAATCAGTCAAAGTTCACCCGTCATCAAAATTCATTTGATTAATGAATCGTCCATTAATCATTAATCAAATGGCGTTCAACGAATGGTACAACGACGGGCTAAAGCAAATAACAAGTAAATCTGCAGTCACACATCAACATGCATTGCTACCAATCCCAGCAGTTCTTCCGTGTATTCCCTTCTTTGGCAGTCTCTCATTATCTTTCTACTGTTGATCTTACATTTGGTCGTCTCTGATAAACTCGTGCAGGTTACATGGCGTCTAGTGCATCTCTATCACGTAGACTGGGCGGGCCCTATTGTCTTTAAAGGTAAGAGAATATGACACTGTTATGGAAAGTACAAACTATGAGAATGAATCATCCAGAAACGGATACATGAATCATTCCTCCACCTGCGTATCAACACTATAACCCTTCCGCCTGCATGTCACACTTGTCATGAAGTGAACTTATGATGAAGTGCTAACCACTCCCCTCAGTTGTATTTGCAGCAATTATGAATAACCAACATAAGCTTTAAACTCAATCCACAAAGACAGTAATAAGTAGCCGTAAATATATTTCCCACATAATCAACATAAGCTTAACTTAAATATATCAATATTTTGAATAACGTCTCATAACACATCCACAAAATCACTTTCGCCAGCCATATTACACAATAAAACATAACCATGAACAAACATGCAGTAGCCCACCATATTAAGTAATAAAACATAACCACAAACAAACATGCTGTACTGCAAGGTAGAAGGCTGATATAGAACTAATATCCGTAGGAGGTTCTTCTCATCATTCTCATGAACTCGTCAAAATTAACTTCTCCATCACCTGACATTGCAAGACAATTAAATTGGTATAACTGAATAAGAAGCAGCCAAGCATAGTGAAAAACTATCTCAAGTCAAAACTACACTGAAGCTTGATATTAATAAATGTGAGATGTCCACACCTGATTAAAACCAATGGCATGTTCGTTTTAAACTTGCTAACAAAAAGGGTGGGGGTGGGGGTGGGGGTGGGGGCGGGGTAACGACAATGCAGCTCATGTAAGAAATACCCAGCTTTAGTACCCATTTTAACAGCTTGTTCTCATCAAATGACAATTTAGGGCGAACAAACCATTTAAATAACCAAAATTTAACCTTTAATATATAATAGAAGGGAAAAAAACTAAATAAAGGGATGTTTGAACTTTGCAACAAATATCAGGTAGACCAAAAATTTATGTTGAACAAATGCAAAGGTGAATTTCAACACAGAGCAATCAGATGGAAGAAGGTAAGACGAATGTGCAATAAATCATAGAAAGAGAAAAACTCACGATCACGGTCTGCTTCCTCAACCATATCCTGAATTTCTCTAGCAGTAAAACTCTCGCCCAACTCCTTGGAAATATGCTTAATATCTGCAACAGAGATCTTTCCCTGTATCCAGACAAGATTAGAAAAAAAAAATAGTTGACATTAAGAAACTATGCAGGATAAGAATAAATGTAGGTTCAGAATTTTGAAGCTCACATTTCTATCTTGGTCGATGACTTGGAAGGCTTTCATAAGCTCCTCTTTAGAATCCCTTTCACCAATCTTGGCTGTCATCATGTGCACAAATTCATCAAAATCAATTGCACCACTGCCATCCTTATCTACATCAGCAATCATTTGATTTATTTGCTGGAATTGGAAATCATATGAGATATTAGTTATGCAACACAAATTTTATAGATTGCAAACGAATTATAATGCATATTCAATAAAGCTGAAGGTATTGAAGAAATTATCTAATAGAGAGAAGAAAGAAACACAAAGAAAAATTCAGTTAAGCAAATTCATTTTATTATTTTATATTTTTTTGCAAATTATCAACCAGAGTCATTTTAGCCACTGCTTCAGTTGTATAAGCTATCAAAGAAAGGGGAAATAGGTAATGTAATATAACAAGTATTTCTTACATAAAATTCTAAACCAATAGTCAATAAACAAGTCCCACCAGGCTTGATAAGTTAGAAAAGCAAGCTCTCAAGATCCTGAAAACTATGTTAAATCAGAGAAGCTAGCTCTCTAGATCCTGTTCATGTTGTGAAACTAAAAACTCAGCCCAAGTTCCTCACCAATGTTAGTGAAGTATTGGTAATGCAACCCAAATGATTACTATGAAGACTTCCAGAACTTAATTGACACCTATGAATTATGATCACAGTATAGGACAAATATTGAATTGCTGATTCTAAAATCTTCTAGTGTCCCAAAACTAAATCAAATGAACAATGAACCGAAAGCAATGGACATCTATATCTACCTATTGGCAGTGTAACAAAAACTAGTGCAACTTTATGCTGGGTCTAGAGGTTCTCTTAAAACGCTTTAGAAACAAACCAAAAGAAAAGGTCACTCAACACAACTCCCTCAGCAGATCCTTTGTCCCATTTGGGACTACACTCCAAAAAAAAAAGGAACCATTCCTCTCCCCAGCAATTGCGGATTAAGATGAACACTAATTATTATTTTTATATAGTTTAATAATAGTAGGCTCAATTTGGAGAAAATAATTCTTTGATGAAAATGCAAGTTAACATTTCTCCAATATGGATGAACTTGAACATACTATCTAAAAGACAAATAGAACATATATGAAAAAAGATGCCAATATGAGTATGGCCTGTGGGTCTTTATTTGTGTTATCATGTTGTACAGGAAATGACTGAGACTAAAATTCTTCACACATAGTGACACAGATATACACAGTTACACAACACAGATAAAGAGAGGGGAGACCCTTCTAATTAGGGGCAGAGTCACTTTTCTTATGACATCAACAGATGTTGATTAAACATAGAACAAATTCAGTTTGTATATATTTTCTGTTGTACAAACACCACAACAATCTGGCATTATTGAAGGTGAGGATGATAGGACATCAGTAGTTCAGGATGTAGATGTACCTCTTCGGTCATTTCAAAACCTAGTGCCCTGTAATAAAATAAAGTTAGCTGTAGTAATATGCAAAACTTGGCAACCTAAAGTTAAAAGGTAACAAATGATTGTGACATGGCAATCATACCTCATTGCAACGTTAAGTTCTTTGGCATCAATGGTACCTGCATAGGTGAGACAAACAAAAATAAATTATTGAACTACCAATAAATGGATCACATGCATAGACCAATGGAGCTTTTGCAATACCAGAGCCATCAGTATCAAATAGCTCAAATGCTTCCTTGATCTCTTGCCTTTTCTGTTGAGTTAACCCATGATGGCGTCCTCTGGGCTTATCTTTCCTAGATGCCCCTCTGTAAAGGCTCGCCTGATGAGGTATTTTCAATAATATAATCAGAAAAGAACTGAATATAAGAGAACCAGTTAATTCCATATAAACTTGAAAGAAATATCTAATTTATCAATGAATAAGAGCATACAGGAGTATAGCTTCAAAAAGTAGATACATTTCAAGTTCATGAGAAGTAATACTGCAACTAGCTAACTTTGTGCTGCATTTGTAGCTTTGTATGTTAACATGCATCTTCTTGGGGTTACAAAATAGTTAAATTCTAAGAACATGGAAGGAGGTAAGATCATTTCATACAACCTCCTCACAACATCATCAGTCTTTTTCAAAAAAATAAAAATAAATCTTTTTACCTTTCTTGTGTTTTGTTTTATCCCATTTTTCTAATTAAATACATGACACTTAATAAGTACAATAGTATATACTTCATTGGTGTGTAACTAAGTTACATATGCCGAGCTAGAATTGGATTGAGTTCAATATTTGCGGATTTATAGTTCAAGTAACAATTTTCCATAGTCAAAACACATTCTAAACACCAAATAAGTTATGAGATTAGGAACATTTAAACCCCAAAACTGGACGATACTGTACAATTTACATCCTAAGTCCCTAAACAGCAGTTTGAAAAAAAAAAAAAAAAAAAACTTTTGCAGCTCCCCACACAAGGTTAGAGCAGTCACTTCCAAGATATGAATGATACAACCAAAACTGAAAAACGTATTTACAAGGCAATTTACTACAGTTACCAAATTGTCAGAAAGCATAACTCAGTTTTGAAGATGAAAAAATGCACCAGCCCAATTCTAGCCTTGCAAATATAGGAGAAGCGGATCTGGTGAAAACTAATATGGCATGTTGCTTCTACACTATAGTGCGGATCTTACCTCAAATACAACAATATTACTAATGTAACATCTAACATTGTCCATTTGTCATGTCCTCGACCAACTAAAAGTACGATTCAATTTATAACCATCTTACATATTATAATTCTGTTAAAGAAAGTCTCTTATATGTGACAACATAAAGAAAATTGGATTGATAAATTTCAGCTAAATATAGGCCAAGTATTTCCCTTCATATTTTAATTATCCAAAAACCTTAAAAAATAATCAAATGATGTTATAATCTTAACCTTCTCAAAAGAAGAGGAAGAATTAAAGTAAAATTCAAGTTCAACCAATTCTAACGAGGACCAAATTGATCGGAGAAAGGAAGGGCTTCAACTTACCATGCTAGCTAGATGTCAGGTGATGTGCTCTTTCCGACGTTCTTCCCAACTCTCTCTCTCTCTTTTAAAATTACTTTTCAATGGCAGTGCGGGACTCAAATATGGTTCACATCAGATCAGAATCAGATCAGATCTTTTAAATGGTTTAGTGCGCAACGCCCAAATTTCCCCTGGGCATAGTCCTATATAGCCCAAAGGCCCAAATCGTAGGCCTCGCGTGTTAAGTGGCCCAAAATCTTTCTATATGATGGCCCAAATCCTGTATATAACGGCATAAATTATGAGATTCAATAATCAGAAACACGGATATTGTATAAAAATAACTGATCACAATGAGGAAGAAGAACATTAATAAAATTAAGTCCAAATCTAAATAAATCAACAAAATTTGAAATTTTAAAGAAAAATAAAAAACCTAGCAAACTCCATTAATAATAACCTAGAAATCTGATGCTTACCATTAATAATAACTCCATTAATGTGGGCGCCTAAATATTTATAGTCAGAGGAGAGTTTATGATCTTTGCCAAAGATCAGTAAGACTGTAAGATAGGTCATAGGAGGTTTAATACTTGAATGTATCTGAACAGTGTATATATATTGGTATTGGTGCTCACAAAATGATGATACTCAAGAGGCTCATAACTGATAACCCCAACAAAAGATTTCATCCAATAACAAAATAGGCGACAACAACCAAACGAAAGATAGAACAAAATCATAGACTGAAACCATAGAACAAAATCAAACCATAGAACAAAATCCTTCCACGAAGAGAAAACTACCTGTAGAGAAGAAGAACTGAAGAAGCTACACAGACTGCAGTCGTCACTCGTTAGTCGGCGACTCGGCGTGCGCTTTTGGTCTCTCACTCTCTCTCTCAGACCAACTGGACTCTCCGCTCTCGCCTCGATCTCTCTCTCACTTCTCAGTTCTCACTCAGTTTCAGATCTAGATGAGAGAATAGAGATGACTAGAAGACTTACGCTCTATTTCTGAGTTTTAAACAGAAAAGAAAATAATAGAAAACTTAAATTAGAACAGAAAAGAAAAGAATAGAAAACTTGAAGTTTTCCTTTGTGTTGTTTCTGAGTTTTTAATAGAAAATGATAGAAAATTTAAAATTGAAGACATGAGTTGTAATTTAAAATTTATTATATTAAAAGTTGAGGATAATTTGGGAATTATAAAAATATTACTTATTCTAATTTCTTTTTTACCAAAATCAGGCCAATTTTGGACGGAAAATTTTGGCAAGAAAAGTGGCCAAGTTTTTTATCCATTTCTTTTCTTTTCCGTTTATTAAAAAACTCAGAAACATAAGAATTGGAAAGAAAACTTAAATTTTTCGTCCATTTCTTTTCTTTTCTGTCCATTTTAAAACTCAGAAACAGAGCGTTAGAGCACTCACAGCAGTCTCCCTAATACATTCTCTATTCCCAGTTTTAAAGAATACGTCAATAAATTATTACCCAACAGTTTCCCTATCCTTATTTAATTCTATATCCTAATCTCTAAATAAGATTTTACTCCTCAGGATGAAGATTTTACTCCTCAGGATGAAGATTTTACTCCTCAGGATGAGGGAATGAAAAAAGCGTTCTCTATATATGTAAAATTACCTTTCACACCCTGACACATCAGCTTTAGAGAAGGGTTAAAAAATTAACATCGCTAATCTTCTTCAATCTACGATATTCTTCTCTAAAATTCACTGATTCTCCTCTTCGCTATTTGTCTTCTTCTACAACAACATGTGACATATCTAGGGTTCTCCTTTGATTTTTCAGTTCAACAAAAGCTCAAAAGCTCAGGCCGAGAATAAGAAACGACTGCGGCGACTGATCTGAACGAGTTACACTGAATTTGGTATTAATTCTTTCTTTTTAATTCTCTTTCTTTTTAGGCAATTTCGAGAATTAATTTGCCATTTTCAAGAGTTATTGGAACAGTATGATTGTAAGACATATTCTGAGTATTTCTTAAAATCTCTTCTTTTAACATGTATTATGTTAATTTCTTGAGGTATTTTTCTGGGTAGAGATTATAATTTAGAAAGGTAGATGCTTTTAATGTAGTTTAGAATTCAGCCTGTTTTTTGAGTATTTTTTTAATTGTCTTTATATAATTTCCCCCTTTGTCCTTTTGTGTTTGATTTCTCTTGATTATTTTTCAAAATTTATATTGCTTTACTTGATAGTTTCATATTAGATTCACACGGGAAGAGAGAATTAGTTTTCCAATGTGTTTTATTAAATTGACTTGGTTGATTTGGTTAATTCACAAGATACTAGCTACTAAAGCAAAGGCCACTGGATCATGTTTATTACTGAAATTTTACTCGCAAAATGACAAACTATGCTTAATGTGCTATTTACTTTATCCACTGTTTCGTAGCCCAAGTTCTGATTAAGTTTGCTTAATACAATGTAAACATTCTTTTGTTTTACTGTTTACATAGTGCAAGGTTGTAAGTTTTGATGTTATATATTCTTCTTTTCTGTTATTTATGATGATTAACTATGTCTCTCCGAAGTTTTTTAAAGGCTCTAGCTGATTGGTTTGTTTTTCCTTTTTTTTTAAAAAAAAAATAATTTGTGTGACAATTGTTACATCAAATAATTAATGACTAACACTACCCACCATTAACGCATCTCATTTAAAAATCAAAAGTTGATAATGTTGGATCATAGTTGACCCAGCCCTGTTGACTGTTGAGCTTAGCACTCCCATATTGAACATGTTCCCTTATGAACACTAACTTAATGACTGGGGATTTTTAAATTTGAGGGCTGGTGGCAACCTACCAACATATAGTTGCCAACAATCCAGGGCCAAATAAAACCACCATCATCATTTTGTCAAGCCGCCTTCAAATTGGTACTACTACTTTATGGAAGGCACTATAACCATTCTTTTGTTTTGCACCACTTTCTTCTCCATCTTATTAACCTCAACTGCAGTGGACACCATAAGAGCAAATCAAGCCATTAGTTTCTGTTTGCTGAGCTGCATGTGCTTCTTAGAGTCATTGCAGCCTTCTTTTATCCATTTGGTCATTTATTGTTGCAAAATCTTATTGTGTAGTAATGTTTCGGTGAACATGTATCAGAATTGTGCACTGTTGTGATCGTAAAAGTTGATTTGTGCAGTACTTTCCTGGAACCAAGATGGTAACCAGCATTCTTTTACCTCATCTTCCTTTTTTCTTTCTCTCTGCTCTCAACTGCTGCTGTTGTCTTCACTGTTGCCTCTTTGTCTTCACTGTTCTGCCTCTTTGTTGATATAACCAATGAAGGGGTTTTACTTTTAAAATTGCATATTCTTAATTTTGTTCTCTTTGCTTGGAAGGTACATCAATATGGATTCTCAAATTGATAATGCAAGCATGGATAAGCCAAAAGTTAGAAACGCAGAAAATTATACTGTAGCTGAAGACCTCATTATAATTGCGGCATGGGAACATACTAGTGAGGATGCGGTGATTGGAACTAACCAAGCCAAAGAACAATATTGGACTAGAGTATGGAGAGAGTATTTGTCGAATGCAAGCAGCTATCCATATCGACTGTGACACCCCCAAATTCGGGTTACCTGACCTCCGAGTTTGGTGTTCACGATCCACAATATAATACCATTTAACTACCCATTCATATATAAATAGGAATACATAAGTCATTAACATATGTTGTTAATACATAAGTCTCAGGTCCACTAACCTTAACATTACAGAAATACCCCTTAGATATACAAAAAGGGTTTACAATACCATACAACATAATAATATTGTTCATCATAACTAATTTATACCTATGCATTTTCTCTTGTTCTTCTTCGCAGCACCTTCTGCAACTTCGTCCCTAGCTGAAAAGTTTTATTTATAGCAAGGGTGAGCAACAAATTTGCCCCGCAAGTTAAGATATACAATGAATGTATAAGCATCAGAATAATAGACTATCTATTATGATAGAATGACACCAAAGTTCGGGGAACTTTGAAATAGCTGAACAAATCGTTAATCAGTAACAAGTCTTCTTGTATTCTAGGCAACGCAATAATCTGATAATGAAAGATTACAACGCTTTCAAAGTTTCTACGATATTCTATTGAATAAACAAGAATCAATTCTACGCAATAACAAAGTGGAATATTTTCCATATTTATGCTGAGTGATCTCACAAGATCTTTGAACTTATTTTCTCAGGTATCTATCAAAGATTTACATTGATACATACGCAGGTGTATCAGATAACCATAAAGATTAAATTATACCCCTTTGTAAGTATAACAAGTGATTAGCTTTATTATACCCTATATTATGCATAATACTTAACAGTGCGCAATGGTCGAATTTACGACCTAAAATGTTCCCTTTATATAAAAGGTTGTTCTTCTCAGTCTAAGAATCAAGATTTTGATTTAAAAACGAAATGCAAGGATTTCAATTTCTATTTACTTATCGATCTAGCCGAAATAATTGGCATCGATCTAGCAATAACAATTAAATTCTCTTTTCGAATTTATCAATTTCTAACAAATGTTCGTCTAGCCAGAATAATTAGCTAAGACATTTCTCAACAT
Source organism: Panax notoginseng (assembly GCA_016801055.1). Lineage (NCBI taxonomy): Eukaryota > Viridiplantae > Streptophyta > Magnoliopsida > Apiales > Araliaceae > Panax > Panax notoginseng. Next base: position 268,731,121 of record CM029012.1, read on the forward strand.
AATTTGACAATAAACAGGAATTATCTGTACTGTCAATTCTATCTTCTACGAATATGAATATCCAACAACGGTTATTCTACAAATGTATATTCTCCAAATTAGTAATTCAATTTGAATTATTAATCATGCACTAATTATGAATAATCAACAATAAATTCTCTGGACATGGTATAATTAGCAATAATTAACCATTATAATATTTGAATGAATATAACTCAAGGTTGAGTTAGGAAACTTGCCTCTTCCGCTGTTTACAGCTACACAATATACTTATCTACGTTCGTAAGACCTATAACCAATAATATCGGTCTCACAATTAGCACTATAATTTATAACACATAACACTGTAATCTACGGTCAAACTTCTCCTAGACACATTACCACGTAGCCACATTAGTGTTTATAACCTATATAAACACTTAACAAGTCTAATTAGTTCGGTCTGGTTGGATTTCGGTCCATTTTCGGTGTTCTGGTCACCCTATCTGACAATTAACACATTGATTATCAATTAAATTTGGTCTCTAAGCTTCAATATTATTTTAGATAAGTCAAATATTGTTTATAATATTTTTTGGAAGCTTTTAATAATTTATAAACAATTATTATAATTTATAATAATTTTTCAAACACTTAAATTATTTCTAAATGATTTAATTATCAAATAATCTTATCATTATTAATATTTAATAATATAAAAATATTAATAACATTCTTGTCAAAATAGTAAAGTTATTATTAATAACTTAAAATATTTTTAAATCATTAATATTTTACTTAAATGATTTTTAAAATAATAAAAATTATTTTTAAATCATCACCATTAATATTTAAATATTAATAAAATTATTATCAAAATATTAAAAGTCATTAATTATAACTTAAAATATTTTTAAAACATTTATCTCATTTTTAAATGATTTTTAAATCAATAATATCATTTTTAATTCATTTATTTAATATAATAATTAAATAAATCTTATATAACTAATATTAATTTATTAATGAGAATTCTCAAAAAAAATATTGAAATATATATTTTATAATTCAAAATATTTTCTAACACTTTATTCTCATTTAAAATGATTTTTAAATCAATAAAATCATTTTTAACTTATTTATTTAATTTAATAATTAAATAAATCTAATATCATTAATATTAATTTATTAATAAAAATTCTTCAAAAATATTAAAAGTCACATTTTATAACTCAAAATATTTTTAAATACATTAATCTTATTTAAAATGATTTTTCATAATATTAAATTATTTTTCTCTAATTTATTTAATACACTAATTAAATAAATTAAATACTTTTAATATTTAAATAATTATAAATATTAAAGAAAAATATTCCAATTGATCAAAAATTATTTTTCATAATTTAAAATAATTTTTAAAACTATTTTTAATAATTTTTATAATTTTTTTTTTAATTAATTACCGAAAATTCTGAAAATAAATTAATTAATCCATCGCTATAGAGCTTTAGTGACAGAAAGCGTCGCTGTTGGTGTTCTTGAGCTCAAGAACACTGATAGCCGACAGTGCAAGGGATCATGTTTGACCGACCATAAATATCATTCCAAAATGTTGCTAGTGTTAGAGTTTATGCCCTAGAGGCCAATTATTTGATATAATTGCTTAACATTTGATATTATTGTTGATTGAATAAATAAATGATTTTATTATGGTTTTAATTACTGCGTAATATAATTGTTAACATAATAAAATTCCTTAGAATAGTGATACAAATTATATAGTTTCAAGTATGTGACTTGAACATGAGATTATATAATTACAATTAGTATCATTGTTCTTAAATGTCCCTAGTCGAGTATCATTGTTGATGGGACAACAATGATGCATTCAGACTAGTATGTGGATTGACTGATGACCAAATCTCATTGGTCATAAATATATGAGATATTAAGTCAATGCATAGGTACATGTTAGAGAACGATGTACTGGACAGACCCACCATGAGAATTCTATATGGAGCATTATGCGAAGTGTCATTTGCAATTCTCATAGTGACAATGATGTGATGGTCCTCCGACCTGAAACCGCTATTTTATTACACGAGAATTTATGTACTTTGATATCATCAAATGTCACCTTTAATAGGGTGGACTATAAAGGTGATTATTGGGTTCATTATGAATCGTGTGAGTAATATGAGTGATCTAGATGGAATTTAACCATCCTATATTTTATAGGTGATATCCATAGGCCTCTTGATAGAGTAGGACTATGAAATGCATGGCCATGCTCAAATAGTGATTTGTTTCATATAGTCTACTCATTGATCAAGAAAACTCAGATTAAATTATGAAGAGTATGACACATTCCATGACTCGAGTTTAATCTAGGATATTAAGGTTAAAAGGATTAAATTACATTGAAACATTGATCACGAAAAGGTTGCATCGAATCATCGATCTTATTATTACTTGGGTAGCAGTGATGCATTACTAGATGCCGCTCACTGTTTATAATTTTATAATATGATTTTAAAATTATTACCAACGTAATAATAACCTATTGGGTCACACACAAAGAACGTAATTAAAAGGAAATTAATTTAAATTGTAAATATTTAAAGATGTCAATATGATTGATAGAATTTTAAATTACGAATTTAAATTAATAGGATAATTTATATATAGGTATATTAATTAAGTAAGACTTAATTAAGATATATATAAATTTGGATTTTAATAATATTAGGTTTTGATTAATTCCTCCTAACTGCTATATATATGATATATATCAGTTACTTTAGGTTTTACGTCAAAACACAAAAAACCCTAGCCGCTCTTAGAGAGAGACTAGAGAAAACAGTTCCAAAAATCCTCATCCTTGGTGGCTAGTACCGCGATTCCTTCTTCTGCAGATCGTAGGACGATTCGCGGAGCGTTCGTGTGGATACCGTAGAGACGCAGTCGGTTTGTATTGCGTTGGAGATTCGAGGCGCAGTCGATTTCAGATTCTCGTTTTCATATTCGGTATAATCTCTAAACCTCTTAATTAATTGATTTTTCGCATGGATCCTGTTTTAGGGTTTCGGAAATTGCTTTAAAATTTTAATTTTCGCTGTGCGTTTCTGTGCCGAAACCCAACAGCTAGGAAATCTATAAACAAATCTTGTAGTCCGTATACAGTACTACATTTATCAATTCTTATCTCGATCAAAAAGCAACACAACAAAGAGATCTGGAATCTTAAAGTCCTTGTCAAAGTGCTCCTGGATTTTTTCTGGGTTACCCAGAAACCCAGGCAGCTCGTGGTTCCACTTTTCAGGTCGTTTTAATCTAGGTTCTGTTTACGATTTATGTGATCTCATGGTACTAGTAGGTACTCCTTGTGTCAAGGAACATATTAGAAGCAAAATATCAAATAAACAACAACACATCAACCAGATTTAATCCGGTCAAATGTTGTCAGAAAACAAGTTCTTCCCATTTCTGGGTTTTCCAGAAATTTAAAACGTGATCGAGTGGCATGGTTTGACCATATTCTACTCTCGATATACTGACGATTTGAATGATCTAAAGCAATGTATTTACAGACCATATAACAGGGTATAATCTTGTTAAAACAGAAACATCAAAACACGAACAACCGGACATATATTAAGCCCACAAAATGTTGTCAGATGGATATTTTAAATTTCTGGATTGCCCAGATTGTGCTTGGTCATGCCCGGTCAACGGGTTTTGACCGATTATAACTTCAAATCAAGACATCTAATGACTTTGATTTCTTTTGCAGAATAAAGACCTCATACCAAGCTACCGATTCAAAACATAAAACAAGAAAAAACATAAACAGATAGAGATCAGTGGCCTCTGACATTTGCTTGTCAGACACCTTTGACTGTTCTTGAGCAGTTTTTGAAAACTTCGTTTTAAAGCCATTTGATGCTATGGATCCATCATGGATCCTCATAGATCAACTAAAAACAACTTCTAACATTGATTTAAACACATAAACGCAGAATTTTTCTTAGCAACATGGATCAAAATAGGTTTTCGGGTTTATACCTCTTTGTTCTAAATCTTGATCTTTGATCTCCAATTTGATCTTGGGTTATTAATGGGCTGTTTTAGTGACTGATCTACTCAAGGAAATTCGGAGGTTTAAAGAGAGGAAAAGTTGTTGAGAGCTTGTGTACATAATAAGTATAATGTTAAACTTTCTCTCTCCTATCTTATATAAATCCTTAGATGCAATGTATGTTGATGTTATAGCTGTCAATGAGAGGCTAGTTGCTGATAATTTAAGTCACCAAGTCAACAATAGTTGGTCACCAACTCTTGATTTGGCAAGATTTACAAGTAATATAATAAAATATCCATAAAAGGCATTTTTGACATTTACAAAATAATTTTAATGGCATTCTTGTCAATTGCACAAACCTTTAGGGTTTAGAGTTTGGGTTAGGGTTTAGGGTTTAAACCCTTTAGGGTTTAGGATTTAAACCCTTTAGGTTTGCAATTTAATTTCCAAGATTTTTGAATTTCGATTTTCAAAATAGAAAATTAATATTCCTAAATTATAATTAGGATTCTATAATTATATTAATATTTCCTAACCATAAAATTTAATCTTACTAATTAGTATTAATATTACTAATTAAAATTGCTTAGTTTAGCAATTAGGGTCAAAATGGTCATTAGTGTTTATAACCCACGAATTAGGGTTTTAATTAGGGTTTTAATTCGAGCTACTGAGCTACCAAGCTCCGAGCTAACCTCCCCTCTAAATTATAATTAGGGTTTGTAAAATAGAAATTAAGATAACAAAAATATAATTAAGGTTTTCTAATCATATTTAAGTTTAATACATACATTAAGCTTACTAATTATGATTAGGGTTTCCTAATTTTGGGTTTAGAATTCCCGAATATGAAATTAGAGTTTTCCGGCGTACAATTAGGGTTTCCAACGATACGTTAGGGTTTCTAATCCTGAGATTAAGGTTTTTAATCTCTCATTAGGGTTTATTAATATTAAACCTTACCCGATCAATCATTGATCAATACTACCACACAATACAAACACATAATCAATAATATAATTATTTTAATTATATTTTATATTGAATCCCTATCCAGACTTAGGGTTAGGGTTTCTATTCTCCGTTAAGCACAACTCTACTCTATTTTCCCAGTCAATACACAAATTGACCAATTCTTTAGACTCGCATCACAGATACTTGTCGAAAAATTGATAATTAATATTAATATTAATAAAACAAATTTTATTCGAAAAATTCGGATTATTCAAAATCCCGGGTTATCACATCGACTAGAGAAATCAATAATCAACCGATTCAACATTATCAGGACTAAATGCTTGAAATTTTCTGGGATTGTTCAGAGCATTGAGTATGCGAATCCGAGTGGAATGACTGACCAAGACAAGGTAAAATTTCCTTTATTATAATAATCACTTTAATATATAAGTGATAGTTTCATATTTATTATTTTGACATATTGCACAATATTTTTATAGCTTAATCAAGCCATTAAAACATGGTCTTCAGAGGAGAAGGAAAAAGGTGTTTTCAAGTTTTTACACTGTTATCAAGTGCTCAAGAATTCTCCAAAGTGGATTATAGAAGTGGTGCACCCCAATTTGAGCCGAAGTGTAGCTACATCAGATTCGATCAATTTAGGAGACGATGTGAGTGCCTCTGGTCATGTAGAAATGGAAAGGCCAATTGGAAAGAAGGCAGGAAAAGAGCGACAGAAGAACAAAAAAATGAAGGCGGAAGATAGTGAAGAGTCTCAAACCAGCATTCATTTCGAAAAGTCACAAGATTTAATGCAAAAGTTTCATGATCAGAAGATGGATGTCATTTTCCAGGATAGCAAAAAAATGGATGAAGATCTACAGTTGAAGAGGGAGAAACTTGAACTTGATAGGGAGCATAAAGAGGAAAAAGTTATGACTATTGACATGTCTAGCTTGAATAAGATGCAACGAAAGTACATTGAAATGAAACAAGCAAAGATCTTTGAAAGAGCGTTTAACAAGTAGACGATTTAGTTGTCCTAGCTAACTTTCTATGGACTTGTAGCAATTGTAGTTTGTTTTTTTTTTCTTTAGGTTTGCTAAAATTTCAATATCTCTCGACTTGTATTTTTTGAAGTTTGTTTGGACTTATGATAATTGAAGTTTCTTTGGACTTATTTTAATTTGCAATTGCTTTGGACTTATTTTAACCTACAATTGCTTTACGAAATTTTATTATGATATTATATAAATGCTTGACATTATATTTAAACAAAATACAAATACTTGACACTACATTTAAAAATTCAAACAGAACAATAAAACTTACATAAGTAGAAACACAATTACTCAACATTTTCGTGCCTCTTCCATAGATGCTCAATTAAGTCTTCTTGAAGACGACGATGCATAATTTTATCTTTTAACTTTTCACGTCCCGCAATGAATTGGTTATAATCAAAGTGTTCATACCCGCAATCGACTATTGGAGAGGAAATTTCTTCAAATAAATAATAGTTACCTTTCTCTAATGACTTGTATAGGTCACGCTCGTCTTCTACAATCATGTTATGCATTATAATGCATGCCTTCATGATATTCTTCAATGCAGCTAACCTAAAATACCTGCAAGGTTGCTGAATTATATGGAAACGTGATTGGAGAACTCCAAATGCACGTTCCACATCTAACATCTTTCCGTGCAGACTCTTGAGCACTTGCATAATTTTTTGCCTTTTGAGTTTGTGGCATTTGGATTGTTTTAGCAATAGTAGACCATTTTGGATAGATACCATCCGCCAAATAATATCCCGTATCGTATTGATGATTATTGATGATAAAGTTGCACGACCATTAATAACATCTGCAAAGACAGGAGAACGCTCAAGAACATTGATGTCATTGAGTGAACCTGGAAGGCCAAAGAAAGTATGCCATATCCAAAGATCACGTGAGGCCACTGCCTCTAATATTACTGTTGCATCACCACAATGGCCCGAGTAGTGACCCTTCCATCCACTTGGACAATTTTTCCATGTCCAATGCATACAATCAATGCTGCCAAGCATTCCTGGGAATCCACGCTCCTCATGTAGTAAAAATAACCTACTTACATCGTTGGCAGTAGGTGACCTCAAGTATTGATCACCAAAAATATTAATCACTGCTTCAACAAATTTTTTCATTGCCTCATTTGCTGTGCTTTCTGCAAGCCGAAGATACTCATCCACCATATCACCAGAAACTCTATAACACAACATTCTGAGTGTTGCAGTAACTTTTTGTAATGAAGATAAGCCCTCTGTGCGTGCAGCATTTCGACGTTGCACAAAATATTCATCATAAGCCAAAACAACATCATGAATGCGGAGGAATAAATTACGACTCATGCGAAATCGTCTTCGAAATAGCCTGTGAGGAAATGTCGGGGTTGGGGAGAAGTAATCTCGTACCAAGTTTTCATGGCCCGTCTTACGATCACGATCGATGTAAACACGACCGAGAACAGAACCTCGACGTGTCTTTGCTTTGCCTTTTCTCTCTGAAATTTCTCCTTCTATGGTCAAACAATTTTCATGCAGAACCTCTTATTCAACAGAGTCAAGTAAGAGATGTTGACGCCTTCTTCGAAAAAATTGAAACATTTGTGATGTTAGAAGTAGGAGAAGAATGCTAAATTGAAATGATCGTTGCACTTTTTGATTTCTAGCAACATATATTTTTAAATTAAAATAATAGCATTTTTTAAATTCAAACATCAATTATTTTTAAATAAAAAATAGTTACAACGGTCAAAATATGTTTTAATTGTTGGAACTTTCAAATTTTAAATTTTAAATTTCAAATTTTATTATTTAAAGAATCAATATAAGGAATCTGTTGGGTACATAGTGAAAAAATTGAATCCCTATCCTGCAGAATGACCCAATATCACTGCAGAATAGAAATAGAAATAAGAAAACTATAGCAAATGCTCTTAGACCTAGTGAGAAGAGATCTGAAAAACTCTCCCTTTTGGCTTTTAGTCTTTTACTTTATTAGCGAGTCTCAGACCTGATTGATAGCCAGCACTCATCAGCCGAATAAGGTTGTTTTTAAAGGACGAGCGGGCCAGGCGCCCACGGGCGGGTGATCATTGGGTCGGGGCAAAATTGGGTCGGGCCAAAAAGGCCCAGATTTTAATGGGCCAAAAAATGAAGTCTATCGCCCAATTTTTTACGGGCGGGCTGGCCTAACCTGCGGGACTGGGCTGCTTTTGTCAGGTCTAATGCTAGCTAGATGTCAGATGCTCTTTTCGACGTTCTTCCCAACTCTCTCTCTCTCTCTTAAAATTACTTTTCAATGGCAGTGCACGACTCAAATATGGTTCACATCAGATCAGATCTTTTAAATGGTTTAGTGCGCAACGCCCAAATTTCCCCTGGGCATAGGCCTATATAGCCCAAAGGCCAAAATCGTAGGCCTCGCGTGTTAAGTGGCCCAAAATCTTTCTATATGATGGCCCAAATCCTTTTTACTTTTGACTTCAAACATGACTAGACGCACTGATTTTATTTTTTTGCATATCATCGTGTTAATCCTTTATGCGTTCAATAAAATCAGTTTTATCTACAAATTTTAAAAATATTTTGTTTTCCCTTCGTCCAACTTGTCTTAATTTATTAAAAAATAATTTTTATCTTCAAATTATATATCTTAATTTTTAATCCAACTCTTTTTTAGAACATTAAAATAGAAGAAGGATAGTGAAGAAAAAAAGTGATATGATTGTGATTTTAAAGTCAAAGTTAATAGTGCTACTAGCTGAGTAGCTAGATCACATATATTTGTGCAAACTCCAAAACAAGAATTAATGATTGTCAAATTACATATATATATATAGCTAGACTAATTAATTTTGGTGACTTATAAATATCATCATCATGTCTTTAAGTTTTCGGATTTCATCCAAAATCTTGCTGGCAGCCCTTCCTTTGGTATCAGAAACGGGGAATACTGCACTCCACTCTTAGACCCAACTACTTCCCATCTGCATCAGAAATGGATTAATTATTCCAGAGTTATCAACATTAGCTAGCTAGCTATATACTCTCATTTATCAGAGATGCATCTTTTGAATGTGATTTTTTTTTTTTTTGTGAATGATAGTGTTTTTTTAGAATTTTTTATTATTACGATTGTATTAACTAAAATCAAATTAATATATGCAAATTTTAAATTTAGGATTTTGCAAATTAATTTCAAAGAAATCAAAATGAGATCACTCTTTTTGTGTAACAAATTATAGAGTACTACATTTTATTGTATAGATTCCTTGATAATATGTTGAGTACTTCTGATTAGATTTAATTTATCATTGATTAGTTTGATTATTTCGAAAGACAAATATTCATACCTGAATCCGTTAACAAGATGATAAATCATAATAAGCATCTCTAGCTTGGCAAGTTCATTTCCAGGACATGCATGCGCTCCATTACCAAACGGCACATATGTATTTGGCTTTTGACCACACTTCAATGGACACATTATCATTCTCAGTACCTCAACAAACAGCAGGATACACACACACACACACACACATATACATATACTTCAACTTTAATTGTATTTCTATCATATTCTTACTTCCTTTATTATATATTAATCTAATTAATGAGCAAATCTTTGAGGTTGTGAGATCAGCTAAGCCCTCTACCTCAAACCTTGAAGGATCAAAATTCTGTGGTTCACGGAAGAAATCCGGATTGTGATGAATGATTCGAAATAACGGCAAGACTTTCCAACCTTTTGGAATAAGAAACCCTGTCAAAATTAAAGTACATTAAAATTTTGGACATATGAATCAATATAATTAATAATTTTTTTAATTAATTATCACAACATAGTCTAATTACTAATTAAAGTGGATACTACTAGTAATAAGGCTAGCTAGAACGTCCCACATTTCTTGCTAAATAAGGATGTACTTTGATCAGTACTTGATCCACAACTATTGAGTGCGCGCGCATGCATGAAAGTTGGCTTATGGTATTGAGCTATATATATATATATATATATATATATATAGCTGTCATCAGTTGGTCTTAACTTCTCACTAAATTGAAGGACAGAGGTTGAAAAGGGAGGAATTAACAAAAACAAAATTAACGCACCTAATAATTAAAACGTACACAACATGCACGTACTAATTAATTTAATAGTTCCATAGCAAATTAGATGAATGAATGAATGAGTTGAATATATATATATATATATATATATATATATATATATATATATACTCACCATTGTATTCAACATCAGCAACAGCTTCCCTGTAGGTGAAAGACACGATGCTCGCCATCCTTAAACTCTCCATTATTACCTGATGATCATATATATATATATATATATATATATATATATATATATTCATCATTAATTTTTTCTTCTCAAAACCAATTAATTAAGCCTATAAAAACTTTGTAGACAATTAATTAATTGTTAAATTTGGATTTTTTATATTGGAATTAATACCCTATTAGTAAATGGCATATTTCTAGTTTGAGCCCATGTCAGCGTTTGGGTTCCTCCATCATTTGACACATAGAAAGGCATCTGCTCCCTCTGCAATTTAAGATAATAATTTCTAGTAACTTATACACACACATATATGTATATATATATATATATATATATATATGTTTATGCATGAAAATTTATATACCTCAATAGTTGTTAGAAGATGTGGGTCATCGCTAATGTATTTGAGAATCCAAGTGAGAACACTAGCTGTTGTATCCTGAGCGGCAAACAGTACCCCAATTATGTTATCCGCAATTTGACCGTCCGTCAAGATCTGTCCATTTTCATCTCTGTAGTTTAATAGACAACTCAACAAATTAGTTTGCTCCCATTTCATTTCTCTCCTCTCATTAATTTTATTGTGGATCATCCGTTCAAGCCGCCTTCTTGCCTGAAAAAACATGCATAATCAAATACCAGTAGAGACAGATCACAGACAGACATGATGTTCTCGATCGCAAACTACGCACGTATTTTAATTTGTGTGTAAAATGTGATCAGATGCAATTAATTAATTTCAGCTTGCTTACCAGGAGAGCCGAGCGGAATAGAGTCCCCGGGAGGTATATAGGAAAAGAGTTGTAGCCTTTGTCCAGGAGGTAATAATTATTCTTTAATCTATCTTTATATTTTGTGTCCAGCTCCCCAAAGATGGATAAAACAGCTACGTCAAAAGTGAACTGCATGCAATATATATTTCATTTGTTGACATGCACCAAATTACTAAAGTAGTCAAGTCCAAAATAATAATAGTATAATTAATAATAATTGACACGTGCTTAATTTGACATGCATGAATGATATATATTAGCTAGATCGAGCAGATAGGATAGGATTTCAGGAATTAATCAATCGAGAACCTTTTTCATTTGGAGAAAAGTATTGATTACTCTGCCATTACACCACGACCGGAGAGTAGATAGAACAATAGATTCGATCGCAGGGATGAAGCACCGGATCACGTCGAGGGAGAGTGAGGTTTGAACCAACTTTCTAACTCGGGTATGGTAAGTACCTTGGTGGAAGAAAATGGCTGCAGGACCAATCAATAATTCCTTACTTGTAGGGTAGCTTGGCCTGAACAAGTGGGCATGGGTGACTAATACGAAGCGAGCCCCCTCAGGACATGCCACCATAACGCTGGGGCAACCTAGAATGTGAGTTTTGAATATGTTTCCATGCCTTAATTAAATTAGGCATCATATGGACCAATTTCAATAACAAAATGAAAAACAAACCACCACATCAATTTAATTTAATTAGGAGCTGAAATTAATTTAAGTAAATTAATAAGGAAATAATAAAATGACACCATGCACCTACCTATTGTATCTAGAATCAAAGAAAACAGAAGGACTCTGTGAGAATAGTTTGAGAGTCTCTCCGATGTAAGGCCAGCCCATGGAACCTGGTGGAAGTTTTGGTCGGCTCTTATACTTATTGTTAGTCTTTAACAAAAAGTAGGAGAGTAGTGTGAGTAGAAAGAAGAAAATGCATGCAAGTATAAGACCATTATGATCTTCCATAGCTAGCTAGCTCGATCCCTTAATTCAATCAATCTTCATGCAGTCCTGAATTCCCGATCTGAGTGAATATATATATATATATATATATAGACAGCGGTTGATTTCTTGTTTATTAAGTATTGAAATAAATGTCCGCACCAGAATTGACTAAAGAACTATTAAGTTATTTTATAATCCCTAAACTAATAATTTTTAAATTAATAAATTTGAAAACATACAAGTCATTTGGGATTAATATTCTTATCTCAAGTATAATTCTTGTAAACAAACATAACCCAAGCGTTTTTTGGAGAAATATATTAAATTAATAAAGTATTAATTATGAGATTACTTATAAATAAAACAAAATAATATTAAAAAAATTTAAGATTTTATATATTTAAAACCCTTGATATTATTTTATTTGTAATTGTATCTAATTATGATAATCACATTATGATAATTAGATTATTATCACTATCATACACCAGTTGTTAAGATTGTTAAAATATAATTTATGGGCGCTGTTTGTAGGATAAGTTCTTCCAAAAAGAAAATTGATGAAAAAGGACAAAAGTAACAAGATATAGTATTGAATTTCTTAGAGGTGTTGATAATCTTTCATATCCAAGTGCAATAAATAGGTTGTTGATATCATCAAACCAATTAAACAATAATGTTGTCAGAATAATAATAATAATAATAATAAATATCGTTTATTACATTAAAAAATTCTAAATTAGTAATTATAAAAGTGTTATAATAATTTTATTATTATTATTGATAATACAATATATATCAACAATTATAAATAAGGCTAAATAGTGAATCCGAGCTTATTTTCTTCTTCTTTAACTATCTGCTAAATTGAAAATTATCCATCAACTAATAAATTTTGTAAAAAGATTACCCTTTTGAGAGTATTTATAATGTATATCACCTTCCTTTTCTTCCTCCCATCCAATTAAATAAAACAGTCTCCACCTCTATCAACTTGGGGAAGGAGCCTGTTTGTTACTATCATGGGCCTCTCCTCTCTATCAACTGCCAGCCCAATGGACACTTTAGTACTGTTAACCCATGGTTATTTTTCATCTTGTTTGTTTGGAGTTTAGAAGCCATGGTAGACGAGGAGAAGTCAGTCGGTCATATTCCTGAAATGCTGAGATCTAACAAAAAAAGCAGCAGCAGCAGCAGCAGCTAAACATTATAAATAATCGTGCATCCCCAAATAGACATTGGTGATGTGGCCGGCCCATGAAGTCGGTAACAACAGCAGTACACACATACATACAAATGGATTTTAGACGCCAGAACATTCTAGAATCAATGATAGAAAGCATTTTCCGTCATAAATGAAAGATTGTCCTTTTGCATGTTTCAAGTAACAGTGGAGAAGAGAAGAGAAGAGAAGGCCACTAGAAGCTTTGCTTGTCTATCAGAAAGAGATTTGGGTTTTTGCGGTTATGACAAAGTTTCATTAATAATGCTACTAAACGGAGTAATAAAAAGAGACATTATGGTTTGGCCAACCCAGGACGACAACTCAAAATTATGGCTAAAATCTCTACAGATAGCCGAGGTTTCTTAGGCACAAAATAGATTTCCTCCAATAAATCCTTCTTTTTGTCTACATGTATCATGCATGTATGTTTCTAACTGCATAAATCATAATGATTAAATAATTACTGTTACACATATACTGTCATACAAAATACACAGCCTCCTCTAAACCTAAATTAAGTATACACTTCCTGTAAGGCTTCTAAAACCCGAGCAGCTACTTCTTCACCAAACAATCTTGGTAAATTTGAGCCTAAATCAATATCAATAGTCTTGCTTTTAACTACTTGATCCCTCTGCGCCAAAATGACCCTCTCTTCCTCTCCCACTTCTCTTTTAACACACGCACAGAGGTCCAACCAGATCTGTAAAGCTTCCTTAGCAATGGGACTCACATAATCACGAATTATCTCCTCCAAGCGTTCTGTCTTACCCGTCTCAGTTTCTATGCGTACCAGGACTGCTGTGGGAGAGACAACAGAGCGGATGTACAAAGATGATGAGAAGTAAGGTTGTACCTCGGCAAGCTTTTCAAGATGCTGCCTGTGTTTGTCCAATTGAGTGTCTTCATAAAAGGTCTTAAGGTATTCAAAATGGAGGACGAGGTCCTTACGAGGCGGCAAATCAAGAATGAGAATTAGGGATGTTGGGCTACTCTGGATGAGCTCAATTAAGAAGTGTGGTGCATCTGTTAAGGAGTTAAGATATCCTGAAAAGCTTGTTATATTCAAAGCTCCTCCTGATGGCAGTTCACAGTGTAGCCAACTTCCCAGAATGAAATCAATCTGGGAAACAATGAAATGTTTTCAGAAGTTTAAATCCTGGATCCTCTAGTCATAACATTCAAGAAGTAGATAAATGCCAGCCCCTTTAACGACTGACATCAATATTGCTAGTTCCCAGCTTGCATAAAGGAGTTTCTTAACGTTTCAGCTTTCATAACTGGGACTGCTTAACATTTATTTGCATACTTCTATCTTTTTCTATGGGTTGTAATTTCAAGGAAAAAACTAACGGTTTAAATTGAAAATTTGCAGCATCACAGATTATTAAATACATGTTATAAGGTAAAACCACACACAGTTCAGATTTACCGCAAAGAGAGAGAGAGAGATGCAGAGCATACTTGATCTAACATATGCCCCCAAAAAAAAACTTACAGAGCTGCAACTCCATGCCTTGAGCTTTATTTGAGGTATCATTATGCAAAATAGTGCATACACAGATATTGGACGTCCATGATAATGAGGCTAGGATAATATCAACATATTTTACTCAACAGTTTTTGCTTAAGCCTTACGGCCACAAGATTGAAGGCATCTCTAATTGCCTCCTTGTCAGATTAACTGATTGGGAGGTATATTCTTACATAGCTGCACTTCTTGAGATATTCACTGCAGATAAAATCAATATACTCCCATGTACACATAAAATAACTATGTGGATGTAAAAACACATAATCTTACTCAGGTGAGCATAATAATTCAGTATGAAAGAAAGCCAATAATTGAAGTTCACTTTTATCATGTGCACCTTTAAAGAAATAACACCTATTTACCCTAGGATTCGTAAACTGCAATACCCTCCTTAGTCCTTAGGGACTGTACCAATGCAAGGATAGGTTCAACAGTGGCCTCCTACCTTTCTTTTAGAAAATCCATATTCCAAATACCACCTACACGAAAATCATCGCCAATCACAACACACCTAGAAAAACTGTCAAGGGCTAGGCGGTACCATGAAGAACCATGTGTTCTCAAATTACACCATATTTTGCGTAGTATAATTGCATAGCTCAAAGCTTACAAGACCAGTGGCCTAAGAACATCTCCAGCAATGTGGACTATATCATGGACTATATTTAGTCCATATGACATCAATTCATGATAGTCTTTCAATCCTTCCAGCAGATGGACTATCTCATAAATTATAATATTAAAAGATTATATTATATTTAATAAATTATTGTCCACCAATCATTCTTTAACACTCCCATTTAAATATATTAAAAATTTATAGTTCACCAAACCAAATTCCTAGATATAGTCTTTTTGTTTTGCCGAAAAATTACCAAGACTATATTTAGTCTGCCTGCTAGAGCAAATTCTGAGTCTTAGACTAAATTTAGTCTAGGATTTGAGCATCACCAACCTGCTGGAGATGCTCAAGAGACTAACTTCTCACAAAAAATTACCAGACTTTTGTTCCTTAACTTTCCTTGTCTTCTGCCACATGGGATAGAATACGTTAACAATGATTCAAAAAGCCAGTCTTTACATAAACATAAACATGAATTGGGTCTCTTATTCCCATGTATAAATATGATTATTTATATCATAAATAGGATTAAAATAAGATGTTTATGCTTATATAAACACGAGCTTCCTAAAACATCAAACTATATTTTAGCCCATATCATCAATTTGGAAGATAAAACCTATATATGCTAGCTAAGTTTTATATATGAAATTATGTTTTATCATTTATGCTACTAAACACATGTAACCCAGACATGTGTAATTAATAGGCATTTTTCAGCAGATGAAAAACTAAGCTTATATACAGAAAGGGGTTTGTTCCCTAATTGATAGTCAGCCATTAAATTAGGAGTTGGAGAGAGAAATGGAGGGATCATAATTCTAGTGGAGTAGTACCTGGGAAGACTGAATTCCAGATCTAACATGAAGAGCAGCCTGGGCAGTGGCACTCTGGTTTTGGTAATATTGTACATCCGGCGGGAGAGTACAAGGGCGGAGGCTGGAGGCGAGGCGGGTCTCCACCGAAGAGAGTAGCTCCACCATCAGATCCCTGTGTGGAGCCGAGACGTAGGGGAACTCCAGTAACCTATTACTACTGCTAGTGTTTTGGGGATTCATGAATGATGATGCTGAGCAACAGGAGATTCTTCTATTTCTTGATAACAACAACGAAGAAGAAGGACGGAAAGAGGAGGAGGAGGAAGGAAGTGAGAGAATTGCGTGGTGAAAGTAGCTGTGGAGGACAATGACAGCCATAGTGGACCTTCTCTTTCCTGGTAAACTGTTACTCCATAGATATCACTTGGATTTTGTTGTTTAGGGCTATTTATTAATACTCCCTCCGTCTCAAAATTAACTACCCAGTTTTAATTTTTTAAAATTAAATTGACCATTTTTAAAATTAATTTTTTTATTATTTTTATTAAAATATAGGTAAAGAGATTATAACCAAAAGAAAGTATATACAATTTATTATTAATCTTAATTTTTATAATTTTAGAAATATATTTATATATACTTAATTATTAATTCTAAAAATAGTCAATTTGACTTAAAAAAGTCAAAACTGAGCAGTTAATTTGGGACGGAGGGAGTAGTATTTTTATGAATAAAAAATTTATGAATAAATAACAATAATTTAAAAGTAATTTATAAAAGAAATAATATTTTCACCAAAAAAAAATTATGTTTTCACAAATAATAAATAAAACATACATGATGAAATGTGAGTTAGATTTTGAGAAAATATTAATTTTATTTTGTAAGAATAATAATATCCTATATAAAATAGGACAATTATAAATTTTGAGTGTTATTGTCTTTTAGGATTTTATATTTTGTTATTGTATTTCATTTTAAATGTTGATATTGTTGGTATATATTTAAAAATATTTTTATAATATTTAACCTTTTAAACGATATATGTCCTATTAATATCGTGTTTTAACTTCAATAAAACTCTTAAAACAAAATTCAAAAGTTCTGTTTTTTTTAAATAAAAAAAGTAGTATTGTTTTTATTAGTACTACTACTACATTAATAGAATAGTCAAGCAAATCCATTGACTTGTAATGGATCAATTGAATTAAATGATGACAAACACCCATAGGCCATAGCAACCGCCTCACCTTGGAGAATGAATGTTCTAAGTCATGATTGAACCGCTTCGTTTTGTTGCCTATTTCTACGGGCCTAAATATCATGGATTTTAAAGCCCAACAAACAGCCTCTGTTTATTTCAGCTTGTCAGTCAACCAACCCATTGCACGAACCCACAAATCTATCGGATGTCACGCAAATTAAAGGAAGAATTACATATTCTATTATATTTTTAAAAATAATTATAATAATAGTATACTCATAAAATATTTACACAATTAATATAGTTTTATATTTATTTACAATATTAGTGCAAGTAGGATTCTTTAATTTAGAAAATTAGTATGCAATTAGGATTCTTTAATTTAGGAATTAGTTATTCATTTGGCTTCTTCTCTCTCTCCTCATTTAGAACAACTGCATTAGTTAGTTATTATCATTCTTCTTCATTCAACGTTTTCTTTATATATATATATATATATATATATATATATATATATATATATATTACCTTCATTATCGCGCCCCTTATATCTTTTGCTTTCTCCCCCCATATCTAACCTTCCCAATCTCTCATCAAGCACTTGTAAAATTGGTGGGGTCGTTTTTTGCATGAATTGCAACGTGTGAAATGAGAAAGAGTCTGTGATTGCTTATGTGTATTAGTGTATCTATTGCACTTTAAGATAGGGCTTTCAAGAAGAGAGAGATGAGTATGATCGGATGAATTTGAAGAAATGTTAGCAAGATTGAATTTTGACATTTGGGGTTAAAAGAATAAAGCGGAACGCTAATTATGAGGGAATCGATATTGGAAATGATCAAATGAGAGTGATTTGAAGGTTGAATTGGATAGGGTTGAGAAGTAAACGTTACCCATCTCTAAGCAAACTTTATCAAATTCTGACGTGTTCAATGTGTTCCTTCAAATAGTGGATGATGGTAACCAAACCTTCATACCAAGGTAACAAAATTGTCATATCAAAGTAACCAATCAACCTCCACACTTTCAATTTTTTCTTAGTGCAGTTGTTAACAAAACATTCAGATCAAGGTAAGCAAAACTTTATACCAAGTTAACAAAACCTTCATACAAAGATAACCAATTCACGTCAACACCTGTAGTTTTTTCACAGTGCAGTTGGTAGTCAAATATTCAGACCAAGGTAACCAATTCAGTTTTATTAAGTTACCAATTTCGTTTGAATGTGATGCAGTTTGGTAGCCAACCATTTATACAAAGGTAACCATTTTAGTATTTATGAGAAACAAAATAGTCATAAAAAAAATTTCAGCACAGTAAAAGTTACATCTATTTATTTTTAAACTTTTTGTAGGGCGAATCTTCTTCTTCTCATTGGCGTTTTGGACAACGGAGATTCACGACGGTGTAGCGGCGGAGTAGCAGAAGAGAAGCCGACGGGAAGAGAGAAGTAAAAACTGAAACAGAACCCAATTTATATGTACATATATTTTATTTATTTATTTACTTATTTGTTAACTATTATTTCAAAGTGTATGTGTGACGCCCCCAAAATAGGTATACAACACCCATTCTGAGTCGCCAAATTCATGGTACAGAAAGCAAACTACAACTTCAATAATACAATTATCGTGCAAAATACGACAACACATACTGTGAGTTTAAATACAAATATTGTCTTCTAGACAATATCCACACTCAAATAAATCCTCATTATAATTATTCAAACACTCTTTTACAGAAATAGTGAGGACTGCTAAAACATCTTTCTAGAACCATCACTCCATACCCCGACTAGATCCTGCTATGTTCTCACCTCCTGAGAAGAAAAATGGAACAAAAAGGAAATGAGTGAGCTCAACTAGCCCAGTAAAGAATATTATGACTAAGATAATATACAAACAAATTATCGTTAGTCTTCAACAGGGAAAAATCTGATAGAATATAATCGACAACAAGTTTTAGATCAACAACTGCAGCGGAAACAGCAAACCATTAGAAGAGTCAAGTAGAGAAAGAATTCTACTATCTTCTAAGATTTAAAAGTCCATCATCAATATTTTATCCCTGTAACATCAATTAATAATCATCTTTATCCAAATATTCATCTTTGCACTACAGGCCAAAGATATTCATTTGTATCACCTGTCAGTCATGTTCATCTCAACACCTGTTCATCTTTGCACTACAGGCCAAAGATATTCATCAAGTAATCATGCATCTTTGCACTACAGGCCAAAGATATTCATTAATATCATCATTTAGGACTGAGGATGATGAAAAATATCTTAAAGAGAACGAATCCAATGAGACAGAAGGACAAATAGTAGGGATTCGTATAACAGTTTATCCAAGATCAATAATACTTCATAATAATCAATTGTGAAGCAGAATTCAAAAATAAAGATCAAAACATGGATACAATCAAAGATAGTAACCATAATAGACATCTTGGACAAAAAGAGAAAATTTTATTTTTCGGTGAATAGTGTCGTATTCGTGAATAGTGTCGTATACGTGAATAGTAACGTACACGTGAATAGTAACCCCGACACAAAAAGTTTTAAATTTGATAAAAACTCATGTTAATATTTCAGCATAATGATATTGAAGAAAATAATATCATTTAAGAAGAAAATAATATCCCTTACCTCAAGATATCAGTACTTCTGGTTGGAATACCGGTATAAGGCTGAAAGAAACTTGCTCTGATGAATAGAAACTCTCAAAGTATGTAAATACTCACAAAATACACTCAATAATCTAGAGAGAGAAAGAGAGAAAACTTGTTTCTAGTGTGATTTTCAATTCTAACTTAGCCCTCTATTTATAGGAAAATTTTAGTAGGCTTGACCTGCAACCTGATGGCTTTACCTGCTACTATTCCCACCCACCACATTTAAAATATAATTCAGCACATTTCTTTACCAACCACAAGTGTGGCCCACCAAATCTAGAATTTTCCACCAAAATGATTAACTCCGAAAATTCAACAATTTCTAAACCAGTTATCTCGTAAAATTCATA
This sequence comes from Panax notoginseng, assembly GCA_016801055.1. Taxonomy (NCBI): domain Eukaryota; kingdom Viridiplantae; phylum Streptophyta; class Magnoliopsida; order Apiales; family Araliaceae; genus Panax; species Panax notoginseng. The sequence goes on from CM029012.1 coordinate 268,751,646, forward strand.
ATAAATCATACGTTCATTTTTAACGGTTCAAAATTTGTGGACATATACTCAACTTATATATGTATAACATATCCAAAAATTACCACGATCCAACGGTCGGATTAAAAATTATAACACCCGCAATATTTCTCAAAAATCCTGATTTGATTTTTAATACCTCCATTCCGATAAAAATACTGATAAAACACCTCAACATTAACTCCTTCATTTTTAACCACAAAAATATATCCCTCATTTATATCCACATAAAATAAATATTTCCTTATCATATGAATCAATAATTAATTATTCACAAATAATATTACAGAATCACATTTATGACAACCAGGTCGTTCCCAAGAAAGAGGGGGCTTTCCAATAAGGATTTCTCCTTACTGGCGCGCAATTAGATGACCAAATCTCTCCTTAGACAGAACTTTCTAGACATTGTCAATAATGTTATCTAATAATATTATTCAAATAATATGAATTATTGATCTGATAATGGAAAATTCTGTGCAGCAACAATTATTGAAACAACAATAATATAAAATATCAATGCAACAATTATTGAATCAATAAAATAAAATATTGAACAATAACTACTATAACAATTATTGAGTAGTGCCTTCTTACGTAAGAATCAATAATTGGTGCAATACCGTGTGCTACTGTATTTTAATCACCGGATATTCCAACAGTATTAACGGTAACAACTACGCCGTTATTTATAAATAACTTATACTTGTCATTTTCTTCATCCAATCGCTTTCCGTTATGGGGCCCACACAAGGCTGCGCCGTCGTACGAATATTCCCCGACAGCAAGAATATTCCACGACCAAACGAATATTCCCCCACAAAATGAATATTTTATAACCACTTGCTTATTTTGCAAAATTTGCACATTTCACCCATAACCAAAGTATTATATCAAATTAGCCCCTTATTATTCACAATAATATTTAGAGAAAATTTAATTTTATTCATTAATAAGTTGGGGTCTTACAACCTCCCCTCCTTATGAAATTTCGTCCTCGAAATTGACGTACGTACCTGATGTTTCAAAAAGGTGAGGATACCTCGCTTTCATTTCTGATTCCAACTCCCAGGTCATTTCTTCAATAGCATGGTTTCTCCACAAAACCTTAACTTGTGGTATAACCTTCGTGCGTAGGACATGCTCTTTCCTATCCAAGATCTTAACAGGTACCTCCTCGTACGTTAAATCTTCAGCTATCTCGTCTGGTTCTAACTCAATAATGTGGTTCGGGTCTTTAACATATTTAGGAAGAATAGATATGTGAAAAACATTATGAACACGAGACATGCTTGGAGGTAATGCGAGTCTATATGCCACATTTCCTATTCACTCAAGAATCTCAAATGGACCAACAAATCTTGGATTGAGCTTTCCTCTCTTCCCAAATCTTGTAACTCCCTTCCATGGTGCAACACGTAATAATACATGGTCCCCAATATTAAATTCCACGTCCTTCCGATGAAGATCCGCATAACTCTTTTGTCGATCCTGTGCCGTTTGTATACGTTGTCGAATCGTTTGGATCTTCTCTGTAGTAATGCGTACCAACTCTGGTCCCAACAATGTTGCTTCACCCACCTCATCCCAGCATACTGGAGAACGACATTTTCTTCCATACAACGCCTCGAATGGAGCCACACCTATGCTCGCCTGATAACTGTTGTTGTAGGAGAATTCCACCAATGGTAGGTACTTATCCCAACTCCCTTTGAGATCTAGGACACAAAGTCTTAATAGATCTTCAAGAGTTTGAATAGTCCTCTCTGATTGTCCGTCCGTTTGAGGATGGTATGCCGAACTGAATCGTAAATCCGTGCCCATAGCTTTCTGCAAGCTAACCCAAAATCGTGAAGTGAATCTTGGGTCACGATCCGAAACTATGGATACTGGCATGCCATGCAATCTTACAATCTCTTTCACGTACATACTAGCAAGACGTTCAAGGGAATAAGTCTCACGTATCGGCAAGAAATGAGCGGACTTGGTTAATCTATCAACAATAACCCAAATCGCATCTATGCCTTGAGAAACCTTGGGAAGACCCGTAACAAAATCCATAGTAATGTGTTCCCACTTCCATTTCGGGATCTCAAGTGGTTGCAATGGACCCTTTGGCACTTGATGCTCCGCCTTTACACGTTGACAAGTTAAACACCTCGAGATAAACTCCGCGATCTCTCTTTTCATATTGCTCCACCAAAATGTATGTCGAAGATCGTGATACATTTTGGTACTCCCAGGATGGATTGCAAACGGTGTGTTGTGTGCCTCCATCATTATTCTATGCTTCAAGTCAAAATCGTTAGGAACACAAAGTCTGGAGTTGACTCGAAGTATTCCTTCTTCATCGATTCTTGCTTCTGGAATAGCACCTTCTTGCACTTTCTTCTTCATACGCATCAGCTCCATGTCCGTAGCTTGAGCAGCTTTAACTTTATCGATTAAAGTCGGTTCTACTCGTATATTTGATATCATCATGTGGGTACTTGGAGCCTTCATCTCTATCTCCATCCTTTGTAAGTCATACAAAATGGGCCTTTGTGTTAACAATATTGCACTCGTACCCGCATATGATCTTCTACTCAATGCGTCAGCTACTACGTTTGCTTTTCCAGGATGATATTGGATGGTATGATCGTAATCTTTCAACAGCTCGAGCCAACGTCGCTGCCGCATGTTGAGTTCCTTTTGGGTGAAGAAATATTTGAGGCTTTTATGATCTGTATAGATCTCCACTTTCTCCCCATACAGGTAGTGTCTCCAGATCTTCAACGCAAAAACGACTGCTGCCAACTCCAAATCATGAGTAGGATAATTCCTCTCATAATCTTTGAGTTGTCGTGAGGCATAGGCTATGACTTTTCCATGTTGCATGAGAACACATCCTAACCCTTTGCCTGAAGCATCGCTGTAGATAACAAATCCATCCGAACCAGATGGTATTGTCAGAACAGGTGCCGAAATGAGTCTCCTCTTGAGTTCTTGGAAACTCTTCTCGCATTCCTCACTCCATACGAATTTTGTATCTTTCCGAGTCAGCTGAGTTAACGGAGTAGCGATTCGAGAAAATCCTTCCACAAATCTCCGATAATAACCAGCTAAGCCTAGAAAGCTACGTACTTCGGTTACCGACTTCGGTTGCTCCCAACTTTGTATGGCTTCAATCTTCGCCGGGTCGACAGATACTCCATGTTTTGACACCACGTGCCCAAGGAATGCTACTTCTTCAAGCCAGAACTCGCATTTCTTCAATTTGGCATATAGCTTATTTTCACGAAGCCTTTGCAGTACCAGCTTCAAATGGCGCTCATGATCTTCACGGCTTTTGGAATAGATGAGGATGTCATCAATAAAGACAACAACGAACTGATCCAAATATTCTTTGAATACACGGTTCATCATATCCATGAAGGCAGCAGGAGCATTAGTCAATCCAAAAGACATTACTAAGAATTCATAATACCCGTACCGAGTTCTGAAGGCAGTCTTTGGAATATCCTCAGTTTTAATCTTCAGCTGATGATATCCAGAACGAAGGTCGATCTTTGAAAAGAATTGTGTTCCTTGTAACTGGTCGAACAGGTCATCAATGCGAGGTAGCGGATACCTATTCTTGATAGTGACATGATTCAATTCTCGATAGTCGATACAAAGTCGCATACTCCCGTCTTTCTTCTTTACGAATAAAACAGGAGCACCCCAAGGAGACGTACTAGGACGAATAAAACCGATGTCCAACAACTCCTGTAGTTGGACTTTTAACTCCTGAAGTTCAATAGGAGCCATTCGATATGGAGTTTTAGAAATGGGCTTTGTACCGGGTTCAAGGTCAATAAAGAATTTAACTTCACGTTCTGGGGGTAGACCAGGAAGTTCTTCAAGAAATACATCGGGAAATTCTCTAACAATAGAAATATTATTCAAATCTGACTTGTCTTTATTCAAATCCATTACATGGGCTAAGAAAGCTTGACATCCGTTTTTCAATAAACGAATAGCTTTGTGGCTTGATATGACAGTGACTGATTTTAGTGGTTTAGTAGTTTGAATTCGTATGACAGGTTGGTTAGGAATATGAAAACTAACAACCTTACGAAAACAATCAATTTTAGGATGATGAGTGGTTAACCAATCAATTCCTAAAATCACATCAAAAGCAAGTATCTTTAAAGAGATAAGATCAACAGGTAATGTGATAGTGCCAACTTGGATCATGCAAGATTTATAAACTGTAGATGTAACGAAGGTTTCACCCAACGGAGTTTCAACAGATAAGTTAAAGTCCAATTTCTCCGGAGTCAAGTTTAAACGTTGAGCACAAGCAGGAGAGATAAAAGAATGGGTAGAACCGGTATCTAGTAAAGTATAAACTTCGCAAGAATTCAAGATTAGCTTACCCGTGATCACCTCGTTCGGGTTTCTCGCGTTTTGGCCAGTAACGACAAACGCCCTTCCAGGAACCGCTGATTTCGACTTATCCGGGACAGCTTTTGGAGTCACCATCCCCGCTGAACTTGATTTTGCTACAGAACACTCTCGAGCTATATGACCCTCCTTTCCACAGTTATAACATACCTTAGATTGTTGTGGGCAGTTTGGGCTGATATGTCCCTCTTTCCCACATTTGTAACATACGACCGGTGGTCGTTCTTCTCCCCTAGAAACAGTTGATGTTTGTGCTGACGTCTTCACGTTATCATTGTTGTACCTTCTCTTCTTGAAATCTCCTCCCGACTCGCTCCTTCTATTATCACGACCACGATTACCACCAGAGTGGTTACCGCTTTTGTCCGAATGTTTTCCTCCCTGCTGGTTTTCATTGCTTCGATAACTGCCGCCACCGGTATGACCCTGGTTGTGGTCCATCGGTTGCACATACTCATTATTTCGCTCTAATAATTGAGCCCTATTTACAACATCTGAATATAAAGAAAATTTATGAGAGATAAGATATTGTCGAATCTCGGGTTTTAGACCTCTCAGAAACATCCTTGTCATTCGTTCCTCATTTTGACCAAATGAGGTGCAAACCTGGATAACTCTGCAAACTTCGCCTCGTACTGGGACACCGTCATGTTGTTTTGTTCCAGTCTGATAAACTCTACCTCCTTCATATGACGAATACTTTCAGGAAAGTACTTGTCATTGAACAGTTTTTTGAAATGTTTCCCAGGACATGTTGAGTGCGTCAGGCTGGGTATGCTTCACAGACTCCCACCAGTAGTCTGCCTCACCGCGGAACATAAAGGTGGCGAATGGAACCTTCTGTTCCTCCGTGCATCCCAAGACATAGAATATCTTGGTAATTTGCTTGACCCACGTTTCCGCCATGATCAGATCCGGCTTTCCCTTAAATTCTGGTGGTCCCAATTCTTTGAACTGCTTAGCTGTGACAAACCGCGCGTTATCATTTCCACCCGTATTCTGCACACGAGTCTCCCTCGTCTGATTTTGCATGAACTGCAAAAAGCTCCTAAACATTCCATCATTCATCGTTTGCTCGGTAACGTTGTTTACATGAGGAATATTGCCTTCCTGTTGCACGTTCCCCTGGGTGGTGATCAAAGGTGTCTCCACGGTCTGATTTACTCCATTATTAACGTTCTCAGCTGCCATTCTTAAATACTGCCATAAAACAGGGGTTAATAGTCATGTCATATATTATCCCTATACTCTGACCGACCAAATAAACATCAAATAAACTTAGTCAAGTCATACTAGTAAAGGAATTCCCCGTCTCTCCCCTCCTAGTTCTTGTCTCACATCTCAGCCAGGGATCATATCCCTAAGCTCTGATACCAACTTTGACGCCCCCAAAATAGGTATACAACACCCATTCTGAGTCGCCAAATACATGGTACAGAAAGCAAACTACAACTTCAATAATACAATTGTCGTGTAAAATACGACAACACATACTGTGAGTTTAAATACAAATATTGTCTTCTAGACAATATCCACACTCAAATAAATCCTCATTATAATTATTCAAACACTATTTTACAGAAATAGTGAGGACAGCTAAAACATCTTTCTAGAACCATCACTCCATACCCCGACTAGATCTTGCTATGTTCTCACCTCCTGAGAAGAAAAATGGAACAAAAAGGAAAAGGGTGAACTCAACTAGCCCAGTAAAGAATATTATGACTAAGATAATATACAAACAAATTATCGTTAGTCTTCAACAGGGAAAAATCTGATAGAATATAATCGACAACAAGTTTTAGATCAACAACTGCAGCGGAAACAGCAAACCATTAGAAGAGTCAAGTAGAGAAAGAATTCTACTATCGTCTAAGATTTAAAAGTCCATCATCAATATTTTATCCCTGTAACATCAATTAATAATCATCTTTATCCAAATATTCATCTTTGCACTACAGGCCAAAGATATTCATTTGTATCGCCTGTCAGTCATGTTCATCTCAACACCTGTTCATCTTTGCACTACAGGCCAAAGATATTCATCAAGTAATCATACATCTTTGCACTACAGGCCAAAGATATTCATTAATATCATCATTTAGGACTGAGGATGATGAAAAATATCTTAAAGAGAACGAATCCAATGAGACAGAAGGACAAATAGTAGGGATTCGTATAACAGTTTATCCAAGATCAATAATACTTCATAATAATCAATTGTGAAGCAGAATTCAAAAATAAAGATCAAAACATGGATACAATCAAAGATAGTAACCATAATAGACATCTTAGACAAAAAGGAAAAATTTTATTTTTCGGTGAATAGTGCCGTATTCGTGAATAGTGCCGTATATGTGAATAGTACCGTATACGTGAATAGTAACCCCGACACAAAAAGTTCTAAATTTGATAAAAACTCATATCAATATTTCAGCATAATGATATTGAAGAAAATAATATCATTTAAGAAGAAAATAATATCCCTTACCTCAAGATATCAGTACTTCTGGTCGGAATACCGGTATAAGGCTGAAAGAAACTTGCTCTGATGAATAGAAACTCTCAAAGTATCTAAATACTCACAAAACACACTCAATAATCTAGAGAGAGAAAGAGAGAAAATTTGTTTCTGGTGTGATTTTCAATTCTAACTTAGCCCTCTATTTATAGGAAAATTTTAGTAGGTTTGACCTGCAACCTGATGACTTTACCTGCTACTATTCTCACCTACCACATTTGAAATATAATTCAGCATATTTCTTCACCAACCACAAGTGGGGCCCACCAATTCTAGAATTTTTCATCAAAATGATAAACTCCGAAAATTCAACAATTTCTGAACCAGTTATCTCGTAAAATTCATAATAAATCATACGTTCATTTTTAACGGTTCAAAATTTGTGGACATATACTCAACTTATATATGTATAACATATCCAAAAATTACCACGATCCAACGGTCGGATTAAAAATTATAACACCCGCAATATTTCTCAAAAATCCTGATTTGATTTTTAATACCTCCATTCCGATAAAAATACTGATAAAACACCTCAACATTAACTCCTTCATTTTTAACCACAAAAATATATCCCTCATTTATATCCACATAAAATAAATATTTCCTTATCATATGAATCAATAATTAATTATTCACAAATAATATTACAGAATCACATTTATGACAACCAGGCCGTTCCCAGGAAAGAGAGGGCTTTCCAATAAGGATTTCTCCTTACTGGCGCGCAATTAGATGACCAAACCTCTCCTTAGACAGAACTTTCTAGACATTGCCAATAATGTTATCTAATAATATTATTCAAATAATATGAATTATTGATCTGATAATGGAAAATACTGTGCAGCAACAATTATTGAAACAACAATAATATAAAATATCAATGCAACAATTATTGAATCAATAAAATAAAATATTGAACAATAACTACTATAACAATTATTGAGTAGTGCCTTCTTGCGTAAGAATCAATAATTGGTGCAATACCGTGTGCTACTGTATTTTAATCACCGGGTATTCCAACAGTATTAACGGTAACAACTACGCCGTTATTTATAAATAACTTATACTTGTCATTTTCTTTATCCAATCGCTTTCCGTTATGGGGCCCACACAAGGCTGCGCCGTCTTACGAATATTCCCCGACAGCAAGAATATTCCACGACCAAACGAATATTCCCCGACAAAATGAATATTTTATAACCACTTGCTTATTTTGCAAAATTTGCACATTTCACCCATAACCAAAGTATTATATCAAATTAGCCCCTTATTATTCACAATAATATTTAGAGAAAATTTGATTTTATTCATTAATAAGTTGGGGTCTTACAGTATGTGAGGGAGATGAAGATTTGAATTTGAATTTATTTTTGTTGTTAGATCTCAAATATTTGAATTTGAATGATTAATTATGACAGTTATTTCTTCTTGATTTTAGGTTTTCTTATTAATGTGAATTGTACTATTTTTGTAATATGGATCCTAATTACACTCTTTTTATAATTATTTTATTGATGCACTAATGGTGTAATTACTTTCTAATTATTGTATATTTCTGTAAAGAACCCTAAATTAAATTCAAACCAAATGAAAAATTAACAGACATGCATGTGTGTATTAATTAAAACTAAACAACAAATCAGCAACAATACCATACTCCTTTCGTCCTTATTTAAATGACGTTTTAGAGTTTTTTATTTATCCTTAATTAATTGACGTTTGTTTAAATTTAGGAGAATTAATGATAATTTTTCTAAAATTATCCCTCATTACTCTACCTATTTTTTGGTACTTTAAACTCTTGTGCTATGATAAATTAATGATTTAAGGGTATTATAGACAATTGAGTACTATATTTAATGTTTTTCAATCATTATCTTAATTCTTGTGTCTATCTCTAAAACGTCAATTAAATAGGGACGGAGAGAGTAAAAAGGAGCTAGTATTAATGTCAATTTTGGTAGTGACGGAACCAGAACGTTTTTAGAGAGGGTCAAAATACATTAGTAAAAATAATTATTTATTGACACTTAGAATGTTTCTTTCAGCTCTACGACTGGGAGGAGAGAACTATATCCTGCGACTCTGCATAATTTAAAAATATCTCAAAATTTTTGTCAATATCAAAATATATGTAGAAATATTAATTTTTTATTTCATGTAGAAATACGTGAAAGGGATTCATGTAGAAATATTATTTTTTATATGAAAATATCAATTTTCTATATAAAACAAAAAAAATTAATCCAGAAAAAAGTCAACAAAGGGGAGAGTATCTAAAGTAAATTTATGATGTTTAAAAACATAAAATGTTTGTAGAAAATAATTTGATAAATAAAGAACTTAGTTTTTTTGCTCATTCTTCAACCTCAAGTAGCGCCCTAGATTTGATTGTGTTTTAAATTCGTTCATTTGAATTTCATTGTAAAATAAAATTTATTCTATTTTTTAATTTATGGAGCGCATGTAAAAAATTTTGAACTGTTATTATAAACTACTATTATTATACATATATATATATATATATATATATATATATATATTTGTGTGTGTGTGTGTGTATTTACTATTAATATATAGCTTGTGCAGAATTTTGGTGGGGGTCATATGATCCCCCTCGCCCTCCTTGGTTCCGCCCATGAATTTTGGCCATCTTCTATTTTACCTCTTTTTTTATTAATGTTCTTTTTTAATAATCTTTACATTATTTTAATTTATAAGTCATTCTAAACCGAACACCTTCATAACTTGTTTTAACTTAATTTTTAATTTTTAAGTCAAATTAATATCAAACACTTTTACTTAAAAATTATAATTTAAAATAACTTATAAATCAATTTTTATTTTAACTTATAAGTCATTTAAAATAAAGAGTTGCCGAACATAATACTCCAAAAATCCATAAGTTCCTCCTCCACCCTTTTTATTTGTTGCTGCTACTGCGTGCCTTACCAACCAATTCCATAGCCTTTTATCTATCTTTTGGTGAGTGTATACTCTAATTTTTGTGCTCCTTTTGACTACACGTTTTTCATTTGTCAGTTACAAACCTTACTGCTATCCTCAGGGTAATTAAGAAGGGCCCACCTTCATCCATGGTGATGGTGCACCAAATTCAGCAGCCTTCTTCATTTCTTTACCATGTGCCCCCACCAAAATCCATCATCTCCATTCTCCTCTCGACCCCTCTTATTCTTTTTCTCTTTCATCCACACCCCAAACAGTTTCAAGCACTCCCCATTTTCGTCATCATCACATTCATTATTTACACTTTCTCTTCCCTTCTCACCAACCAAAGCATCAGCATCGGGGCTGGACTCAAAGCTTCCTTGGCTCACCATGTGATTGATATGGTCAGGCCCCACCTTAACGTACTTGGTCAGAAACCCAATGAGCTCCTGGCATTGCTTCTTCGTTTGCCCCAGTTCGGAGTTCAACTTGTGATTATCTATTTTTAACTTCTTGTTCTCCTCCCCCAATTTAGCTACATTTGATGTGTCTACTGACCCTGGGTTCCTGGAGTCACGATATGAGGAGGTTGAGGTCGAGCCCGAGCCCAAATCCTCGCCCGAATTTGCCGGAAACCTCTGTCCAGCCGCATCTGGAATTGGAATTGGAGATGGAGAAGTAGCTGCACTTTTGCGGCGACGAATTTCGGTGAGGAGCTCCTTCTGTTCTCTCTTAAAGTTGTCATTGGAGAATTCCCACTTGTCCGGCACAATCTTGCGAAAGCCCTGGAAATTATTATAAGCAGTTAACAAGTATTAGTTCTAAAAACTCCATCTGCTCTGCCTTGTAAGATAATAGAACGTACAACAAAATGATAAGTATATACACGGATAGATTAAGACATCATTAATATTTATTACATTTAACAAGTATATATACTGAAGAACAAATGGTAAGATTTACAACACAAATACCTCTTCTTTAAAATTAATCCGAATTTGCAAATATTATAGAATAAAAGTAGGAGAATTAATCCTTTTGGTTCTCTTGTATTTCCACAAGGAGAGTACTAGTATGTTGATTCACTAAGAAAACATACCACCCAATCTTGTAATTGGATTTATAAAAGCATTTTCATTAAAAATATCTAAAGACTGAACTTTGTACAGATATAATTATATTGTCTGTGAAAGTGTACTACTTCCATTTGAAATTTCGGAAAAGAGTAATCACTCCCACTGGGGACAAAGGAGGCTATCTATGGAAGGAAGGAAGGAAGAAACATTAACAAAGACTTGGACCTATGACAAATATTCAAATCGATGTCTTTTGAAAACCTCCGATTCAACATTAAAGACTCTTATCAGCACCTAATATATGACTAAACCTAAGTGCACAAGTTTGACTGGCAAGATAAATATAAAAAAATTGATATTTCAAATACTACTTTTACAAGAGAGAGCTTGAAATGTATTTTACTTTATTTAATTCTATGCTTGTTAACGATTAACCCTCCCTCCCTCAAAATGGATAGGGTTCACCTACCTACTTAGACTGAAAAGACCATTTAGCCATCACCTAAATGGATAGATTAAGATAACCTCAGCCATTAAACTAGACTTGGTGGTTGTGACATGAAAAACATTTTGTTTATGAAAAAAGGAGGGAACTCGCTCCCTCAGATATGCAAAATGACCAACGCAATACAAAAGGTACTCCATTTTGGTACTTATTAGAGAGAGAAATCATTGAACAATTTAGACTTCTTTTAATTAACAAAACTCACACCCTAATAACGGAGAAAACAGACAAAAACGGAAACAAAAAATTGTCCCACCATATCTGGTGTTACAACTTCTGGCTTGGCTTCTTCATAGAATGAGTAGTTTTATTTAAAGTTACAAGTTAACTTGAAAACCAAAACATATCAATTAATATGTTCCCTTTTCTGTCTTATAGCATGTGTCTGTCTTGGTTGTCAACCTATACTAATATATCCTTAGTTGAAGAAAAATTTCAAAGAATTAAATAAATGATCATTCTATTATTTTCACAAGTCTTGTGATATTTTACACCTACCCCACCAGCACCGTGTGAGTGAGAGGGTGTTTGGTAAAAATAAAAATCCCTTTAGAACTCGTTAAACTTTAGATCATCTCCATGTTTTCAAAAGCTTGAAATCTTAACAAAAACATTATACTCCATATATAGCAATTAACTGTTGCATCATAATACCAATATGATGGAATAGAAAGGAGGGTGTACATAATTGTTAATCGATAAAAAGTGAAACAATTTGCATTTCCAAAAGAAAAGAGAAAATATGATGGAATAGAAGTAGAAAAATTAAAAAAAAATGAAGATGGAAAAACGTACATAGGTGTTAAGTTGACGGACGAAGCTGGAAAAGTTGTTGTGCTTGAAGTAGGTAGGTAGCAAATTCTTTGAAAAATCATCCGTTTTCCACACGATGAAAGTAGTTCCGCTCTCGTTCCAAGAGACGACGTCGTCCGTGCACCGATCGTCCACCAGCTGATAGGTCTTCGTCAGAAACGGCGCCGGCGCCGACCTCTGCGACATTTTATGATTTCCCTCCTCACCCACCATGCAAATACAAAAAAAAGTTTACAAACTGAAATGTAAAATTAGAAAATTCTAGATGATGTACCAGAAGAAATTAGTAAGATTTTAGATGGAGCAGCTGCAACTAAAGAGCAAAAGGGCAGTAAGAAATTCCCAATCCCAGCAATAAAACCCAGATAAAAACACCCGAAATTGAGGCAGATCGCTGCTAGATGATTTTGTTTCTTCCATTAGTTTCTTTCTATTCTCTGTTGCAAATCTAACACAAAATATACCATTATTTTCCTGATCAAATCAAAGGTCCTATCCTCCTGTATACTACTATATACATAATTACATATAGCAGCAAGGTTCTGTTATATAGAGAGAGGGAGAGAGAAAAAAAATAAAACTAGGTTCCAGAAATAATTCCTCAAATTAATTATTAAAGCAATAGAAATTATAAGATAAAAAAAAAAAAAAGATTAAAGAGAGTGAGAGTAGACAATAATAATAAAATAAATTAAAAAAGATCGGCTTTTGTCTTCTCCTAGCTACCCAACAGTCTCGTCTACCTCTAGTCTAATCTACGAAAAAAGAGGAGAGAGAAGTAGGGAATTTCCGACTTAAAGTCAAAATTGAATCACACAAAAAACGGGGTGAATTTGGACCTGGGGTAATTTATTGGTAGTTTCCTATACGAAGCAAGCAAAGGGAAAGTTCTAGTAACACATCATGGTTTCAGTTCATTCCAATAAATTAAATCTCTTTTTTATTTTTATTTTTCTTGTTTGATGTAATTTCGTATCCTTCTCTTATACATGAGATTTGTTTTCCTTGTTGTTTTTATCATAAAAGAGTTTTTATTTTTATTTTTTCAATAATGTTAAATTTATAAAAACTTAAATGCAAGATTTTATTGGTGACGCAATCCAGATTTTACAATTTTTGTTGATACATGTGATATCTTATATTTGTATTTTATGGAGTAAGTTATTACGGTGCTTACTAACCTTTAATTACGATTGACCCTAATCGTGATTGATCTATTTACTATTTTGATGAGATTATATTTGTACTTTTTTTTCTTATATTTTTTTGTGAATTATAATATATATATATATATATTTATAGATGTAATATTTTTAAACTCTTTTTTAAAAGAAATAGAGATAAACTTAAAATTCTTACCCAACGCTAACACCTACCATTCCATTCCATTCCATTCCATTCCAATGTTGTATTTTTTTAAAAAAAAGATTATTTATGTTTTTAATTCTCTATTCTCATTGCTTGGACTTATTCAAGGATGATCTGTTGAAAGTATCACATCTTCCTTCATATGTTACGTCTTTTCTGTTATTTTATCTTTATAAACTCTTTTTACCTTCTCAAATTTTACAAAAAAAAATAATTACTAGAACACTGGTGTTGCAAACTATACGTGGAACACTGGAATTATAAAAGTGATAGTGTTTGTGAAAAGTACATATTTTTATAAGAAATTGATAAATTCAAAACAAAAAATAATACTATAAATTCTATAGCAACGGTTTTCATCATCGCTATATATTTTACTTTTTATGTGAGAATATTAAAAAGTATTGTAAAAATATCAATTTTTATTTTTATAAGGTCCACCGTCATGTACATATTAAGGTGGATCCTATATTAAAAGTTTTTACAAAATAATAATAATAAGTTTCATATAAAATAGTAATAATTAAAAGGTTAATAACCGAAGTGAAAAAAAAAAAAAATAATTTAAGATAATTATTATATATAGAATTAATTTTCTTTACATTTAATTAAACCGTGGCACTCAAAACACTGAGAGTAGTATCCCTGAACTCAATAGACACGTACGTGCGTGTTAAATATGAGTTGGCGACTTATAAAAACGATGACTTGATTAAAGAATCTCACGGGAGTACAATAATTTATGTGTAGAAAATTTAGAAATAACCTTTTTTTTTTGAGAATCTATTCTACAAAAATTTAATTTTGAGGATATATTTTACCCTAGAGTGGTAGGAGAACTTAAGAAAAAAAGGCCATGAGGGAAACGAAACTACGGGGGAGTTTAGAAAAAACTTATCTTCTTCATGTATAATTATGACTTTTTCTGCATAGAGGTAGATTATCATTACTGATATTGCATTTGTAGATTCTAAAATGGACGGAAAAAACTTAATATTTTCTCTCTTGTTTGAGAGTTTTTTATGGGATAGGAAACGAAGGCAGGATCCAAACGATGTCTACCAAAGAAATTGGGGAGCAAACAAATTTGAGAGGGAAAAATAATTGGGGATTGTAAATTAACACTCAATCTCGACGGGGATGCCGTTGAGAAACCCCCCGTTGCCAGTAACATTAATATACATTAATATCGATACAAACGTCGTCATTTTTTAACATTTGTCTGTCGCGGACGAGCACATAAACTTTCTAGGCCCGAATTATTCGAATGAGGACAAAAATAACGACAATTGTGATGTTGAAAAAAATATCATCGCCTATGTGTCAAATTCTTGTAGTGAATAAAACTTATAATTATTAGTATTTTCTAGATAATTTACAATAATCATCAATTTATGAATTAAAAATAAATAAATTTATGTTTATTTTAAATTAACTTCAAAATATTATGATTTTACTTTGTGAAAAATTGGTAGCATTTTATAATCTCAATTTAAAATTCACACACATGAATTTCATAAACTCCCAATTTTTTAATTATAATTGTTTATTCTTCTTCTAATTTACTTTTTTCCATTCGTTTCTTTTTGTATTCAAATCTCATACAAGCGCGTTTCGTTTCATCCTTTTGTTATTGGCGTGCAGTGCATTAGTGGTAGGCCAAACGTATTTCCCGAGCTGAAATATTCGAGGTGAGGTGAGGTGAGGACGAACCACGGTCGGTCTGACGGGCATGCAGTGAAAGGGGTTTTGGATTTTTATCACCGCCCAATTTGACTTTGGAAACACTTCCATTATGGAAATTCCATATATTGAGATAAAATAAATTTTTTATTAATTATGCCAAATTTAAAATATTTTAAATTGACGCTTATAAAATGAATACTCCCTCCGTCCCATAATTATAGGCTGATTTCTTTTGGCACATAGTTTAAGAAAATTAGTTGATGACAATTTTTAATAAAAATTTTCCACATATACCCCTCAATATGGAATTAATGAATAAGTTAATTACTCCTTACTTATCTAATTGAAACTCTCAACTTCATTGATTGACCGTAGAACTTAAACCAAAGATGAAGTCTTATTACATTGGAACTCTCAAGTTTTATTGAGAATACAACAACATTAAATATGGTAATAAAAATAATGATATTGAAGGAGTATTATTTTTTCAAAAAAAGAGTAGTGGTTGAATATTTATTATAAGGGCATAAAAGTAAAACAATGAACTAACTAAATTTTATAAATAGTAAGTGGCCTATATATTGGGATATTTCAAAATGGAAAATCAGCCTATAATTATGGGACGGAGGGAGTAATAATTTTACAATTTAGAACAGAAAGAATATGCCAATTGTCAAATCATGATTGCATTGATATTTATATTTAATTATAAGCATGGGCGGAATCGGGGAGGGGGGGCGAGGGGGTCATATGACTCCCACCAAAATTTTACACATGTTCTATATTAATACATATATTAATAGTCAATAGCATACACATGTTAATAGTTAATAAATATATATACACACACACACACACACACATATATATATATATATATATATGTATAATAGGAGTAGTTTATAATAGCAGTTTAAAATTTTTTACATGCGCTCCATAAATTAAAAAATAGAATAAATTTTATTTTACAAAGAAATTCAAATGAAAGAACTTAAAACACAATCAAATCTAGGCCACTACTTGAAGTTGAAAAATGAAAAAAAAAACAAAAACCAAGTTCTTTATTTACCAAATTATTTTCTAAAAACATTTTATATTTTTAAATATCATGACTTCAGACTGTCCCCTTTGTTGATTTTTTTCTGGATTAATTTTCTTTGTTCTATATAGAAAATTGATATTTTCATATAAAAAATAATATTTTTACATGAAATAAAACAAATAATATTTCTACATAAATTTTGATATTGACCAAAATTAATTTGAGACGTTTTCAAATTATGCACAGTCGCAGGATACAATTGTCTCCTCTCAGTCGTATAGCCGAAATAAGCACTCCAAGCGTCAATAAATAAATTTTTTTAGTGATGTATTTTGACCTCTCTCTAAAAAAGTTCTGATTCCGCCACTGTTTATAAGGTTCACCATTACGTAGGGCAAAATAATTTTTTTATAAATTTAGAGAACTAAATAAAAAGATTAAAAAATAAATAATAATATAATTAAATTTGTTGGGTAAATAAAAAAAAATAGTGTGACGCAAATCATTGGCTCAAGAGAGCCGTTTTATAATAAAACATTACAATATATGAATATGAAACACATAATTTAAATTCACATTAGTAAGGATAAGCCATTAATTAATTCATGTACGTACGTACATATTTGAGCTAAAATTTACAATTAACATATGTTTTAAATTAAAATTATAACTAGACATCCCTCAATTTTATACCATTATTATCTAACCTAAACCCAACTCAATCCAGATTTTGGCAGGCTTAAGTTTGAATTAGTGTTTCCTAAACCTAAACCCAACTCAATCCACATAATTTGATGTTAACTCATGAGAGACGTGAATTTATTATGGATTCACTCACACCCATCGCCTAATAGGCCCTCAACCGACCGACCAACCATCCTTTTCTCTCTCTCAAGTTTTATGGTATTAATGTGGTTGGAAATAAATAAATAAATTATTGGAACTTTTTAAAATACCACATTTTAACATTACGGTTCATTTTTAAATTTTACAAGTTGTTAGTTGATTAGATTTATCTTTTGATTTTTTTATTTATGTTGTCTTTTTCCCTTTTATTTGTTTGTCCCTAATGGCTAATACTACTCCATATACAGTACGTTTTTCAGGTTCCAAAGCGGAAATCAAGGGAGGGATATATATTTTGGTGCGAATAGTAGGAGTATTGTGGAGTACTACAGCTGATCAGCTGCAAATAAATAGACTCAAATTTAATATTGGGGGGACAAGTTGCGTGCTTATTACGTGCATGTGCAATGTGGTGGTGGACCAATAAATATTTCTTCGGCCCAACAATTGAATGAAATTTCCAAAATAATACTTTCTTCTTTTCACAAAAAAAATTTAGATTTAACACTATTAATTCAGGAATTATAAAATAATTTAATATGAAGAGTATTTATTATCATGTTCAATCAAATATTATGTAATTCCCATCATTTGGGACTAAAAAATTTTACCTCAAACATTTTATAACACTGTTATTCTGTAAGCATGCAGGTTTGTCTCTGTCTTGTAAATAATGTAGTACTAGTACTAATTAAATAAACTTGTAATTAAATTTGTTGCGTTGCGTTGCGTTGATCATAATGAAATGTCCAAACTTTTTATCAACTCATATTTTATTGAATAATTAAAATCGTTTTTTAATATTATAATGAAATTAATATATTACAGAATGACGGTGTTATTGATCTCCAAACCATATTTTTTTTTATTCAATCCTTTAATTTTATGGCATGAACATGAAGTTGTGACAAAACATAGGAGGAGGTGAACATCACCAAAAAAGAAAGTGAACATTTTTACATCAATAAATAACACTTACAACTCGGGATAAATGATCACATTCAGTGTTTGGCTAGAGGAAGAGGAAGAGGAAGAGGAAGAGGAAGGTTAATGTAATTGAGCTATCGAGTCAAGTGCAAGCAAAAATAAAAGTAGTAGTATATATTTTTCTGAAATGGGAAATCGGTTGGTACTTAACTTTGGTATCTATTCTTTTCAGACCTTGCTAAAAAAGTCAATTGAAAGAAACAATGCAATAGAACTAATTAATTACGACAACAGAATTTGAAGTCACTTCGTCCGTTCTACAAAAAGAATATTAAGTTTAGTAGTAATGATAAAATGAAATTATAATGCGAGTTAGGAATAGGGTGATTAACAAAACATATATATATATATATATATATATATATATATATATATATATATATATATAGAAAAAGTGATAGAAAAAGTTGAAAGAGAAGGAAACTTCTACTTTCCGTCCAAATTTAAAAGATAGGGAGAGGAGAGAAAGGGTAAACGATTTACTACTAGTATTTAACTTTCTACTTCCTTCTCTTTGATTTTTTAATCCATTCAATTAGTCCAAGTCCAATAACCGTCTAACCATAATCCGTTCGAATGAAGGAAGCTAACGGTACGCTCTTTGACCAACCAAACCCCATTAAGCATGTGCTGAATAAAAGGAAATCTTTTTACAACGACTCAACCGTTGACCAAAGTATAAATATTTATACAAATCCGAACAAACAAGGGCTCACGCCCCGGGCTAGGTGGTCTTCAGTAAGTATATATCTACTACATTGACATTGTGTCATTGTGAGTCAATGGCCAAGCATATTGTTACCAATTTATAGTCTCGGATAGACTTCCAAGAGGATTGCAAGAAGAAAAAGAGAAAGATATATTGGTGAATCAAGTTTTTAATTCATTTTTATTTCATAATCCATCAAGTATCTTATAGGCATAACTAATACCTTACATAGCAAATAAATCCTAGCCTTTCATTCCATTTCTAATCTCAGCCATTCATTTTTCTACTAACTATTTATTTTAATACTAATCTATCCAATCCAATGCACATTTTAGCTGGCTGCATTAAGTTCAAGTTGCGTAATACAAATCAATTTATAATTTCTGATTTCCATACTATAAGGACTAGATACAAATTACAAGCTTCCTGAATTCATATGAGGATAATTCGACTACTTATTTTAAAAGTAATTTTTCTTTATGCGAGACATATATTTTAATTTTATACACTTAAGAGAATGGGATGCAAGGAGAGAAAGAATAAATTAAAGATAAAAATTTTAAGTTTACGTAACTCAAAGATAAATATGTTGTAATACAACCATATTAAATTATAAATGAGCACTAATCTAATATATGGACTTATAAAGACGTGCACAAGCTACTTAAACAAAAAGTAATTGGTTATAAATAAACTCAGCAGATTATCGATCGTACGCTCCACCCAACCACCCACTACTGTTTCATCTAAAAAGCATATATATTATTATTTATTATCCCAAGCTTGTATATGTCGTCCATTAGAACAGCCAGAGTGAGTGGTCGAATCATACTACTAGTACGGGTAACCCCACAATCAACTATGCTAGAAAATCACGTCCCTAAAGGTATTGTTTTAATATTAGCGTTCGAGTTTAACTATAAAATGAATTACAAACATCTTGGGGAGACAATTGCCCTTTACTATTATAAAATTTGCTTGGGTGATGTATATCTTGAAATTACATCTTCTCGTTTTACTACTTTAGTAGGTGGTTGTTGTATATTCGAGGGGAAACATATACATATAGTATTGTCACAATAGCAAGTCGAGGTTTGAACATAATTTCTCCTCCTCCAAAAATGACAAGTCTCGTGCAAATAAACCAAAAAGGCAAAAAATGAAATTCAGGGGAGATTGGAAAGCAACTACTACTACTAGAATAGAATAGAATAGAAGCACTGTGGATTATTCACACGTGCATATTAAATCTAATTATCTCATGCCCATAGCTAACTAGGTGCTGGTTTGATATCAATATGAATGGTTCTTGATATAGAAATTAGGTAGAATTTATTTAGCGGAAAAAAAAAACAATACATAAAATCACTCATCGATCCAAAACAGATTATATGCATCAGTTGTCAACATTTACTCGTCCAACGAAATAAACTTTTGACCTTTTCCTTAACATACATTCACATGAGAGATTCGGAAAGAGAGACATAAATAATAATACTAGTAGTAATAAAAATGTAATGGTAGTACCTAATCCAACATAGTAAGATTATATATATATATATATATATATATAATCAATCCCAAAAGGAAAAAGGAATCGCTAAAAAAAGAAAGAAAAAAAAAATCAAGGGTAGAGCCATTAATCACGTAAGAAGTCATTTTCCCACCCACAATTATACCTAGCTAATTAAGTAAACAAAGTTGGTGCACTTGCAGCAGGTGTGGTGATGGTGATGGTGATTGGTAGCTACTAGACAATTAATTAATTAATTAAAATCCGATCCCTCATGCATGCATCATCAATCAAAATGTATGTAACAAAATAAATACTTCTCCCATCCACGTCACGTACAGCGAACCAATTCATCATCAATATGAATTTCCATGGATGTACGTATCGATTAGCCTTAAGAAGAAGAAGAAGAAGATTGACGTACTGAACAAGCTACCACTTGTGCCCATTGTCTCAGCCTTGTCTTCACCGTCTGCGGATTATCTCCTTCACAATTTTCATAAACACAATCCCATCAAATTGATCTATCAGATTTCTATACATAGGCCATATATATATATATATATTTATACAGAAAATGGGAGTTATAGTTCCCTTCACTAAGAATTTAATTTTCCTATGTTATCTTTGATAAAAAGATTATACCAAGTACTATTTGTTCATCGTACAATCACTATAAATTTTATTTTAAGGGCAGTGTAACATCTGTTTTATTCAGGTAGACTATGGTCAACATAACCATCTAGTTGTGATCGCGTATTAAAATTAAAATAGAGTTCATTGCATGTGTTATTTAATCAATTTCATTAGTATCATTGTTATTATTAATTAATTTTACAGTTTTATGACTAATAATAATATTATTACGTCGTTTTGAGTAATCAATTGATTGTAATAATTACAATCACACGTTTCTTATATATAAATCATAAAAAACTCCATTTATAGAAATTAATCTGATCAAAATTATAGGCACAATCTTGCTTGCAAATTAAGCACTAATTATGATAGGGAGGGAGAGAGAGAGATTACCGGGACAGAATATAGTGTGTGGGCTACCCAAAGGAGAGGGAACATCAGCGTCCGATGCCGATGATGAAGATGGGGAGGAGGAGGAGGAGTTGGAGTTGGAAAGGGTGTGGTAATAGTGCTTGTTGACAGCGTAATAAAGGCCCAAAGCGGGTAAAGTTTCAGACAAACGACGGTCAATCTCCGGCGAGTCGAACCCAAAACCCAGCTCTATACAACCTTTAAGTTCGTCAACATCTTCATCCGTAACGCTTTTGCTCCGCCTGTGTTCCTTATTTCCGGCTTTGCGCTTAAGCCATGCCTCTTCTCGGAACAAGTCCGGCGACCATGACCTCTGTTTGCACAGCGGCGCCAACCGCCGTGGAGGATGCGGTGGTGGTGGGTTGAGTTGTGACATGTGCGAGATTAGGAGCGAGGAAAAAGGAACTCGCCCAAACCCCTAGGCCGGGGATGTGGGGAGCCAAATGGCTCGTTTCGTTTTGGTTTCTGAGTTATGTGGCTTGTTTAGAGGGGAGAGAGAATGTTTATATCGTGAGCCGGAGAGTGGACCCACCTGCCCTCCAAAGTATTGGTTGGTCCGCGTCATCATGACTAATTGTGCTTTCCCTTTAACAAAAGTTACTAAATACTCCCTCCACGTACTTTTTTTTTTTTTTTTTCAAAATAATGAGATGAAGTAAATAAAATGAACGACAAATATGTCATTTATATGATAAATATGTGTATTAGTATAAAAAAATAAAGTATTTATTATTTTATATAATTTTTTAGGATTATTAAAATTATTATTTTTTTTACTATCTTTCATTTATTTTTATTTTTCTTAATATATGTGTTAATTATATTTTACTCATCATTTCAGGGACGGATGTAGTATCTTCTAAACTTAGGCTATGTTTGTTTGTATGAATTATAATCTCAAGACTATTAATTCTAGGATTAAAAAGTCATAGTCACATGTTTATTTTCTATGAGATTATTTAAAATAATCTCATGTTATGTTTGTTTTTTACAAGATTAATTAAAGGATTGGATAAAAAAATATCATTTAGACTATTATAATTTTACCAATAATAACATATTTTAAATTATAATTTAAACTTGTTTATATATATCAAAAAGACGCCTATAAATAAATAAAAAATTATTTAAACATATCATCAGAAAACATTATAACCGAACAGTTCGAATAGTAAAATAATAAAAATTAATTAATATAAATAAATAAATTCTAGGCTATGTTTGTACTAGCGTGTGAATTATAATATAATCTCGCTGTGACTGCAGTTTTGTGGAATAGTTGGATTATTCCTTTCTAATTTCTAAACTCTTAAATCTGAATGACATTTTCCTATTTCATTTTTCTTATTTTCCTTTCTTAGTTACTTATGAAAATAATAAATAAACTTTATTTGAATTATACTTTAAATTATAATTTATAGCATACGCAGTTCAATCTATAAATTTTTAATCCCACGTGATGAGATTATAATACCTAACTAGAGACACTCCAGTATTAAATAGTCCCCTATCTTAAATTATTTTATAAGTCTTGGACTAATAATACCAAGTTCAAATTTAAAAATAAAAAAGACACTCGATACTAATAATCATATTCTAAATATATTTTTTACAAACAAACATATCTTAGTGAACAAAAAGACAGGCCAAAATAGCGCCAATGTTAACGCCTGATTTTGTACGCCTGACGAAATCACCCAAAAAGACAGGTCAAAATAGCGCCAACGGTTGATGGAGTAATTGTTGTGAAATCAAACTCACGAAATACACTCACATAAATATAAAGTATGAACACAAGATTTACGTGAAAACCCAATTGGGGAAAAACCACGGAGAGAGAGAGTAATCCACTATAATAATATTGGGAGTACAAGTTGTGTATTTGTGTTGTATCTCTTGTGTCCTTCCTCCTTCAATCCCTTGCATATTGATGTATTTATAGATAGGAGTAGGAGTCCTTTTCAGAATCACTTTATAACTGTAATTAATGGCTAATAGATTCCTTTCCAAATTAAACCTCCTTATCCCACTAAATAAGAAAATACAATCTTATTTTAATAAGGACTCTCTCACTACCCAAATAATCACACTCCAATATTGCCTCCCAGTCTCTTATTTACAAGGAACTTAAAATAAGAGAGTATACAAAAAGTCTCCTCAAAATTTTTATCCTCGGAATTTATATCCGCTGAATTTTTATCCTCCGAATTTTCTTCAGTCTGTGGTTGATGATGAAACCGAAGCCGCCTTTAAAGCACTTCAATGATATAAAAGCTTAAATTTTTATCTTTGCGATGGCTGAATTCGTTACTGGTGCGGTGACTCAGCACCAATTTATCATCACCTGGACCAAAGTGTTAATGTTTAGATTTTACATACATTATGTGAATATTATCACTACATGCATAATATAAGTTAGAGAATATGTAAAATTGTATCAATAATCAATTACGATCATGCTTCAATTGCTATTGATATAATACATATATACACACGTACACGTATATATTTATTTTAATAAAAAAGAATCACTTATCTCCTTCGGTGAATCGGTGATTTTAAATCGACACTAGAACAAGTGTCTCGTTCCCACAGACGGCGCCAATGTTAACGCCTGATTTTGTACGCTTGACGAAATCACCCAAAAAGACAGGCCAAAATAGCGCCAACGGTTGATGGAGTAATTGTTGTGAAATCAAACTCACGAAATACACTCACATAAACATAAATAAAGAAATATAAAGTATGAACATAACGCCAAGTTTCGTCTGCGCGTCCAATCACAAAATCCATGCGCTGAAACCTGCACAATAACAGATCACACAGAAGCTTGACGGCCGTGCCGTCGGGGGATAGCTCCGGTGTGAGAATAAGTACAGGTCGTTCACAAGGTTTAACAATGGAGGTTATGTGTTTAGTGCTCAAAGTAGGTCTAACCTCTGATAGACATGAGTATATAGGATGTCGACTGAAGACCCGTTGTATATTATCATTCTTTTCATATCCACTATCCCGACCTGAGCCGTTATTACCAACGCACCATCATGGGGCTCGATGAGATCCGTCGGGTAATCCTCGTCCGTAAATGAGATAGACGTTCCCGGATATGCCCGATCCTTTTTGGGAGTTGACCCCGTGACGGATAGCACTGCTCCCAGATGCCCACTCCTTTTTCTTCCCGATACCCGTCCGACGGAACCCCCCGAAATGACATCAACTACACCTCGGGCTGGGGGGTTCTGTGGAGTCTGGGTATCCAGGATCTGATCTGTGGTCTCCTCTCTGGGCGCCACTGCATTTCCCCGACCTGCTACATATTGTATCAGTTGTCCGTTCTGGATATTTTTCTCGATCATATCCATCAGATTAACGCATGCTTCGGTCGAATGTCCAGTGCTCTGATGGTATTCGCAGTACTTGTCTTGACCTCGCCTTCATGGCTTGGTTCGCCTGGGGCATGGCTCGTAGAATGGTTGGTTTTTCATCTCCTGTAGAATTTTTGACCGATCCGCAGTGAGGGGAGTATAGACCTTGTTGACGTTACGGTTGGGTAGTGGAGGTCGGTTGCTACCTGAACCTCCCCCGTTGTAGCTTTTCTTTTCCGTTCGGTCTGATCTCCACTGGTTGTTGTCCGAACGTTGGTAGGTCGATTTTTCCCGGTCTTTCGATTTCTCATAAGGTTGGTGGTGTGGTTTGAAATTTCCCAAAGCTTCTTCTATAGCGATGAACCCTTCTGCCCGATGAAAGGCCTCGGTCAAGTCTGCCGGAGGGTTAATCACCAAATCCTTTACCAACTTCTTAGATCTCCCGATGTCTAAGCCGGTTGTAAAAAATCCCAGGGCTTGAGGGGAATTCAACTCTGCTACCGATCACACTGCCTCCCGAAATCTTTTCACATACTGGCCTAGGGTCTCGTCGGATCCTTGTCGGACCTGCATGAGGGATGCCGTGATCTTCCCTCGTCTTCGGTTGCTTCCGAACCGAGCATGGAATTTTTCTCGAAGATCGTTCCATGATCCGATTGATTCTGCTGCCAGGGTCCCCATCCATTCTCTGGCACTTTTCTTCAGGGTTGTAGCGAACATATGACATTTGGCCGCATCCGAATGCCCATAATATGACATCAGCCGGTCATACCCATCCGAGTGGTCATAGGGGTCTCCCAGTCCGTCATACGTCTCCATCGGGGGCATCTTCTTTTTTGGATCAGCTGTGACTTGGTTGATATCGGAAGAGAAGGGGGATCCTAAGCATGCCGAAGATGTCCCCGTTGAGTTTTTTGCCCTCAGCAATTTTTCCAACTCGGCCACCCTTCGAACGAGGGGGTCGGATCCTTCATTCCGAGGGGACGATCGACGTCGGTCCCTCCCGTACTCAGGAGACACATCCCTCTTCGTTCGGCCCGACCTCGCTGGGTGATCTGATCTGCGTTCAGCCGAACTACTTCTCCTTCTGTTTCTGCCATCTCGAGAGCGGCTTCTGTGCCTGCTCTTTTCTCTTCTCTTCTTCCCCCGTCGGGGTGACCGGGATCGGCTCCGGTTCCTATGCCTCCTAGAACAGGCCTCTTGATCTCCGGCCATGTCGGCCATCTGTCTCTCGAGTTCCTCCTGTTGCAGCCGAAGGGGCCACATGGCATCCTTGTTTTGTTCCATTTTCCTCTGCAGGAGAAACTCCCTTTGATCTCGGCTGCCTTCTCTTTTGTCCTCCCTCACGAGGGCCCGCGAGTGTCTCTCGTCGGCCTGACTCGCTTGCTGAGGCGTGTGCTGACTACTGTGGAAGAGCTTTCGCCGAAGATCATGAACTGGTATTTCTTCCACCTCCAGAACTTTAGATCCCAGGCGGCCCTTCACCGACCCCCTCACCTGTGTCGGGTGAGACTGCTGGGTCTTTGCCTTTTATGAGACAGCGATGTTATCCTTACTCGCCATGATCTGCTGCTGAAACCCAATTGGAAAAAAACCACGGAGAGAGAGAGTAATCTACTATAATAATATTGAGAGTACAAATTGTATATTTGTGTTCTTGTCCCCCTCCAAACCCTAGATTGTAGCCATATATATAGAAGTAACATTCACCTGCATCCAACTAGGAAAAGGATTCCTTATCCCTCCAAATAAGGGAATACAATCCTATTTTAATAAGAACTCTCCCACTATGATAATAAATACATATAGGCCATAACCAGATCCGGACCATTAAATAGATTGGGCTACACCATGGCTAAATCCAAATAATCACACTCCAACAAGTACATTGGTGAAAATATAAATGTTTCTTCATGGTTTCAAAAATTAATATTTAAACAAATTAAGAAGTCAAATTAAAATAATTACTACTAATATTCCAGATATTAAGGTGACCAACTACCCACAATACTTTCTTCTTGATGAGATCATAAAATATACCGTCCCTGTATTATCATATAAGTCGACAATAATTTTCAACCCATCCGTTTCAAAAATATAAAATTAATATTAATTTTTGGCAGTTAATTTAAAATATTTTAAACTTAATGTAAATATTATTTTATTTTATTTTATTTTATACTCCTTCCCTCCAAATTGACTTGATATGATTTTTTTTGTTTGCCCAAATCTATATGTTCACTTTCAATTTTAATGCTATTTTTATTCTTATTTTTTCAATACAAACCTCATTTAACTTTATAAAATAAAAAATTCATTGAAAATTATATGACATACATTAGAAAGAATACTACTATTAACTTTGACATTAGAAGTACAACGATACTCCTTTTTTTTTTATCTTCTCTCTCTTCTATTTTATTGTTTCAAAAAAGAGTTAGAACATTAATTAAAATAAAGAAATGATGATAGAGTAGTTAAGAAGGATATTTTGGGGATAATTTTTTTTTTTAATAGGCGTATATTTTCAAATTAGGACACAAGTAAACTTGAACGGAAAGAATATAATATAATTATAAAAAGTTAAATGAGCTACATTAATTTTTAATTCAAATTTTATTTTTAAAAAGTCCTAAATATGGATTAATACTTGAATTTTTAATTTTTTTTCCAATTCGAGGATTGTCTTCTCAATTTTTTCAATTAAGAGATCAAACTTTTAATATTTTTCCTTTTTGGGGACTGTCTTCTAAATTTTTTCAATTAGGGGGTTAAACTTTTAATTTTTTCTGATTTCTTCTAATTCATGGTATCACGTCAAAAAATTGATGATAAGACAGTGACACGCGACTAAAAAAAATACTTATGCTTAATATCGAGTCTCATTTTAACATTTATTTAATTAATTTTTTGTACCAAAAAGGGTAAATAGATAAGACCATTATTAATTTTTTAAAATAAATTTAATGTCAATTTCACCCTTTTTGGTATAAAAAATTAATTGTATTGATTATTGGTGATTATGAATTAAACTTAAAGTTTAGGGTATTAATCTATATTTAGACATTAAATTTTTATACCAAAAAAGTTAAAATTGTCATTATATTGATTATTGACGATTATAAAATAACAAGATTTTAATTAGTAGTATATTTATACATTTTAAAATATTTATCATTATATTGATTATTAATTATTTTTTTAGGCTGAGTTTGTAATGTATTAAATTTATTGAGAAAAAAAATAGTAATAATCTTATATTTACCCTTTTTGGTATAAAAAAATTAATAGAATAAATGTTAAAATGAGACTAAATATTACAGATGTATTTTTTAGCCGCATGTCGTTGTCATGTAATCAATTTTTCACGTGGTACTATTAATTAGACGTAATATGAGGAAAAAAAAAATTAATCCCCTAATTAAAAAAATTGATAAAACAATCTCTAAAATAGAAAAAAAATTAAGAGTTTAATCTTCTAATTAAAAAAATTAAGAACATAATTCCCAAAATAAAAAATTTAGGATATTAACCCATATTTTAGAGTTTGAAAAAATCAAACTTTATCATATAGTACTTTTCAAACGGATGAAGTATATATGGCGAAAGAACGGGTAAAATTATCGCTATAGCCCAAAAAATTGTCGCCATAATCAATTATATAATACATAATTGTGTGTGTATATATATATATATATATATTAGAATTGCCACCTCACTGATGCCCTGGCAGGTAAATCAAGCCATTTATAAAATAAGTAACTACTAGAATATATATAGTGAGATCATATCTGTTCATTTATATAAGGTCCACATGTATTGCCTTCCCCCTCGATCATTTCAATTTTAAATTGATCTTCGCAATGATTGTTGTAAAATTTGATCAAGTTGTCGATATCTAACTTCAACTATGAACGCCACTAGTATAACTAAATTAACTTGTATATTAGCTAATAGCTAGGTTGGATCGTGGATCATGTTTATTCAACTTTTTTAATTTTTATTTAGTAACTTACCAAACGAGAAACAAGAATATGGAAAGTAGATTATACGTTATCTCAGAATGAAATTTTATTTAATTTTATATTTAAATAATAGACCTTTTAAAAGTAAAATAGTTTTGATATAATATCCTTGGATAAGTTTCAACTATCAGAATTATTATTATTTGTAAGCAATTTGTTTCTTTGTGCGAGGAATATTTTGAGTCAAAAGTTGATGGGCCGCCACTGGAAATCTTGGTGTTACGAATTAGTCTCCATTAATCATTTCGAATGGCACAAATCAATTTTGATTAATATCGGAGGAGACTGGAAAATTAAATAACAATAAGTCTCGGACGACCGGTCATTTTTTATTTTTTATTTTTTTTTTACTCTTAAAAAATATATAATATTTATTTCGATTGAAATTTTTACGGAATTAAGTGATTTAAGTATATTTTGGATATATATAAAAAATAAAATTATACTACAATTTTATTTTTTATATATATACAAAATACACCTAAATAATCAATCGAATTTCGGACTAGACCAGTCGCTAGACCGGCCACCCTTTCCCGATCGTCCCAGGAGGATTTATAAAATAATCAATCAAATTTCGGACTAGATGAGACTTTGATTAAAGACCGGAAACAAGTATGCCGATTACCAAATGACCCAACTCCCTTATCATATTTTAGATACATAATTTTTACAAATTAAAAATAAGGTTATAGGTATTGCATTTGGCATAAAAACAATACTATTACTATTTCTTAAGGGTAAATTGTATATAATAAAAGTTAAGTATCACTGTCACCCAAAATATTCCACTGCATATTAATCTTCACAGCTCCATTCCATTCATCACCTTCAAGGTATATTTCCGTGTTATCGCAATATTGAGAATTGAAAATTATGGTGGCACCAAATTTAAAACCCCTCGTGATCTGCATGCATATATTATATATATATATATATAACAAGTCATTGAACATAAATCTGAACCATGTGTCCCATAAAACGTACAGCAGGTGCTACGTACTGTCAGAGAGTAAAAAACAATTTGCATGATTAGTACGTATAATTAATTTAAGCTGCTACCGAGTATGTATGTATGTATAGTACGGCTGCTTTCCGTCATACAATTTAATTGTTTAATTACAACTTGTGATAAGTATTATATTTTAGGAAACTAAAAATCTTCAAGTCAAAACAAAAAACTGAACTAACAATTATTAGAGAGAGAGATAGATTGATAGATAGTGATTGATGCCTTATCGCCAGCACAAAGAGTTTCTTTTAATTGCAGGAAACAGATTAGCTTTGCTAATATTGCGGATGACAAAGATAATTTTTTTTAATACAAAAAATAGTATTTTAGACATCTATTCTGTCTATAAAATTAAATTACGAGCTACAGACGAGAGATTAATTTTATCATTAAATTTATAATTAGAGTGTCATGATGTATCGTAAGACTATTCTTAAATTTACAACCACCTCTACATATATAGTCAAAATATTCCTAAGCAAAGTTAGCGCCATCAACTTAGTATATGGGAATTTAAACAATTGACTAGTTGAATTGGGGCTACTAGTTTTAGTGACTGCTAGAGGAACTCATGATGTTTTGTCTTGTGTCCCATATGTTGTGCAAATGGAGGCAAATAATAATTATAGTGGGCCGAATTTATAATATCAATTATTCAAGTAAGAGAATCAAAGTTCCCCTTACTGTTATTGCTGCAGCGTTGCGGCCCATGTCCAAATTTTTTGACCCATGCAGTTCGTGATAACTTGTTTCCATCTGAAGGAAATCTCCATCTGAAGGAAATCATAGCCCAAAGCAGATAACTACTAACAAACCTGAGTCGGGCCGGGTAGCTCATAAATATGGGATTGTAGTGGTAGTCTCATAGAGTGTTTGTTTAGAGCTGAATGGAGCTGAATCTAAATGACTGAATCGGTCAGTGCGTTTGTTTTGGTCTGAATGGCTGAATCGGTAAGATGAACGAGCTGAATAGCTAAGCAAGATTTTTTGAGCTGAATGGTTGAATGAGCATCTGAATGAAGTAAAAAAAAATTTTAAAAATTTTAAAAATTAAAAATAAAAATAAAAATTATTAGCTATTATATTAAGTAATATTAAATAAATTTATAACAATTTTGAATTTTTCCAGAGAGGTAAAATAATAAATTTTGTCATTCAGATATTTCAGACATGTCAATTATCAAACAGCTTTTTTCATTCAGATTCAGATTCAGATTTAGTTTTTATTAAACACCCCCTCAGTAGCACAACTTATATCGGAAAGTCGCATTTACCATTTCTTAACTACTTCAGTTTCTGCACTTCTCCCCCTACTCTGTAACTTTGATAACCATCTGATGGCTGATGCCATAAATAAGGCTGCTAATAATATGAGAGTATTGTTGACGTTGCCATTCTGCGTTGGTGAGTTTGGAGGGATTGGATAGAAAACGAATGTTTAGAAGAGGAAGAGATGGAAAGAGATGAGAATATTAGTTTTTCTTGTCATGTTTGTGAGTTTTAAAAAGGAAGGAAAGTGATAGGATTTTAATTATATTTTTTCTTAATTGTGAGTTTATAAAGAGAGAAGGGATCGAAAAGAAAATATTTTTATTTTTAAATTACATTATTACTATGTTACCCTTACATGTTAATGTGATAAATAACATGATTTATTTTGAAAAGTTATTTTAGGTAATATAAAATGGGAAAAATGTATATACAAAATGTATTAGTATTGGGAATATTAAAGTTTTTTACTTTTATTTATGTAAAAAAATTACAAAAAATGTAATACAAATTGGCGATGAATTCATTGATTTATTCAAGTACAAGCTTACACAATTTAATACTACACTTTATAAATTATAATGATTGATACAAATATCATATATTTAGCTTGTTAGTATGGATCAGACCAATATTCGAATATGATCCATCGAATAGGTATCGAGTATGGTTCGAAAAAAAATATGAAATACTCGAATCCTAATCTGAACGAACACTGGTATACTCAAATTCGACTCGTATATCATTAAATAAAAAACGAATAAGGATTAGATTCGACTCGAATCAACTTCGAATTCGAGTTTTGGATCAGATTTTTGAACTGATCTCGAGTCGAGTACCGAGTTACTCGGTTCAGCTTGCACCCCTACTTCTTTTAATGTCACTTTTAATGGATCTTCTTCAATTTTGACTTTTGAGTCAATGCCCTTCCTTTCAGCAATTTGGAGCAGTCGGTCACATTTGAGGATGTCTAAAGCTCATATGTAGTTTTCCTTTGTTCAGATTATTCTATTTGGGTCATGTTAAGGTGTACTAATCATCTAATTTGTGTTATGTTAGTAATAGACTACTTGGTTTTAGGAGTCTCCTACATTCAAGGATTTGTAGTGGATTCCGTCCATAGCATTAGTCCATGTGTTTTGTTAGAATCTGAACCATTGAAATTTACAAACGACAAACAAAAATTAAAAAGAAATAAATTTCACTATACAAAAAAAAACTCCTAATTAATCAATTATTAAGAAAAAAAACTAACAGAACAAAAAACAATTAACAAAACTAACAAAACCAAAACAAAACTACTTCCTGATCAATTAATTAATCAATTGAAACAAACAGAACTAATAGAACTGCTACTCTTGGAAACTAACAAGATACTAACAGAACCAAAGCAAAACTAATAGAACTAGTGCTCCTACTACGTACTTTCTGATCATGAAGCATTAACCAAAGCAAAATTCAGCTGTCCATCGACTCGAAACGCCCACAAATGTACTTTCATATCTGGTCCAAGCCCAGTATTCAACAAAATAGAGTACAAGATTTTGTTCAACACATAGACTGAAGTAACATTGGCTCCATTTGATTTCTTCATCTCTCATCCCTTCAAGTTTATACTTGTTTCTTTCAAAGTATTATTGGGTTCTGTAAGACCCCAACTTTTATAAATAAAGAAGAATTTTCTATAAATATCATTTTTGAATATTATGGAATTAATTTGATATAATGTTATAGTTGTGGGTAATATTTATAAATTTTGCAAAGTACGCAAGTTGTTATATAATATTCGATTGGTCGGGGAATATTCATTTTAACAGGGAATATTCGTACAACGACACAATCATTGGTGGACCCCACAACGGAATTATTGTCGGATTGAGAAAACGATAAAAATATTTTATTAAAAATAACGGCGGAAATTTTACCATTGTTACTGTTGAACTACTCGGTAGTAAAAGTACAGTAATACGTGTGGTTGCATAGTAGCACACAGTATTGATTATTAATGCTTATGTGAGAAGTCACTCAGTTTGATTCAATTATTGTCAGTTAATAATATGAATTATTTAGCGATAATGACGTTTTGTTTTATTCGTATTATTAACGTAATAAAACAGAAACATCTTTTTATATAAAACAGAATACTTTATTAAAGTTATTCTATAAATAGAATATATTATATTTTATTTAAAAGATTTTTCTTTAAATATGGACCGTCAGATTAAAGTAATCAATCTGGACCGTTCATGGATTAGTTACTATGCATTCTATTTTTCTATAAATAGCAGCTCATTCCTTCATTATTTCTTACGAATTCACTGAACTCTAGAGAGAGAAACTATAGAGAGAAACTATAGAGAGAGAGAAGAAGAGTATTCTGCTACTTAACTACTTCCTTATTTCAGCTCGTCTTTAAAACGGTAAGGGGTGTTATTCTTTCTTATTCATGAAGAGAACTGTTGTTATTCCATTTCTTATTATTCTGTTAGAATAACCTGTATACGCGGTCTACCCTATACTTGGTGACATTCTTCTATTATTCTGTTGGAACATCCTGTCTGTGTGTTTTACACCGGACCTGATTCCGTTTTTATTATTATTCTGTTGGAACATCCTGTCTGTATGTTTTACACCGGACCTGGTTCCATTATTTATTATTCTGTCGGAATATCCTGTCTGTGTGTTTTACACCGGACCTGGTTCCATTATTTATTATTCTGTCGGAATATCCTGTCTGTGCGTTTACGCCGGACCTGGTTCAATTATTTATTATTCTGTTGGAATAACCTGTTTGTGCGGTCTATCGCATGCATGGTGATTTCTTTTGTTATTCCATTCTTTATTGTACTCAATTGGTTAAGTTTTGACTTCTATACTCCATGAATTTTGTGAAATATCCTTGATAATTGCGTTTCATCCAGTATCTTTTCATGAAAATATTCTTCTAAGTATTCTTGAATTTTACTCCACAAAGCAGTATCATGTTGACAATTTGGACGTTGTTAATTCTTGGATAAATTAATTCTTGAACTTGTTTCATTGAATTCTTATATCATTGTCATCATCCTCATGTTTATAAAATGTTGAAAGTCATCTGTGGCCTGTAGTGCATAGATGGACTTGGTATGATTATGACCAGGGATTATTCGGTATAATCATGATCGTAATGTTACAAATGATGTGGTAAAAGTCCTCATTGGCCCGTAGTGCATTGATGGACAGTTGTTGGCATGATCATGACCATTAATGAATATACGAATATCCTTGGCCGTAGTGCATTGATGGACAGTTGTTGGCATGATCATGAGCAGAATAATATGACCGTGTCGCAGTACGAGGCAAAATTTGCGGAGTTATCCCGGTTTGCGTCCCACCTGGTGGATAATGAAGAAAGAATGACGCGGATGTTTTTAAGAGGTTTGAAGCCGGAGATACGTCAACATCTTGTTTCTCATAAATTGTGTTTGTATTCAGATGTTGTAAATAGGGCTCAGTTGGTGGAGCACGATAACGAGACAACGCAACCAAAAGAGAGCAGCCGGCAAAATGATAATACTAGTGAAAGCAGTCATCGAAGCGGTGACAACAAGCGTGGAGGGAATCAACAGGCCAGAAATGGTAACCACTTCGGTGGTAATCAGGGCCAAAATAATAAGAATGGGCATTTCAAGAAGAGGAGATTCAACAATGATGGAAAGACGTCAGCACCAGCACCTGTCGTTAAGGAAGGAGAACGACCACCTATCATATGTTTTAAATGCGGAGGGGAGGGGCACATCAGTCCAAACTGCGCGATGCCGTCCAAAGCATGTTATAATTGTGGAAGAGAAGGTCATTTAGCCCGATTTTGTCGTTTACCGAAGACAAATTCAGCTAGGATGGAGGAACCAAAGGCCGTCCCAGAAAAGTCAAAACCGGTTGTGCAAGGGAGAGCGTTTGTTGTGAACTCCCAGAAAGCAAGGAACCCGAATGAGGTCATCACGGGTAAGCTTATCATAAACTCTAACGAAGTCTATACTTTATTTGATACCGGTTCTACCCATTCTTTTATTTCTCCTACTTGCGCTCATCGATTAAATTTGATTCCGGAGAAATTAGACTTTGACTTAGCAGTTGAAACTCCATTGGGAGAAACCTTCATTACATCCACGGTTTATAAGTCTTGTTTGGTTCAAGTTGGTACCCACACATTACCTGTCGATCTTATTTCATTAAAAATACTTGCATTTGACGTGATTCTAGGGATTGATTGGTTAACTACTCATCATGCAAAAATTGATTGTTTTCGTAAGGTTGTTAGCTTTCATATTCCTAATCGACCTATTATGCGAATTCAAGCAACCAAACCATTAAAATCAATCGCTGTTATCTCAAGCCATAAAGCTATTCGTTTATTGAAAAACGGATGTCAAGCTTTCTTAGCTCATGTCACAGATCTAAACAAAAATACGTCAGCTTTGAATGATATTTCTGTTGTTAATAAATTTCCTGACGTATTTCCCGAAGAACTTCCTGGCCTACCCCCAGAGCGTGAAATTGAATTTTGTATCGACCTTGAACCCGGTACAAAACCCATTTCCAAAGCCCCATATCGAATGGCTCCTATTGAACTTCAGGAGTTAAAGACCCAACTGCAGGAATTGTTAGACATTGGTTTTATTCGTCCTAGTACTTCTCCTTGGGGTGCTCCTGTTCTGTTCGTGAAGAAGAAAGATGGGAGTATGCGACTTTGTATTGATTATCGGGAGTTGAATCATGTCACCATCAAAAATAGGTACCCATTGCCACGTATTGATGACCTGTTTGACCAGTTGCAAGGAGCACAATTCTTTTCAAAGATCGATCTTCGTTCTGGATATCATCAGCTGAAGGTTAGAACTGAGAATATTCCAAAGACGGCTTTTAGAACTCGGTACGGGCATTATGAATTCCTAGTCATGTCCTTTGGATTGACTAATGCTCCTGCTGCCTTCATGGATATGATGAACCGGGTATTTAAGGAATATTTGGATCACTTTGTGGTCGTCTTTATCGATGACATCCTTGTTTATTCCAAAAGCCGTGACGATCATGAGCAACACTTGCGGCTGGTACTCCAAAAGCTTCGTGAATACAAACTTTATGCCAAGTTGAAGAAATGCGAGTTCTGGCTGGAAGAGGTAGCATTCCTTGGGCACGTAGTATCAAGTCGTGGAATATCGGTTGACCCGGCAAAGATTGAAGCTATTCAAAGCTGGGAGCAACCTAAATCAGTAACCGAAGTACGTAGCTTTCTCGGTCTAGCTGGTTATTATCGGAGATTCGTGGAAGGATTTTCTCGAATCGCTACTCCGTTAACTCAGCTGACTCGAAAAGATACAAAGTTCGGTTGGAGCGAAGAATGTGAGCAGAGTTTTCAAGAACTCAAGAGGAGACTCATTTCAGCACCTGTTCTAACAATACCATCTGGCTCGGAGGGATTTGTCATCTATAGTGATGCTTCGAGCAAAGGGTTGGGATGCGTTCTCATGCAACATGGAAAAGTCATAGCCTATGCATCAAGACAACTCAAGGAATATGAGAGGAATTATCCTACTCATGATCTAGAGTTGGCAGTTGTTGTCTTTGCACTTAAAATTTGGAGGCATTACTTGTATGGGGAGAAGGTGGAGATCTTTACGGATCATAAAAGCCTCAAATATTTCTTCACTCAAAAGGAACTCAACATGCGACAACGACGTTGGCTTGATCATACCATTCAATATCATCCTGGAAAAGCGAACGTGGTAGCTGACGCATTGAGTAGAAGATCATATGCAAGTACGAGTGCGATATTGTCAACACAAAGACCCATTTTGTGTGATTTGCAAAGGATGGAGATAGAGTTAAAGACTCCAGGGACCCATGTGATGATGATGAATATACGAGTAGAACCGACTTTAATCAATAAAGTTAAAGCTGCTCACGCTACAGACCTGGAGCTGATGCGTATGAGGAAGAAAGTGCAAGAAGGTGCTATGCCGGAAGCAAGAATCGATGAAGAAGGAATACTTCGAGTCAATTCGAGACTTTGTGTTCCTAACAACCCTGATTTAAAGTATGAAATCATGATGGAGGCGCACAACACACCATTTGCAATCCATCCTGGAAGTACCAAAATGTATCATGATCTTCGTCATACATTTTGGTGGAGCAATATGAAGAGAGAGATAGCGTTGTTTATCTCAAGGTGTCTAACTTGTCAACGAGTCAAAGCGGAGCATCAAGTACCAAAAGGTCCATTGCAACCACTTGAAATTCCAGAATGGAAGTGGGCGCACATTACCATGGATTTCGTTACCGGTCTTCCAAGGGTTTCTCAAGGTATTGATGCGATTTGGGTCATTGTTGATAGATTGACCAAGTCTGCTCATTTCTTACCGATACGAGAAACTTATACACTTGAACGTCTTGCTCGTATGTACATAAACGAGATTGTAAGACTGCATGGTATGCCAGTATCCATAGTTTCTGATCGAGACCCAAGATTCACTTCACGATTTTGGGTTAGTTTACAAAAAGCTATGGGCACGGAGTTACGATTTAGTTCAGCATATCATCCTCAGACGGACGGACAATCAGAGAGGACTATTCAAACTCTTGAAGATCTATTAAGACTCTGTGTCTTTGACTTCAAGGGAAGTTGGGACAAGTTCTTACCATTGGTGGAGTTTTCCTACAACAACAGTTATCAAGCAAGTATTGGCATGGCTCCATTCGAAGCATTGTATGAAAGAAAATGTCGTTCTCCAGTATGCTGGGATGAGGTGGGTGAAGCAACGTTGTTGGGACCGGAGTTGGTACGTATGACTACAGAAAAGATTCAAACGATCCGACAACGTATAAAAACCTCACAAGATCGACAAAAGAGTTATGCTGATCTTCATCGGAAGGACGTGGAATTTGATGTAGGAGATCATGTGTTCTTACGTGTTGCTCCATGGAAAGGAGTTACGAGATTTGGAAAGAGAGGAAAGCTCAATCCTCGATTCATCGGTCCATTTTTAATCTCGATCGAGTAGGAACTGTGGCTTATAGACTCGCTTTACCGCCAAGTATGTCTCGTGTTCATAACGTTTTTCACATATCCATGTTACGCAAATATGTGGAAGACCCGAACCACATTATTAAGTTAGAACCGGACGAAATAGCGGAAGATTTGACGTATGAAGAAGTTCCTGTTCAAATATTGGATAAGAAGGAACATATTCTACGCTCCAAGGTTATACCTCAAGTCAAAGTTTTGTGGAGAAACCACGATGTTGAGGAAATGACTTGGGAGTTAGAATCTGAAATGAAATCAAGGTATCCTTACCTCTTCGACATACCAGGTACGTACCCTAATTTCGAGGGCGAAATTTCATAAGAAGGGGAGGTTGTAAGACCCCAAATTTTATAAAAAGATGAATTTTCTATAAATATCATTTTTGAATATTATGGAGTTAATTTGATATAATGTTATAGTTGTGGGTAATATTTATAAATTTTGCAAAGTACGCAAGTTGTTATATAATATTCGATTGGTCGGGGAATATTCATTTTAACAGGGAATATTCGTACAACGACACAATTATTGGTGGACCCCACAACGGAATTATTGTCGGATTGAGAAAACGACAAAAATATTTTATTAAAAATAACGGCGAAAATTTTACCATTGTTACTGTTGAACTACTCGGTAGTAAAAGTACAGTAATACGTGTGGTTGCATAGTAGCACACGGTATTGATTATTAATGCTTATGTGAGAAGTCACTCAGTTTGATTCCATTATTGTCAGTTAATAATATGAATTATTTAGCGATAATGACGTTTTGTTTTATTCGTATTATTAACGTAATAAAACAGAAACATCTTTTTATATAAAACAGAATACTTTATTAAAGTTATTCTATAAATAGAATATATTATATTTTATTTAAAAGATTTTTCTTTAAATATGGACCGTCAGATTAAAGTAATCAATCTGGACCGTTCATGGATTAGTTACTATGCATTCTATTTTTCTATAAATAGCAGCTCATTCCTTCATTATTTCTTACGAATTCACTGAACTCTAGAGAGAGAAACTATAGAGAGAAACTATAGAGAGAGAGAAGAAGAGTATTCTGCTACTTAACTACTTCCTTATTTCAGCTCGTCTTTAAAACGGTAAGGGGTGTTATTCTTTTTTATTCATGAAGAGAACTGTTGTTATTCCATTTCTTATTATTCTGTTGGAATAACCTGTATACGCGGTCTACCCTATACTTGGTGACATTCTTCTATTATTCTGTTGGAACATCCTGTCTGTGTGTTTTACACCGGTCCTGGTTCCGTTTTTATTATTATTCTGTTGGAACATCCTGTCTGTGTGTTTTACACCGGACCTGGTTCCGTTTTTATTATTATTCTGTTGGAACATCCTGTCTGTGTGTTTTACACCGGACCTGGTTCCATTATTTATTATTCTGTCGGAATATCCTGTCTGTGCGTTTACGCCGGACCTGGTTCCATTATTTATTATTCTGTTGGAATAACCTGTCTGTGCGGTCTATCGCACGCCTGGTGATTTTTTTTGTTATTCCATTCTTTATTATACTCAGTTGGTTAAGTTTTGACTTCTATACTCCATGAAATTTGTGGAATATCCTTGACATTTGCGCTTCATCTAGTATTTATTCATGAAAATATTCTCCTGATCATTCTTGAATTTTACTCCACAAAGCAGTATCATGTTGACAATTTGGACGTTGTTAATTCTTGGATAAACTAATTCTTGAACTTGTTTTATTGAATTCTTATATATAATTGTCATCATCCTCATGTTTATATTCTGTTGAAAGTCATCTGTGGCCTGTAGTGCATAGATGGACTTGGTATGATTATGACCAGGGATTATTCGGTGTAATCATGACCGTAATGTTACGAATGATATGGTGAAAGTCGTCATTGGCCCGTAGTGCATTGATGGACAGTTGTTGGCATGATCATGACCATTAATGAATATACGAATATCCTTGGCCGTAGTGCAGGGGTGATTCGATGATGTGGATTATTTTATTAAGCTGAGTCTCAGCAATCGCAGTGTTGAAAAATCTTTTAAATCATAAAAGATAGTAGAGTTTATTTTTTACTTGACTCTTTTAATGGATTGCTTGTTCCGCTGCAGTTAAACTTGATGTCTATTATATTTTATCAGTTTAACATTGTTGAAGGCTAATGATAATTTATTCTGCATTATCTTAGTCATAATATTTCTTACTGGGCTAGTTGAGCTCACCCTTTCTTTCACTGTTCCCTTCAGGAAATGAGAACGTAGCTGGGGCAAGTCGGGGAACGGAGTGATGGTCCGGATGATAGTATTAGTTAGTAGTCCTCACTATTCTATGTAATGGTGTGTTAATAAATGTAATGAGGACTCCTTTTGAGTATGAATACTCTCTAGAAGATAATATTTGTATTCAAACTCACAGTTTATATTTTGTCGTATTGTACACGACAGTTGTATTAGTAAGTTGTATTTATATTTTGTACTATGTATCTGACGACCCAAGATGGGTGATGTATACCTAATTTTGGGGGCGCCACAATTCACCTTTGCACTT
Organism: Panax notoginseng; assembly: GCA_016801055.1. Classification (NCBI taxonomy): domain Eukaryota; kingdom Viridiplantae; phylum Streptophyta; class Magnoliopsida; order Apiales; family Araliaceae; genus Panax; species Panax notoginseng. The sequence continues at coordinate 268,792,435 of CM029012.1, forward strand.
AAGCTTAAGATATTCAATTATAAATTCAATGGTCATGATCATACCAGTCACAATTCAACTTTGCACTACAGGCCAAAGAGAACCCTAGTCATGATCATACCAATAATCTACCCATCTTTACACTCCAGTGAAAGAGAATTTCAACATCAAGGTTATAAAAATGTTATATATAATAGTAAAATCAATATAATCAAAACATCTAGATTTAATCTCAAGAATAATATTCATAAATCAACTATAATTTGGTTAGAAAAAGAAACCAATTTTATCGTGAATAGTAACTCGTGAATAGTAACTCGTGAATAGTAAACCCGACACAAAAAAATAAAAATTCCACAATAAAATATATACCAATATTTCGGTGTAATGATATTAAAAGAATAATATTTCTTAAGCTTATAAACAATTTATTTTAATTGTTTACACTTTACTAAATAATGCATTTAATCATCCTAAAATGCCAAACTCATAAGATTTCATTATCAATAACCAAAACCCTCATCAAAAATCTGCATATACCTCATATAGGATTCTCAAGCCATAAAATCCTATTTTTTAATTTTCTTACTTCACATAACATATTTAATTCATTTTCTCATAACTAATCTATTTTCATGAAAAATACCAAATCAGTTCTAAAAATATTTCTTTTCTGGAATTTAGCAGAATATAGTCCCATATTGAACATATATTTTTCTCAGAATTTTTAAAATTCATTTACTATTTTTCATATGACCAAAACAGTCGAATATTTAGACATTTATCAAAAATTGAACTTTTGTCCAAAAATTCTGAAATTTACAGAGTATACTTTTATCATATACATGTACCCCCAATAAAAATTTCATCAATTTTGGAGTTAACCACAAGGAATTATAAGCGGTTACTTTTAAAATAGTCTTTTCTCATAAAATTCATAATTCTTAATCTATACATCCAAAAATCACCATTTTTGGACACAATCAAGAAAACTCATCAAAATATCATTTCAAATTTTTTCAGAATTTTTGAAGATCAGAAAAATTACGAAACTGAAAATTATAACAACCCTTAAAATTCCTTACAACCCCTTACTATCCCTTACAATCCCTTACCTCAAAAGTGCAGTATTTCTGACTGGAATGGAAAGCCGAAGGAAACTTGTACTGAATAGCAACTCTCAAAGTATCTAAATACTCACAAAATATGCTTCATAATATAGAGAGAGAAAGAGAGAAAACTTATGTTTCTGGTGTGATTTTCAATTCTAACTTAGCCCTCTATTTATAGGAAAATTTTAGTAGGCTTGACCTGCAACCTGATGGCTTTACCTGCTACTATTCCCACCCATCACATTTAAAATATAATTCAGTACATTTCTTCACCAACCACAAGTGGGGCCCACCAATTCTAGAATTTTTTATCAAAATGATAAACTCCGAAAATTCAACAATTTTTGAACCAGTCATCTTGTAAAATTCATAATAAATCATACGTTCATTTTTAACGGTTCAAAATTTGTGGGCATATACTCAACTTATATATGTATAACATATCCAAAAATTACCACGATCCAACGGTCGGATTAAAAATTATAACCCCCGCAAAATATCTCAAAAATCCTGATTTTTAATACCTCCATTCCGACAAAAATACGGATAAAAACCTCAACATTAACTCCTTCATTTTTAACCACAAAAATATATCCCTCGTTTATATCCACATAAAATAAATATTTCCTTATCATATGAATCAATAATTAATTATTCACAAATAATATTACAGAATCACATTTATGACAACTAGGCCGTTCCCAGGAAAGAGGGGGCTTTCCAATAAGAATTTTTCCTTACTGGCACGCAATTAGGTGACCAAACCTCTCCTTAGACAGAACTTTCTAGACATTGCCAATAATGTTATCTAATAATATTATTCAAATAATATGAATTATTATTCTGATAATGGAAAATACTGTGCAGTGACAATTATTGAAACAACAATAATATAAAATTTCAACGTAACAATTATTGAATCAATAAAATAAAATATTGAACAGTAATTACTGTAACAATTATTGAGTAGTGCCTTCTTACGTAAGAATCAATAATTTCAAAAATACTATGCAATACCGTGTGCTACTGTGCAATAACGCGTATTACTGTATTTTAACCACCGGGTATTCCAACAGTGTTAACGGTAACAACTACGCCGTTAATTATAAAAACTTAATTTTTGTCGTTATCTTCATCCGACAGTTATTCTGTTATGAGGCCCACAAATAGCTGCGCCGTCGTACGAATATTCCCCGACAGAAAGAATATTCCACGACCAAACGAATATTCCCCGACAACAATGATTATTTTATAACCACTTGCTTATTTTGAAAAAAAATTCACACTTCACCCATAACTTTAACATTTATCAATTTAACCATTTACTGAATTGTAATTATAAGAAAAATTGAATACTTTTATTTCATAAAATTCGGGGTCTTACACCTTACCTCAAAAAGACAGTACTTCTGGCTGGAATATCATATATAACGCTGAAAGAAACTTGCACCGTATAGCAACACTCAAGATATCTAAATACTCACAAAAATACGCTCGATAATATAGAGAGAAAACTTCAGTTTCTGATGTGATTTTCAATTCTAACCTAAACACCCTATTTATAGAAAAATACTTAGAACACCAAAGCAGAAAATTTAATAAAGTAATATTATTTATTAAATTTTCCTACGCACATCTTAGAATTCAGAATTCAGAATTTTACGCATGCTAGTGGGGCCCACTGTGACGCCCCCAAAATAGGTCCATTCCATCCAACCTATTCTGAGTCGCCAAATACATGGTACAAATATATACCAAATGTGACTCATGTCCCAATCGTGGACAATACCTCACAATGATACCTTACATAAAGGTATAGTCAAAACTATTTTAGAAATTAGAATCTTTAAAAAGTGCTCAAGGAAACCTTCGTACATGGGAGGCCATGCATCTAGGTTATGATAGATATCATATGGCCACAGAATTATCCTTGGTTGACCTAATAGACCCCAAAGAAAAATGAGAAGTTTACTATCATATTCTTCCCAATGGTGAGTCTTCTCTTGACATATCATTATCTCCACTATCTCTAATTGAAAATTATACTTCAAACAAACACCAAGATTATATAGGTAGTGCTCGTAAAGATACTCAGCAAGTGGATGAGCACAATCCTGTCTTATGATGACACGTGGTTGTATGTCATTAGACATCTTGTATGATAGTGACAAAATACCCTTCCAACGTTGGGTTCGCTTCACCCTAGATGATTCACCAAATATAACTACTAAATGATGACCACCGTTCTATTCTCCTGTTAACCCCGCTCGACCCAGCTACACTCTTATTACCTGAAAGGAATTGTGAAACAGAAGGGTGAGCACAACTAGTCCAATAAAGAATATCATAACTAAAGATAAATAAGTTATCAATAGTCTTCAACAGAATTAAATCAGAGATTTAGAACATGTGGTAGATGATAAAAATTTCAACCATAGTTGCAGCGGAACGAGCAATCCATTAGAAGAGTCAAATAGACTATAAAGTCTATTATCTTCTCCATGTTAAAAGTCCACCAATAATGTTTTATCCCTGCAACATCAATCAACAATTCTGGTCCACAATCATATTAATAACTCATAATCATAGTTGTAGTTCTACATTCCTCTTCTCATCCAGGACGAAGATAATTTTCATCACCTATCTTTACCTGAAACATCAAAGATCATGGTTACACCAAATTACATTTCCTGTTCATAATCATACTAATAACTTCATCTTTGCACTACGACCAAAGATATTCATTTGTATCACCAGTTGGTCATGTTCATCTCAACACCTGTTCATTTTTGCACTACTGGCCAAAGATATTCAACAACATGTCATCTTTGCACTACGGGCCAAAGATATTCATCAACAATTCATCTTTACACTACCAACAATTCATCTTTGCACTACTGGCCAAAGATATTCATCAACAATTCATCTTTGCACTACTGGCCAAAGATATTCAACCACAGGTCATTTTTGCACTACAGGCCAAAGATATTCCTCAATAGTTCATATTTGCACTACAGGCCAAATATATTCATATCTCAAAGAAATATATAATCATTTCAGAATTTATATAAACAATAATTATAACCATGTTAATCAATTCATCATTACACTTAAGCTAAAGATATTCAATTATAAATTCAATGGTCATGATCATACCAATTAACAATTCATCTTTGTACTACAGTCCAAAGATATTCCTCAGTCACGATCATACCAATAATTTACCCATCTTTACACTCAAGTGAAAGAGAAATTCAACATCAGGGTTATAAAAATGATATATATGATAATAAAAATAATATGATCAACAACTGCATTTATTTTCAAGAGCAAGTATCATAATCAACAATAATTTGATCAGAAAAAGAAACTAATTTTTATCATGAATAGTAACTCGTGAATAGTAACTCATGAATAGTAACTCGTGAATAGTAACTCATGAATAGTAACTCATAGATAGTAACTCGACATGAAAAAGGTAGAAATTCAACAATAAAATCTATACCAAAATTTCGGCATAATGATATTGAAAGAATAATATTTCTTAAGCTTATAAACAATTTATTTTAATTATTTACACTTTACTATATAATGCATTTAATCATCCTAAAATGCCAAACTCATAAGATTTCATTACCAATAATCAAAACCCTCATCAAAAATCTGCATATACCTCATATAGGATTCTCAAGCCATAAAATCCTATTTTCCAATTTTCTTACTTCATATAACATATTTAATTCATTTACTCATAACTAGTCTATTTTCATGAAAAATACCAAATCAGTTCCAAAAATATTTCTTTTCTGAAATTTAGCATAATATTGTCCCATAGTGAACATATATTTTCCTCCGAATTTTTAAAACTCATTTACTATTTTTCATATGGCCAAAATAGCCGAATATTTAGACATTTATCATAAATTATACTTTTATCCAAAAATTCCGAAATTCACAGAGTACACTGATATTATATAAATATACTTCCAATAAAAATTTATGAACCAATCATCTCGTAAAATTTATAATAAATCATACGTTCATTTTTAACTGTTCAAAATTTGTGGACATATACTCAACTTATATATGTATAACATATCCAAAAATTACCACGATCCAACGGTCGGATTAAAAATTATAACCCCCGCAAAATATCTCAAAAATCCTAATTTTTAATACCTCCATTCCGACAAAAATACTGATAAAACCTCAACATTAACTCCTTCATTTTTAACCACAAAAATATATCCCTCATTTATATCCACATAAAATAAATATTTTCTTATCATATGAATCAATAATAAATTATTCACAAATAATATTACATAATCACATTTATGACAACCAGGCCGTTCCCAGGAGAGAGAGGGCTTTCCAATAAGGATTTCTCCTTACTAGCGCGCAATTAGGTGATCAAACCTCTCCTTAGACAGAACTTTCTAGACATTGCCAATAATGCTACCTAATAATATTATTCAAATAATATGAATTATTGATCTGATAATGGAAAATACTATGCAGTGACAATTATTGAACAATAATAATATAAAATTTCAACTTAACAATTATTGAATTAATAAAATAAAATATTGAACAGTAATTACTGTAACAATTATTGAGTAGTGCCTTCTTACGTAAAAATGAATAATTTCAAAAATAATGTGCAATACCGTGTGCTACTGTGCAATAACGCGTATTACTGTATTTTAACCATCGGGTATTCCAACAGTGTTAACGGTAACAACTACGCCGTTATTTGTAAAAATTTAAATTTGTCATTTTCTTAATCCAACAGTTATTCTGTTATGGAGCCCACAAATGGCTGCGCCGTCGTACGAATATTCTCCGACAGAAAGAATATTCCACGACCAAACGAATATTTCCTGACAACAATGAATATTTTATAACCACTTGTGTATTTTGAAAAAAAAAATAAAAAAAAATTCATATATCACCCTTAACTTTAACATTTATCAATTTAACCATTTTCTGAATAGTAATTATAAGAAAAATTAAATACTTTTATTTCATAAAATTCGGGGTCTTACACCCACCAAAATGAAAAACATGTTTTAAACATTTTTTGTAACAAAATCAATTCAGACCCAATATTTCAGAACTTCAATAATTCATAATAAATAGCCTTTTTATCAAAAAAAATTGAATCTTATATCCATTCCATAGGAAATTCAATTCTCTACAACTTTGTAAGTTTAAGTTTTTTTAAATTCCAAACAGAAATTTGACCGAAATCCACGTACGAACGATTTTACAGGCTATAATCAAATTTCAATCAAAAATGGGGTCCATCAACATGTTTAACATGTTTTTAATATTTATTGTAACAAAAATTCTTTTCCTCCTCATTTAATACATCTGTCGTGTACAATACGACAAAACATAAACTGTGAGTTTGAATACAAATATTATCTTCTAGAGAGTATTCATACTCAAAAGGAGTCCTCATTACATTTATTAACACACCATTACATAGAATATTGAGGACTACTAACTAATACTATCATTCGGACCATCACTCCGTACCCCGACTTGTCCCAGCTACGTTCTCATTTTCTGAAAAGAACAGTGAAAGAAAGGGTGAGCTCAACTAGCCCAGTAAGAAATATTATGACTAAGATAATGCAGAATAAATTATCATTAGCCTTCAATAATGTTAAACTGATAAAATATAATAGACATCAAGTTTAACTGTAGCGGAACAAGCAATCCATTAAAAGAGTCAAGTAGAAAATAAACTCTACTATCTTTTATGATTTAAAAAGTTTTTCAACACTGTAATCGCTGAGACTCAGCTTAATAAAATAATCCACATCATCGAATCACCCCTGCACTACGGCCAAAGATATTCGTGTATTCATTAATGGTCATGATCATGCCAACAACTGTCCATCAATGCACTACGGGCCAATGAGGACTTTTACCACATCATTTGTAACATTACGGTCATGATTATACCGAATAATCCCTGGTCATAATCATACCAAGTCCATCTATGCACTACATGCCACAGATGACTTTCAACATTTTATAAACATGAGGATGATGACAATGATATAAGAATTCAATAAAACAAGTTCAAGAATTAATTTATCCAGGAATTAACAACGTCCAAATTGTCAACATGATACTGCATTGTGGAGTAAAATTCAAGAATGCTTAGAAGAATATTTTCTTGAAAAGATACTGGATGAAACGCAACTATCAAGGATATTCCACAAATTTCATGGAGTATAGAAGTCAAAACTTAACCAACTGAGTATAATAAAGAATGGAATAACAAAAGAAATCACCATGCATGCGATAGACCGCACAGACAGGTTATTCCAACAGAATAATAAATAATGGAACCAGGTCCGGCGTAAACGCACAGACAGGATATTCCGACAGAATAATAAATAATGGAACCAGGTCCGGTGTAAAACACACAGACAGGATGCTCCAACAGAATAATAATAAAAATGGAACCAGGTCCGGTGTAAAACACACAGACAGGATGTTCCAACAGAATAATAAACGGAACCAGGTCCGGTGTAAAACACACAGACAGGATGTTCCAACAGAATAATAGAAGAATGTCACCAAGTATAGGGTAGACCGCGTATACTGGTTATTCCAACAGAATAATAACGAATGGAATAACAGAAGTTCTCTTCATGAATATAAAAGAAATAATATTCCCTACCTTGAAAGAACTGGATATTAGAAAAGTGATGTAGCAGAATACTTTTAGTCTCTCTCTCTCTTATTCTCTCTATACTTTCTCTCTCTATAGCTTGAATGAATTCGTGAAAAATAATGAAGCCCTAGGCCTCTATTTATAGAAAAACTGAGGGTGACTCTTGGTCTTAACGAAGGGTCAAATGACTCTTGGTCTTAACGAAGGGTCAAATGACTCTTGGTAATTTTGAAGGGACAACTACTATTGACGAAAGTAATTACTATTGACCAAGGTAAATACTATTGACGAAGGTAATTACTATTGACCAAGGTAAATACTATTGACCAAGGTAAATACTATTGACGAAGGTAATTACTATTGACCAAGGTAAATACTATTGACGAAGGTAATTACTATTGATCAAGGTAAATACTATTGACGACGGTAATTACTATTGACGACGGTAATTACTATTGACGACGGTAATTACTATTGACGAAGAGACTCTTAGATGATGACATATGGCCCCCCATAAAATAACCAAACTTACCACAACGTCTCAATAATATAACATATTATACAGATGATACTATGACAATAATTTAAGAGATATGATGCAGCAATTACTGTAGCAATAATTGAGTATAGCTGAGTGACTTCTCACGTAAGCATCAATAATCAATACCGTGTGCTACTATGCAACCACGCGTATTACTGTACTTTTACTACCAAGTAGTTCAACAGTTTTAACGATTTTAACGGTAACACCTCGCTGTTATTTTTATAGAAAGATAATTATGTCGTTTTCTCAATCCGACAATAATTCCGTTGTGGGGTCCACCAATGATTGTGCCGTCGTACGAATATTCCCCGACAAAAAGAATATTCCCCGACCAAACGAATATTTTATAACAACTTGCTTACTTTGCAAAATTTATAAATATTACCCACAACTATAACATTATATCAAATTAACTTCATAATATTCAAAAATGATATTTATAGAAAATTCATCTTTATTTATAAAAGTTGGGGTCTTACAACCTCCCCTTCTTATGAAATTTCGCCCTCGAAATTAGGGTACGTACCTGGTATGTCGAAGAGGTAAGGATACCTTGATTTCATTTCTGATTCTAACTCCCAAGTCATTTCCTCAACATCGTGGTTTCTCCACAAAACTTTAACTTGAGGTATAACCTTGGAGCGTAGAATATGTTCCTTCTTATCCAAGATTTGAACAGGAACTTCTTCATACGTCAAATCCTCCGCTATTTCGTCCGGTTCTAACTCAATAATGTGGTTCGGGTCTTCCACATATTTGCGTAACATGGATATGTGGAAAACGTTATGAACACGAGACATACTTGGCGGTAAAGCGAGTCTATAAGCCACAGTTCCTACTCGATCGAGGATTAAAAATGGACCGATGAATCGAGGATTTAGCTTTCCTCTCTTTCCAAATCTCGTAACTCCTTTCCATGGAGCAACACGTAAGAACACATGATCTCCTACATCAAATTCCACGTCCTTTCGATGAAGATCAGCATAACTCTTTTGTCGATCTTGTGAGGTTTTTATACGTTGTCGGATCGTTTGAATCTTTTCTGTAGTCATACGTACCAACTCCGGTCCCAACAACGTTGCTTCGCCCACCTCATCCCAGCATACTGGAGAACGACATTTTCTTCCATACAATGCTTCGAATGGAGCCATGCCAATACTTGCTTGATAACTGTTGTTGTAGGAAAACTCCACCAATGGTAAGAACTTGTCCCAACTTCCTTTGAAGTCAAAGACACAGAGTCTTAATAGATCTTCAAGAGTTTGAATAGTCCTCTCTGATTGTCCGTCCGTCTGAGGATGATATGCTGAACTAAATCGTAACTCCGTGCCCATAGCTTTTTGTAAACTAACCCAAAATCGTGAAGTGAATCTTGGGTCTCGGTCAGAAACTATGGATACTGGCATACCATGCAGTCTTACAATCTCGTTTATGTACATACGAGCAAGACGTTCAAGTGTATAAGTTTCTCGTATCGGTAAGAAATGAGCAGACTTGGTCAATCTATCAACAATGACCCAAATCGCATCAATACCTTGAGAAACCCTAGGAAGACCGGTAACGAAATCCATGGTAATGTGCTCCCACTTCCATTCTGGAATTTCAAGTGGTTGCAATGGACCTTTTGGTACTTGATGCTCCGCTTTGACTCGTTGACAAGTTAGACACCTTGAGATAAACAACGCTATCTCTCTCTTCATATTGCTCCACCAAAATGTATGACGAAGATCATGATACATTTTGGTACTTCCAGGATGGATTGCAAACGGTGTGTTGTGCGCCTCCATCATGATTTCATACTTTAAATCAGGGTTGTTAGGAACACAAAGTCTGGAGTTGACTCGAAGTATTCCTTCTTCATCGATTCTTGCTTCCGGCATAGCACCTTCTTGCACTTTCTTCTTCATACGCATCAGCTCCAGGTCTGTAGCTTGAGCAGCTTTAACTTTATCGATTAAAGTCGGTTCTACTCGTATATTCGCCATCATCACATGGGTCCCTGGAGTCTTTAACTCTATCTCCATCCTTTGCAAATCACACAAAATGGGTCTTTGTGTTGACAATATCGCACTCGTACTTGCATATGATCTTCTACTCAATGCGTCAGCTACCACGTTCGCTTTTCCAGGATGGTATTGAATGGTATGATCATAATCTTTCAACAGTTCAAGCCAACGTCGTTGTCGCATGTTGAGTTCCTTTTGAGTGAAGAAATATTTGAGACTTTTATGATCCGTAAAGATCTCCACCTTCTCCCCATACAAGTAATGCCTCCAAATTTTAAGTGCAAAGACAACAGCTGCCAACTCTAGATCATGAGTAGGATAATTCCTCTCATATTCCTTGAGTTGTCTTGATGCATAGGCTATGACTTTTCCATGTTGCATGAGAACGCATCCCAACCCTTTGCTCGAAGCATCACTGTAGATGACAAATCCCTCCGAGCCAGATGGTATTGTTAGAACAGGTGCTGAAATGAGTCTCCTCTTGAGTTCTTGAAAACTCTGCTCACATTCTTCGCTCCAACCGAACTTTGTATCTTTTCGAGTCAGCTGAGTTAATGGAGTAGCGATTCGAGAAAATCCTTCCACGAATCTCCGATAATAACCAGCTAGACCAAGAAAGCTACGTACTTCGGTTACTGATTTAGGTTGCTCCCAGCTTTGAATAGCTTCAATCTTTGCCGGGTCAACCGATATTCCACGACTTGATACTACGTGCCCAAGGAATGCTACCTCTTCCAGCCAGAACTCGCATTTCTTCAACTTGGCATAAAGTTTGTATTCACGAAGCTTTTGGAGTACCAGCCTCAAGTGTTGCTCATGATCTTCACGGCTTTTGGAATAAACAAGGATGTCATCGATAAAGACGACCACAAAGTGATCCAAATATTCCTTAAATACCCGGTTCATCATATCCATGAAGGCAGCAGGAGCATTAGTCAATCCAAAGGACATGACTAGGAATTCATAATGCCCGTACCGAGTTCTAAAAGCCGTCTTTGGAATATCCTCAGTTCTAACCTTCAGCTGATGATATCCAGAACGAAGATCGATCTTTGAAAAGAATTGTGCTCCTTGCAACTGGTCAAACAGGTCATCAATACGTGGCAATGGGTACCTATTTTTGATGGTGACATGATTCAACTCCCGATAATCAATACAAAGTCGCATACTCCCATCTTTCTTCTTCACGAACAGAACAGGAGCACCCCAAGGAGAAGTACTAGGACGAATAAAACCAATGTCTAACAATTCCTGCAGTTGGGTCTTTAACTCCTGAAGTTCAATAGGAGCCATTCGATATGGGGCTTTGGAAATGGGTTTTGTACCGGGTTCAAGGTCGATACAAAATTCAATTTCACGCTCTGGGGGTAGGCCAGGAAGTTCTTCGGGAAATACGTCAGGAAATTTATTAACAACAGAAATATCATTCAAAGCTGACGTATTTTTGTTTAGATCTGTGACATGAGCTAAGAAAGCTTGACATCCGTTTTTCAATAAACGAATAGCTTTATGGCTTGAGATGACAGCGATTGATTTTAATGGTTTGGTTGCTTGAATTCGCATAATAGGTCGATTAGGAATATGAAAGCTAACAACCTTACGAAAACAATCAATTTTTGCATGATGAGTAGTTAACCAATCAATCCCTAGAATCACGTCAAATGCAAGTATTTTTAATGAAATAAGATCGACAGGTAATGTGTGGGTACCAACTTGAACCAAACAAGACTTATAAACCGTGGATGTAATGAAGGTTTCTCCCAATGGAGTTTCAACTGCTAAGTCAAAGTCTAATTTTTCCGGAATCAAATTTAATCGATGAGCGCAAGTAGGAGAAATAAAAGAATGGGTTGAACCGGTATCAAATAAAGTATAAACTTCTTTAGAGTTTATGATAAGCTTACCCGTGATGACCTCATTCGGGTTCCTTGCTCTCTGGGAGTTCACAACAAACGCTCTCCCTTGCACAACCGGTTTTGACTTTTCTGGGACGGCTTTTGGTGCCTCCATCCTAGCTGAATTTGTTTTTGGTAAACGACAAAATCGGGTTGAATGACCTTCTCTTCCACAATTATAACATGCTTTGGACGGCATCGCGCAGTTTGGACTGATGTGTCCCTCCCCTCCGCATTTGAAACATATGATAGGTGGTCGTTCTCCTTCCTTAACGACAGGTGCTGGTGCTGACGTCTTTCCGTCATTGTTGAATCTCCTCTTCTTGAAATGTCCATTCTTATTGTTTTGGCCCTGATTACCACCGAAGTGGTTACCATTTCTGGCCTGTTGATTCCCTCCACGCTTGTTGTCACCGCTTCGATGACTGCTCTCACTGGTATTATCATTTTGCCGGCTGCTCTCTTTTGGTTGCGTTGTCTCGTTATCGCGCTCCACCAACTGAGCCCTATTTACAACATCTGAATACAAACACAGTTTATGAGAAACAAGATGTTGACGTATCTCCGGCTTCAAACCTCTTAAAAACATCCGCGTCATTCTTTCTTCATTATCCACCAGGTGGGACGCAAACCGGGATAACTCCGCAAATTTTGCCTCGTACTGCGACACGGTCATATTATTCTGCTCCAATTTGATGAACTCCACCTCCTTCATGTGACGAATACTCTCGGAAAAGTATTTGTCGTTAAACAGATCTTGAAACTTCTCCCAAGACATCTTCAGTGCGGCAGGTTGAGTACGCTTTATCGATTCCCACCAGTAATCTGCCTCTCCTCGCAACATAAAGGCGGCAAAGGGAACCTTTTGCTCCTCGGAGCAACCCAAGACATCAAATATCTTGGTGATCTGCTTTATCCATGTTTCAGCTACAAGTGGTTTGGGTTCTCCCTTAAACTCCGGTGGTCCCAGCTCCTTAAACTGTTTAGCGGTGACCGCCTGAGAGTTTCCAGTATTTCCACCTACGTTGTGGACAGGAGCCGCTTTCACCTGTTGTTGCATGAATTGCATAAAGCCTCTGAACATTTGATCATTCATCATTTGGTCAGTGTTGTTGTTTGCATGAGGATTGACACCTTCCTGATGCACATTATCCTGATTATTGATATGTGGTGAATCAACAGTCGTCTGTGCTCCATTGCTATTCTCAACATTCTCAGATGCCATTTTCAGATACTGTCACAAAATAAAAATTAATTGATATGTCATATATTATCCTTATATTATGACCGACCAATTAAATACCATGCAAATAAACTTAGGTATGCCATACTAGCGAAGGAATTCCCCGTCTCTCCCCTCCTAGTTCTATTCTCACATCTTAGCCAGGGATCATATCCCTAAGCTCTGATACCAACTGTGACGCCCCCAAAATTAGGTATACATCACCCATCTTGGGTCGTCAGATACATAGTACAGAATACAAATACAACTGATTAATACATCTGTCGTGTACAATACGACAAAACATAAACTGTGAGTTTGAATACAAATATTATCTTCTAGAGAGTATTCATACTCAAAAGGAGTCCTCATTACATTTATTAACACACCATTACATAGAATAGTGAGGACTACTAACTAATACTATCATTCGGACCATCACTCCGTACCCCGACTTGTCCCAGCTACGTTCTCATTTCCTGAAGAGAACAGTGAAAGAAAGGGTGAGCTCAACTAGCCCAGTAAGAAATATTATGACTAAGATAATGCAGAATAAATTATCATTAGCCTTCAACAATGTTAAACTGATAAAATATAATAGACATCAAGTTTAACTGTAGCGGAACAAGCAATCCATTAAAAGAGTCAAGTAGAAAATAAACTCTACTATCTTTTATGATTTAAAAAGTTTTTCAACACTGTAATCGCTGAGACTCAGCTTAATAAAATAATCCACATCATCGAATCACCCCTGCACTACGGCCAAGGATATTCGTGTATTCATTAATGGTCATGATCATGCCAACAACTGTCCATCAATGCACTACGGGCCAATGAGGACTTTTACCACATCATTTGTAACATTACGGTCATGATTATACCGAATAATCCCTGGTCATAATCATACCAAGTCCATCTATGCACTACATGCCACAGATGACTTTCAACATTTTATAAACATGAGGATGATGACAATGATATAAGAATTCAATAAAACAAGTTCAAGAATTAATTTATCCAGGAATTAACAACGTCCAAATTGTCAACATGATACTGCATTGTGGAGTAAAATTCAAGAATGCTTAGAAGAATATTTTCTTGAAAAGATACTGGATGAAACGCAACTATCAAGGATATTCCACAAATTTCATGGAGTATAGAAGTCAAAACTTAACCAACTGAGTATAATAAAGAATGGAATAACAAAAGAAATCACCATGCATGCGATAGACCGCACAGACAGGTTATTCCAACAGAATAATAAATAATGGAACCAGGTCCGGCGTAAACGCACAGACAGGATATTCCGACAGAATAATAAATAATGGAACCAGGTCCGGTGTAAAACACACAGACATGATGCTCCAACAGAATAATAATAAAAACGGAACCAGGTCCGGTGTAAAACACACAGACAGGATGTTCCAACAGAATAATAAACGGAACCAGGTCCGGTGTAAAACACACAGACATGATGTTCCAACAGAATAATAAACGGAACCAGGTCCGGTGTAAAACACACAGACAGGATGTTCCAACAGAATAATAGAAGAATGTCACCAAGTATAGGGTAGACCGCGTATACTGGTTATTCCAACAGAATAATAACGAATGGAATAACAGAAGTTCTCTTCATGAATATAAAAAAAATAATATTCCCTACCTTAAAAGAACTGGATATTGGAAAAGTGATGTAGCAGAATACTTTTAGTCTCTCTCTCTCTCTTATTCTCTCTATACTTTCTCTCTCTATAGCTTGAATGAATTCGTGAAAAATAATGAAGCCCTAGGCCTCTATTTATAGAAAAACTGAGGGTGGCTCTTGGTCTTAACGAAGGGTCAAATGACTCTTGGTCTTAACGAAGGGTCAAATGACTCTTGGTAATTTTGAAGGGACAACTACTATTGACGAAAGTAATTACTATTGACCAAGGTAAATACTATTGACGAAGGTAATTACTATTGACCAAGGTAAATACTATTGACCAAGGTAAATACTATTGACGAAGGTAATTACTATTGACCAAGGTAAATACTATTGACGAAGGTAATTACTATTGATCAAGGTAAATACTATTGACGACGGTAATTACTATTGACGACGATAATTACTATTGACGAAGAGACTCTTAGATGATGACATATGGCCCCCCATAAAATAACCAAACTTACCACAACGTCTCAATAATATAACATATTATACAGATGATACTATGACAATAATTTAAGAGATATGATGCAGCAATTACTGTAGCAATAATTGAGTATAGCTGAGTGACTTCTCACGTAAGCATCAATAATCAATACCGTGTGCTACTATGCAACCACGCGTATTACTGTACTTTTACTACCGAGTAGTTCAACAGTTTTAACGGTAACACCTCAGCCGTTATTTTTATAGAAAGATAATTATGTCGTTTTCTCAATCCGACAATAATTCCGTTGTGGGGTCCACCAATGATTGCGTCGTCGTACGAATATTCCCCGACAAAAAGAATATTCTCCGACCAAACGAATATTTTATAACAACTTGCTTACTTTGCAAAATTTATAAATATTACCCACAACTATAACATTATATCAAATTAACTTCATAATATTCAAAAATGATATTTATAGAAAATTCATCTTTATTTATAAAAGTTGGGGTCTTACAAAGAATATTCCACGACCAAACGAATATTCCCCGACAAAATGAATATTTTATAACCACTTGCTTATTTTACAAAATTTGCACATTTCACCCATAACCAAAGTATTATATCAAATTAACCCCTTATTATTCACAATAATATTTAGAGAAAATTTGATTTTATTCATTAATAAGTTGGGGTCTTACAACTGTATTTTAACCACCGGGTATTCCAACAGTATTAACGGTAACAACTACGCCGTTATTTATAAACAACTTATACTTGTCGTTTTCTTCATTCAATCGCTTTCCGTTATGGGGCCCACACAAGGCTGCGCCGTCGTACGAATATTCCCCGACAGCAAGAATATTCCACGACCAAACGAATATTCCCCGACAAAATGAATATTTTATAACCACTTGCTTATTTTGCAAAATTTGCACATTTCACCCATAACCAAAGTATTATATCAAATTAACCCCTTATTATTCACAATAATATTTAGAGAAAATTTAATTTTATTCGTTAATAAGTTGGGGTCTTACACACATAAAATAAATATTTTCCTTATCATATAAATTAATAATTAATTATTCACAAATAATATTACAGAATCACAATACTGACAACCAGGCTGTTCCCCGGAAAGAAGAAGTTTTTCAATAAGGATTTCTCCTTACTGGCGTGCAATTAGGTGATCAAACCTTTCCTTAGACAGAACTTTCTAGACATTGTCAATAATGCTATCTAATAATATTATTCAAATAATATGAATTATTGATCAGATAATAGGAAATACTGTGTAGTGATAATTATTGAAACAACGATAATATAAAATATCAACGTAGCAATTATTGAATCAATAAAATAAAATATTAAACAGTAATTACTGTAACAATTATTGAGTAGTGCCTTCTTACGTAAAAAAAAATAATTGGTATAATATCGCGTAATACTGTATTTTAACCACCTGGTACTCCAACAGTGTTAACGGTAACAACTACGTCGTTATTTATAAAAACTCAAACATGTCGTTTTCTTCATCCAATCGCTTTCCGTTATGGGGCCCACACAAGGCTGCGCCGTCGTACGAATATTTTCCGACAGCAAGAATATTCCACAACCAAACGAATATCTTTCGACAACAATGAATATTTTATAACCACTTGCTTATTGAAGATATTTGTTCATTTTACCCATAACTTACCACATTAATCAAATCAACTCTTACTATTTCAAAATAATAAATAGAGAAAATTTAATTTTATTTATAATAAGTTGGGGTCTTACATGTTGGAACTCGATCGAAAAAGAGGGTTACAGCAGGTGCAAGTAGCTAAATTAAGAGGAAAAATTTTAAATTTGGAACATGACACGTGGTCGTCGATTTGAGGGGTTGTGGTTTTTGAAATGATTGAACAACCTTGCATGTTTCCCAAAATATGGCGTAGTAATGATGGAAGTGGGGCCAATGCTAGCGCGTGGGACGAAGGTGTGACTAAGGGTGTAAACGAGTCAAATCGAAGCGAACAAAGAGTTGCTTGAATTCGGCTCGAAATATTAAATTCATACTCTAATTCAACTCGAATTAAATTTGAACTGTATTTGAAAATTTCTACTCAGGTTCGCCTCGACTCGAATATTTATTACTCGAATTCGATCCGACTTGGATCAAATTATATTCAAACTACTCGCGAGCTTCAAATTCAAGTTCAAATTCGAGTCACCACATAATAACTAATTTTATAATAAATATAATTATAAATTAAATTTTTTATTTTACTTAGAAATGATAAAATATATTTACTATTACACTTTAAAAATATAAAGTCATAATTAAAATTAAAAATAATAATAATAATAATAAGAATAATAATAATAATAATAATAATAATAATAATAAAAATTAATCAACCTAATTTAATTTAATTTTGTATATATTATAAGAGAATGTATCGAGTATCTAATCTAATATGTATCAATCGAATATGTATCGAATCACAATCGAGAATTCAAGTAGTTTGAGTTTTAAACGAGTCGAGTATAACCTTGCTCATATTCTACTCATATTTTTTCGAACTATTTTTTATACTTAGATTTGGATTATATTATTAACAAATCCGCGTCTCGTTCATATTTTTTAGAGTCGAGTCCTAATTGTTTGGTTCGTTTACAGTTTTTGGTGTGACCTTTGGTATCTGTTTCTGAATTAAAGGTGTCTTTTGTACTTTCTTGTTAAATATATGTTTGTTACAATAAGAAAGTGGGGGGTAATGTTAGGGAGGGCCTGAGTTTTTGGTACGGTTGATTCGGAGGGGCCAGATCCACGTGGAGGGTTTTCAATCTCCATGTAGGAGTATATTTTAATTGAAAGTTGTAGGTATTAAGGAATCTCATATCTAATTCTATTTTATTTCTTATTTTAATGGGAATAGTTAGGATTGAATTCGACTTTTCATCTTTGAGGAGATTGACTTTCATCTTAGTGTGGTAACTATCATGCTAAGGAGTTCTATTACAATTTTGAGACGACTTATGTGAGGTGTGATCACCATAAATACGAGATTATATTATTATTTATAGGTAAGGTTCTGTTGAGCACTAAAGCTATAAGCCTCTATTGTTAACCTATTTTCAGCCTATACTTGATCTCATACCGAAGCTATCTACCGGAAGCCCATGTCATCAAGTTTTTACGTGTGACTTTGTTTGTGTACAGAATTTAATGAGTTGTTGATAATTGAACGCGTGAACGAATCTTGGCGTTAACATCTACCATAATTGTAAATAAGCAAGTTCCATCAACGGGGGCTTTGTACATGAAAATACCAATTTAAAAATATTATTAGTTACTTAATGTGGCATCAATATCTAGCGTGCAAAGTCTTAAGGCCAAATCTTCCCTACAACACAGTGTCTTTATTTATATTAAAGTGATAGTGCAAATGCAATTTAATTTATCCCTCGTCCTCTTTCCAACTGTTTACTGTATACAATATATAATGATGATGATGATGAAGATGATGATGATAAAAGAGTACAATATCTA
This sequence comes from Panax notoginseng, assembly GCA_016801055.1. Lineage (NCBI taxonomy): Eukaryota > Viridiplantae > Streptophyta > Magnoliopsida > Apiales > Araliaceae > Panax > Panax notoginseng. Next base: position 268,811,572 of record CM029012.1, read on the forward strand.
AAGTTCCCGAAAGAAGCATCAAAGTAAAAAGATGCAAAATATCGATCGGAAGCATCCATACTAATAGCTTAACTTGATTTCTGCACAAACTTTTATGAAGTAATTAAAGGCCTAATTCTTTAGTTACCTAAAGGCACGGGCATATAAATTATATTAAGTTATTCAATCTATTCATTTCAAAAGTGGAGAAGGACATGCTGATCCATTCTCATTTCACTCTTTCTAATATCAGGTCTCTCCCTCCTCCTCAATCATGATGACAAATTACTAGCTCCTTCAGTTTCAGTTTCAAAATATAATTAAGATGAATTTATTAAAATAACTTATCCTTGTAAAAAAACGAGACTCTCAGTATTACATTTATACTTTCCAAACTTATTTTGAAATAAAATTATTTTTTTTATATTTTAAAAAATACTTTAAAATATCTCACATGCAAAAGAAATTACGCCGGGAAAAGTGAGAAAAAAGAGTAATGAAATACAAGTTGATATATCAAATAGTGATCACCTTCCTTTTAATCTCTAGTCCTTTAACTAGCTTTGCATGATTGCATCTATTGTATATGTGACCCGTGCACCACACGGGAATTATTGTGGCCTTTGATTTCTTCGTGAAAAGCAAAACAAAACTTGCATCCAAAACTTTGCTTTATTCCACTTCCAGTACTCACACGCACACATCCATCCATCCTTTGGCCCATCCCATCCATTTCCAAATTGAGAGATACCTTTAACCTTCCATTCACACTTTGTCTTTTCTTCCATTCTGTTTAAACTTTTTACTTTTTTAGCTGCCTATGCCTATGCTTTGCCTGTCTACAAAACTAATGGATCCAGTTTAAAGTTCAACCACCATGCACACGAGGGTTGGAAGTTGTTTTAATTAATTGCTTTATATATTCATTTAATCTTACCTTTAATTAATTTAAGGTGTAATGATCTCCAATTTGCTTTGATGGTTAATTAATTTGGAAAAGAGAAATCCAAAGGTGTTGATTTAAATGCACTTTTTTGGTTTGCAACAAATAAATAATCTATTCTAGTTATCAATTCAAATATACAAGGTCACTTTGCATTTTTAGGATAAGAAATGTTCTAGATTATATATCAGGCATTACGGCACCGAAGCTCTCAAAAAAAGTTGGAACAACTTTATACTGTATGAAAATAAAAATACAATTGGTAAGCTCGAATTGAAGATGGGGAATAATTAATAATGATTAAACCCCACGAAAACAGTATGTATATATATATATATCTAAGTAGTAGCTAGTAGCTAGCTAGGCTCTCGTCTTTTTCTTTTGGGTGTCATGTCAAGTTGCTCACGACATTTCAACATAATGCTACTTGTTAAACTTTAATCTAATGCGGACATGATTTGCTGAAAGACATTGACGCTTGCTTATTATATATATAGTAGTGACTAGTGAGCCCGAGCCGTATGGGGAGGAGATAGGAGGAGGGTTCCACCAAACAAAAGTGTGGTAGCTTAGCTAAGCCACTCCCTCAATTTTCATATTCCCAAATCTGAAAGCTTGCTTCACAATCAATGTAGTACAATCTAAACACCCTTTTATTAAATACTTTTGGAAGGCCGGATTTTTGCTTTTGACCCGCGAGTTTCTTTTTTTCTTTAATCCATTTGTTGGTCCGCAGCAGATACCTTCTGTATATATATGTAGACGGCACGGCTTTATATGTACATGTTAAACATCGAAGCAATGAATCTTAATCCATTAAGCTAAAGCTAACCACCTGGTTTAGGCTTTTAATTTAACGCCCATTATTCCTTCCTATAACGTAGCCTGTATCGATCTTTCCAAATTTTAAATTATAAGAAGAGCACATGGGAGGTATGTACGTGAATCTCTCTAGCTCTCTTCTCTTGGCTAATTTAATTTAAACTTTATTATCGCTTATATTCAATTTTTGGTGCACAAAGTCATGTATTAAAATTAAGGGGGCAATAAGTGTGGGCCGGGTCTGCCTGGCCTACAATATGATTTTATTCTTTGTAAGCATGCCTTCAATTCCCACCAATATTTATCCAAATTACAGTCACCCTTCATAAATAAATTCCGATCGTCTTTATATATTACAAGTCTTACATTTGTTAATTGCTGCACCATAGTCATAGTAGTACCACTAGTCTCTTCTATACAAGTTAATTATTCCTCTCTCTCTCTCTCTCACACACACGTCATGATGATGTCACTGCATGCTACTAATAAGTTGCATATGCGTCTATATGATATTAGGGGATATAAACGGAAGTTGATACGTCAATGTAAAAGTACTAGTGTTTTGCTGACTATTAAAGATTTTCCTTTTCATGATTTTACTTTCATCAAATTAAGGGTTTTAATCAAGTTAATTCTGAAGTGAAACCGTACATAAGCTAGTTTTAGGTTTTTTTTTTTTAATTTATTTATACATATATGAAAGAAAATTCACGTCTTTAATTCTACACATGAATCAGTCACAAAGTGTTCATGTCATATACGTACGTATCATCAGTTTGATTACTGAAATATACATAATTAATATGATCATACGAGTAATTAGGGAAGCCGTGCATTCGTGGTGACACTGGATATATATGGTTGATGGCAAATAAATTGAGTAATCAGAGTTTAGGGGAGCATGAAACATTTATGGATGTAAAATTGGGGAAGACAAGGGATCAATGTTGGCCACTAAATAAGTTTTCATTATATAGGAGCTACTACACTAAGAGTAAGTATTTGGTTGTCCCGTCCCACCTTGCCTACTACGTCTCTATGTCTATGGACAATCATTTAGTACCTTATACCTTTGCCCCCAATTGGTGACGTACTTTATTTGTTAATTCATCGCTAGTAGTATTAATGTGTGTTGATTACCATGCTGTTTGGTCCATATATGCACTCCTCTCCAGCTAGCTAGATCTCCTCACTTCAATGTTAATTTGGCTTATATAGTGTTTCAAGTGAATCACACCATTTTTAGTGTGGTAAGTTTGTTGTGTTTGTCAAACAATCGAGATTCTTAAGTGCGATTAGTCTACAAATACATTTAGGATATGTAACATCTGCAGCAGCGGTAGTGAGTGTTTAGTATGTTTGGATGTTCAAATGTATTGCACCGCACTATTTTTGAATTAAATAATTAAATTGTGTTTAAAAGTAAAATGTTTATAAACAAATAAGATTCTTTAAAACAAGCGAAAATCCCATGTCACATGCATCTCTCTCCTCTCTCCTCAATTGTCACTTACCTAGTTACTGAGTTTGAATTATTGATAACTAATCCTGGCCTCCATTAATTTAAAGACCTCTCCTTTGGTTTCAAATATGGCAACCATTATTGTTGACTTTTCCCACCGTACAAGTATAAGTTTCTCCTACTCTGTATGACTTAATTTACTTTAACCATGCACTATTCATATGCTCGTATATGTTTAAAGTTATTTTTTTTTTATGCTTCAAATAATTTATTTTTTATTGAAATTAGAATTTTTATAGAATTCAGTGATTTATGTGTCATTTAAATATCGTTAAAAAGTAGAATTTTGTAAAAATTTTAATTTTAATAAATATTATAAATTGTTTGAAAAACAAAAAAAAAAAGTTGAGCGATCCCGCAAAACCGGTCCCCCCAGAAGTGCGGTTAATCTCTAGATCTATGGTGAGATTAAATCTCTTGTAAGATATAGAAAATTGGTGTTTTGTTTCACATGTGGCCCATACAAACAAACCTCAAAGTCCAACGTACGTCTCTCTCTCTCTCTCTCTCTCTCTAATGAAGACCAAATGTTGTTCAAGACTTGATGCAGCTTATAGGTACAAAAGCATATGCTGCAGCAATTGCATTCTAGTATTAAATTGGTCTGGCTTGCAATTCACGACAAAAATATACTACTCCACTACTAATATGGCAGAATTGTGAGTTGATAAAAATTTAAGCAAAGCAATATTGGTGGTAAAACAATCAAAATCGTTGACTTTCGGACCAAATGATTATAACTTTGTTGCACCCTCTAAAACGAACTTCAAGGCAACATCACCACATGCGTGCTGCTACTAGGGCGGGCCTAGCCTTTTGATCAGAGTCAATCTTCGATCCATAACCAAACCTCCTATTTAATTTAATTATTAGTAGTAATATAAATTAAGAAAATACTTGATTCTTTTTATAATATTTGATGTTTTAGATAATTTTATTTTTTTTAAAATTATTTTAGATTTTATATAATTTAGGAGAATTAGGAGAAAATACTTGATTTTATATTCTTCTTCCACTTGATCAATTAACTGTTGGATAAACTAAGATTGGAAAGTAGAGTATATGTTAGTTAGTTAGTTAGTTAGTTATATCCTAGGTAATTAATTAGTATTAATTTATGTTTTGATAAAAGTTTCAAATCCAAATATATGAGTTAGTTAGTTAGTAGATTTGGGGCGAATTCTATGAGCAGAGCAGATCAGATCAGATCAGATCAGAGGTGAAGTTATACACCCTTCCTTCCTTCAGTGGCATGTGAGGCTCATTGAATAGCCAGAAAGAGAGCGGTGCCTAATAACTACTAAATTCTTAACCGAATAACATTGCCAAATTATTATTATTTTATATTTTGTTGGTGAATGATATATATATATATATATATATATATATATATATATATATATATATATATATATGTCCACAAATATATGATAAAATTGAATCATTACCGACATAAAAATCTATGTGGTAAGATAGAATAAATTTGAGTGGAAACATTTTTAATTCCCTGTATGCAATTACAATTCAACAAAAATCTTGCACAATAAATAGCAAAACTCTAAAAGCCGGAAAAAGGTTTTTTTAAGAAAAAAATATCATTGCCAAATTCGTTAGTTTCCCTGTTTATGTACTATACTATATAGATACTTGTGTTGTTGAAAAAGAAAAAGAAAAAGTTTTACTGCTTATTTGGACAACCACACCACCAGTAAGAAGTGCACGTTGATATTTGTACTACTACTATTTTCTCGTTATTCTTTATCTGCTCATCTTTTACATGTTTAAAAATAAAAGACACGTTTATTATGTACTCCCATTTTCTAAAAGAAAAAAAAAATCATTTTAATTTTAGGTATGTATCTCTAATTATTAGAGATTTGGACATGTACGAGACAGTTCTCCTTCTTTGTTTAGCCTAATAAAGTTGTTGTCCGGCAGTTTTGTTTTGATACACCTTAAACAGATCGACTAATGTTACAATATTGTCTCTGTTGTTACGCTAATGGCACCTTTCTATTAGCTGCTGCTTACCATAATCCAGTTGACGCAACTTTAATAATAATATAATATCAACATAAAAATTACACACCAATCATTTATAATTTTACATATTTATATTTTTTTTTAATAGTATTATTTAAAGGCTAAATTGTAGAAAGTGGGTCCGCCAAGAGGGTTCATCATGATTGACACGGCTACTTATTTGTATGCTCCTAATGCTATGATACCATCGTACCATCCATGGACATTATCGTCCAACTCAAAAACTCATTTGGATTCATCATTGTTTGTTTTGGATTGATGCCTTTACAATTATCAGAATAAAATCTGTTATAAATTAATTAAAAATATCATAAATTATCTTTATTTTTTAATACTCCGTATTAATTAAATGGATTTTAATTGAAGATACGTTAGTTAAACGATGGTACAACATTATTCAAGTTTCTAACCTACACTAGAAAAGTTACTACTGTTTATACAAATATTTATTCTACTATCTTTATCGTTATCTATTACAGTATTGTATAGACCTAGCTAAGAATAATTTATTATTTGTACTAAATCTCTTCCATAATGACCATTTATTTTGATTTTTAGACATCAATACTTGTATGGAGACAAAAAAAAAAAAAAGTTTTATCAGTTTTAAAACAATAAACATAAAGTTTTGCTTTAATTTAAAAATGAAATTCTAAATAATCATATCTTCATGCGTTGCAAATTAATAGATCATTTTATACTTTTGAAATTCAATTTGATTAATATTCAAACTCAAAATTAAAATGATTCATTAAAATTATGAAAAATCAAATCTTAATTATAAAATGAGTAATAATTTTTAAATATTTCACGATATTGACTAAATTTATGAACTTCATGCTTGTATTGAATTTGAAAACGTCAGATTTCAAAAAAAAATCAATAATTATATTTTGGAACATATAAAAATTTTCTTTCTTAATAAAGAATTACAAGTACAAATAAAATGAAGAACAACACATTTATTGATTAATAAGTTAAAAAAGCGAATTTGAGTTTGTAGCAAACACTCCCTCTCCCTCTCCCTCTCCCTCTCCCTCTCTCTCATCATTTTTAAATGACTTTTAGTCCTGGATACATATATTAAAAAAACATAATTAATATTTTACTTAATTGACTAAATTGGATATTAAATGTCACTAATATTCTTATAAATTCTATTGAAAACATAAGAGAGATAAGATAAAAATTTGGGAAATGAATAAATTACAATCAATGTTTAGAGATAATAATAGAAAATTTAAATAATTATATATATTTTTTAGAATGTACATATAACAAATAAAAATTATTATTTTTCATATTTTTTTTTAATTACATCTTTTACAAGATCTCGCCCTTATTAAATTCTATTTTGGAAATATGAATTTCCTAAAAAAAATTCACAAAAGACATGAACTATCACTATCAAAATCTTACTGTGGGTCCCCGGCGTCCACCACCAGCTATAAGTAGTCCAGTTTTCTTTACTACCGAAATCCTCCATAGTTTAGCTTTAGTTTGCTCACTCCACTCCTCCCGTTTTCTCTCTCTGTCCCAGTACTATATTCTCTCTCTATATATAAAGAAAAAAAGAAGACATAACAGTCGAACACCATTTTTCTCCGGCTAATATATCCACAATTACAATCTTTACCACCTTTTACAACAATGGTTGACGTGGACCGTAGGATGGCCAGTCTTAACCCGGCCCACCTAGCCGGACTCCGACGTCTGTCTGCCCGAGCCGCCGCCTCAGCACCCTCAACGCCTCAACCCGCACGAAACAGCCTCGTATCTTTCACTACCCTTGCCGACAAAGTTATCAACCACCTCAAAAACTCTGGCACCCAAGTGCAAACCGGTTTATCCGAAGCAGAATTCGCCAGAGCGGAAGCAGAGTTCGGGTTCTCTTTCCCTCCAGACCTCAAAGCAATCCTCTCCGCCGGTTTACCAGTCGGTCCCGGCTTCCCATTCTGGCGCTCAGCCGGTTCCGCTCGGCTTCATCTGCGAGCCTCCTTCGACCTACCCATCGCTGCCATATCTTTTCACATAGCCCGTAACGCTCTGTGGTCCAAGTCATGGGGTCCCAGACCTTCTGAGCCGGAAAAGGCCCTAAAAATTGCAAGGAATGCTCTAAAAAAAGCTCCACTTTTGATACCAATTTTCAATCGTTGCTACATTCCTTGTAATCCTTGTTTAGCCGGTAACCCAATATTCTTTGTGGACGAGAATCGGATCTTCTGTTGCGGATTTGATTTATCCGACTTCTTTGATCGAGAATCTTCCTTGTTTCAAAGCTCGGACCAACTTTCTCTCTCCAAACAACGCTCAGTCAGTGAGAAATCAGCAGGCTCCTCGTCGAATTTCTCACGAAGAAGTTTAGATGTAATTACCGGAGCACGAACGCCGAGATGGGTTGAGTTCTGGAGCGACGCCGCCTTGGAACGACGCCGGAGGAACTCTAACTCGTCCTCTTCTTCCTCGTCATCGCCGGACCGGTATTTTGACATGCCAAGGTCAGGAATACCAAAATGGGTGACACAGTATATTGAACAGGTCGGATCGGTCTTGAGAGAAGGCGGGTGGGCCGAATCAGACGTTGATGAGATCGTACACGTATCGGCATCAGGCTTCCTCGAAGGAGAGCTGGTGTGTTTGGATAATCAAGCCGTATTGGATGCTTTGCTTTTGAAAGCGGATCGGTACTCGGATTCACTCCAGAAAGCCGGGTGGAGCTCCGAGGAGGTATCAGACGCATTTGGTTTTGATTTTCGACCGGAGAAGGAGAAAAAACCGGCTAAGAAGCTGTCTCCGGAGCACGCGGAGAGAATCGGCAAACTGGCAGAAGAAGTGTCGAAGCCATCGTAAAGTTGCACGCTTTTTTTTGTTTATCGGAAACCGGAGATTATATTTCTTAAAATTTTTAGATTTACGAAGCCTCGGGTTTGCTGTTGCCAATTTTCCATTAAAAAAATTTGGAATTATTGAAAAAACCCAAAAATGTTGAAAAAACACATTAGAGATACTACTATATTTAAGGTTGTAAATTGAATCAAACGGTTCCGACTTAATTCGAGTTTGATTTGAAAAAATAAAAAATGTGAACGATATTCAAATTTGTTCGAATAATATGATTCAAATCCAAATATAACAAATAGTTGGAAAAAAAATATGAACAAAATTTAAGTAAAGTTATACTTAACTCGTTTAGAATTTAAACCACTAGAATTTTTAATTGTGATTCATACATATTCGAGTAAATAATCGATATATTATCTTATACTAATATACTCCCCCTATCGCATAATACATGACATTTTAGAGTTGTGCACAAGAATTAAAAAAACGATTGTATAACATTAAATATAATATCAATTGTCTATAATGTCCTTCAATTCTCATAATTAACATACTTATCTCATACACCCTGATATGTAACATTTCTCATGATGTATAATTTTGAAAAGATTATAGTTTATGTAAGACCCCAAATTATTAATAAATGAAATTTAAATTCCTTCTATTTATTATTTTGAAATAGTAAGGGTTAAATTGATTAACGAGGTTAGTTATGAGTAAAATGCGCAAATATTTCAAATAAGCAGGTGGTTATAAAATATTCATTGTTGTCGGGGAATATTCGTTTGGTCGTGGAATATTCTTTCTGTCGGAAAATATTCGTACGACGGCGCAGTCTTTTGTGGGCCCCATAACGGAAAGTAATTGGATGAAGAAAACGACAAGTATAAGTTGTTTATAAATAACGGTGTAGTTGTTACTGTAAGACCCCAACTTATTAATGAATAAAATCAAATTTTCTCTAAATATTATTGTGAATAATAAGGGGTTAATTTGATATAATACTTTGGTTATGGGTGAAATGTGCAAATTTTACAAAATAAGCAAGTGGTTATAAAATATTTATTTTTGGTCGGTGAATATTCGGTTGGTCGTGGAATATTCTTGCTGTCGGGGAATATTCGTACGACGACGCAGCCTTGTGTGGGCCCCAAAACGGAAAGCGATTGGATGAAGAAAACGACAAGTATAAGCTGTTTATAAATAACGGCGTAGTTGTTACCGTTAATACTGTTGGAATACCCGGTGGTTAAAATACAGTAGCACACGGTATTGCACCAATTATTGATTCTTACGTAAGAAGGCACTACTCAATAATTGTTACAGTAGTTATTATTCAATATTTTATTTTATTGATTCAATAATTGCTGCGTTGATATTTTATATTATTGTTGTTTCAATAATTGTTGCTGCACAGTATTTTCATTTATCAGATCAATAATTCATATTATTTGAATAATATTATTAGATAACATTATTGGCAATGTCTAGAAAGTTCTGTCTAAGGAGAGGTTTGGTCATCTAATTGCGCGCCAGTAAGGAGAAATCCTTATTGGAAAGCCCCCTCTTTCCTGGGAACGGCCTGGTTGTCATAAATGTGATTCTGTAATATTATTTGTGAATAATTAATTATTGATTCATATGATAAGGAAATATTTATTTTATGTGGATATAAATGAGGGATATATTTTTGTGGTTAAAAATGAAGGAGTTAATGTTGAGGTTTTTGTCAGTATTTTTGTCGGAATGGAGGTATTAAAAATCAGGGTTTTTGAGATAGTTTGCGGGGGTTATAATTTTTAATCCGACCGTTGGATCGTGGTAATTTTTGGATATGTTATACATATATAAGTTGAGTATATGTCCACAAATTTTGAACCGTTAAAAATGAACGTATGATTTATTACGAATTTTACAAGATGACTGGTTCAGAAATTGTTGAATTTTCGGAGTTTATCATTTTGGTGGAAAATTCTAGAATTGGTGGGCCCCACTTGTGGTTGGTGAAGAAATGTGCTGAATTATATTTCAAATGTGGTGGGTGGGAATAGTAGCAGGTAAAGCCATCAGGTTGCAGGTCAAACCTACCAAAATTTTCCTATAAATAGAGGGCTAAGTTAGAATTGAAAATCACACCAGAAACAAGTTTTCTCTCTTTCTCTCTCTAGATTATTGAGTGTATTTTGTGAGTATTTAGATACTTTGAGAGTTTCTATTCATCAGAGCAAGTTTCTTTCAGCCTTATACCGGTATTCCGACCAGAAGTACTGATATTTTGAGGTAAGGGATATTATTTTCTTCTTAAATGATATTATTTTCTTCAATATCATTATGCTGAAATATTGATATGAGTTTTTATCAAATTTGGAACTTTTTGTGTCGGGGTTACTATTCACGTATACGGTACTATTCACGTATACGGCACTATTCACGAATACGGCACTATTCACCGAAAAATAAATTTTTTCCTTTTTGTCCAAGATGTCTATTATGGTTACTATCTTTGATTGTATCCATGTTTTGATCTTTATTTTTGAATTCTGCTTCACAATTGATTATTATGAAGTATTATTGATCTTGGATAAACTGTTATACGAATCCCTACTATTTGTCCTTCTGTCTCATTGGATTCGTTCTCTTTAAGATATTTTTCATCATCCTCAGTCCTAAATGATGATATTACTGAATATCTTTGGCCTGTAGTGCAAAGATGTATAATTACTTGATGAATATCTTTGGCCTGTAGTGCAAAGATGAACAGGTGTTGAGATGAACATGACCGACTGATGATACAAATGAATATCTTTGGCCTGTAGTGCAAAGATGAATATTTGGTTAAAGATGATTATTAATTGATGTTACAGGGATAAAATATTGATGATGGACTTTTAAATCTTAGAAGATAGTAGAATTCTTTCTCTACTTGACTCTTCTAATGGTTTGCTGTTTCCGCTGCAGTTGTTGATCTAAAACTTGTTGTCGATTATATTTTATCAGATTTTTCCCTGTTGAAGACTAACGATAATTTGTTGTATATTATCTTAGTCATAATATTCTTTACTGGGCTAGTTGAGCTCACCCTTTTCCTTTTTGTTCCATTTTTCTTCTCAGGAGGTGAGAACATAGCAGGATCTAGTCGGGGTATGGAGTGATGGTTCTAGAAAGATGTATTAGCAGTCCTCACTATTTCTGTAAAATAGTGTTTGAATAATTGTAATGAGGATTTATTTGAGTGTGGATATTGTCTAGAAGACAATATTTGTATTTAAACTCACAGTATGTGTTGTCGTATTTTGCACGACAATTGTATTATTGAAGTTGTAGTTTGCTTTCTGTACCATGTATTTGGCGACTCAGAATGGGTGTTGTATACCTATTCTGGGGGCGTCACAGTTGGTATCAGAGCTTAGGGATATGATCCCTGGCTGAGATGTGAGACAAGAACTAGGAGGGGAGAGACGGGGAATTCCTTCGCTAGTATGACCTGACTAAGTTTATTTGGTGTTTATTTGGTCGGTCAGAGTATAGGGATAATATATGACATGACTATTAACCCTTGTTTTATGGCAGTATTTAAGAATGGCAGCTGAGAACGTTAATAATGGAGTAAATCAGACCGTGGAGACACCTTTGATCACTACCCAGGGGAACGTGCAACAGGAAGGCAATATTCCTCCTGTAAACAACGTTACCGAGCAAACGATGAATGATGGAATGTTTAGGAGCTTTTTGCAGTTCATGCAAAATCAGACGAGGGAGACTCGTGTGCAGAATACGGGTGGAAATGATAACAACGCGCGGTTTGTCACAGCTAAGCAGTTCAAAGAATTGGGACCACCAGAATTTAAGGGAAAGCCGGATCCGATCATGGCGGAAACGTGGGTCAAGCAAATTACCAAGATATTTGATGTCTTGGGATGCACGGAGGAACAGAAGGTTCCATTCGCCACATTTATGTTCCGCGGTGAGGCAGACTACTGGTGGGAGTCTGTGAAGCGTACCCAGCCTGACGCACTCAACATGTCCTGGGAAACATTTCAAAAACTGTTCAATGACAAGTACTTTCCTGAAAGTATTCGTCATATGAAGGAGGTTGAGTTTATTAGACTGGAACAAAACAACATGACGGTGTCCCAGTACGAGGCGAAGTTTGCAGAGTTATCCAGGTTTGCACCTCATTTGGTCGAAAATGAGGAACGAATGACAAGGATGTTTCTGAGAGGTCTAAAACCCGAGATTCGGCAATATCTTATCTCTCATAAATTTTCTTTATATTCAGATGTTGTAAACAGGGCTCAATTATTAGAGCGAGATAATGAGTATGTGCAACCGAGGGACCACAACCAGGGTCATACCGGTGGCGGCAGTCATCGAAGCAATGAAAACCAGCAGGGAGGAAAACATTCGGACAAAAGCGGTAACCACTCTGGTGGTAATCGTGGTCGTGATAATAGAAGGAGCGAGTCGGGAGGAGATTTCAAGAAGAGAAGGTACAACAATGATAACGTGAAGACGTCAGCACAAACATCAACTGTTTCTAGGGGAGGAGAACGACCACCGGTCGTATGTTACAAATGTGGGAAAGAGGGACATATCAGCCCAAACTGCCCACAACAATCCAAGGTATGTTATAACTGTGGAAAGGAAGGTCATATAGCTCGAGAGTGTTCTGTAGCAAAACCAAGTTCAGCGGGGATGGTGACTCCAAAAGTTATCCCGGATAAGTCGAAATCAGCGGTTCCTGGAAGGGCGTTTGTCGTTACTGGCCAAAACGCGAGAAACCCGAACGAGGTGATCACGGGTAAGCTAATCTTGAATTCTTGCGAAGTTTATACTTTACTAGATACCGGTTCTACCCATTCTTTTATCTCTCCTGCTTGTGCTCAACGTTTAAACTTGACTCCGGAGAAATTGGACTTTAACTTATCTGTTGAAACTCCGTTGGGTGAAACCTTCGTTACATCTACAGTTTATAAATCTTGCATGATCCAAGTTGGCACTATCACATTACCTGTTGATCTTATCTCTTTAAAGATACTTGCTTTTGATGTGATTTTAGGAATTGATTGGTTAACCACTCATCATGCTAAAATTGATTGTTTTCGTAAGGTTGTTAGTTTTCATATTCCTAACCAACCTGTCATACGAATTCAAACTACTAAACCACTAAAATCAGTCACTGTCATATCAAGCCACAAAGCTATTCGTTTATTGAAAAACGGATGTCAAGCTTTCTTAGCCCATGTTATGGATTTGAACAAAGACAAGTCAGATTTGAATAATATTTCTATTGTTAGAGAATTTTCCGATGTATTTCCTGAAGAACTTCCCGGTCTACCCCCGGAACGAGAAATTGAATTCTTTATTGACCTTGAACCCGGTACAAAGCCCATTTCTAAAACCCCATATCGAATGGCTCCTATTGAACTTCAGGAGTTAAAAGTCCAACTACAGGAGTTGTTGGACATCGGTTTTATTCGTCCTAGTACGTCTCCTTGGGGTGCTCCTGTTTTATTCGTAAAGAAGAAAGACGGGAGTATGCGACTTTGTATTGACTATCGAGAATTGAACCATGTCACCATCAAGAATAGGTATCCGCTACCTCGCATTGATGACCTGTTTGACCAGTTGCAAGGAGCACAATTCTTTTCAAAGATCGATCTTCGTTCTGGATATCATCAGCTGAAGATTAAAACTGAGGATATTCCAAAGACTGCCTTCAGAACTCGGTACGGGCATTATGAATTCTTAGTAATGTCTTTTGGATTGACTAATGCTCCTGCTGCCTTCATGGATATGATGAACCGTGTATTCAAAGAATATTTGGATCAGTTCGTTGTTGTCTTTATTGATGACATCCTCATCTATTCCAAAAGCCGTGAAGATCATGAGCGCCATTTGAAGCTGGTACTGCAAAGGCTTCGTGAAAACAAGCTATATGCCAAACTGAAGAAATGCGAGTTCTGGCTTGAGGAAGTAGCATTCCTTGGGCACGTGGTGTCAAAACATGGAGTATCTGTCGACCCGGCGAAGATTGAAGCCATACAAAGTTGGGAGCAACCGAAGTCGGTAACCGAAGTACGTAGCTTTCTGGGCTTAGCTGGTTATTATCGGAGATTTGTGGAAGGATTTTCTCGAATCGCTACTCCGTTAACTCAGCTGACTCGGAAAGATACAAAATTCGTATGGAGTGAGGAATGCGAGAAGAGTTTCCAAGAACTCAAGAGGAGACTCATTTCGGCACCTGTTTTGACAATACCATCTGGTTCGGATGGATTTGTTATCTACAGCGATGCTTCAGGCAAAGGGTTAGGATGTGTTCTCATGCAACATGGGAAAGTCATAGCCTATGCCTCACGACAACTCAAAGAATATGAGAGGAATTATCCTACTCATGATTTGGAGTTGGCAGCAGTCGTTTTTGCGTTGAAGATCTGGAGACACTACCTGTATGGGGAGAAAGTGGAGATCTATACAGATCATAAAAGCCTCAAATATTTCTTCACCCAAAAGGAACTCAACATGCGGCAGCGACGTTGGCTCGAGCTGTTGAAAGATTACGATCATACCATCCAATATCATCCTGGAAAAGCAAACGTAGTAGCTGACGCATTGAGTAGAAGATCATATGCGGGTACGAGTGCAATGTTTTTAACACAAAGGCCCATTTTGTATGACTTGCAAAGGATGGAGATAGAGATGAAGGCTCCAAGTACCCACATGATGATATCAAATATACGAGTAGAACCGACTTTAATCGATAAAGTTAAAGCTGCTCAAGCTACGGATATAGAGCTGATGCGTATGAAGAAGAAAGTGCAAGAAGGTGCTATTCCAGAAGCAAGAATCGATGAAGAAGGAATACTTCGAGTCAACTCCAGACTTTGTGTTCCTAACGATTTTGACTTGAAGCATAGAATAATGATGGAGGCACACAACACACCGTTTGCAATCCATCCTGGGAGTACCAAAATGTATCACGATCTTCGACATACATTTTGGTGGAGCAATATGAAAAGAGAGATCGCGGAGTTTATCTCGAGATGTTTAACTTGTCAACGTGTAAAAGCGGAGCATCAAGTACCAAAGGGTCCATTGCAACCACTTGAGATTCCGAAATGGAAGTGGGAACACATTACTATGGATTTTGTTACAGGTCTTCCCAAGGTTTCTCAAGGCATAGATGCGATTTGGGTTATTGTTGATAGATTAACCAAGTCCGCTCATTTCTTGCCGATACGTGAGACTTATTCCCTTGAACGTCTTGCTAGTATGTACGTGAACGAGATTGTGAGATTGCATGGCATGCCAGTATCCATAGTTTCGGATCGTGACCCAAGATTCACTTCACGATTTTGGGTTAGCTTGCAGAAAGCTATGGGCACGGATTTACGATTCAGTTCAGCATACCATCCTCAAACGGACGGACAATCAGAGAGGACTATTCAAACTCTTGAAGATCTATTAAGACTTTGTGTCTTAGATCTCAAAGGGAGTTGGGATAAGTACCTACCATTGGTGGAATTCTCCTACAACAACAGTTATCAGGCGAGCATAGGTATGGCTCCATTTGAGGCGTTGTATGGAAGAAAATGTCGTTCTCCAGTATGCTGGGACGAGGTGGGTGAAGCAACATTGTTGGGACCAGAATTGGTACGCATTACTACAGAGAAGATCCAAACGATTCGACAACGTATACAAACGGCACAGGATCGACAAAAGAGTTATGCGGATCTTCATCGGAAGGACGTGGAATTTAATATTGGGGATCATGTATTGTTACGTGTTGCACCATGGAAGGGAGTTACAAGATTTGGGAAGAGAGGAAAGCTCAATCCAAGATTTGTTGGTCCATTTGAGATTCTTGAGCGAATAGGAAATGTGGCATATAGACTCGCATTACCTCCAAGCATGTCTCGTGTTCATAATGTTTTTCACATATCTATGCTTCGTAAATATGTTAAAGACCCGAACCACATTATTGAGTTAGAACCAGACGAGATAGCTGAAGATTTAACGTACGAGGAGGTACCTGTTAAGATCTTGGATAGGAAAGAGCATGTCCTACGCACGAAGGTTATACCACAAGTTAAGGTTTTGTGGAGAAACCATGCTATTGAAGAAATGACCTGGGAGTTGGAATCAGAAATGAAAGCGAGGTATCCTCACCTTTTTGAAACATCAGGTACGTACGTCAATTTCGAGGACGAAATTTCATAAGGAGGGGAGGTTGTAAGACCCCAACTTATTAATGAATAAAATCAAATTTTCTCTAAATATTATTGTGAATAATAAGGGGTTAATTTGATATAATACTTTGGTTATGGGTGAAATGTGCAAATTTTGCAAAATAAGCAAGTGGTTATAAAATATTTATTTTTGGTCGGTGAATATTCGGTTGGTCGTGGAATATTCTTGCTGTCGGGGAATATTCGTACGACGACGCAGCCTTGTGTGGGCCCCATAACGGAAAGCGATTGGATGAAGAAAACGACAAGTATAAGTTGTTTATAAATAACGGCGTAGTTGTTACCGTTAATACTGTTGGAATACCCGGTGGTTAAAATACAGTAGCACACGGTATTGCACCAATTATTGATTCTTACGTAAGAAGGCACTACTCAATAATTGTTACAGTAGTTATTATTCAATATTTTATTTTATTGATTCAATAATTGCTGCGTTGATATTTTATATTATTGTTGTTTCAATAATTGTTGCTGCACAGTATTTTCATTTATCAGATCAATAATTCATATTATTTGAATAATATTATTAGATAACATTATTGGCAATGTCTAGAAAGTTCTGTCTAAGGAGAGGTTTGGTCATCTAATTGCGCGCCAGTAAGGAGAAATCCTTATTGGAAAGCCCCCTCTTTCCTGGGAACGGCCTGGTTGTCATAAATGTGATTCTGTAATATTATTTGTGAATAATTAATTATTGATTCATATGATAAGGAAATATTTATTTTATGTGGATATAAATGAGGGATATATTTTTGTGGTTAAAAATGAAGGAGTTAATGTTGAGGTTTTTGTCAGTATTTTTGTCGGAATGGAGGTATTAAAAATCAGGGTTTTTGAGATAGTTTGCGGGGGTTATAATTTTTAATCCGACCGTTGGATCGTGGTAATTTTTGGATATGTTATACATATATAAGTTGAGTATATGTCCACAAATTTTGAACCGTTAAAAATGAACGTATGATTTATTACGAATTTTACAAGATGACTGGTTCAGAAATTGTTGAATTTTCGGAGTTTATCATTTTGGTGGAAAATTCTAGAATTGGTGGGCCCCACTTGTGGTTGGTGAAGAAATGTGCTGAATTATATTTCAAATGTGGTGGGTGGGAATAGTAGCAGGTAAAGCCATCAGGTTGCAGGTCAAACCTACCAAAATTTTCCTATAAATAGAGGGCTAAGTTAGAATTGAAAATCACACCAGAAACAAGTTTTCTCTCTTTCTCTCTCTAGATTATTGAGTGTATTTTGTGAGTATTTAGATACTTTGAGAGTTTCTATTCATCAGAGCAAGTTTCTTTCAGCCTTATACCGGTATTCCGACCAGAAGTACTGATATTTTGAGGTAAGGGATATTATTTTCTTCTTAAATGATATTATTTTCTTCAATATCATTATGCTGAAATATTGATATGAGTTTTTATCAAATTTGGAACTTTTTGTGTCGGGGTTACTATTCACGTATACGGTACTATTCACGTATACGACACTATTCACGAATACGGCACTATTCACCGAAAAATAAATTTTTTCCTTTTTGTCCAAGATGTCTATTATGGTTACTATCTTTGATTGTATCCATGTTTTGATCTTTATTTTTGAATTCTGCTTCACAATTGATTATTATGAAGTATTATTGATCTTGGATAAACTGTTATACGAATCCCTACTATTTGTCCTTCTGTCTCATTGGATTCGTTCTCTTTAAGATATTTTTCATCATCCTCAGTCCTAAATGATGATATTACTGAATATCTTTGGCCTGTAGTGCAAAGATGTATAATTACTTGATGAATATCTTTGGCCTGTAGTGCAAAGATGAACAGGTGTTGAGATGAACATGACCGACTGATGATACAAATGAATATCTTTGGCCTGTAGTGCAAAGATGAATATTTGGTTAAAGATGATTATTAATTGATGTTACAGGGATAAAATATTGATGATGGACTTTTAAATCTTAGAAGATAGTAGAATTCTTTCTCTACTTGACTCTTCTAATGGTTTGCTGTTTCCGCTGCAGTTGTTGATCTAAAACTTGTTGTCGATTATATTTTATCAGATTTTTCCCTGTTGAAGACTAACGATAATTTGTTGTATATTATCTTAGTCATAATATTCTTTACTGGGCTAGTTGAGCTCACCCTTTTCCTTTTTGTTCCATTTTTCTTCTCAGGAGGTGAGAACATAGCAGGATCTAGTCGGGGTATGGAGTAATGGTTCTAGAAAGATGTATTAGCAGTCCTCACTATTTCTGTAAAATAGTGTTTGAATAATTGTAATGAGGATTTATTTGAGTGTGGATATTGTCTAGAAGACAATATTTGTATTTAAACTCACAGTATGTGTTGTCGTATTTTGCACGACAATTGTATTATTGAAGTTGTAGTTTGCTTTCTGTACCATGTATTTGGCGACTCAGAATGGGTGTTGTATACCTATTCTGGGGGCGTCACAGTTACCGTTAATACTGTTAGAATACCCGGTGGTTAAAACACAGTAATACGCGTTGTTGCACAGTAACACACTGTATTGCACCAATAATTGATTCTTACGTAAGAAGGCACTACTCAATAATGGTTACAGTAATTACTGTTCAGTATTTTATTTTATTGATTCAATAATTGCTGCGTTAATATTTTATATTACTGTTATTTTAATAATTGTCACTACACAGTATTTCCTATTATCAGATCAATAATTCATATTATTTGAATAATATTATTAGATAACATTATTGACAATGTCTAGAAAGTTCTGTCTAAGGAGAGGTTTGGTCTTCTAATTGCGCGCCAGTAAGGAGAAATCCTTATTGGAAAGCCCCCTCTTTCCTGGGAACGGCCTGGTTGCAAGTACTGTGATTCTGTAATATTATTTGTGAATAATTAATTATTAATTTATATGATGAGAAAAATATTAATTTTATGTGGATATAGATGGAAAAAAAATTTTAAGTGACAATTATTAAAAAATAATATTTTATCTTTTCTGATAAAATAATTTATTATTATATTTAATAATATAATAATGGTGATAGTTTTACAATGAATGTGGGATATATAAGTATATGAGGAGGAAGAGTATTTTTTTGTTGTATTAAATGATTAACACATGCTTTGTGTGTCGGTGGACTCCATTTCTTGACTGAAATTTGATTATAGCCTGTAAAATCGTCCGTTTATGGATTTCGGTCAATTTCTGTTTGAAATTTGGAAAAAATTTCTTCTGCAAAGTTGTAGAGAATTGAATTTTCTATAAAAAGTCGTCAGATTCGAATTTTCTGATAAAAGGGTTATTTTCTATGAATTATTGAAGTTTTAGAAAATAAAATAATTTTTATTAATTATGGGTGGCACCCACTTTTATTCTAACACATGTGGGCTGCTAATTTGGGTCAAGGATGGCTGGTGGCTGAATTGGTCTTTAGGCATGCGTAGAAATGAGTTTTGTAATAATAATATTTTATTATTTAGTCTCCTTTGGCGTTCTAGCATTTTCCTATAAATAGGTGCTTAAGTTAGAATTGAAAATCACACCAGAAACAAGTTTTCTCTCTTTCTCTCTCTAGATTATTGAATGTATTTTGTGAGTATTTAGATACTTTGAGAGTTTCTATTCATCAGAGCAAGTTTCTTTCAGCCTTATACCGGTATTCCGACCAGAAGTACTGTCTTTACGAGGTAAGGGATGTTATTTTATTCGAAAATAATATTATTTCTTCAATATCATTATGCCGAAATATTGGTTGAAAATTTTTATCAAATTTGGAACTTTTTACGTCGGGATTACTATTCATGAGTTACTATTCACGAGTTACTATTCACGAGTTACTATTCACCAAAAATAAAATTTTCTTCTTTTCGTCTAAAATATCTATCTGGATACTAGCTTTGATTGTATCCATGTTTTGATCATTCTTGAATTTTACTTCACTATGAATAATTATAAGGTATTTTTGGACATGGATAAATCGAAATACGAATCCTTAATATTTGTTATTTTGTTTCACTGGATTCGTTTTCTTTAAGATATTTTTCATCATCCTCAGTCCTAAATGATGATATTACTGAATATCGTTGGCCTGTAGTGCAAAGATGAATGATTAACTGATGAATATCTTTGGCCCGTAGTGCAAATATGAACAGGTGTTGAGATGAACATGACCGACTGGTGATACAAATGAATATCTTTGGTCTATAGTGCAAAGATGAATATTTGATTAAAGATGGTTATTGATTGTAGTTACAGGGATAAAATATTGATGATGGACTTTTAAATCTTAGAAGATAGTAGAACTCATTCTCTACTTGACTCTTCTAATGGTTTGCTGTTTCCGCTGCAGTTATTGATTTAAAACTTGTTGTCTATTGTATTCTATTAGATTTTTCCCTGTTGAAGACTAACGATAATTTGTTCTGTATTATCTTAGTCATAATGTTCTTTACTGGGCTAGTTGAGCTCACCCTTTTCCTTTTTGTTCTATTTTTCTCAGGAGGCGAGAATGTAGCGAGTCCTAGTCGGGGTATGGAATGATGGTTCTAGAAGTTATTTTAGTAGTCCTCACCATTTTTGTGAAATGATGTATCAATAATTGTGATGAGGACTTATTTGAATATTGTCTAGATGACAATATTTGTATTTAAACTCACAGTTCTTATGTTGTAACAGTAAAGATATAGTTGTTTCTGTACAATGTATTTTGGCGACTCAGAATGGGTGTTGTATACCTATTTTGGGGGCGTCACAGTTTATTCTCCTAATTATATAAAACGACAAATAATTTGAAAAAAATGAAATCATTTAAAACGACATATATTATGGGACGGAAGGAGTGTATAAAGTTAAATAAAATTAGAATAATTAATTATTATTATTTATTTTATTTTTAATTGTGATTTTATATTTGTAAAGCGTAATAATAAATATATTTTTAATTTTTAACTAAAATAATAAGTTTAATTTATAATTATATCTATTATAAAAGTAGTTACTATGAAGAGATTCGAATTTTAGTTTGAATTCAAAACTCATGAGTCGGATCGAATTCGAATAATGAATATTCGAGTCGGGTCGAATCCAAGTATAATTTTTTTAAATACAATTAGAATCCGAGTCAATTTGAGTATGAATTTAATTTTTCGAGTCGAATCCAACTAACTCTCGATTTGATTAAGTTCGATTCCTTTACACTATTAACTATATAATAATTGTTTATATTTATTTAAATTTTGAGTTTTTTTGTGTGTTAACAACTCATATTAGTTAGGCTAAAAATGAACCTGAGTTGTTTGAAACTCAATTCGGGATAGGCTTGAGACTCGAATTCGATACTTAAACAAGTGGAATTCAAATCAATTTTGATACTCTAATACTTATACGAGTCGAATATGAGTCGTCCACTGTTCGCTCATTTAGAATATCAAATTTTCATTACTTCATTAATACATACTATATACAAGTTTGTTAATCCTTACGCGTATACACTATTAAGTGTACTCGATTTATTTAATATATATTATTTAATAATAAAAAATTTCACATATTTTTAGAATTGAAAATAGTTCATTAATTGTTTTAAGAGTGATAATATCATCTCATTATTTTTTTTTTTGCAAGGCTAGATATTTAATTTGAAGTGTTCAAACTTTAATTATATCTATTGCTTAACTGAATTAATTTTATATACATTATCATAACATAAATGATCTAATTTTAATTTGTGTATGTTCTAAATCCTTGCGAATAGTTGGATTAAAAACAAATCGAGTTGAACTGAATTTGAGTATAATAAATTGAGTCGAATTTGAATATGAGTAAATTAATATTACAAAATTGAATTCGAATTGGAGTAACTTAAAATTTTTTGAAT
Source organism: Panax notoginseng (assembly GCA_016801055.1). NCBI lineage: Eukaryota > Viridiplantae > Streptophyta > Magnoliopsida > Apiales > Araliaceae > Panax > Panax notoginseng. The sequence continues at coordinate 268,833,837 of CM029012.1, forward strand.
AGAACAAAATTTTACATGTTAGTTCTATAATTTATTATTTGTTGGGTTTTAAGTTTTGTTAGGGTGAACTGGCACAGGTTTCCATTTCAATAGTGCACGTGTGCTTGATTCTTTGTTGAAGAAAAAGACATTGTTGGGACGGACGGCACGGGAATCAAAAGAAAAGTCTACACTCACATTACAGTAGGCAGTAGGCAGTAGGCAGTAGGCAGTAGGCAGTAGCAGCAAGCCATGGTACTGGAAGGCTGGTGGTGTGGGACAATTTCGTAACTTCCGGCAGTAGGTAGATTCACTCTATGTAGAAGCGAGGCAACACCGACGGTCGAGTGCAGTTAAAGGCGAATTTGTGTTAATTTTGGACGGTGTTTGTTTGGGAGGAAGGATAGGTGGTTGGCGGAGGTGCAGTGACGGAATCAGAATAAAATTTAAGGGGGGATAAAATTTGAGGACGATTAGCGGAGGTCCGGAATAACGACGTGTAGATTACAGCGGTGAAGGAGTGGAGTTAAGGTCTTTGACCCAGATTGAAAAAAAATAGAAAGTATATTAGCGGCTCAATGCATATCGACCAGAGAATCGTGACTCAATTCACAAGGCAACACGTTATCGGTAAGAACACTAATAATTAGACCCAACTGGTTGATTGCAACACATATGAAAACAGTGACCTCAATTTTCTTGAAGTAAGGTCTTAATTCTCAAAGCAATTAAAATTCATTGATGAACTTTATCAATTGACAATGGCTATTAGAATTGACGGCATCCAGTCAATTTTGAAAATTTTGAACATCGTCAAAATACATCAATTAAAAACTCACAATTACAATTATAATGCTATCAAAGTAATCATAAGTGGATCAAAAGCCCAATATCAAATTTTAAATAATAAATATTTTTAGCTTTTTTTACATTCATTAACTAACTCTCTTGAAAATACATTAGAAATTATGTATTTTGTCATAACATAAATATTATATTTTTTTCGAATAAAGACATTTACAATTAAAAATTAATTTACTTATTATCTCAAGATATTAATATAATATAAACATATTATATATAATAAATTAATCTAAAAAAAAGCAACATAAAAAGAGTACTCTGTTTACCAAATTTTATCAATGCCAGTTAAAACTTAAAAAAAAAGAAGTTAAGTTGTGATAGTGTGTATTGGACCAAAGCCCAATTATTAGGATAAACATTGCATGTTTTTTAACCAGCCATAACCCTACTTGTCTAAACTCCGCCTCCCACCCCTGCCCAATTATCAGATGAGTAATACTAGTAACAAACCCAAGTTGTCTGAACTTTTTTCACTCCATTTTCTATACTACACATGTAACGCCTCCAAAATAGGTCCAATCCAACCAACCTATTATGAGTCGTCAAAAATATGGTACAGAAAATAACTACAACTTTATTACTACAATTGTCGTGCAAAATACAACAACACATATGTTGTGAGTTTTGATACAAATATATACCAACTGTGATTCATGTCCTAACCTTGAATAGCACGTCACCATGGCACCTTACATAAAGGTACAGTCAATAACTATTTTAGAAATTAAAATCTTTGGGAAGTGCTCAAGGAAACCTTCGTACATGGGAGGTCATGCGTCTAGGTTATGATAGATATCATATGCCCACAGAATTATCTTTGGTTGACCCAATAAATCCCAAAGAAAAATGAGAAGATTACTATCATATTCTTTCCAATGGTGAGTCTTCTCTTGACATATCATTATCTCCACCGTCTCTAATTGAGAATTATACTTCAACCAAACTCCAAGATCATATAGGTAGTGCTTGTAGATATACTCAGCAAGTGGATGTGCACAACCATGTCTTATGATAACATAAGGTTGCATGTCATCAGACATCTTGTATGAACGTTGGATTCGCCTCACCCTATTTGATTCACCAAATATAACTACTAAATGATGTATAAAATCTAACACATTTTTCTATACTGTTTAGGGATAACCTCCACAGCTAGAGACAACAGTTCTATTCTCTTATTTCCCCCGCTCGACCCAGCTACACTCTTATTACCTGAAAGGAATTATGAAGCAAAATGGTGAGCACAACTAGCTCAGTAAAGAATATCATAACTAAAGATAATTAAATTATCAATAGCCTTCGTCAGAAATAAATCAGAGATTTAGAACATATGGTAGATGATAAAAATTTTTAACGATAGTTGCAGTGGAACGAGCAATCCATTAGAAGAGTCAAATAAACCATAATGTCTATTATCTTCTCTATGTTAAAAGTCCACCAACAATGTTTTATCCCTGTAACATCAATCAACAATTCATGTCCACAATCATATGAATAACTCATAATCATATTTGTGGTTCCAAATTCCTTTTCTCATCCAGAACGAAGATAATATTCATCACCTGTCTTTACCTGAAACATCAAATATCATGGTTATACCAAATCACAGTTTCTGTTCATAATCATACCAATAAATTCATCTTGGCACTACAGCCAAAGATATTCAACAACAGACCATCTTTGTACTACATGCCAAAGATATTCAACTACAGATCATCTTTGTACTACGGGCCAAAAATATTCATATCTCAAAGAAACACATAATCATTTCAGAATTTATATAAACCATAATTATAACCATGTAGATCAATTCACATTTGCACTTAAGCTAAATATATTCAATTATAAATTCAACGGTCATGATCATACCAGTCAACGATTCAACTTGGTATTACTGGCCAAAGAGAACCTATAGTCACGATCATACCAATAATCTACCCATCTTTATACTCAAGTCAAAGAGAAATTTCATCACAAAGATTATAAAAATGTTATATATGATAATAAAAATAATATGATCAAAACATGGATTTAATTTCAAGAGTGAGATTCATAAATCAACGATAATTTGGTCAGTAAAAGAAACTAATTTTGTCTTGAATAGTACTTGTAAATAGTAACTAAAGAATAGTAACTCATGAATAGTAACTCGTAAATAGTAACTCATGAATAGTAACCCCGACATGAAAAAGGTAAAAATTCTACAATAAAATTCATACCAAAATTTTGGTATAATGATATTAAAAGAATAATATTTTTTTAAACTTATAAATAATTTATTTTAATTATTTATACTTTACTAAATAATGCATTTAATCATCCTAAAATGTCAAACTCATAAGATTTCATCACCAATAACCAAAACTCCCATCAAAATCTGCATATACCTCATATAGGATTCTCAAGCCATAAAATCTTATTTTCCAATTTTTCTTACTTCACATAACATATTTAATTCATTTATTCATAACTAGTCTATTTTCAAGAAAAATACCAAATAAGTTCTAAAAATATTTTTTTTTCTGGGATTTAGCATAATATAGTCCCATATTGAACATATATTTTTCTTAAAATTTTTAAAATTCATTTACTATTTTTTATATGGCCAAAACTGCCGAATATTTAGACATTTATCATAAATTGTACTTTTGCCCAAAACTTCTGAAATTTACACGGTATACTTCTGTTATACACATGCACTCCCAATAAAAATCTCATCAGTTTTGGAGTTAACCACAAGGAGTTATAAGCGTTTACTTTTAAAATAGTCTTTTCTCATAAAATTCATAACTCTTAATCTATATATCCAAAAATCGCTATTTTTGGACACAAATAACAAAACTCATCAAACTATCATTTTAAATTTTTCCAGAATTTTTGAAGGTTCGCAAAAATTTTGAAACTGAAAAACATAATAACCCTTAAAATCCCTTACTATCCCTTACTTCAAAAGAGCAGTACTGGAATGTCAGATATAACGCTGAATGAACTTGCACCGTATAGCAATACTCAAGGTATCTAAATACTTACAAGAATACGCTCGATAATATAGAGAGAGAAAACTTTAGTTTCTAGTGTGATTTTCAATTCTAACCTAAGCACCCTATTTATAAGAAAATGCCTAGAACACCAAAGCAGAAAATTTAATATAATATTAATATATATTTTATAAATTCCTTCGCACACCTAAGTCATCTGATTTCAGCCATTAACATGTGCAAATGGTGCCCACAAAATGTAAAAAAACGTTTTTCTTAATATAATTATTTAAAACTTCCAAAAATCAATTATTCTGAAACTTTAGAACTTCAATAATTCATAATAAATAGTATTTTTGTCAAAAAAATTCAAATCACATGTCTTTTTTATAGGAAATTTCATTATCTACAACTTTGCAGAAGAAAGTATTTCCAAATTCCAAACAGAAATTGACCGAAATTCACAAACGGGCGATTTTACAGGCTATAATCAAATTTTAGCCAAGAAATGGGGTTCATCGACACACAAAACATGTGTAAATCATTTAACACAACAAAAATACTCTTTCTACTCATATACTCATATATCCCACATTCATTGTAAAAATATCACCATTATTATATTATTAAAATATAATAATATATTTAAATGAATTATTTTATCAGAAAAAGATAAAATATTAATTTTCAACAATTATCACATTAAAAATTTTCTTCATCTATATCCACATAAAATCAATATTTTCCTCATTATATAAATCAATAATTAATTATTCACAAATAATATTACAGAATCACAATACTGACAACCAGGCAGTTCCCAGGAAAGAGGGATTTTTCAATAAGGATTTCTCCTTACTGGCGCGCAATTAGGTGACCAAACCTCTCCTTAGACAGAACTTTCTAGACATTGTCAATAATGTTATCTAATAATATTATTTAGATAATATGAATTATTGCTCTGATAATGGAAAATACTGTGTAGTGGCAATTATTGAATAACAGTAATATAAAATATCAATGCAACAATTATTGAATCAATAAAATAAAATATTGAACAGTAATTACTGTAACAATTATTAAGTAATGCCTTCTTACGTAAGAATCAATAATTGGTGCAATACCGTGTGCTACTGTGTTTTAACCACCGGGTATTCCAATAGTATTAACGATAACAACTACGCCGTTATTTATAAACAACTTATACTTGTCGTTTTCTTCATCCAGTTGCTTTCCGTTATGGGGCCCACAAAAGACAAAAGGTTGCGCCGTCGTACGAATATTCCCTGACAACAATGAGTATTTTATAACCACTTGCTTATTTAAAATATTTACATATATCACCTTTCACTTTAAACTTTTATCAATTTAACCATTTACTGAACAGTAATTATAAGAAAATTGAATACTTTTATTTCATAAAATTCGAGGTCTTACAACACAGCACTGATGATGATGAAGAAGAAGATGATGGCAGATCGAAACAGAAGCAGCAGTTGACTGGCCGGTGCCACCCCCCGTCCCCGCCCCAGCCCCAGCCCCGCCCCCCTCCCCCTCCCCCTCCCCCTCCCCCTCCCCCCTTGGACCACCGCTGCTACCGGGGGCAGATGCCCCCGCCCGCCCCCTAGTTCCGCCAATGCGGATGTGGTTAGTATGAAGTTTATTTTGGGGTAAGTTAATCAATTGATCAATAGAATACTGACACATAGGCGAGATTGTATGTATGTCAGTATTTTATTAATTATCTTACCAAAAAAATAATTTCACATTAACCAAATTCGTGGACCGATTGCTTTCTCTCTCTCTCAGGTGTACTGCTGGGTAGGGAAATCTCGTGATTCTGAATAAAATACAAATTTTTAGTATGTATATATATTTTTTATTTAGGGAAAAAATGTCTATTCTTTTGAGAAGCTAATGTAGACTTGACTCGCTATGAGAGCTAACTAGCTAGAGCTAGCTAGCTAGCTAGTTAGCTCTCTCTCTCTCTAAAATAGTACTAGTACTAATAAATAATATTACCTCCGTTATTAAAAGATTGTCGTTTAAAGTTTTGACACATGAATTAAGAAAATATCATTTACCAAGTAAAATTTATTTGAAATTTCATCACTATCTTTTTATGGGAAGTTGAAAACTATTAATACAAGGGAGAGAATTTCTTGAGACAATGAGAGAAGGTAGGGATAATATAGGAAATTAAATAATTTATTCTCCTTGAAAGTTGTAAACTATAAACTTTTTAGAATAAATTTTTTTTTAAAACGATAATCTTTTAGGAACGGAGGGAAGGGAGTAATAATAAGTGAAAGAAAGGGATGTTTTATTTTCCTTGGAATTTGGAAAAGAGTTAAAGAGAGTATATGTTTGGATGGAAGATTTGGTATCCTGAGAGAGGACTGGAATCTGGAAAGCTGACAATTAAACCTTGTAGCCGAGCCATTCATTCAGCCTTTGAAAGACCAAAACAAGGAGGTGAGGTGAGGGAAGTTTTGTACTAGTTCATTTTAATTTTTAATTGTAGGGGTTGGGTTGGATTGAGTTGGATTGGGTTGAATTGGGTCTTGGACCAACACATACACATTCATCATCTATATATGGTGAATTCCGATTTCCCATCGGCCTCTTGAATACAACACATACACATAATTAGGCTGAACTGAATGAATACACACTAAATTGATGGTACTGATCATTTGAGAAGTCAATTTCGCTTAACCTGTAAATTGTGTCCAAAAAAAATAAACTTTGTTTTGAAATGATAATATATAAGTAAACAAATCTTAATTATAATAATAATACTTCAGTTCAATTCATTGATATAAAACGTTGTTTACACCTTGAATCGGAGTATTACCCAATGTTATAATAATAAAAACAAACATTTCATTTCAGGAGAAAACAGATGGGACGACTGACTGACTGACTGACTGACTGACTTCCCTCTATGATGAGCTAGAGATTAATGCTCTAACGGTCACTTAGGATCTCACCTGAACCCGACCGTTGCTCTGTCACGTGTGGCGGACTCTACTCGACTCAACTCATTATTAATAGTTAGTAGAGTATGGGCGGTGAAAGGCCAATGAAGGAAGGATGTTTTATTTGGTCCGATAAGGAGGTGGTGAGGATGACCCTCAACTATGACCTATGACCTATGACCTATGACCTATGACCTATGTATGTGAGGTGGTGGGGGTGTCTAGGGTTTGTTTCCTTTTTGGTGATTAGTAAAGCAGTCCTTCTACGCGGACCGGCGTTTACCGACCGGGATAGTGACCGGCCGGAATTTTTTTTTTTTTTTTTTTTTTTGCTTTTGATTACAAAATAATTAATGTGATTTATTAGAACTGAAATTTTTATAAAATGCAGTGATTTAGGCGTCCGTTTGGATACACGTAACAAACAGGGTTGTACAGACTGTATAACCTGTTTGTTATGTGTATTTAAACGGACGCCTAAATCACTGCATTTTATAAAAATTTCAGTTCCAATAAATCACATTAATTATTTTGTAATCAAAAGCAAAAAAAAAAAAAAAATTCCGGCCGGTCACTACCCCGGTCGGAAAAAACCGGTCCCCCTAACTTTTTCTTAGTAAAGAAGACACTACCACTTGGTGGTGGGTGTTAGGGATTAATTTGAATAGTGACCCCACCCTCTCCCTCTCCCTCCCTCGACATTAATAATTGATCAAGTAGACTGTCTTTGAGTATACATAGAGTTATAAGCCCTACTAGTCTACTCTGCTCTCCTAGGTCTAGGTGTGCCCAATATCCAAATGTAAAAATATATGTCCCATAAATTTTATCATGGACAGGACAGGAGAGGAAAGGTTGAAACCAATATATCACCACAAGTAACTAATGAAAGATGCGCCAAATGTCAAAGCATGTAACATATATGTGGTGGTTGTTTTGACAGTGAATTAGAGCTGTCCGTATGTATTACTATTATCTTTTATCGATGCAGGCGTCAACTAGAATAATTGATGATGCCTTTTAGTTTGGTTCTAGTTTGGTATGAATGCACGAAAAAGACACTTATAACCAGTTGACTAAACAAAGACGCATATAAATTCTACTTTTTCATGCTGCCTATGCATGCTACAGCAATATACATATTTGTCTATTTCCGCACTTATGATTCTTAAAATTCATCAAATACACAACTGTACCATCTATCTCATATCAATTCATCACTTATATAATCAATATTTGTGTAAATCGGTCCAATACTTGTTAGACCACCTTCTTATCCCAATAATTAACTTATTAAGATCGTTAACGCCAACATTTTTCCACGAGCCCCAATCACGTAAAATACATCCAATCCTGCACAGTAAACATGTCAATATCAGAAACTTGACGACTTAGACCGTCGGGGGATAGCTCCGGCGTGAGAGTCCGTACATGCGATCACAAGGTTTAACAATTGAGGAATAATAATATCTAGAGTCTTGAGAGAGATAAAAATATTTGTTACCTTTTATTGTGTGATCCTTGCTAATATACTCTAATCTCAGTTTCTCGTGCCACCCACTACCATTTGACACAGCCCTCCATCCATGGTGATTTCAGCCGACTGCATGCAGCTTACCTGCTCCATCCCATCACTGTTTTCCACCGCCGGCCGACTCGATCCCATACACATTAATACCTTGCAGACATATCAGTCAACAACTATTTTGATCATCATTACCGGTCAAAGCCCAAAAGAAAATATTCTTTACTCATTGACATCGGCCCAATGACTGAGTCCAATGAATGAAACCCAAATAGACAAGTCTATTTGGTTCGGCCCACTACATAAAGTATCACGGCTCAACAAAGATAAAACTTTACCTTACTTGTTAACTCGTATACACTCGCTCACTCTTGAATTTATTCGATCTGTGATTCATTTAAAATAAAACTTGTGAAAATACCAAATTTTACTCATCTAAATATCCATTCTCTTTATTACAGAGACACATGAACGCATAACAAACTGACAGTCCTATACAGAGACACATGAACGCATAACAAACTGACAGTCCTATTACCCTTTATAAAAGAGAAAAGAAAGGACTTGGGACTCCTGCACTACTTCGGGTTTGTGTGTGTCACTGTGTATTCTGTTCGTATGGAAACACATTGTATCTATACACAGCCAAGTATATCAAACTTTGATGATGAAGAAAAAATGAAGCATCTACTATGACGCTCTTTTCCATTAAATCTACATTTTTTATTATCCCAGTGTTTATCAAAGAGAACTTTGCCTTAAGATGCAAAGCTGGGATCTGGCCATTCTCTTTAGTCTTTTGTGGCATGCTATACTTTGATCCTGTTCCTTCCTACATTGTACAAACCAGCAGTTTTGCATGGCTTTACTGCCCTAGAAAAATGCTACAATTCCATGCATTTCTAATTAAAGAACAGTCAAGTCGGTAAATCTAATACTCCTTGGAGTGCTTCTTCACTCCCGTCCTTTTTCTCTGTAATCTTCAGTGGAATCTTCATCACCTTTACCCGAAAGGCGGCCTGCATATACCACATTGATACTTTTAAGTCTTCAAGTACATGATAATGCTGGCATGCTACCATCAATAAATGTGCATATATTGTATAAGAAATGCATTTGTACTGCTAAAGATGTAAACTGAAAATATAACAGCTATAGTCTGCTTCTTTAACAATAAGTCAAAGGTTGGAGAAATGAAAGTGTGATCTCTCTCTCTAACATTCCAAATTTGCAGAATGTATTGAGCATACAAAAAAATCCACATATATATGCGTGGTTGTGGGTGTAAAATAAAGGCAGTTAATCAATTCAAACCCTTAAGTTCCATAACAAAAATATTAGGTTTAACTTTAATATTCTAAATTATTATCCCTTTGACATCCAATCATGCAACTGATAATCAGAATTTACTTTTCCTTATTCTGAGCAATGAAAAAGTAAACAACTAGGGAAGACTCTTTCCAAGCTTCAAATGCTCAAGACAGCAGATTAAGCAGCTGTTGGGCTGGTGGAGTTTATAACTGTAAACAACCATAGAGCAATGCAGAAAAGAAAAGCTAAAATTGGTTTGATCAACAACTAGTCCTCTCCAATAGTTAGGAGCTGTCCACATTACCTTCGGCTATCAATTCTCTCCTCCCATTCAAGTGAAACAAAATATGATATGAAAGTATCATACATACAATACTGGGATGGATTCAGGCAGTTTACATGAGGGAAAAGAAAACATTCTCACCTTCTTATCAGAACCAAACTCGATAACATCCGATGGATGAAAACGAGCAGGAAAGTTGGGAGGCACCCGATACCGTCTACCCTCATTACTGGAAAGTAAAAGAGAAATCTTTCAACAAAGTTTTTTAAAAGAAAAAGATAAAAACAACAAATACATTACACATAAACATGCACAGTTTTTCCTTGACTTACCCAGTTATCCAGGTACCATGTTTGCTTCGCAAATCAGTCAGGAAAAAGGCACCATCCTTGCTGCTTATTTGAGCATGCAATTTGGAAACCTGAAATAAGAAATACATTACTTAGTAGTGAAGGAGAAAAGAAAATTATTGCCTAACAAAGGAAAGAAGAAATCTAAAGCTGGTCAAGTCACCTGGGGTGAAGATATGACAATTGATATCCCTGGAATATTTGCGTGAGGCACACTTCTGCATCACAATATAATGTCATAGTTCATAAACATTGTAAATCACTAAATAAAGAGCAAATTAACCCACCTAATTTCTTAGACCTGCCAATAGATTTACTACAAGTACAATCCAGAATTCCTGATGTAGAAGATTGTTTAATTTCTTTACATCCTTTTGTTCTAATGATTCAGTTTCCAAATAGTTTCCTTCTTAGATATGTTGATTAATTAAATGTAGATAGTGGTATTGTTACTATTGTTCCCATATGTATTATGGACAGTCTGTTCAATTTTAATCTCTTGCTTTCTTCTTTTTCCCCCACTTTATATGGGTTTTTTTTTTGGTGGGGGGGAGGGGAGTTATTAATATGCCTCCAGACATTATTGGATATTCAACGAATAAAAAAACCCCATAATTATTACTCAGTAAAAAAAATATTTAATCAAAACATAACAAATAAATTTAATGACCTACCCAATTATGCAAGGGTTTCCCGCATCCCTACTAAGAAAGATTGATTCTGAAGGACTAGATTCATTTCCAACAGGAAATAAAAACCACCTGCAAGACAAACATGGACATTACACCATGCCAGACATTATTAAAAGACCATAATAGAACTGGTATTTAGGCAGAATATACTCACTCTCCACTAAGAGCACGCTCCAGAGCATCATTGTCTTCAAACCATCTTTTCAATTGGTTGTTTGCCTTCATAATCATTAATTGCAGATTAGCTCTCACAGTAATTATATTTACGCTTTTAGCAAATAAATACCTAGAGTTCAACAATTTATTTACATGTACTGAATAGCTAGTTTTCTATAACATACTTTGTCAGAGAGTCTGCACTGTGGTGATCTCCCTTCAAGGTTTGATCTGCATTAGGAAATAATAGGTCAATTTCTGATAAAAATGAACTTAAAGGTACATGACTTGTCACGACTCCTTTTAACTTGAAGATGGGCAGCCCGAAGTAATAAAAACAAAAGAAATCTCTATGATAATTTGTCTTGTATTAGATACCCCAAATATGGCACTTGATTCAGTGTCCCAATCCTTATATGACTTTAATGCCTGGAGCTCATCATTTGAACACAGTTCCAGAAACCTTAGATTATAGATGAGTCAATTTCGATGGTTCAAAGTGGAACAAGAATGGTTTTGATCTTTACATTTTGGGTAAACGAAGGTCCCAGATATCAATGAAATTAAAATACCTCGATCAGCTGATGCAAACATTTTATCACCCAATTCTCTCAAAGACGAAAGAAACATATTTTTTTCTGAACTAAATCACATATGTAATATAATTCTCTTGAATTAGTAAATAAAAGCTTGAAAGCTGATACTCATACCAAAAAAATGATACAAACGACTTTATCAGAGCTCACCCATAGCCGCCTAGTACCCAACTTAGCACTAATGGCATCCCAATGTCAATAAAAAATCTTCCCCCAACTGTTCCAGGATGTGGTATCCTAAACTTCATCAAAAACTGCAAAACAGATTATAGGACATCAGGAATTGCATTCAAAGTACTGTGCTAATAGTTTGTTTATTTCTTTCAATCTAATTTTCATGAAATAATAACCAAATCTTACCGACAATGGACCGAGTCCTACACCCAAATATGCTTTATAAGTTGAAGCCATGATTGCAGCCATTCTAGCGAGTCCATGAATAACTGAAACTCGTACCTTTCTAGCACTCTCATAGCTGGGGATGGCAAAAAGAAACAGAATCAGAATAGTCAATCTCATAGGAGAGCTAGCAATAATTCATTCCATGCATAACGGAATTGTTTAAGTATGTCAAAGTTGTGAAAAAGACGCATATGCAGCTGGTTAAAGGTGTGAATTTTGTTGAAGACTAGGATGCTCTTCATAATACGTCAAAGGTAAAATTAGTTTAGCAGAGACAAAATGAAATGACCTGCATGGTCACCTCTATAGCTCATGATAACACTCACCAAAAGATACTCTACACTTGAATCGTGGCTAAATGTGCATCAACATGTGCTTTCGCCTTTTAAGCAACTGCTCCTTATTAAATTTGCTTTGACATCTAGGGTGGTTTAATTCTTATGAGAAAATATACTTTCAATTGCAAAATCAAGTTTCTGACTAGCAAATGATCTTATTACCTCCTTAGAGAAGATGCGATATCAGTAGGATTTCCTGATTCATTGCTTTGCTTGCACGCTCTATCAAGCTCCATTGCTAGTTGGTAGCTATCCTGTAATCATGCAGAAAATAACTTAAATGCTCTCCTAACTAAATTTAGGAAACATAAACTTCATTGCGTATTACATATTTACATCACTAATCTTTTGTGATGCACCACAATATGGACCAAGAAATTTCGTTTGATGTCTTGACTGCAAAGCAGGGGAGGAGCTACTAATTTAATATTCACCATGACTTGCGGATTTTTTTTCTTAATTAATGATTTACGCAAATTCTTTCAACAAAAAGGATTTCAAAGTGTGTTAATATGAAAATTTGATCTCTTTAGTTGTCAAGAAATTATGACATTATCCCAATACTGTTATACTCTGTGCCTCACAAAAAAAGAGTTCCATTTTCCCTTTAGGGGAATCTCCAGATAACATTTTACCAAGAAAATTTACAAATTAGGGAATACTGATTTTAAAAAAAAAAGATTTAACTTCATAAAAAAACTGTAAAGTCTGCAATTATGAACATACCGAGTATTCTCACGTTCTATAAGTTTTGCCCCTTTAAGATAAAACATGGCTCAACCCCCTCCTCAAAAGGCAGTAGCAAAACAAAAACAAAGCATGACATACCTCAATGGCCATGCATCCCCCTTGACCCAAATTTGGCTGCATAGCATGAACTGAATCCCCGAGCAAGGTTACACGACCCTTTCCCCAGGTAAAGGTTGGTTCTCGGTCATATATGTCACGACGAAGAATGGCATCTTCATTTGTCTCAAGCAACAAATCTATTACATTATCACACCAACCTTCAAATATTTGAAGGAGCCTTTCTTTTTTATCTGCAAAAACATCGTGTAGAGCAAATTAGCAAAAAGCACAAGGCAACATCACCTGTTTACATCTTTGACCTAACTGTTCAATAGTGGCTACACTGTTAACTTTTAAATTTGTATGGTTTGGCCTAAATCCTCTGCAGAAGTTATACTCCAACACATTACTATGGTAGATTATAATTGTCATGTACAGAAAAGACATGAACAATTAATATAGTCATCAGTACTCAAGCTTTTGTGGAAGAGTATTGGAGAATTAGCAGAAAGATACAGCAGGAGAAATGGCAGCGGCTTGAGGAATAATCTCATGGTCGCTGATTCCAATCCCCATAGATGGGGCCAGAATTACTTATCAAAAAAATCACACTAACATTAGATAAACGATTACTTCTATTATATTTTCAGTCCATATTTTAATAGCTAAATCTCCACTGTATCATCAGCATGCAAGTAACAGCTAAAACTGCAATCTACTGTCTACTTGCATAAATTCCTGTTCAGCATGTTGATCTATGTAAACCCGACATTATTAATTTTTAGCTCTATTATATGTTTCCTGGATCCAAGTCAAGAAACTTTTCATGAATCAGTTAATAAAAATTTAATAATAGAAACCAGAATACATATTATCTTCATAAAAATATAAGTAATTTTTTTTTTAAAATCTATACTCTTCAATGTTTGATTCTACAGGGTTAAAATATCTAAAGAAAATATACCATTGTTACCATCTGTGCCACCAGCAGGTTCATTATGAAATGCATACCACTGCATCTTTCCCCCTCCCACATCTGAAGAAACAAAGTATTGTTTGTGTCCCAAAAATACTCGGTACCTTCAGAAGAAAATTCTAATTATAAGCATCTAGCCGGAAGTCAATATAGAAAACAAAAGGAAAAAGAAATTTTATAATGCAATGTGAAAAAGGAACAAAAACATACCCAACCGTGTCAATATCAGCAGGCACAAAATTTGCAATCCCGGTATAACAGGTATAGCCTGAATATGTGGGTTCCTTGTGTCCGAACAAATTTTCCCTTACCTGTTCGAAGGAAAACTGTTATCCAATATATTCAAATTTAAAGGCAAATGTAAGGGGGAAATCTGAACAGAAGATTGTCAACAAACTCTGTGTTAAAAGTGTAGTTTCTCCACAAGTTGGTGAATAACACCATATACTTGCTTATTTTATCAACTTATTGATGGAATTTTTAGAAGAAACTCATTAGGAGAAGAGGGAAAATTTATGACAAACAGGCAGATACAGCTATTTCAAGATGCCAGCATTTATCGATAGGATACAACCTATGGTAGAACATCTCACATGTCCCAATCCCAAAAACAAGATACAGTCATACAGAGAGACAGAGAGGAGGGCATGGAGAATACCTTTGACCATATTCCATCAGCGCCAACTAGAAGATCGCCGTCATAGCACTGCCCATTTTCCAGAATCACAGTAACCTAAATTTGTGGAATACAAGACCAAAAAATAATCATATGCCTCCAACATACAGCAAAAATAATCTTTTTTGTGTGTGTGTGTGTGTGTGTGTGAGATGAGTGAAGATGAGATACAGAGTAAGGAATAAAAAATAGGGGGGAAAGAAAGAGACATTTTAGAATAATCAGTCTACTAGATGCATAATATAAACTAAAGAAGCTATAAAGAACTCTCAGTTTGCTTGCTTTAAATAAAGATTAGGAAGACATAAATACTTCTCATCTTGAAAAATAAGAGAAAATAAATTGCAAAATTACAGCTTCATAGTTCTGTTTACCTTATTTCCATCATCCTCAAAGTTCACTACATTACTGTCATTCAAAATAACATCATCCCCAACAGCGTTAGCCAGGATTTGTTGCAAAGTCATGCGGCTTATAACTCTTGTGACCGGAAGCCCCCTTTCTGCTGCAGGAGAAAATGTATCGAACTTGCAGTACCTGATGACCAATTAATATCATTTTACACGATTTAAATCTTATCAACAAATTCCTTTTTAAAAGGACAGCTACAAGGAAATACTGCCTGTAAAGCCCCTTCCCCCACCCTCACCGTCACACATAAAATAAAAGGGACAAAAATGTGAAGTAAGCAGGCTAACCTTGTAATGTTACATAAAAATTACTACCTCCGTTATAATTATACAATCAATATTGACTTTTCAAAAGTCCATTTCAAACATTTTCAAACTCAAAATTGGCATGAATTCATGTATTTTATGTCAATACAAATATGAATATCATAAACAGCATAAAAAGTACTACTAGCTATAAGAGTTAATGATTTCAAAACATAAATGAATAATGTCAATTTTAAATTTGAAAATATTTCAAAATTGACTTTTGAAAAGTCAATATTGCTCTTTTAATTTGGAATGGAGGGAGTATTAAACTAATGTTCAACTACTTCAAACCACTGAACAACCAAAAACAAAACACTGAAGAACCAAGCATAGCAGCAGGAGAGGACCTGTATGGAGTCATGGAAGACACCCGACCTTCCATTAGTTTTGGAAAAAAATAGCTAGGTACTCCCTTAGTTCCAAAATCCGCTTCATAAAGAGATATATTTCTATTTTAAGACTATAAATTGCCATGACATATCTAATTTGCCATTACTTTGTTACTATCATTTCTAGAATCACACCAACACTACTAAATTCTTATAGCTAATACTAAGGGCACATTTGGACAAATAAAATTATCCTTATAATTTGTCGTTTCAAAAATGTATCAATAATTTTGGAACCGAGGGATATATATAGAAAAGGCTAATCGGAAGCACATAATAGACAGAAAATACTCCAGTCCATATGTGTTTGATATAGACTCAGTTTATTTATTAGGTATAGTAGAAAGGGAGGAAGAGCTGACAGTAACTACCAGTTACAGCCATTTGTTAAGTAAGCTCGTAAGAGAGGGTACAACGACACAGCAGCAAATAAAACAGAAGGTGGAGGTGATTGTGAACAGGCATAGCGGGTCACTCTCTCCTACTACCATACACCTTTGACTCTAATTAAGGGTCTCATTTTCCTTGGGGAAATGCGAGTGTTAATCCTCTCTTTAAGTCAGTTGACCCTCCCAGGCTAAGATTATGGGTGTGCGGGTTCGATAAACACTATAAAAACTCATGATAACCCCAACACTGAACACTTCACAACTTTCTCTTGAAATTTCATGAAGTTCCTGAGGGAAATAATTAAAGATTTTCAAGGAACTTCTATCTTCCGAACTGAGGTGAAGTACCAAAGCAGTAAAAAGTCAAATATGCCAACACGTGTAACATGAACACTTCTAAATGATTGAGATGCCCATGCTGGACATTAATCTTTCCCCGACTCTATAACTATCTAAATTATTAACCATATATCCATACTAAAATTCATTCTCCATTAACCTTAAAGAAAATACCATTACTAATAAGATTGTAATCACAATCTCTTTTTCTATAAATGCCCAGTTTGTCACCAAATCTACCAAGGCAACAACCATTTACACTGTCTTGACACATAAACACTTAGCCTAAAGCTTATAAAATTAACATGGATTATAGCATACATTATCAACAACTAAATATGTAAATGAACAAAGTCGAGCCGAGTATTGAGTTGCTCAGATTTGGTTCACAAAATTTATCGAGTATAAAATAAGGTTTGATTGAGACTCGTATAGCCACCAAGTCGATCACGATCTCGAATTAAGCCCGAGTAGTTTGAACTTTTCGAATGAATATGGTTCGAGTATCAATAAATAATTGCAATTTGAGGAGGTTATAATAATTTATCCAACTTTAAAATTTGCTCATATTTGAATTATTTAATATTTTGAGTAGAGCTCGTTTGCTCATTTTACAGCCTTATCAACAACCACAACAGTCGATAACATATATTTCACACAGTTGGACAAATCATAAACAAAATTATTCAAGCACAATATATTGCTCAATAATGGAAATTGAAAGTTGAAAATCTAATGACAAACTGTAAAAGACTCACCAATCCCCAGAAACCCCATCAACCAATCCATTAATCCGGTCACCAGTAATACAGCCAGCCTTCATAACCTCGTCAGCAATATCCATATCAATAGCTTCTAAAGCAGCCAATGCGTTGCTCTGTATCTGAATTGGACCCCTGTACTGTCCCTCCCCTCTAATGGCACTCAAGTCCTTCTCAAACACCACCACCTCAAACCCCTTCCTCCTCGCCGCCAACGCCAGAACCAGCCCTCCAATCCCACCACCGGCCACCAATATCTTCAACTTCTTTCTAGGCGGCGATGAATTATCGCCAATCCCACCGCTTTGATCTTCAGTTACTGTGGCTTTCACCTTTGTCATTGTTTTCGAAGACCCATGTTTCCTTCTTCTGAAGTAGCAATTACAGTGAGCAGTATAAAAAAATTCTTCTGAGAAATATTTGGAGACCGGGATTGGGAAATGGGTTTTTGAAAAAATCTTTGCCGATGGATTAATTGAACTGTAAAATACAATTGAATCCATTCTCTCCCACAAATTATTACTCCCTCAAGTTTCAGTTCAGCTATTGGTTGACAGAAATTTAAGGAGAAACTGATTTGCTATTTTTGTGCTAGTTTTTTCCCAGTCAAAAAACACTTCTACCCCACGTTTGTATTGATTTAAGCAATGAGAAATTGTGCTTTAAAAATATTTAATTGACTCACTATAATTTTTAAAAATATATAATCAAGTCATTCCATCTAATTTGACTAACAGACGTTTAAAAATATCCTACGTGACCTTTTGAAAAAAAATAAATATCCTACGTGGCTTTTTCTTTTCCTTTTATCTCTTTTCCAAATAATACAAATAATATATCAAAATTTTTGTATCAATGAGATCTATTACAACATTGTATTAATTTCTACAAAAATTAAAAATAAAAAATCATTAATTACGTGGCAAAAAATAATTAAAATAATAATAAAATTAAAATAAATATTTTAATTCATTTTCTTTATTTGTATTCTTTTTCTTATCTCTTTTCTTTTCTTTTAATAATTATTTTTATTTCTAATATTAATACTAATATATATTTTAATGATATAAAAAAGGTAAGTACGTAATTAACATAAAATAGAAAATTAGTTTTAAAAATATAAATAAAATATTAGTTTGATTGAGACGGCCATGGTGATAATTTTAAAAATAATTAATTTCAAAATTAAAAATAAAAAATTAATTTTTCATGTATATTACTGCTTATATAATTCCTTCTCCAAAAATATTAAAAATTAAAAAAATTAGAAACTAAATTACCTTAGATTCCACAAGCTGCAAATTAAGTTTAAAAATAACGTAGGATATTTTATTTTATTTTAAAAATAATCAATTTTAAAAATAAAAAAAATATTAATTTATAAAATAATTAATTAATTTTACCTCACTGTGGAAAATATTTCCAAGGCGGCCATGATTTTTTTTAACCGAAATGATTAATAATTAAAATAAAATAATTAATTTTAAAAATAAAAATAAAATAATCATTTTACAAGTTAATGATTAATTATTAATCATTAATTTCAAATAATTATTTTAATTTATTATTTTAATTATTTTATTTTAAAATTAATTATTTTATTTTAAAATTAATTGATTATTTTTGAAATTAATGTTTTATTTTTATTTTTTAAATTAATTATTTTTAAAAGTATCACCATGGCCGTCTCAATCAAACTAATATTTTATTTTTATTTTTAAAACTAATTTACTATTTTATGCTAATTATGTACTTATCTTTTTTATATCATTAAAATATATATTAATATTAATTTTTAAAATAAAAATAATTATTAAAAGAAAGGAAAAAAAATAAGAAAAAGAATAGAAATAAGGAAAATGAATTAAGATATTTATTTTAATTTTATTATTATTTTAATTATTTTTTGTCACGTACTTAATGATTTTTTATTTTTAATTTTTGTAGAAATTAATATAATGTTGTAATAAATCTTATTGATACAAAAATTTTGATATATTATTTGTATTATTTATAAAAGATATAAATGGAAAAGAAAAGGCCATGTAGAATATTTATTTTTTTTCAAAAAAGCCAAATAGGATATTTTTAGATGTCTGTTAGTCAAATTTGACGGAATGGTTAGATTGTACATTTTTAAAAATCACAGTGGATCAATTGAATATTTTTAAAACACGGTGGCTAATTGCTTAAAACACTACATTTACATTGATTGCTTTTTGCATTTTTTTCCTAAAATGTAGTTGGGTAAGATTTTGAGAGCAATGGCGGTAGTAATGCTCTAGGTGGGGTAACTAATTTGAGCCAATCCATGGCTATGAAGCGTCGAATGTGCTCCACCAATAATGTAGACTGCACCACCTTATTTTTCCACCAGTCTACTACAAAGATCTCCACAAGGCGGTTCCTATTTCTTTTGTTTATGTCCGGCGGTAATATAATACTAGCCCAGTAACTTGGATATTGGTTGTAGCAGGTAATAAGCAGTATTGTTGACTTGTTGTCAATGAGATTTTTTTTTTGATTTTTTTATTATTATTATTGGATTTTAGAGATATATATTTCGTTGGTGAGATGATTAATTATTTGGTTCTTTATAATTTTTTATTTATATGAGTCTTGCATTTATCGAAATAGGAATCCCTTCATTCTTTTTTTTATTTATTTATCTATTTAGAAAGAGAGTGAAGTTTATTCATTTTTAAAAAGAAAAAATATAACTTAATTTCTTATTTTATCTTTGCAGTAATACTAATTTGTTTTTCTTTTATATATTCAACAAATTTTATAAGAGTAATATTGAAATATTTTTATTTATTTTTGATCAAAAGATAAAGAATTAATTGTATTTCTTTTCTTTTTTTGTGTTGTTTTCTTTTCTAAAACATCGATTAAAAAAAGAATACAGAAAGCAGTAATTATAAATTTTTCACACTTATAAAATATATTTGTAATTCTTATTTACGGCTTTAAATAGCTTCAAAGTCTTCAAAATTGATATGAAGAGTTTGCTTCCCGCTATGAGTTTCAAGAAATAAGAAAAGCAATAGAGACAGACATGCTATGTACTTTTTGTCGATCCTTGCAAATATATAAATATAATTTGTGTTGGGGCATTTAAATGACATGATTCAATGCTATATGAATATTAAATATTTGAGATTTCATTCAAAATTAAGAATGTTAAATTCTTTGAAGTTCAATTGCCAATGAGGTTTTTGAAAGAAGATGTGTTAGTAAAAGGGGCTATTTAATAAAAATTGAATGAAATGGTTATGAATCTGAATAAAATTGAATACTGAATGAAATTAAATACTGAATGAAAAAAATTATTTGATAATTGACATATCTGAAACATCTGAATAACATATTTTTATTATTTTATTCTTCTGAAAAAATTTAAAATTGTTGTAAATTTATTTAATATTACTTAATATAATTGTTAATATTGTAAAAAAAAATACTTCTTTCAGCAGCTAATTCAACCACAAGAATGACACTAAACCATTCAGCCCAAACGTCTGAATGACTGACCGGTTCAGTCATTCAGACGATTTTTTTTTCTTTCAAAATAAAAGTACTGAATAACTGACCGATTCAATCATTCAGTACTAATCAAACAGCCCCAATCTAATCCAATTTCTTCAAAAATTTTAAGTTTGTAAGGAAAGTCTCACGGTGCACTTGCTTTGGCAACGTATTTTAATCGTACAATTATAGCCTCTCTCTTTTCTTTTATTTTCCTTTTTCTTTTTTCTATTTATTTATTTATAGAAGTACGGTATACTATTTGCTAGTACAATAAAAAAAACATATTTATTGACAGGGATGAGAGATTTGACTCGTGATTTCACCCCCCAATTATCAAATACGGAATAACGTCTTCAACTAGACATCGTGCCCTAAGTGGCTAGGTGTTAATTAATTTAATAAAAAATATTTTTCAGGCCAAGAATTTGGAGAGCAGATTCTCTGTACCCAAATTCTCTGTCCCCTTGTGTCCCTCCATTTATATTTTGACACATAGTCTCTTACTTAACACTAATTAATTCTAAAATAAAATAAAATAACATGTGTCATAATTTAAATGGGGAACACAAAGAGGACAGGGAATTTGGGGACAGAGGATCTGCTCTCAGGAATTTGGATCTTCCTTGTACCTACTATCTACCTCTAATTGCTAATTCATAACGTCCATATTCTATGTAATTTGAGGGTAGGTTGCTTGATTTTTATTTGCATTTATCATAATACTTCATCTTTCTATAAAAATAGTTTCATTTCATTTATATAATTTATAAACATTAAGGATATTTTTTTTAATATTTATCGTACCATAAATATAATGAATATTTAGTTTAATAATAATATAGTAGTGATATGATAATAAATTTATATATGTATAATATTTAAAGATATTATGCATATAATATCACCAACAAAAAGGTAAACTGTTTTTATAATTTTTTTTTATTTTTTAAATTAAATTAGTTTCAAAGAACGGAGATAGTAATACATAATTTTTTCTATAAAATCAAAAAAAGCATTTAATACAATCTATATTTTTCTAGATTGCTCACGCTAGGTACAACTATTCAAATCGGAGTATATATAAGAATAAACAATTACAATATATATAGGGTAATGATTTATAATATGTATTTGTTATGAATTTTTATAGAGTATATATTATTTATACTATTAAAAACAAGAAGGAACGGTTAAAATTAGATTAGTAACTGACGGTAAAAAAATACTTAGTTTTATTTATTAACAAGAGTTTAAGATTTATTAACTAGGATTTAGAATTTATGATTTTTTACCGTTTGTTATTAATAGTAACGAACGTTAATTTTTATTTTTTAATTTTAATAATTCATCTTTATTTTTAATAATATAAATAATATATGTCCTATAAATATTCTAACGAGTACATGTCTGGAATAATTCTCCATTTAGTCAATGCGATTAAATTAAAATTGTAAGTTGATGGCCTGTGATACCTTTTTCTTTTCGGTGCCATATTAATATAAAAAAAATTGCGCATTAAAAGAGAATCATGTCTGACAGTCTTCTTCCGTATAATGCCAAAAATATCTGTTGTCGGTGGGGTTGAGTTGAAGCATGAAGGTCATGGTCGGTGTTAGTTTAATTTGGAAAATATCCGGATGAATAATACTTATTAATATACTCTTTCAAATTTAAAAATATAAGAACAGAACGATGTATATAAAATGTAAAAAAATATACTCCCTCTATTTCTAAATAAACGATGTTTTTAAGGGGTTTACGTTTATTAAAAAAATTATTTATTATTCTGTCATTAAGATTAAAATATATTACTATAATTATCTTTATATTAATTAAAGAAATACTACTATGTATAAAATTGTCTAAATAAATGAGCTGAAAATATACTTTAAGGCAATATAGGAAAAAACATAATTATTATTTTTTAGATATTTGTTAACGCCCGATATATTAAAAAAAATTAAACTTCCAAAAAGATCGCTTGTTTAGAAATAGAGGGAGTATATTCTTAATGTTTGAGGCTATTGATGTACTCCAGACTCCAGTCCAGTAATGGTGGTGGACGGAGACATTAATACTGAGATTTGAAGTGTGAAATGAGCAGAATAAATTGAAACCCAAAAAAAAAAAATAAAAATAAATAAATAAGAATAATGTTAAACAAATATTTATTTTATAACTATTTTATAATTTATTGATGTGACATACTCTATCTGAGCTTTTATATGGGCCCGAATATTACATTAAAATAATTTGTTTACTGTAAGACCCCAACTTTTATAAATAAAGAAGAATTTTCTATAAATATCATTTTTGAATATTATGGAGTTAATTTGATATAATGTTATAGTTGTGGGTAATATTTATAAATTTTGCAAAGTACGCAAGTTGTTATATAATATTCGATTGGTCAGGGAATATTCGTTTTAACAGGGAATATTCGTACAACGACACAATCATTGGTGGACCCCACAACGGAATTATTGTCGGATTGAGAAAACGACAAAAATATTTTATTAAAAATAACGGCGAAAATTTTACCATTGTTACTGTTGAACTACTCGGTAGTAAAAGTACAGTAATACGTGTGGTTGCATAGTAGTACACAGTATTGATTATTAAAGCTTATGTGAGAAGTCACTCAGTTTGATTCAATTATTGTCAGTTAATAATATGAATTATTTAGCGATAATGACGTTTTGTTTTATTCGTATTATTAACGTAATAAAACAGAAACATCTTTTTATATAAAACAGAATACTTTATTAAAGTTATTCTATAAATAGAATATATTATATTTTATTTAAAAGATTTTTCTTTAAATATGGACCGTCAGATTAAAGTAATCAATCTGGACAGTTCATGGATTAGTTACTATGCATTCTATTTTTCTATAAATAGCAGCTCATTCCTTCATTATTTCTTACGAATTCACTGAACTCTAGAGAGAAAAACTATAGAGAGAAACTATAGAGAGAGAGAAGAAGAGTATTATGCTACTTAACTACTTCCTTATTTCAGCTCGTCTTTAAAACGGTAAGGGGTGTTATTATTTCTTATTCATGAAGAGAACTGTTGTTATTCCATTTCTTATTATTCTGTTGGAATAACCTGTATACGTGGTCTACCCTATACTTGGTGACATTCTTCTATTATTCTGTTGGAACATCCTGTCTGTGTGTTTTACACCGGACCTGGTTCCGTTTTTATTATTATTCTGTTGGAACATCCTGTCTGTGTATTTTACACCGGACTTGGTTCCGTTTTTATTATTATTCTGTTGGAACATCTTGTCTGTGTGTTTTACACCGGACCTGGTTCCATTATTTATTATTCTGTCGGAATATCCTGTCTGTGTGTTTTACACCGGACCTGGTTCCATTATTTATTATTCTGTCAGAATATCCTGTCTGTGCGTTTACGCCGGACCTGGTTCCATTATTTATTATTCTGTTGGAATAACCTGTTTGTGCGGTTTATCGCATGCATGGTGATTTCTTTTGTTATTCCATTCTTTATTGTACTCAATTGGTTAAGTTTTGACTTCTATACTCCATGAATTTTGTGAAATATCCTTGATAATTGCGTTTCATCCAGTATCTTTTCATGAAAATATTCTTCTAAGTATTCTTGAATTTTACTCCACAAAGCAGTATCATGTTGACAATTTGGACGTTGTTAATTCTTGGATAAATTAATTCTTGAACTTGTTTCATTGAATTCTTATATCATTGTCATCATCCTCATGTTTATAAAATGTTGAAAGTCATCTGTGGCCTGTAGTGCATAGATGGACTTGGTATGATTATGACTAGGGATTATTCGGTATAATCATGACCGTAATGTTACAAATGATGTGGTAAAAGTCCTCATTGGCCCGTAGTGCATTGATGGACAGTTGTTGGCATGATCATGACCATTAATGAATATACGAATATCCTTGGCCGTAGTGTAGGGGTGATTCGATGATGTGAATTATTTTATTAAGCTGAGTCTCAGCGATCACAGTGTTGAAAAATCTTTTAAATCATAAAAGATAGTGGAGTTTATTTTCTACTTGACTCTTTTAATGGATTGCTTGTTCCGCTGCAGTTAAACTTGATGTCTATTATATTTTATCAGTTTAACATTGTTGAAGGCTAATGATAATTTATTCTGCATTATCTTAGTCATGATATTTCTTACTGGGCTAGTTGAGCTCACTCTTTCTTTCACTGTTCTCTTCAGGAAATGAGAACGTAGCTGGGGCAAGTTGGGGAACGGAGTGATGGTCCGAATGATAGTATTAGTTAGTAGTCCTCACTATTCTATGTAATGGTGTGTTAATAAATATAATAAGGACTCCTTTTGAGTATGAATACTCTCTAGAAGATAATATTTGTATTCAAACTCATAGTTTATGTTTTGTCGTATTGTACACGACAGTTGTATTAGTAAGTTGTATTTGTATTTTGTACCATGTATCTGACGACCCAAGATGGGTGATGTATACCTAATTTTGGGGGCGTCACAGTTGGTATCAGAGCTTAGGGATATGATCCCTGGCTAAAATGTGAGAATAGAACTAGGAGGGGAGAGACGGGGAATTCCTTCGCTAGTATGACCTACCTAAGTTTATTTGCATGGTATTTAATTGGTCGGTCATAATATAAGGATAATATATGACATATCAATTAACTTTTATTTTGTGGCAGTATCCGAAAATGGCATCTAAGAATGTTGAGAATAGCAATGGAGCACAGACGATTATTGATTCACCACATATCAATAATCAGGATAATGTTCATCAGGAAGGTGACAATCCTCATGCAAACAACAACACTGACCAGATGATGAATGATGGAATGTTCAGAGGTTTTATGCAATTCATGCAACAACAGGTGAAAGCGGCTCCTGTCCACAACGTAGGTGGAAATACTGGAAACTCTCAGGCGGTCACCGCTAAACAGTTTAAGGAGCTGGGACCACCGGAGTTTAAGGGAGAACCCAAACCACTTGTAGCTGAAACATGGATAAAGCAGATCACCAAGATATTTGATGTCTTGAGTTGCTCCGAGGAGCAAAAGGTTCCCTTTGCCGCCTTTATGTTGCGAGGAGAGGCAGATTACTGGTGAGAATTGATAAAGCGTACTCAACCTGCCGCACTAAAGATGTCTTGGGAGAAGTTCCAAGAGCTGTTTAACGACAAATACTTTCCCGAGAGTATTCGTCACATGAAGGAGGTGGAGTTCATCAAATTAGAGCAGAATAATATGACCGTGTCGCAGTACGAGGCAAAATTTGCGGAGTTATCCCGGTTTGCGTCCCACCTGGTGGATAATGAAGAAAGAATGACGCGGATGTTTTTAAGAGGTTTGAAGCCGGAGATACGTCAACATCTTGTTTCTCATAAATTGTGTTTGTATTCAGATGTTGTAAATAGGGCTCAGTTGGTGGAGCGCGATAACGAGACAACGCAACCAAAAGAGAGCAGCCGGCAAAATGATAATACTAGTGAAAGCAGTCATCGAAGCGGTGACAACAAGCGTGGAGGGAATCAACAGGCCAGAAATGGTAACCACTTCGGTGGTAATCAGGGCCAAAATAATAAGAATGGGTATTTCAAGAAGAGGAGATTCAACAATGATGGAAAGACGTCAGCACCAGCACCTGTCGTTAAGGAAGGAGAACGACCACCTATCATATGTTTCAAATGCGGAGGCGAGGGGCGCATCAGTCCAAACTGCGCGATGCCGTCCAAAGCATGTTATAATTGTGGAAGAGAAGGTCATTTAGCCCGATTTTGTCGTTTACCGAAGACAAATTCAACTAGGATGGAGGCACCAAAGGCCGTCCCAGAAAAGTCAAAACCGGTTGTGCAAGGGAGAGCGTTTGTTGTGAACTCCCAGAAAGTAAGGAACCCGAATGAGGTCATCACGGGTAAGCTTATCATAAACTTTAACGAAGTCTATACTTTATTTGATACCGGTTCTACCCATTCTTTTATTTCTCCTACTTGCGCTCATCGATTAAATTTGATTCCGGAAAAATTAGACTTTGACTTAGCAGTTGAAACTCCATTGGGAGAAACCTTCATTACATCCACGGTTTATAAGTCTTGTTTGGTTCAAGTTGGTACCCACACATTACCTGTCGATCTTATTTCATTAAAAATACTTGCATTTGACGTGATTCTAGGGATTGATTGGTTAACTACTCATCATGCAAAAATTGATTATTTTCGTAAGGTTGTTAGCTTTCATATTCCTAATCGACCTATTATGCGAATTCAAGCAACCAAACCATTAAAATAAATCGCTGTTATCTCAAGCCATAAAGCTATTCGTTTATTGAAAAACGGATGTCAAGCTTTCTTAGCTCATGTCACAGATCTAAACAAAAATACGTCAGCTTTGAATGATATTTCTGTTGTTAATAAATTTCCTGACGTATTTCCCGAAGAACTTCCTGGCCTACCCCCAGAGCGTGAAATTGAATTTTGTATCGACCTTGAACCCGGTACAAAACCCATTTCCAAAGCCCCATATCGAATGGCTCCTATTGAACTTCAGGAGTTAAAGACCCAACTGCAGGAATTGTTAGACATTGGTTTTATTCGTCCTAGTACTTCTCCTTGGGGTGCTCCTGTTCTGTTCGTGAAGAAGAAAGATGGGAGTATGCGACTTTGTATTGATTATCGGGAGTTGAATCATGTCACCATCAAAAATAGGTACCCATTGCCACGTATTGATGACCTGTTTGACCAGTTGCAAGGAGCACAATTCTTTTCAAAGATCGATCTTCGTTCTGGATATCATCAGCTGAAGGTTAGAACTGAGGATATTCCAAAGACGGCTTTCAGAACTCGGTATGGGCATTATGAATTCTTAGTTATGTCTTTTGGATTGACTAATGCTCCTGCTGCCTTCATGGATATGATGAGCAGGGTATTTAAGGAATATTTAGATCACTTTGTGGTCGTCTTTATCGATGACATCCTTGTTTATTCCAAAAGCCGTGAAGATCATGAGCAACACTTGAGGCTGGTACTCCAAAAGCTTCGTGAATACAAACTTTATGCCAAGTTGAAGAAATGCGAGTTCTGGCTGGAAGAGGTAGCATTCCTTGGGCACGTAGTATCAAGTCGTGGAATATCTGTTGACCCGGCAAAGATTGAAGCTATTCAAAGCTGGGAGCAACCTTAATCAGTAACCGAAGTACGTAGCTTTCTCGGTCTAGCTGGTTATTATTGGAGATTCGTGGAAGGATTTTCTCGAATCGCTACTCCATTAACTCAGCTGACTCGGAAAGATACAAAGTTCGGTTGGAGCGAAGAATGTGAGCAGAGTTTTCAAGAACTCAAGAGGAGACTCATTTCAATACCTGTTCTAACAATACCATATGGCTCGGAGGGATTTGTCATCTACAGTGATGCTTCGAGCAAAGGGTTGGGATGCGTTCTCATGCAACATGGAAAAGTCATAGCCTATGCATCAAGACAACTCAAGGAATATGAGAGGAATTATCCTACTCATGATCTAGAGTTGGCAGCTGTTGTCTTTGCACTTAAAATTTGGAGGCATTACTTGTATGGGGAGAAGGTGGAGATCTTTACGGATCATAAAAGCCTCAAATATTTCTTCACTCAAAAGGAACTCAACATGCGACAACGACGTTGGCTTGAACTGTTGAAAGATTATGATCATACCATTCAATATCATCCTGGAAAAGCGAACGTGGTAGCTGACGCATTGAGTAGAAGATCATATGCAAGTACGAGTGCGATATTGTCAACACAAAGACCCATTTTGTGTGACTTGCAAAGGATGGAGATAGAGTTAAAGACTCCAGGGACCCATGTGATGATGACGAATATACGAGTAGAACCGACTTTAATCGATAAAGTTAAAGCTGCTCAAGCTACAGACCTGGAGCTGATGCGTATGAGGAAGAAAGTGCAAGAAGGTGCTATGCCAGAAGCAAGAATCGATGAAGAAGGAATACTTCGAGTCAACTCCAGACTTTGTGTTCCTAACAACCCTGATTTAAAGTATGAAATCATGATGGAGGCGCACAACACACCGTTTGCAATCCATCCTGGAAGTACCAAAATGTATCATGATCTTCGTCATACATTTTGGTGGAGCAATATGAAGAGAGAGATAGCGTTGTTTATCTCAAGGTGTTTAACTTGTCAACGAGTCAAAGCGGAGCATCAAGTACCAAAAGGTCCATTGCAACCACTTGAAATTCCAGAATGGAAGTGGGAGCACATTACCATGGATTTCGTTACCGGTCTTCCAAGGGTTTCTCAAGGTATTGATGCGATTTGGGTCATTGTTGATAGATTGACCAAGTCTGCTCATTTCTTACCGATACGAGAAACTTATACACTTGAACGTCTTGCTCGTATGTACATAAACGAGATTGTAAGACTGCATGGTATGCCAGTATCCATAGTTTCTGACCGAGACCCAAGATTCACTTCACGATTTTAGGTTAGTTTACAAAAAGTTATGGGCACGGAGTTACGATTTAGTTCAGCATATCATCCTCAGACGGACGGACAATCAGAGAGGACTATTCAAACTCTTGAAGATCTATTAAGACTCTGTGTCTTTGACTTCAAGGGAAGTTGGGACAAGTTCTTACCATTGGTGGAGTTTTCCTACAACAACAGTTATCAAGCAAGTATTGGCATGGCTCCATTCGAAGCATTGTATGGAAGAAAATGTCGTTCTCCAGTATGCTGAGATGAGGTGGGTGAAGCAACGTTGTTGGGACCGGAGTTGGTACGTATGACTACAGAAAAGATTCAAACGATCCGACAACGTATAAAAACCTCACAAGATCGACAAAAGAGTTATGCTGATCTTCATCGAAAGGACGTGGAATTTGATGTAGGAGATCATGTGTTCTTACGTGTTGCTCCATGGAAAGGAGTTACGAGATTTGGAAAGAGAGGAAAGCTCAATCCTCAATTCATCGGTCCATTTTTAATCCTCGATCGAGTAGGAACTGTGGCTTATAGACTCGCTTTACCGCCAAGTATGTCTCGTGTTCATAACGTTTTTCACATATCCATGTTACGCAAATATGTGGAAGACCCGAACCACATTATTGAGTTAGAACCGGACGAAATAGCGGAAGATTTGACGTATGAAGAAGTTCCTGTTCAAATCTTGGATAAGAAGGAACATATTCTACGCTCCAAGGTTATACCTCAAGTCAAAGTTTTGTGGAGAAACCACGAT
The DNA here is from genome assembly GCA_016801055.1 of Panax notoginseng. Lineage (NCBI taxonomy): Eukaryota > Viridiplantae > Streptophyta > Magnoliopsida > Apiales > Araliaceae > Panax > Panax notoginseng. The sequence goes on from CM029012.1 coordinate 268,864,094, forward strand.
GTTGAGGAAATGACTTGGGAGTTAGAATCTGAAATGAAATCAAGGTATCCTTACCTCTTCGACATACCAGGTACGTACCCTAATTTCGAGGGCGAAATTTCATAAGAAGGGGAGGTTGTAAGACCCCAACTTTTATAAATAAAGAAGAATTTTCTATAAATATCATTTTTGAATATTATGGAGTTAATTTGATATAATGTTATAGTTGTGGGTAATATTTATAAATTTTGCAAAGTACGCAAGTTGTTATATAATATTCGATTGGTCGGGGAATATTCATTTTAACAGGGAATATTCGTACAACGACACAATCATTGGTGGACCCCACAACGGAATTATTGTCGGATTGAGAAAACGACAAAAATATTTTATTAAAAATAACGGCGGAAATTTTACCATTGTTACTGTTGAACTACTCGGTAGTAAAAGTACAGTAATACGTGTGGTTGCATAGTAGCACACAGTATTGATTATTAATGCTTATGTGAGAAGTCACTCAGTTTGATTCAATTATTGTCAGTTAATAATATCAATTATTTAGCGATAATGACGTTTTGTTTTATTCGTATTATTAACGTAATAAAACAGAAACATCTTTTTATATAAAACAGAATACTTTATTAAAGTTATTCTATAAATAGAATATATTATATTTTATTTAAAAGATTTTTCTTTAAATATGGACCGTCAGATTAAAGTAATCAATCTGGACCGTTCATGGATTAGTTACTATGCATTCTATTTTTCTATAAATAGCAGCTCATTCATTCATTATTTCTTACGAATTCACTGAACTCTAGAGAGAGAAACTATAGAGAGAAACTATAGAGAGAGAGAAGAAGAGTATTCTGCTACTTAACTACTTCCTTATTTCAGCTCGTCTTTAAAACGGTAAGGGGTGTTATTCTTTCTTATTCATGAAGAGAACTGTTGTTATTCCATTTCTTATTATTATGTTGGAATAACCTGTATACGTGGTCTACCCTATACTTGGTGACATTCTTCTATTATTCTGTTGGAACATCCTGTCTGTGTGTGTTTTACACCGGACCTGGTTCCGTTTTTATTATTATTCTGTTGGAACATCCTGTCTGTGTGTTTTACACCAGACCTGGTTCCGTTTTTATTATTATTCTGTTGGAACATCCTGTCTGTGTGTTTTACACCTGACCTGGTTCCATTATTTATTATTCTGTCGGAATATCCTGTCTGTGTGTTTTACACCGGACCTGGTTCCATTATTTATTATTCTGTCGGAATATCATGTCTGTGCGTTTACGCCGGACCTGGTTCCATTATTTATTATTCTGTTGGAATAACCTGTTTGTGCGGTCTATCGCATGCATGGTGATTTCTTTTGTTATTCCATTCTTTATTGTACTCAATTGGTTAAGTTTTGACTTCTATACTCCATGAAATTTGTGGAATATCCTTGATAATTGCGTTTCATCCAGTATTTTTTCATGAAAATATTCTTCTAAGTATTCTTGAATTTTACTCCACAAAGCAGTATCATGTTGACAATTTGGACGTTGTTAATTCTTGGATAAATTAATTCTTGAACTTGTTTCATTGAATTCTTATATCATTGTCATCATCCTCATGTTTATAAAATGTTGAAAGTCATCTGTGGCCTGTAGTGCATAGATGGACTTGGTATGATTATGACTAGGGATTATTCGGTATAATCATGACCGTAATGTTACAAATGATGTGGTAAAAGTCCTCATTGGCCCGTAGTGCATTGATGGACAGTTGTTGGCATGATCATGACCATTAATGAATATACGAATATCCTTGGCCGTAGTGTAGGGGTGATTCGATGATGTGAATTATTTTATTAAGCTGAGTCTCAGCGATCACAGTGTTGAAAAATCTTTTAAATCATAAAAGATAGTGGAGTTTATTTTCTACTTGACTCTTTTAATGGATTGCTTGTTCCGCTGCAGTTAAACTTGATGTCTATTATATTTTATCAGTTTAACATTGTTGAAGGCTAATGATAATTTATTCTGCATTATCTTAGTCATGATATTTCTTACTGGGCTAGTTGAGCTCACTCTTTCTTTCACTGTTCTCTTCAGGAAATGAGAACGTAGCTGGGGCAAGTTGGGGAACGGAGTGATGGTCCGAATGATAGTATTAGTTAGTAGTCCTCACTATTCTATGTAATGGTGTGTTAATAAATGTAATGAGGACTCCTTTTGAGTATGAATACTCTCTAGAAGATAATATTTGTATTCAAACTCACAGTTTATGTTTTGTCGTATTGTACACGACAGTTGTATTAGTAAGTTGTATTTGTATTTTATACTATGTATCTGACGACCCAAGATGAGTGATGTATACCTAATTTTGGGGGCGTCACATTTACCAATATATTAAGATAGAGTATCTCACGTCAATAAATTGTAAAATAATTATAGAATAAATTGTGTTTCTAACATTACTCGATAAATAAACAGGATAAGGGGCCGGGCGGGTGGCGACAACTAATTTAATGCTACTAGATCTTATTTTGGTAGTGAGTACATTGGCACTCTCACACACTCTGCATAATCATAATAATATTTATATATTTTTTATTTTTTTAAATAACAGTTAAATAGTGTTTATTTATATCGGAATACTTCTTAATTTGCATACCTCTGATTTGGTTAAAGATCAATTTTATTTGGTAATTTTTTTTGCTTATTAACCTTTTAATTGTTAAAACAAAAACTCAAATATTAATTATTAAGAACTGTCTCATAATAGTTTATTTAAAATTTATGGACAAAAATAGTCTCAACAAATATTGTACTCCTTCAATTTTAAATTTTAAGATCATTTTCAAATAAAAGTTTTAAATATCTCGGAGGGTTAAAATGCTAAAATAGTGTCATTCATATATTTTACACTTTTTAGTTATCAAATAGTTTTTTAGATTCAGATGTTATTTTATTCAGGTGATCTAATTTATTATTATGTATTAACCATTCAGATCTTAATTACTCAATTTTATCAAATTATAATTCAAGATTAATATATATTTTTTCAATGACAAAAATATCCTATTTTAATATAATATGTGACGCCCCCAAAATATGTATACCTCACCCATTCTGAGTCGTCAAATACATGGTACAAAAACAAATACAACTTCATTAATGCAATTATCGTATAAAATACGACAACACATACACTGTGGGTTTAAATACAAATATTGTCTAATAGACAGTATTCAAACTCAAAAGGAGTCCTCATTACAATTATTGATACACTATTTTATAAAAATAGTGAGGACTGCTAAAATAACTTTCTAGAACCATCACTCCATACCCCGACTAGTTCCTGCTGTAAGACCCCAACTTTTATAAACAAAGATGAATTTTCTATAAATATCATTTTTGAATATTATGGAGTTAATTTGATATAATATTATAGTTGTGGGTAATATTTATAAATTTTGTAAAGTACGCAAGTTGTTATATAATATTCGATTGGTCGGGGAATATTCGTTTGAACAGGGAATATTCGTACAACGGCACAATCATTGGTGGACCCCACAACGAAATTACTGTCGGATTGAAAAAACGGCAAAAATATTTTATTAAAAATAAATGCGGAAGTTTTACCATTGATACTGTTGAACTACTCGGTAGTAAAAGTACAGTAACACGTGTGGTTGCATAGTAACACACGGTATTGATTATTAATGCTTATGTGAGAAATCACTCAGTTTGATTCAATTATTGTCAGTTAATAATATGAATTATTTAGCGATAATGAAGTTTTGTTTTATTCGTATTATTAACGTAATAAAACAGAAACATCTTTTTATATAAAACAGAATACTTTATTAAAGTTATTCTATAAATAGAATATATTATATTTTATTTAAAAGATTTTTCTTTGAATATGGACCGTCAGATTAAAGTAATCAATCTGGACCGTTCATGGATTAGTTACTATGCATTCTATTTTTCTATAAATAGCAGCTCATTCCTTCATTATTTCTTACGAATTCACTAAACTCTAGAGAGAGAAACTATAGAGAGAGAGAAGAAAAGTATTCTGCTACTTAACTACTTCCTTATTTCAGTTCTTCTTTAAAATGGTAAGAGGTGTTATTATTTCTTATTCATGAAGAGAACTGTTGTTATTCCATTTCTTATTATTCTGTTGGAATAACCTATATACGTGGTCTACCCTATACTTGGTGATATTCTTCTATTATTCTGTTGGAACATCCTGTCTGTGTGTTTTACACCGGACCTGGTTCCATTTTTATTATTATTCTGTTGGAACATCCTGTCTGTGTGTTTTACACCGGACCTGGTTCCGTCTTGTTATTATTCTGTTGGAACATCCTGTCTGTGTGTTTCACACCGGACCTGGTTCCATTATTTATTATTCTGTCGGAATATCCTGTCTGTGCGTTTGCGCCGGACCTGGTTCCATTATTTATTATTCTGTTAGAATAACCTGTCTGTGCGGTCTATCGCATGCCGGGTGATTTCTTTTGTTATTCCATTCTTTATTATACTCAGTTGGTTAAGTTTTAACTTCTATACTCCATGAAATTAGTGGAATATCATTGATAATTGTGTTTCATCCAGTATCTTTTCATGAAAATATTATTCTAAGCATTCTTGAATTTTACTCCACAAAGCAGTATCATGTTGACAATTTGGACGTTGTTAATTCTTGGATAAATTAATTTTTGAACTTGTTTTATTGAATTCTTATATCATTGTCATCATCCTCATGTTTATAAAATGTTGAAAGTCATCTGTGGCCTGTAGTGCATAGATGGACTTGGTATGATTATGACCAGGGATTATTTGGTATAATCATGACCGTAATATTATAAATGATGTGGTAAAAGTCCTCTTTGGCCCGTAGTGCATTGATGGACAATTGTTGGCATGATCATGACCATTAATGAATACATAAATATTCTTGGCCCGTAGTGCATGGATAATTGTGGTCGTGATACTAAAGAATATCCTTGGTCGTAGTGCAGGGGTGATTCGATGATGTGAATTGTTTTGTTAAGCTGAATCCCAGCGATAACAGTGTTGAAAAACCTTTTAAATCATAGAAGATAGTAGATTTTATTCTCTACTTGACTCTTTTAATGGATTGCTTGTTCCGCTGCAGTTAAACTTGATGTTCGTTATATTTTATCAGTTTAACACTGTTGAAGGCTAATGATAATTTATTCTGCATTATCTTACTCATAATATTTCTTACTGGGCTAGTTGAGCTCACCCTTTCTTTCACTGTTCTCTTCAAGAAATGAGAATATAGCTGGGACGAGTCGGGGAACGTAGTGATGGACCAGATGATAGTATTAGTAGTCCTCATTATTCTGTTAAATAGTGTGGCAATAATTGTAATGAGGACTCCTTTTGAGTTTGTATAGTCTCTAGTAGACAATAATTGTATTCAAACTCACAGTTATGTTTTGTCGTTTTGTACACGACAGTTGTATTAATAAGTTATATTTGTATTCTGTACCATGTATCTGACGACTCAAGATGGGTGATGTATACCTAATTTTGGGGGCGTCACAGTTGGTATCAGAGCTTAGGGATATGATCCCTGGCTAAGATGTGAGAATAGAACTAGGAGGGGAGAGACGGGGAATTCCTTTGCCAGTATGACCTACCTAAGTTTATTTGCATGGTATTTAATTGGTCGGTCAGAATATAAAGATAATATATGACATATCAATTAACTTTTGTTTTGAGGTAGTATCTGAAAATGACATCCGAGAATGTTGAGAATAGCAATGGAGCACAGGCGACTGTTGATTCACCACATATCAATAATCGGGATAATGTGTATTAGAAAGGCGACAATCCTCATGAAAACAACAATACTGACCAAATGATGAATGATGAAATGTTCAAAAGCTTTATGCAGTTCATGCAACAGCAGGCGATAGCGGCTCCTGTTCAAAATGTAGGTGGAAACACTGAAAACTCTCGGACGGTCACCGCTAAACAGTTCAAGGAGCTGGGACCACCGGAGTTTAAGGGAGAACCAAAATCACTTATAGTGGAAACATGGATAAAACAGATCAGCAAGATATTTGATGTCTTGGGATGCTCCGAGGAGCAAAAGGTTTCATTTGCTGCCTTTATGTTGCGAGGAGAGGCAGATTACTGGTGGGAATCGATTAAGCGTACTCAACCTGCCGCACTGAAGATGTCTTGGGAGAAGTTCCAAGAGCTGTTCAATGACAAATACTTTCTCGAAAGTGTTCGTCACATGAAGGAGGTGGAGTTCATCAAATTGGAGCAGAATAATATGACCGTGTCGCAGTATGAGGCTAAATTTGCTGAGTTGTCCCGATTTGCGTCCCACTTGGTGGATAATGAAGAGCGAATGGCGCGAATGTTTTTGCGAGGTTTGAAACCTGAGATACGTCAACATCTTATTTCTCATAAACTGTGTTTGTATTCAGATGTTGTGAATAGGGCTCAGTTAATGGAGCGTGATAACGAGTCAACGCAACCAAAAGAGAGCAGTCGGCAAAATGATAATACTAGTGAGAGCAGTCATCGAAGCGGTGACAACAAGCCTGGAGGGAATCAACAGGCCAGAAATGGTAATCACTTCGGTGGTAATCAGGGCCAAAACAATAAGAATGGTCATTTCAAGAAGAGGAGATTCAACAATGATGGAAAGACGTCAGCACCATCACCCGGTGTTAAGGAAGGAGAACGACCACCTATCATATGTTTCAAATGCGGAGGGGAGGGGCACATCAGTCCAAACTGCGCGATGCCGTCTAAAGCATGTTATAATTGTGGAAGAGAAGGTCATTTAGCTCAATTTTATCGTTTACCAAAAACAAGTTCAGCCGGGATGGAGACACCAAAAGCCGTCCCAGAAAAGTCAAAATTGGTAGTGCAAGGGAGAGCGTTTGTTGTGACCTCCTAGAAAGCAAGGAACCCGAATGATGTCATCACGGGTAAGCTTATCTTAAACTCTAACAAAATCTATACTTTATTTGATACCGGTTCTACCCATTCTTTTATTTCTCCTACTTGCGCTCATCGATTAAATTTGACTCCGGAGAAATTAGACTTTAACTTATCTGTTGAAACTCCATTGGGAGAAACCTTCATTACATCCACAGTTTATAAGTCTTATTTGGTTCAAGTTGGTACCTACACATTACCTGTCGATCTTATTTCATTAAAAATACTTGCATTTGACGTGATTCTAAGGATTGATTGGTTAACTACTCATCATGTAAAAATTGATTATTTTCGTAAGGTTGTTAGCTTTCATATTCCTAATCGGCCTATTATGCGAATTCAAGCAACCAAACCATTAAAATCAATCGCTGTCATCTCAAACCATAAAGCTATTCATTTATTGAAAAACGGATGTCAAGCTTTCTTAGCTCATGTCACGGATCTAAACAAAAATACGTCAGTTTTGAATGATATTTCTATTGTTAATAAATTTCCTGACGTATTCCCTGAAGAACTTCCTGGCTTACCCCCAGAGCGTGAAATTAAATTTTGTATCGACCTTGAACCCGGTACAAAACCCATTTCCAAAGCCCATATCGAATCGCTCCTATTGAACTTCAGGAGTTAAAGATCCAACTGCAGGAATTGCTAGACATTGGCTTTATTCGTCCTAGTACTTCTCCTTGGGGTGCTCCTGTTCTATTCGTAAAGAAGAAAGATGGAAGTATGCGACTTTGTATTGATTATCGGGAGTTGAATCATGTCACAATAAAAAACAGGTACCCATTGCCATGTATTGATGACCTGTTTGACCAGTTGTAAGGAGCACAATTATTTTCAAAGATCGATCTTCGTTTTGGATATCATCAGCTGAAGGTTTGAACTGAGGATATTCCAAAGACGGCTTTCAGAACTCGGTACGGGCATTATGAATTCCTAGTCATATCCTTTGGATTGACTAATGCTCCTGCTGCCTTCATGGATATGATGAACCGGGTATTCAAGGAATATTTGGATCGCTTTGTGATCGTCTTTATTGATGACATCCTTATTTATTTCAAAAGTTGTGAAGATCATGAGCAACACTTGAAGATGGTACTCCAAAAGCTTTGTGAATACAAGCTTTATGCCAAGTTGAAGAAATACGAGTTCTGGCTGGAGGAGGTAGCATTCCTTGGGCACATAGTATTAAGTCGTGGAATATCTGTTGACCCGGCAAAGATTGAAGCTATTCAAAGTTGGGAGCAACCTAAATCAGTGACCGAAGTACGTAGCTTTCTTAGTTTAGCTGGTTATTATCGGAGATTCGTGGAAGGATTTTCTTGAATCGCTACTCCATTAACTCAGCTGAGTCGGAAAGATACAAAGTTCGGTTGGAGCGAAGAATGTGATAAGAGTTTTCAAGAACTCAAGAGGAGACTCAGCACATGTTCTAACAATACCATCTGGCTCAGAGGGATTAGTCATCTACAGTGATGCTTCGAGCAAAGGGTTGGGATGCGTTCTCATGCAACATAGAAAAGTCATAGCCTATGCATCAAGACAACTCAAAAAATATGAGAGGAATTATCCTACTCATGATCTAGAGTTGGCAGCTGTTGTCTTTGCACTTAAAATTTGGAGGAATACTTGTATGGGGAGAAGGTGGAGATCTTTACGGATCATAAAAGCCTCAAATATTTCTTCACTCAAAAGGAACTCAACATGCGACAACGACGTTGGCTTTAACTGTTAAAAGATTATGATCATGCCATTCAATACCATCCTGAAAAAGCGAACGTGGTAGCTGACGCATTGAGCAGAAGATCATATGCAAGTATGAGTGCGATATTGTCAACACAAAGGCCCATTTTGTGTGACTTGCAAAGGATGGAGATAGAGTTAAAGACTCCAGGGACCCATGTGATGATGGCGAATATACGAGTAGAACCGACTTTAATCGATAAAGTTAAAGCTGCTCAAGCTACAGACCTGGAGCTGATGCGTATGAGGAAGAAAGTGCAAGAAGGCGTTATGCTGGAAGCAAGAATCGATGAAGAAGGAATACTTTGAGTCAACTCCAGACTTTGTATTCCTAACAACCGTGATTTAAAGTATGAAATCATGATGGAGGCGCACAACATACCATTTGCAATCCATCATGGGAGTACCAAAATATATCATAATCTTCGTCATACATTTTGGTGGAGCAATATGAAGCGAGAGATAGCGCTGTTTATCTCAAGGTGTTTAACTTGTCAACGAGTCAAAGCGGAGCATCAAGTACCAAAAGGTCCATTGTAACGACTTGAAATTCTAGAATGAAAGTGGGAGCACATTACCATAGATTTCGTTACCGGTCTTCCTAAGGTTTCTCAAGGTATAGATGCGATTTGGGTCATTGTTGATAGATTGACCAAGTCTGCTCATTTCTTACCGATACGAGAAACTTATACACTTGAACGTCTTGCTCGTATGTACATAAACGAGATTGTAAGACTGTATGGTATGCCAGTATCCATAGTTTCTGACCGAGACCCAAGATTCACTTCACGATTTTGGGTTAGCTTGCAAAAAGCTATGGGCACGGATTTACGATTTAGTTCGGCATATCATCCTCAGACGGACGGACAATCAGAGAGGACAATTCAAACTCTGGAAGATTTATTAAGACTCTGTGTCCTTGACTTCAAGGGAAGTTGGGACAAGTTCTTACCATTGGTGGAGTTTTCCTACAACAACAGTTATCAAGCAAGTATTGGCATGGCTCCATTCGAAGCATTGTATGGAAGAAAATGTCGTTCTCCAGTATGCTGGGATGAGGTGGGTGAAGCAACGTTGTTGGGACTGGAGTTGGTACGTATGACTACATAAAAGATTCAAACGATCCGACAACGTATAAAAACCTCACAAGATCGACAAAAGAGTTATGCTGATCTTCATCGAAAGGACGTGGAATTTGATGTAGGAGATCATGTGTTCTTACGTGTTGCTCCATGGAAAGGAGTTACGAGATTTGGAAAGAGAGGAAAGCTCAATCCTTGATTCATCGGTCCATTTTTAATCCTCGATCGAGTAGGAACTGTGGCTTATAGACTCGCTTTACTGCCAAGTATGTCTCGTGTTCATAACGTTTTTCACATATCCATGTTACGTAAATATGTGGAAGACCTGAACCACATTATTGAGTTAGAACCGGACGAAATAGCGGAGGATTTGACGTATGAAGAAGTTCCTGTTCAAATCTTAGATAAGAAGGAACATATTCTACGCTCCAAGGTTATACCTCAAGTCAAAGTTTTGTGGAGAAATTATGATGTTGAGGAAATGACTTGGGAGTTAGAATTTGAAATGAAGTCAAGGTGTCCTTACCTCTTCGACATACCAGGTACGTACCCTAATTTCGAGGGCGAAATTTCATAAGAAGGGGAGGTTGTAAGACCCCAACTTTTATAAACAAAGATGAATTTTCTATAAATATCATTTTTGAATATTATGGAGTTAATTTGATATAATGTTATAGTTGTGGACAATATTTATAAATTTTACAAAGTACGCAAGTTGTTATATAATATTCGATTGGTCGGAGAATATTCGTTTTAACAGAGAATATTCGTACAACGGCACAATCATTGGAGGACCCCACAACGGAATTATTGTCGGATTGAGAAAACGACAAAAATATTTTATTAAAAATAACGGCGGAAGTTTTACCATTGATACTGTTGAACTACTCGGTAGTAAAAGTACAGTAACATGTGTGGTTGCATAGTAGCATACGGTATTGATTATTGATGCTTATGTGAGAAGTCACTCAGTTTGATTCAATTATTGTCAGTTAATAATATGAATTATTTAGCGATAATGAAATTTTATTTTATTCGTATTATTAACGTAATAAAACAGAAACATCTTTTTATATAAAACATAATACTTTATTAAAGTTATTCTATAAATAGATTATATTATATTTTATTTAAAAGATTTTTCTTTAAATATGGATCGTTAGATTAAAGTAATCAATCTGGACCGTTCATGGATTAGTTACTATGCATTCTATTTTTCTATAAATAGCAGTTCATTCCTTCATTATTTCTTACGAATTCACTAAACTCTAGAGAAAGAAACTATAGAGAGAGACTATAGAGAGAGAGAAAAAAAGTATTCTGCTACTTAACTAAATTCTTATTTCATTTCTTCTTTAAAACGGTAAGGGGTGTTATTCTTTCTTATTCATGAAGAGAACTGTTGTTATTCCATTTCTTATTATTCTGTTGGAATAACCTGTATACGCGGTCTACCCTATACTTGGTGACATTTTTCTATTATTCTGTTGGAACATCCTGTCTGTGTGTTTTACACCGGACTTGGTTTCGTTTTTATTATTATTCTGTTGGAACATCCTGTCTGTATGTTTTACACCGGACCTGGTTCCGTCTTGTTATTATTCTGTTGGAACATCCTGTCTGTGTGTTTCACACCGGACCTGGTTCTATTATTTATTATTCTGTCGAAATATCCTGTCTGTACGTTTACGCCGGACCTGGTTCCATTATTTATTATTCTGTCGAAATATCCTGTCTGTGCGTTTACACCGGACCTGGTTCCATTATTTATTATTCTGTTAGAATAACCTGTCTGTGCGTTCTATCGCATGCCGGGTGATTTCTTTTGTTATTCAATTATTTATTATACTCAGTTGGTTAAGTTTTAACTTCTATACTCCATGAAATTAGTGGAATATCCTTGATAATTGCGTTTCATCCAGTATCTTTTCATGAAAATATTATTCTAAGCATTCTTGAATTTTACTCCACAAAGCAGTATCATGTTGACAATTTGGACGTTGTTAATTCTTGGATAAATTAATTCTTGAACTTGTTTTATTGAATTCTTATATCATTGTCATCATCCTCATGTTTATAAAATGTTGAAAGTCATCTGTGGCCTATAGTGCATAGATGGACTTGGTATGATTATGACTAGAGATTATTCGGTATAATCATGACCGTAATATTACAAATGATGTGGTAAAAGTCTTCATTGGCCCGTAGTGCATTGATGAACAGTTGTTGGCATGATCATAACCATTAATGAATACACAAATATTCTTGGCCCGTAGTGCATGGATAATTGTGGTCGTGATACTAAAGAATATCCTTGACCGTAGTACAGGGGTGATTCGATGATGTGGATTATTTTGTTAAGCTGAGTCCCAGCGATAACAGTGTTGAAAAACCTTTTAAATTATAGAAGATAGTAGATTTTATTTTCTACTTGACTCTTTTAATGGATTGCTTATTCCGCTGCTGTTAAACTTGATGCTCGTTATATTTTATCAGTTAAACACTGTTGAAGGCTAATGATAATTTATTCTGCATTATCTTAGTCATAATATTTCTTACTGGCCTAGTTGAGCTCACCCTTTCTTTCACTATTCTCTTCAGAAAATGAGAATATAGCTGGGACGAGTCGAGGAACGGAGTGATGGACCAGATGATAGTATTAGTAGTCCTCATTATTCTGTTAAATAGTGTTATAATAATTATAATGAGGACTCCTTTTGAGTTTGTATAGTCTCTAGTAGACAATAATTGTATTCAAACTCACAATTATGTTTTGTCGTATTGTACACGACAGTTATATTAGTAAGTTGTATTTGTCTTCTGTACCATAAATTTGACGACCCAAGATGGGTGATGTATACCTATTTTTGGGGGAGTCACACCTGTTATGTTCTCACCTCCTGAGAAGAAAAATAAAACAAAAAAGAAAAGAATGAGCTCAACTATCCCAGTAAAAAATATTATGACTAAGATAATATACAACAAATTATCATTAGTCTTCAACAGAGAAAAATCTGATAGAATATAATAGACAATAAGTTTTAGATCAACAACTACAACGAAAATAACAATCCATTAGAAGAGTCAAGTAGAGAATGAATTCTACTATCTTCTAAGATTTAAAAGTCCATCATGAATATTTTATCCCTGAAACATCAATCAATATACATCTTGAATCAAATATTCATCTTTGCACTACAGGCCAAAGATATTCATTTGTATCACCAGTTGATCATGTTCATCTCAATACCTGTTCATCTTTGTACTACGGGCCAAATATATTCATCAGTGAATCATTCATCATTGCACTACAGGCCAAAGATATTCAATAATATTATCATTTCGGACTGAGAATGATGAAAAATATCTTAAAGAAATCGAATCCAGTGAGATAAAAGAACAAATATTAGGGATTCGTATTACAATTTATCATAATAACCAATTGTGAAGCAGAATTCAAAAATAAAGATCAAAACATGGATACAATCAAATATAGTAACCATAATAGATATCTTGGACAAAAAGAAAAAAATTTTACTTTTCGGTAAATAGTGTCGTATTCGTGAATAGTGCCGTATACATGAATAGTGTCGTATGCGTGAATAGTAATCTCGACACAAAAAAGTAGAAATTCTACAATAAAATCCATACCAATATTTCGGCATAATGATATTGAAAGAATAACATCATTTAGAAATAAAATAACATCCCTTACCTCAAAATAACAGTATTTCTGATCGGAATATCGGATGTAAAGCCGAAAGAAACTTGCACTAAATAACAACTCTCAAAGTATTTAAATACTCACAAAAATACACTCGACAATATAGAGAGAGAAAACTTATGTTTCTGGTGTGATTTTTAATTTTAACTTAAACACCTATTTATAGGAAAATGCTAGAACGCCATAGGAGACTAAAATAATAAAATATTATTATTTATTTTCTTTCCTTCTACGCCATCTTTTGAATCAGCCACCATGCCAATTCTGAAATTTTTTTAGCAGCCCACATGTTTTAAAAAAAACAAAAATGGGTCCCACTCTTTTTAATAAAAATATTTATTTTTCGAAACTTCAATAATTCATAATAAATAGCCCTTTTATCAGAAAAATTCAAATCTCATGCCTTTTTTATAGGAAATTTAATTCTTTACAACTTTGTAGAAAAAAGTTTTCCAAATTCTAAACAGAAAATGCCCGAAATTCACATACGGACGTTTTTTAACACATCTTAAAATTCATAACAAATCATACATTAATTTTTAACGGTTCAAAATTTGTGGACATATACTCAACTTATATATGTATAACATATCCAAAAATTACAACGATCTAACGGTCGGCTTAAAATTATAAATAGAGCTTTAAGAACACTGTTTTAATTTTTAATACCTCAATTCCAACAAAATACTAACAAAACACCTCAAAATTAAATCCTTCATTTATATCCACATAAAAAAATAAAAATTTTCTTATCATATAAATCATTAATTAATTATTCACAAATAATATTACAGAATCACTATTATGATAACCAGGTCGTTCCCAGGAAAGAGGGGGCTTTCCGATAAGGATTTCTCCTTACTGGCGCGCAATTAGGTGACCAAACCTCTCCTTAGACAGAACTTCCTTAGACATTGTCAATAATGCTATCTAATAATATTATTCAAATTGTGACGCCCCCAAAATTAGGTATACATCACCCATCTTGGGTCGTCAGATACATAGTACAGAATACAAATACAACTTACTAATACAACTGTAGTGTACAATACGACAAAACATAACTGTGAGTTTGAATACAATTATTGTCTACTAGAGACTATACAAACTCAAAAGTAGTCCTCATTACAATTATTGTCACCCTATTTAACAGAATAGTGAGGCCTACTAATACTATCATCTGGTCCATCACTCCGTTTTTCGACTCGTCCCAGCTATATTCTCATTTCCTGAAGAGAACAGTGAAAGAAAGGGTAAGCTCAACTAGCCCAATAAGAAATATTATGACTAAGATAATGCAAAATAAATTATCATTAGCCTTCAACAGTGTTAAACTGATAAAATATAACGAACACCAAGTTTAACTGCAGCGGAACAAGCAATCCATTAAAAGAGTCAAGTAGAGAATAAAATCTACTATCTTCTATGATTTAAAAGGTTTTTCAACATTGTTATCGCTGGGACTCAGCTTAATAAAATAATCCACATCATCGAATCACCCCTGCACTACGGCCAAGGATATTCGTGTATTTATTAATGGTCATGATCATGCCAACAACTGTCCATCAATGCATTACGGGCCATCAATGCACTACGGGCCAATGAGGACTTTTACCACATCATTTGTAACAATACGGTCATGATTATACCGAATAATTCCTGATCATAATCATACCAAGTCCATCTATGCACTACAGGCCACAGATGACTTTCAACATTTTATAAACATGAGGATGATGACAATGATATAAGAATTCGATAAAAACAAGTTCAAGAATTAATTTAACCTAGAATTAACAATGTCCAAATTGTAAACATGATACTTCTTTGTGGAGTAAAATTCAAGAATGCTTAGAATAATATTTTTATGAAAAGATACTAGATGAACCGTAATTATCAAGGATATTTCGCTAATTTCATGGAGTATAGAAGTTAAAACTTAACCAACTGAGTATAATAAAGAATGTAATAACAAAAGAAATCACCCGGCATGCGATAGACCGCACAGACAGGTTATTCCAACAGAATAATAAATAATGGAACCAGGTCCGGCGTAAACGCACAGACAGGATATTCCGACAGAATAATAAATAATGGAATCAGGTACGGTGTAAAATACACAGACAGGATGTTCCAACAGAATAATAATAAAAACGGAACCAGGTCCGGTGTAAAACACACAGACAGGATGTTCCAACAGAATAATAATTAAAACGGAACCAGGTCCGGTGTAAAACACACAGACAGGATGTTCCAACAGAATAATAACAAGACGGAACCAGGTCCGGTATAAAACATATAGACAGGATGTTCCAACAGAATAACAGAAGAATGTCACCAAGTATAGGGTAGACCGCGTATACAGGTTATTCCAACAGAATAATAAGAAATGGAATAACAATAGTTCTCTTCATGAATAAAAAATAATAACACCCCTTACCGTTTTAAAGAATAAATGAAATAAGGAAGTAGTTAAGTAGCAGAATACTTTTCTTCTCTCTCTCTATAGTTTCTCTCTCTAGAGTTTAGTGAATTCGTAAGAAATAATGAAGGAATGAGCTGCTATTTATAGAAAAATAGAATGCATAGTAACTAATCCATGAACGGTCCAGATTAATTACTTTAATCTGATGGTCCATATTTAAAGAAAAATCTTTTAAATAAAATATAATATATTCTATTTATAGAATAACTTTAATAAAGTATCATGTTTTATATAAAAAGATGTTTCTGTTTTATTACGTTAATAATACGAATAAAATAAAACTTCATTATCGCTAAATAATTCATATTATTAACTGACAATAATTGAATCAAACTGAGTGACTTCTCACATAAGTATTAATAATCAATACCGTGCGCTACTATGCAACCACACGTATTACTGTACTTTTACTACCGAGTAGTTCAACAGTATCAATGGTAAAACTTCTGCCGTTATTTTTAATAAAATATTTTTGTCGTTTTCTCAATCCGACAATAATTCTGTTGTGGGGTCCACCAATGTTTGTGCCATTGTACGAATATTCTCTGTTAAAACGAATATTTTTCGACCAATCGAATATTATATAATAACTTGTAAAATTTATAAATATTATCCACAACTATAACATTATATCAAATTAACTCCATAATATTCAAAAATGATATTTATAGAAAATTCATCTTTATTTATAAACGTTGGGGTCTTACAACCTCCCCTTCTTATGAAATTTCGCCCTCGAAATTAGGGTACGTACCTGGTATGTCGAAGAGGTAAGGATACCTTGACTTCATTTCAGATTCTAACTCCCAAGTCATTTCCTCAACATCGTGATTTTTCCACAAAACTTTAACTTGAGGTATAACCTTGGAGCGTAGAATATGTTCCTTTTTATCCAAGATTTGAACAAGAACTTCTTCATACGTCAAATTCTCCGCTATTTCGTCCGATTCTAACTCAATAATGTGGTTCGGGTCTTCCACATATTTACGTAACATAGATATGTGAAAAACGTTATGAACACGAGACATACTTGGCGGTAAAACGAGTCTATAAGCCACAGTTCCTACTCGATCGAGGATTAAAAATGGACCGATGAATATAGGATTGAGCTTTCCTCTCTTTCCAAACCTCGTAACTCTTTTCCATGGAGCAACACGTAAGAACACATGATCTCCTATATCAAATTTCACGTCCTTTCGATGAAGATCAGCATAACTCTTTTGTCGATCTTGTGAGGTTTTTATACGTTGTCGGATCGTTTGAATCTTTTCTGTCGTCATACGTACCAACTCCGGTCCCAATAACGTTGCTTCACCCACCTCATCCCAGCATACTGGAGAACGACACTTTCTTCCATACAACGCTTCGAATGGAGCCATGCCAATACTTGCTTGTTAACTGTTGTTGTAGGAAAACTCAACCAATGATAAAAACTTATCCCAACTTCCCTTGAAGTCAAGGACACAGAGTCTTAATAAATCTTCAAGAGTTTGAATAGTCCTCTCTGATTGTCCGTCCGTCTGAGGATGATATGCTGAACTAAATCGTAACTCCGTGCCCATAGCTTTTTGTAAACTAACCCAAAATCGTGAAGTGAATCTTGGGTCTCGGTCAGAAACTATGGATACTGGCATACCATGCAGTCTTACAATCTCGTTTATGTACATACGAGCAAGACGTTCAAGTGTATAAGTTTCTCGTATCGGTAAGAAATGAGCAGACTTGGTCAATCTATCAACAATGACCCAAATCGCATCAATACCTTGAGAAACCCTTGGAAGACCGGTAACGAAATCCATGGTAATGTGCTCCCACTTCCATTCTGGAATTTCAAGTGGTTGCAATGGACCTTTTGGTACTTGATGCTCCGCTTTGACTCGTTGACAAGTTAAACACCTTGAGATAAACAACGCTATCTCTCTCTTCATATTGCTCCACTAAAATGTATGACGAAGATCATTGTAACGACCCCAAAATAGATCCATTCCATCCAACCTATTCTGAGTCGCCAAATACATGGTACATAAAATAACTATAACTTTATTGCAACAATTGTCGTGCAAAATACAACAACACATATGCTGTGAGTTTGGATACAAATATATACCAAATGTGACTCATGTTCCAACCGTGGACATCACCTCACAATGACACCTTACATAAAGGTATAGTCAAAAATTATTTTAGAAATTAGAATCTTTGGGAAGTACTTAAGGAAACCTTCGTACATGGGAGGCCACGCGTCTAGGTTATGATAGATATCATATGGCCACAGAATTATCCTTGGTTGACCCAATAGACCCCAAAGAAAAACGAGAAGATTACTATCATATTCTTCCCAATGGTGAGTCTTCTCTTGACTTATCATTATCTCCATTGTCTCTAATTGAGAATTATACTTCAAACAAACACCAAGATTGTATAGGTAGTGCCCATAGATATACTCAGCAAGTGGATGAGCACAATCATGTCTTATGATGACACGAGGTTGTATGTCGTTAGACATCTTGTATTATAGTGACAAAACACCCTTCCAACGTTGGGTTCGCCTCACCCTATTGGGTTCACCAAATAAAACTACTAAATGAACTTTTCTATACTGCTTCGGGAGAACATCCACAGCTAGAGACCACCATTCTATTTCCCCGTTACCCTCGCTCGACCTAGCTACACTCTTATTACCTGAAAGGAATTGTGAAGCAAAAGGGTGAGCACAACTAGCTCAGTAAAGAATATCATGACTAAAGATAATTAAATTATCAGTAGCCTTCATCAATAATAAATCAGAGATTTAGAACATATGGTAAATGATAAAAATTTCAACCATAGTTGCAGCGGAACGAGCAATCCATTAGAAGAGTCAAATAGACTATAAAGTCTATTATCTTCTTCATATTAAAAATCTATCAATAATGTTTTATCCCTGTAACATCAATCAACAATTCTGGTCCACAATCATATGAATAACTCATAATCATAATTGTAGTTCTAAATTTCTCTTCTCATCTAGGACGAAGATAATTTTCATCACCTGAAACATCAAACATCATGGTTATACCAAATCACAGTTTCTGTTCATAATCATACTAATAACTTCATCTTTGCACTACGGGCCAAAGATATTCATCAACAAACCATCTTTGCACTACGGGCCAAAGATATTCAACAACAGTTCATCTTTGCACTACAGGCCAAAGATATTCATCAACAGGCCATCTTTGCACTACATGCCAAAGATATTCATCAACAATTCATATTTGCACTACAGGCCAAATATATTCATATCTTAAAGAAATATATAATCATTTCAGAATTTATATAAACAATAATTATAACCATGTTGATCAATTCACCTTTGCACTTAAGCTAAAGATATTCACTTATAAATTCAATGGTCATGATCATACCAGTCACAATTCAACTTTGCACTACAGGCCAAAGAGAACCCTAGTCATGATCATACCAATAATCTATCCATCTTTACACTCCAGTGAAAGAGAATTTCAACATCAGGGTTATAAAAATGTTATATATGATGATAAAAATAATATGATTAACATATTGTTTTAACCTCAAGAGTAATATTCGTAACTCATGAATAGTAAATCGTGAATAGTAACTCATGAATAGTAACTCATGAATAGTAACCCCGACATGAAAAAGGTAGAAATTCCACAATAATATACATACCAATATTTCGGTATAATGATATTGAAAGAATAAAATTTCTTAAGCTTATAAACAATTTATTTAAATTGTTTACACTTACTAAATAATGCATTTAATCATTCAAAAATACCAAACTCATAAGATTTTATTACCAATAACCAAAACCCTCATCAAAAATCTGCATATACCTCATATAGGATTCTCAAGCCATAAAATCCTATTTTCCAATTTTCTTTCTTCACAAAACATATTTAATTCATTTACTCATAACTAGACCATTTTCATAAAAAATACCAAATCAGTTCCAAAAATATTTCTTTTCTGGGATTTAGCATAATATAGTCCCATAGTGAACATATATTTTTCTCAGAATTTTTAAAAGTCATTTACTATTTTTCATATGGCCAAAATAGCAGAATATTTAGACATTTATCAAAAATTGTAATTTTGTCCAAAAATTCTGAAATTTACAGAGTATACTTCTATCATATACATGTACTCCCAATAAAAATTTTATCAATTTTGGAGTTAACCACAAGGAATTATAAGCTGTTACTTTTAAAATAGTCTTTTCTCATAAAATTCATAACTCTCAATCTATACATCCAAAAATCACCATTTTTGGACACAATCAAGAAAACTCATCAAAATATCATTTCAATTTTTTTCAGAATTTTTGAAGGTCAGAAAAATTACGAAACTGAAAATCATAACAACCCTTAAAATCCCTTACTATCCCTTACTATCCCTTACTATCCCTTACCTCAAAAGAGCAGTACTTCTGATCGGTATAAGGCTGAAGGAAACTTGCACTGATGAATAGCAACTCACCAAGTATCTAAATACTCACAAAATACACTCAATAAGTTAGAGAGAGAAAGAGAGAAAGCTTATGTTTCTGGTGTGATTTTCAATTCTAACTTAGCCCTCTATTTATAGGAAAATTTTGGTAGGTTTGACCTGCAACCTGATGGCTTTACCTGCTACTATTCCCACCCACCACATTTGAAATATAATTCAGCACATTTCTTTACCAACCACAAGTGGGGCCCACCAATTCTAGAATTTTCCACCAAAATGATAAACTCCAAAAATTCAACAATTTCTGAACCAGTCATCTCGTAAAATTCATAACAAATCATACATTCATTTTTAACGGTTCAAAATTTGTGGACATATACTCAACTTATATATGTATAACATATCCAAATATTACTACGATCCAACGGTCGGATTAAAAATTATAACCCCCGCAAAATATCTCAAAAACCCTGATTTTTAATACCTCCATTCCGACAAAAATACTGATAAAAACCTCAACATTAACTCCTTCATTTTAACCACAAAAATATATCCCTCATTTATATCCACATAAAATAAATATTTTCTTATCATATAAATCAATAATTAATTATTCACAAATAATATTACAGAATCACATTTATGACAACCAGGCCGTTCCCAGGAAAGAGGGGGCTTTCCAATAAGGATTTCTCCTTACTAGCGCGCAATTAGATGACCAAACCTCTCCTTAGACAGAACTTTCTAGACATTGCCAATAATGCTATCTAATAATACTATTCAAATAATATGAATTATTGATCTGATAATGGAAAATACTGTGCAGCAACAATTATTGAACAACAATAATATAAAATTTTAACGTAGCAATTATTGAATCAATAAAATAAAATATTGAACAGTAATTACTGTAACAATTATTGAGTAGTGCCTTCTTACGTAAGAATCAATAATTTCAAAAATACTGTGCAATACCGTGTGCTACTGTGCAATAACGCGTATTACTGTATTTTAACCACCGGGTATTTCAACAGTGTTAACGGTAACAACTACGCCGTTATTTGTAAAAACTCAAATTTGTCGTTTTCTTCACCCGACAGTTATTCGTTATGGGGCCCACAAATAGCTGCGCCGTCGTACGAATATTCTCCGACAGAAAGAATATTCCACGACCAAACGAATATTCCCCGACAACAATGATTATTTTATAACCACTTGTGTATTTTGAAAATTTTTCACATTTCACCCATAACTTTAACTTTTTATCAATTTAACCATTTACTGAATTGTAATTATAAGAAAAATTGAATACTTTTATTTCATAAAATTCGGGGTCTTACAATCATGATACATTTTGGTACTTCCAGGATGGATTGCAAACGGTGTGTTGTGCGCCTCCATCATGATTTCATACTTTAAATCAGGGTTGTTAGGAACACAAAGTCTGGAGTTGACTCGAAGTATTCCTTCTTCATCGATTCTTGCTTCTGGCATAGCACCTTCTTGCACTTTCTTCCTCATACGCATCAGCTCCAGGTCTGTAGCTTGAGCAGCTTTAACTTTATCAGTTAAAGTTGGCTCTACTCGTATATTCGTCATCATCACATGGGTCCTTAGAGTCTTTAACTCTATCTCCATCCTTTGCAAGTCACACAAAATGGGCCTTTGTGTTGACAATATCGCACTCATATTTGCATATGATCTTCTACTCAATGCGTCAGCTACCACGTTCGTTTTTCCAGGATGGTATTGAATGGTATGATCATAATCTTTCAACAGTTCAAGCCAACGTCGTTGTCGCATGTTGAGTTTCATTTGAGTGAAAAAATATTTGAGGCTTTTATGATCCGTAAAGATCTCCACCTTCTCCCTATACAAGTAATGCCTCCAAATTTTAAGTGCAAAGACAACAGCTGCCAACTCTAGATCATGAGTAGGATAATTCCTCTCATATTTCTTGAGTTGTCTTGATGCATAGGCTATGACTTTTCTATGTTACATGAGAACGCATCCCAACCCTTTGCTCGAAGCATCACTGTAGATGACAAATCCCTCCGAGCCAGATGGTATTGTTAGAACAGGTGCTGAAATGAGTCTCCTCTTGAGTTCTTGAAAACTCTTATCACATTCTTCGCTCCAACCGAACTTTATATCTTTCCGAGTCAGCTGAGTTAGTGGAGTAACGATTCGAGAAAATCCTTCCACGAATCTCCGGTAATAACCAGCTAAACCGAGAAAGCTACGTACTTCGGCTACTGATTTAGGTTGCTCCCAGCTTTGAATGGCTTCAATCTTTGCCGGGTCAACCGATATTCCACGACTTGATACTACGTGCCCAAGGAATGCTACCTCCTCCAGCCAGAACTCGCATTTCTTCAACTTGGCATAAAACTTGTATTCACGAAGCTTTTGGAGTACCAGCCTCAAATGTTGCTCATGATATTCATGACTTTTGGAATAAACAAGGATGTCATCGATAAAGACGACCACAAAGTGATCCAAATATTCCTTGAATACCCGGTTCATCATATCCATAAAGGCAGCAGGAGCATTAGTCAATCCAAAGGACATGACTAGGAATTCATAATACCCGTACCGAGTTCTGAAAGCCGTCTTTAGAATATCCTCAGTTTTAACCTTCAGATGATGATATTCAGAACGAAGATCGATATTTGAAAAGAATTGTGCTCCTTGCAACTGGTCAAACAGGTCATCAATACGTGGTAATAGGTACCTATTTTTGATGGTGACATGATTCAACTCCCGATAATCAATACAAAGTCGCATACTTCCATCTTTCTTCTTCACGAATAGAATAGGAGCACCCCAAGGAGAAGTACTAGGATGAATAAAGCCAATGTCTAACAATTCCTGCAGTTGGATCTTTAACTCCTGAAGTTCAATAGGAGCCATTCGATATGGGACTTTGGAAATGAGTTTTGTACCGGGTTCAAGGTCGATACAAAATTCAATTTCACGCTCTGGGGGTAGGCCAAAAAGTTCTTCAGGGAATACGTCAGAGAATTTATTAACAATAGAAATATCATTCAAAACTGACGTATTTTTGTTTAGATCCGTGACATGAGCTAAGAAAGCTTGACATCCGTTTTTCAATAAACGAATAGCTTTATGGCTTGAGATGAAGGCGATTGATTTTAATGGTTTGGTTGCTTGAATTCGCATAATAGGTCGATTAGAAATATGAAAGCTAACAACCTTACAAAAATAATCAATTTTTGCATGATGAGCAGTTAACCAATCAATCCCTAGAATCACGTCAAATGCAAGTATTTTTAATGAAATCAGATCGACAGGTAATGTGTGGGTACCAACTTGAATCAAACAAGACTTATAAACCGTGGATGTAATGAAGGTTTCTCCCAATAGAGTTTCAACAGATAAGTCAAAGTCTAATTTCTCCGGAGTCAAATTTAATCGATGAGCGCAAGTAGGAGAAATAAAAGAATGGGTAGAACCGGTATCAAATAATGTATAGACTTCGTTAGAGTTTATGATAAGCTTAACCGTGATGACCTCATTCGGGTTCCTTGCTTTCTGGGAGGTCACAATAAACGTTCTCCCTTGCACTACCGATTTTTACTTTTCTGGGACGGCCTTTGGTGTCTCCATCTTGACTGGACTTATTTTTGGTAAACGACAAAATCGAGCTAAATGACATTCTCTTCCACAATTATAACATGCTTTAGACGGCATCGCGCAATTTGGACTGATGTGCCCCTCCCCTCCGCATTTGAAATATATGATAGGTGGTCGTTCTCCTTCCTTAACAACGGGTGCTAGTGCTGACGCCTTTCCATCATTGTTGAATCTCCTCTTCTTGAAATGATCATTCTTATTGTTTTGGCCCTGATTACCACCGAAGTGGTTACCATTTCTGGCCTGTTGATTCCCTCCACGCTTGTTATCACCGCTTCGATGACTGCTCTCACTGGTATTATCATTTTGCCGACTGCTCTCTTTTGGTTGCGTTGACTCGTTATCGCGCTCCACTAACTGAGCCCTATTCACAACATCTGAATACAAACACAGTTTATGAGAAATAAGATATTGACGTATCTCAGGTTTCAAACCTCGCAAAAACATTCGCGCCATTCGCTCTTCATTATCCACCAAGTGGAATCGGGACAACTCAGCAAATTTAGCCTCATACTGCGACACGGTCATATTATTCTGCTCTAATTTGATGAACTCCACCTCCTTCATGTGACGAACACTTTCGAGAAAGTATTTGTCATTGAACAGCTCTTGGAACTTCTCCTAAGACATCTTCAGTGCGGCAGGTTGAGTACGCTTAACCGATTTCCACCAGTAATCTGCCTCTCCTCGCAACATAAAGGCGACAAAGGGAACCTTTTGTTCATCGGAGCATCCCAAGACATCAAATATCTTGCTGATCTGCTTTATCCATATTTCCGCTATAAGTGATTTTGGCTCTCCCTTAAACTCCGGTGGTCCCAGCTCCTTGAAATGTTTAGCGGTGACCGTCCGAGAGTTTTCAGTGTTTCCACCTATATTTTGGACAGGAGTCGCTCTCGTCTGCTGTTGCATGAACTGCATAAAGCTTCTAAACATTCTATCATTCATCATCTGGTCAGTGTTGTTGTTTGCATAAGGATTGTCACCTTCCTGATGCACATTATCCTGATTATTGATATGTGGTGAATCAACAGTCGCCTGTGCTCCATTGCTATTCTCAACATTCTCAGATGCCATTTTCAGATACTGCCACAAAATAAAAGTTAATTGATATGTCATATATTATCCTTATATTATGACCGACCAATTAAATACCATGCAAATAAACTTAGGTAGGTCATACTAGCCCCGTCTCTCCCATCCTAGTTCTATTCTCACATCTTAGCCAGGGATCATATCCCTAAGCTCTGATACCAACTGTGACGCCCCCAAAATTAGGTATACATCACCCATCTTGGGTCGTCAGATACATGGTACAGAATACAAATACAACTTACTAATACAATTGTCGTGTACAATACGACAAAACATAACTGTGAGTTTGAATACAATTATTGTCTACTAGAGACTATACAAACTCAAAAGGAGTCCTCATTACAATTATTGTCACACTATTTAACAGAATAGTGAGGCCTACTAATACTATCAACTGGTCCATCACTCCGTTTCCCGACTCGTCCCAGCTATATTCTCATTTTCTGAAGAGAACAGTGAAAGAAAGGGCGAGCTCAACTAGCCCAGTAAGAAATATTATGACTAAGATAATGCAGAATAAATTATCATTAGTCTTCAACAGTGTTAAACTGATAAAATATAACGAACATCAAGTTTAATTGCAGCGGAACAAGCAATCTATTAAAAGAGTTAAGTAGAGAATAAAATCTACTATCTTCTATGATTTAAAAGGTTTTTCAACACTGTTATCGCTGGGACTCAGCTTAATAAAATAATTCACATCATCGAATCACCCCTGCACTACGGCCAAGGATATTCGTGTATTCATTAATGGTCATGATCATGCCAACAACTGTCCATTAATGCACTATAGGCCAATGAGGACTTTTACCACATCATTTGTAATATTACGGTCATGATTATACCGAATAATCCCTGGTCATAATCATACCAAGTCCATCTATGCACTACAGGCCACAAATGACTTTAAACATTTTATAAACATGAGGATGATGACAATGATATAAGAATTCAATAAAACAAGTTCAAGAATTAATTTATCCAAGAATTAACAACGTCCAAATTGTCAACATGATACTTCTTTGTGGAGTAAAATTCAAGAATGCTTAGAAGAATATTTTCATGAAAAGATACTGGATGAACCGCAATTATCAAGGATATTCCACTAAATTTCATGGAGTATAGAAGTTAAAACTTAACCAACTGAGTATAATAAAGAATGGAATAACAAAAGAAATCACTCGACATGCGATAGACCGCATAGACAGGTTATTCCAACAGAATAATAAATAATGGAACCAGGTCCGGCGTAAACGCACAGACAAGATATTCTGACAGAATAATAAATAATGGAATCAAGTTCGGCGTAAACGCACAGACAAGATATTCTGACAGAATAATAAATAATGGAACCAGGTACGGTATAAAACACACAGACAAGATGTTCCAACAGAATAATAACAAGACGGAACCAGGTCCGGTGTAAAACACACAGACAGGATGTTCGAACTGAATAATAATAAAAACGGAACCAGGTCCAGTGTAAAACACACAGACAGGATGTTCCAACAGAATAATAACAAAACGGAACCAGGTCCGGTGTAAAACACACAGACAGGATGTTCCAACAGAATAACAGAATAATGTCACCAAGTATAGGGTAGACCGCGTATACAGGTTATTCCAACAGAATAATAAGAAATGGAATAACAACAGTTCTCTTCATGAATAAGAAAGAATAACACCCCTTACCGTTTTAAAGAAGAACTGAAATAAAGAAGTAGTTAAGTAGCAGAATATTTTTTTTCTCTCTCTCTATAGTTTCTCTCTCTAGAGTTCAGTGAATTCGTAAGAAATAATGAAGGAATGAGCTGCTATTTATAGAAAAATAGAATGCATAGTAACTAATCCATGAACGATCCAGATTGATTACTTTAATCTGGCGGTCCATATTTAAAGAAAAATCTTTTAAATAAAATATAATATATTCTATTTATAGAATAACTTTAATAAAGTATTCTGTTTTATATATAAAGATGTTTCTCTTTTATTACGTTAATAATACGAATAAAACAAAACTTCATTATCGCTAAATAATTCATATTATTAACTGACAATAATTGAATCAAACTGAGTGACTTCTCACATAAGCATTAATAATCAATACCGTGTGCAACTATACAACCACACGTATTACTGTACTTTTACTACTGAGTAGTTCTGTAAGACCCCGAATTTTATGAAATAAAAGTATTCAATTTTTCTTATAATTATTATTTAGTAAATGGTTAAATTGATAAATATTAAAGTTAAGGGTGATATATGAATTTTTTTCAGAATACACATGTGGTTATAAAATATTCATTGTTGTCGGGGAATATTCGCTTGGTCGTGGAATATTCTTACTGTCGGAGAATATTCGTACGACGGCGCAGTCTTTTGTGGGCCCCATGACGGAAAGCGATTGGATGAAGAAAATGACAAAAATAAGTTGTTTATAAATAACGGCGTAGTTGTTACCGTTAACACTGTTAAAATACCCGGTGATTAAAATACAGTAATACGCGTTGTTGCACAGTAGCACACGGTATTCCACCAATTATTGATTTTTACGTAAGAAGGCATTACTCAATAATTGTTACAGTAATTACTGTTCAGTATTTTATTTTATTGATTCAATAATTGCTGCGTTGATATTTTATATTACTGTTGTTTTAATAATTGTCACTACACAGTATTTTCTATTATCGGAGCAATAATTCGTATTATCTGAATAATATTATTAGATAACATTATTGTCAATGTCTAGAAAGTTCTATCTAAGGAGAGGTTTGGTCATCTAATTGCGCGCCAGTAAGGAGAGATCCTTATTGAAAAACCCCCTCTTTTTTTGGGAACGGCATGGTTGCCAGTACTGTGGTTCTGTAATATTATTTGTGTATAATTAATTATTGATTTATATGATGAGGAAAATATTGATTTTATGTGGATATAGATGGAGAAAATTTTAATGTGACAATTGTTAAAAATTAATATTTTATCTTTTTCTGATAAAATAATTTATTTAAATATATTATTTTAATAATATATTAATGATGATATTTTTACAATGAATGTGGGATATATGAATAAATGAGGAGGAAAAGTATTTTTGTTGGATTAAATGATTAACACATGTTTTGTGTGTTGGTGGACACAATTCTTGACCGAAAATTTATTATTGACTGTAAAATCGCCCGTTTGTGGATTTCGGTCAATTTCTGTTTGGAATTTGGAAAAAATTTCTTCTGTAAAGTTGTAGAGAATTGAATTTCCTATAAAAAATCGCGAGATTCGAATTTTCTGATAAAAGGGCTATTTATTATGAATTATTGAAGTTCTGAAGTTCTGAAATAATTGATTTTTGGAAGTTTTATTTATTATTTTGAAGAAAAACGTTTTTCTTACTTTTTCTAGAAGGTTAGCATGTTTTTATGGCTGAATTCATGTATCTAGAGGTGGGCTTGAATATTTTGTAATTATATTAATATTATATTCAATTTTCTGTTTTGGTGTTCTAAGCATTTTCCTATAAATAGGGTGCTTAGGTTAGAATTGAAAATCACACTAGAAACTAAAGTTTTCTCTCTATTTCTCTCTCTATATATCGAGCGTATTCTTGTGAGTATTTTGATATCTTGAGTGTTGCTATACGGTGCAAGTTCGTTCAGCGTTATTCAGTCAGAAGTACTGCTCTTTTGAGGTAAGGGATATTATTGTAAGGGATAGTAAGGGATTGTAAGGGATAGTAAGGGATGTTATTTCTTCTTAAATGATATTATTTTCTCCAATATCATTATGCCGAAGTATTGATCTGAACTTTTTATCAAATTTAGAACTTTTCATGTCGGGGTTACTATTCATGAGTTACTATTCATGAGTTACTATTCACGAGTTACTATTCCTGAGTTACTATTCATGAGTTACTATTCATGAGTTACTATTCACGAGTTATTATTCATGAGTTAGTATTCACGAGTTACTATTCAGGAGTTAGTATTTACGAGTTACTATTCACGAGTTACTATTCACGAGTTACTATTCACGAGTTACTATTCACGAGTTACTATTCACGAGTTAGTATTCACGAGTTACTATTCATGAGTTAGTATTCATGAGTTACTATTCATGAGTTACTATTCACGAGTTACTATTCACGAGTTACTATTCATGGGTTACTATTCACGAGTTACTATTCATGACAAAATTGGTTCCTTTTTCTAACCAAATTATAGTTGATTTATGAATATTACTCTGGAGATTAAAATTATATATTGATTATATTATTTTTATATATAACATTTTATAACCCTGATGTTGAAATTCTCTTTGACTTGAGTGTAAAGATGGGTAGATTATTGGTATGATCATGACTAGGGTTCTCTTTGTCCAGTAGTGAAAAGTTGAATTGTGACTGGTATGATCGTGACCATTGAATTTATAATTGAATATCTTTAGCTTAAGTGCAAAGGTGAAATGATCAACATGGTTATAATTATTGGTTATATAAATTCTGAAATGATTATATATTTCTTTGAGATAATAATATATTTGGCCTGTAGTGCAAATATGAACTATTGAGGAATATCTTTGGCCTGTAGTGCAAAGATGAGTTGTTGATGAATATCTTTGGCCCGTAGTGCAAAGATGGCTTGTTGTTGAATATCTTTGGCATGTAGTGTAAAGATGAACTGTTGATGAATATCTTTGGCCCGTGATGCAAAGATGAATTTATTAGTATGATTATGAACAGGAACTGTGATTTGGTATAACCATGATCTTTGATGTTTCAGGTAAAGACAGGTGATGAAAATTATCTTCGTCTTGGATGCGAAATTTAGAATCACAATTATGATTATGAATTATTCATATGATTGTGGAAAGGAACTATTGATTGATGTTACAGGGATAAAACATTGTTGGTAGACTTTTAACATGGAGAAGATAATAGACTTTGTAGTCTATTTGACTCTTCTAATGGATTGCTTGTTCCGCTGCAACTATGGTTGAAAATTTTTATCATCTACCATATGTTCTAAATCTCTGATTTAATTCTGTTGAAGGCTATTGATAATTTAATTATCTTTAGTCATGATATTCTTTACTGAGCTAGTTGTGCTCACCCTTTTGCTTCACAATTCCTTTCAGGTAATAAGAGTGTAGCTGGGTCGAGCGAGGGTAAAGGAGAAATAGAACGGTGGTCTCTAGCTGTGGATGTTCTTCCGAAGCAGTATAGAAAAATTCATTTAGTAGTTTTATTTGGTGAATCCAATAGGGTAAGGTGTACCCAACGTTGGAAGGGTAATTTACCACTATCATACAAGATGTCTAATGACATACAACCTCGTGTCATCATAAGACAGGATTGTGCTCATCCACTTGCTGAGTATATTTACGAGCACTACCTATATAATCTTGGTGTTTGTTTGAAGTATAATTCTCAATTAGAGACAGTGGAGATAATGATAAGTCAAGAGAAGACTCACTATTGGGAAGAATACGATAGTAACCTTCTTATTTTTTTTTTGGGTCTATTGGGTCAACCAAGAATAATTCTGTGACCATATGATATCTATCATAACCTAGACGCATGGCCTCCCATGTACGAAGGTTTCCTTGAGCACTTCCCAAAGATTCTAATTTCTAAAACAGTTTTTGACTATACCTTTATGTAAGGTGTCATTGTGAGGTGATGTCCACGGTTGGAACATGAGTCACATTTGGTATATATTTGTATCCAAACTCACAGCATATGTGTTGTTGTATTTTGCACGACAATTGTTGTAATAAAGTTGTAGTTGTTTTCTGTACCATGTATTTGACGACTCAGAATAGGTTGGATGGAATGGACCTGTTTTGGGGGCGTCACAAGTTCAACAGTATCAATGGTAAAACTTCCGCCGTTATTTTTAATAAAATATTTTTGTCGTTTTCTCAATCCGACAATAATTCTGTTGTGAGTTCCACCAATGATTGTGTCGTTATACCAATATTCTCTGTTAAAACGAATATTCCCCGACCAATCGAATATTATATAACAACTTGCGTACTTTGTAAAATTTATAAATATTACCCACAACTATAACATTATATCAAATTAACTCCATAATATTTAAAAATGACATTTATAAAAAATTCATCCTTATTTATTAAAGTTGGGGTCTTACACAAATGATATGAATTATTGATCTGATAATGGAGATACTGTGCAGTGATAATTATTAAAACAACAATAATATAAAATATCAACGCAACAATTATTGAATCAATAAAATAAAATATTGAACAGTAATTACTTTAGTAATTATTGAGTAGTGCCTTCTTACGTAAGGATCAATAATACATCAATACTGTGTAATACCGTGTGCTACTGTGCAACCACGTGTATTACTGTATTTTAACCACAGGGTATTCCAACAGTGTTAATAGTAACAATTACGCCGTTATTTATAAAAACTCAAACTTGTCATTTTTTTCATCCGACCGTTTTCCGTTATGGGGCCCACAAATGGCTGCGCCGACGTACGAATATTCCCCAACAGAAAGAATATTCCACGACCAAACGAATATTCCCCGACACAATGAATATTTTATAACCACTTGCTTATTTTATAAAATTTGCACATTTCACTCATAACCAAAGTATTATATCAAATTAACCCCTTATTATTCAAAATAATAATTAGAGAAAATTCGGTTTTATTTATGAATAAGTTAGGGTTTTACACAATACATTTTAATTATAGTTTTGTTTGTAATTAGCATGTCATTCTAAATTTTGAAGAAGAAAAAACATCTCATTCAAATTGTTGGTAACATAAAAAAAAATAATTTAGTTTAATTAACATATATTTTGGGTAAATGGTACAAACATTAAGAATTTTAAATTAAATTATTAATGAAGCTGTTGTAATTAAATTGAATTGGGTATGTTGATAGTTTAGTTTTTGGTGTTTAACAATAAAATTATTATTTGATTTTTTAGTTACATATTATGATTTTCGTATATTAAATTTATCAAAAGTATATGACAAAATTTGGGATGTTTATGATTTTGATAACATTTTTTAGTGTATAGTTGGTGTTATTTTTAAGGAATTGATATTTTCACAAGAGAAATTGATATTTTTCACAAGGTCTCACTTACATGAATGTGAGTCCTTGTTTACTATTCATGTGATAGGAGCCTCGTGGAATTATCAATTTTCTTTATGAAAATATCAATTCCCTACTTTTATGGTAATTTTGAATTAAAAAATATAATAATATTTATTACTACCCCTATCTTGTAAAAAGATTAGTTATGTAACAAGATGTGTAAGTTTGTTTTATATAAATTTAAAAGTTTTTTAAAAACTATTTTTTTTTGTTAATTTGCACATTTTGTGTATTTTACTTTTTAAATACAAAAAATTATGTATGGATGTATATTATGTAAATTTTAATATTTGAGAATTTTAATTAGCAAAAATGAATGTCTTTATTTTCTTGATAAAATGAATGTTAGTTCATTTTTGGCATTTATGTTATTAATGCACAAGTTCATATTTTTATTAATCACATCAGGTTAAACCAAAATGAAAATAAAAAAATTTATATTTAACGAGTATATTAAATATTATAATTTGAATGGTGTTTTGGATATTAAATATTTATGGATATTAGTTGGTGAACTATACTAGGACTAGGAATAGTAAATATTATATATTATTGACAAAAAGGGTATTGATTGTTATTTGAAAAGTTAAAGGGATTACGAGTGTTATTACCATTATTTATAGTGTGTGAGAGTGTGTTTTACTCTATTGATATTTTGATGGGACTTGTAGAGCATGCATCATTATTGCAGAATACTTTTCTTCATAATTCGATGGCCACCAACGGCAAAGGGGGTTGCCACACTTTGACTATATGACTCGTTTTCAGATTCAACTTATACAACCACACATAATTTAGGGTCCATCATCGTTCACACTTCACACTATGAAGACTCAGACCACTCCTCTAACTGCAAATAAAACGTTGTAGGTAATTCTTGATGAAAAATAATATAGGAACGTGTGAGAAATCATGAGATAAAATATAATTTAGTTAATGTCGATAAATCTTTTTTAAATTATTATACAAATTTATTAAAAAGTAGCGATTTGTGAATATAAATAATAATTTTAGGAGCAGTTTCTTTTTTTTATTGTAGAATTTAGAGATAATGAAAAGTTAACTTAGAGCCCGGAGGTAGACCTGACAAACGGACCTAAAGCCCGCGGGTCGGGCCGGGCCGGCCCGCCCGTCAAAAAAGGGTTTTGGACAGCATTTATTTGGCCCATAAAAATTCGGGCCTTTTGGCCCGGCTCGTTCAAAGCCCGGCCCGCCCGTGAGTTTTGCGGGCTCAAAAAAGTGTAAAAAAATAGGCATAAATCACCTTCGGCTCGCGGGCCGACCCGACCCGCCTGTGAACCCGCGGACTATGAACTTACTTTTTTTGGCCCGTAAAAATCCGAACTTTTTTAATCCGGCTCGTTTTAGCCCGGCCCGACCCGCGCACGCCTGCCCGTTTGCCACCTCTACCCAGAGGAAAGGGGTTATTTAAAAAATAATAATATATTATGACTTTATATAGTGAATTAATTTAATAATTATATTTAATTCAATATATTAATATACGTCGTAATTATAATTGAACAAAAATCTTTTAATATATATATATATATATATATATATATATATATATATATATATATATATATATATATATATATATATAAAGGATCTAAAGAATTGTATTATTAAGTGAGAATAGTATATTTGCATGGGTAAAAGTAATAAAAAATTGAAAAAACGAGACTGGTTAGCAGTATAAAGTGAATTTCATAGTAAATTTATTTCATATTCAATGCAGTGACAAACAGATAGTAAGCACTATATTAGTTGTTATGAAGTTCCCTTAGTACTAACTAGATTCAGGAAAAGCGTAGATCATCATCATCATTCATCTCCTTATTTTTGTCGCATGTCACATGGACTGCCTTCGGTCTCCGACAATACGGACGCCTCCCCCTTCTTCATCCGGACAAAACTCTTCAATCACTTCACTACACTTCCATCCATTTTCTTTCTTTCTTTCTGTCTTTCTTTGTAATTATATATCAAAATCTAGAGCCCAATTTCTCGGACGGACATTTCATCAAACATCCTTTGAGCATTAGCCAGCTTATTAATTTTTTTCACTCGGCAAATACAAAGCTTCTTCGTCAAATTTAATGCACCGACGACTTAACGAGGCTACATAAACAACATTCGCGTTTCTTAATACTCACTGTGTGTGTGAGTTTCAGTACACTCGAGCAGAGCTGTTGATTTTATCACCAAGCTCTCTGCTTTTTGCTCAATCCAAGGTAAAAGTTTGAAGCCCTACTCTTCTGGTTTGATTTAGTTTTGAATTTGGATTTTATGTTAGTAAGCAACAGTTCTTGTTTTAGTTATCTATCTGTCTGACAAAGATGGATATTTCCATTTTTGTGGGGCATCTTAACTAGTGATAATAAAGCTTTCATGCTTCAAATCATATTTATTGCAATTGATACTTCGGATATTACACTAATGTATATGTATATAAGACGTGAAAGTGAAGTTGTATTAAGATTGATGAACAGGAAAGTTTTTAGTGTGTGGGCACAAAACTTACTGTACAAGTTTAAGAACAAGAAGATGAAAGATTGAGCATATTAACCTGTCAGTTGCTCCGTGTAAGTTGCATACTTCAATAACTTGGGATTGATTTTTCTTCAATACCTAATTGAGTACATTGAATTGCAGTTCTTTAGATTTGAAGAATAACGGGAACAATGCAACAAGATCTTTGGCACAACTGAGAGTCATGAGGAAAAATTCCATGTCATTTCGCAATTCAGGTGCATATACGAGTCCAGGAACGCCAGATTATGCCGATAACAATGTGGGTGGGTTTCAAAAAGGTTGGTGTTCTGAGCGAGTTCCTGCGCCAGTAAACAGCAGGAGGCATATCAGTGCTGCTGCATTAATTCCATTTAGCAGTGGAAGGGCTTTACCCTCCAAATGGGATGATGCTGACAGATGGATTACTAGTCCACTTTCGGGAAGTAGTGCTTGCAGGACTCCACTTGTGCAGCCTCAAAGGCGACCCAAATCAAAGAGTGGCCCATTGGGTCCTCCAGGAGTTGCATACTTTCCTAATTACTCATCAGCCGTACCAGTGCTTGAAGGGGGTAATTCTAGTAGCTTTATGACAGGTTCCCCATTCACTACTGGTGTACTGGTACCTGATGGGCTATCCATTCATTATGGTGGTGGGATTGGTGTACAAGTTAACCCTTTATACCCCGAAAATTCCATGGCTCAATCTAGCAATGCTGCCAGATGGACAGATCTGTCAAGTGATTCTTCACTGCCAAGCTCCCAAGGTATGATGCTCCTCCCTTTTGTTCTTGTCCTTACCTTGTTTATTTTGTTGGAACTGATAATTGAAGATCTCGTGCATATGTGAGTTG
This sequence comes from Panax notoginseng, assembly GCA_016801055.1. NCBI lineage: Eukaryota > Viridiplantae > Streptophyta > Magnoliopsida > Apiales > Araliaceae > Panax > Panax notoginseng. The sequence continues at coordinate 268,899,832 of CM029012.1, forward strand.
ATATAATTTCCTTAAAGTCATGCCCAAGGCTAACATGAATTTTAAGTCAACAGACTATGTTAATGTTTCATGGGCTTCACAGACTTATGTAAGCAGGTTCTGTGAATGAAATTTACAACATAGTCAACTTTAACATTCTCAATGAAAATAAAATTAGTCTGGGATCTATTGGAGAACTGTGGATTGCAGCAGATAAGAATATTTTGATAACATTGGGAGAATGGGGGCACCCTAGGTGAGCTTGCAAGTTGAAGCCTAGACGGAAAAGGAGTAGATAGCGTGTAAAATGCAAGCAGCTAGATATGATAATATTAGAAAATGATTATTAGGATGTTATTCCTTGCTCGATCATCTTCCTGAAAGTTAGATTTAGAAGGTATTATATCCTCTTATTAATCCTGTAACAAAGAGGCAAAATTCTGTACTAAGCAAATTTCATGTTTGTAAGCAAACATGATTCATTGATCAAAAGTTCTTGAGAGAATCAATCCACCTTCAAGTTGAAGCATTATTGAATGTGTTCTTGGATAATGCTAATAAATTATTTTTTTGGAGAGAATGGTAATTCTGTTTTATGGACTACATGAGCCATTTGTGAATATGGTTTTCGGACCCGACTGAGAGGGCAATCCTGGATATTGAACTGGAGGAGGTTTTATCCTTAATATGTTGTATTGGGCCAATCCCAGTGCCAGGATATGAAATGTTCTTTGCTGGAAGTCTTAAAGGCTAGGAGTTTGTAAGGCAATTTCACTACAAGAGGTTTTTTAGGTAAGGGTACCTCTTCCCTTCACATATACCTTTGAAAGCTCCATGAAATATTTCTTTTTCATATGGACAGCCTCTGTAGATAAACGGCTGATGAATTGATCAGTACTTTATTAGGAAATGTGAGAAAAAATTCAAACCAGCTTGCAGATTGGGTGTTAAGGGGACAGGTTGCTAACTATTATTGCAAGAGAAAGGTTTCTGATCTTCCCTTATATTCATTCCTGTCGCAACATTCAATTTATATTCCTAAATTATCTTCACTTTTAATTATTTAACCATTTTATTTATCAAGTCCACTCTAAACCAGATGAGCATATGTTTATTTGCAACCACTAGATTTGTGGAAGCATGGTTGGACTATGAAGGATGAATGTCCAACCGTGAATATACTGCAATCATACTAAAGAAAATTTGTGGTTGTAAATATAGTTAGACTTGGAGTATCTTCTCCATTTTTCTTAAATTTTTTATGTAAATGTCATGGAGAGTTTTATCCTAGATCACAATGAATGCTGGCTACATGATTGAATCAGAAATTATTAACTTAAAGAATCCACATGAGGTAAAACCTTTTTTTATTGGGTTGTTGAACGTAATAATGCCACATGTTGTTGGGTATCTGAGAAATGTGGTTAATATTTTTGGTGGATAGAGCGTAGTAAGTATGTTTCGATGGAAAAGAGATGTCTTTGGACAAAGTGGATCAAGTTCTTTGAGTATGTCTTTCAACGAGCGAGGCTATGCCATTTGGTGGGTTTCTTTTTAACTGTTTAGAGTTTTGGTTATGAAATTCTCTTGTTAGTCTTGGTTTCCTACTTTCCTTGAGGATGTTGTGTGTAGATGGGTTAAGCAGCCTCAAATTTGAGGGACCCTCAACATCTGTAAATACTAATTGTAGTACTAGTAGTAGTAGTTCTGATATAACAATTAACAATGTAGTTTTAGTGTTGGTTGATTTAGCAATCAATAAATACGTGCAAGTATACACGGTCAACAAATAATAAAGTGATAGGAAGAGTATCGTTCCCATGAGAAATTAATTCTAACGTTTTCCCAAGTACCAATTTTATACCAAGTCAATCTTATTTAAACGGATGAATTAATTAAAATGAATAATTAAACTAAATATTAAAAGTAACCAACTAAATATAAATAAATAAACCTAAGAATTCAATTTCATCCCATGCTTCATTCAAATATCATAACGCTTCATTTAATTATACGGTCACGATGAATTGTTAACCGAGAATTCATTAGTATTTATACGCCTCTTCCGATGGTCATATAAACATATCCTTTCTAAATCTACCACAATGGAAATAAAATCGGAAAGGAACATCCTAGCTAAATAACTCACTATATTCCTATGTGAATTAAATTAAGAAGGATTTTAAGCATAAATTCTCCAATTGGTTACACACAGCATACAAGTATATCCCTATCCTATACACGAATCATGAATTCTATCCCATACAAACATATGTTATCATAATCAGATCTAAACATATACTTCATCTCCCGAATTCATATAGATTATCTCATTAATTACTAGCTAATTAATTAATACATAAACACACAAAATATGATAAGTCAATCCATATGGTGCCAATCAAATAGAAAGAAAATCAATTTAAACTACACATGAGATTCCATTAAAAGCTTAAATTAAAAACATGTTCATAGCAGATAAAATTATAAACCACAAAATATTCCACATCAATAAAAGACAAAAATAAATAAAGGTTTAGAGAATAAAAATTGTCTCTTGCAAATCTTCTATCTCCAAACTTCATCAATCCATGACCTCCATCTTTGATGATATTTTGGTTGCCCTTGAACTTGGAAGAAAATTAGCCTCACACGGTGTTCATTGGTTTTTTCCCAACACCTTTTACTATTCCAAAATAAGATTATTTATATGAGTTTATTTTTTCCTAACCCTAATAGAATTACAGTCCTAATTAAATTTACATACATAGTATCCTAATTCTAATAAACTACTATAATACAATTCCTTTTCTAAATCTACTAATAATTTCCATGCATGACTAGTTAGGCTTTGTGGCAACCAAATTCTTTTAGGAAACCAAAAATTGATCTAGCTGCAAAAAGTACCCCACAAACATTCTGCGACCCGGCACTGGGATTAGTTCATATTGGAGCGTCCCGGCGCTGCTAGTCTCCAGAATTACCAAATTGCCACTCTTCAGCCAGAATTTCCAGATTTGCCCCTTCTTTGCATCTTTCTACAAAATAACATAAAAAACAAATAAAATGCACTAAAATTACTTAAAGATAGCAAAATACTAAATCTAAAAGTATCCAAATAATAGGTATAAAACCAACTTATCATTTAGCTTATCTCTTATGAATCGAATGTACAGATGAGAAGCTTGATGGCACCAAAGAACCAGAAACCATGGCTTCCCATGTTGTGTCACGACGCGATATGGCAACACAGATGAGTCCTGAGGGCAGTCCAGAAGGAAGGTTATCAGTCATTGCCTCATCTCCCTCTGTCCCTTCCACAGAGGACCCATACAGCAACTATTCTGCGAAAGTGGAAGTTAGGGATGTTCAGGTAGACAAAGGAACCACCATGACCGGGCAATCCAGAAAAGATGGGGTGAGGATGACAAAGAAAGGCTCACCTGATGTCAATGACTTAGCTTCACCTTGGGTTGTTGCAGAGGCAGCAAAGAACACTTCAAAGTATGTTCCATCTTCCATGACAAATTATCCTTCCTTTACTTTATTTTCTTACTTCATCCATAAGATTTAGTACTTGAGAGTTGAGATGTGACAAGCAAACTGGACTTTCTTGAAAGCGTTGCTCTGTATAAACCATTGTACATATCCTTAAATGTTTTCCTTAAAAATGGCTTGAACGAGCTTCCCATGTTCAAGGATCATTGTTGCCTCTTGATTACTCCCAAATAGTTTAGAGGATTTAGGTTGGTTGAGTCATACCCCAGCACTGTTGCCACTACGGCCTCCTTTTCTAGAGCTAAAAGAAAATAAAGGAAAGGTCAACTGCGTATATATGAGAACTAGCACTTCTTTACTTTACTATGTTTTCTTATCAACTGCTAGCAAAACGAATTCTGGTGAAAATTAAATTCTTAGTAAACACTATGTAGAGAAAATTCCCTCATTTTTCTTCTTCATTTATTGTTATTTGTTTCTGAACTCAGGCTTATCTCTCAATGACCTTCATGTGAGTTTAAAAAGTTAAAATTCTCACCTTTCTTTCCAAATACATAATTTTTGCAAGAACAAATTTCTTAGGTCAGTCGGAAAAATGGTCTATTAACTAACTTAGGGATAGATAGTCATCACGATTCTGTAAATTAAATATTTCCTCTATTTTCGAGCAGAGGAAGTATGTTAGAAGTTAGAACATGTGCAAGAGCATTATGGGTGCATTATGTTTGCAGGCTTCAAAGAGAGGAAGCCAGGATCTGTGCATGGGAAAACTTGCAGAAAGCAAAAGCCGACGCCGCTATTAAGAAACTTGAGGTTTGTCTAAATACAGTGAGAACACTCTTTGGGTTTTGCTCTTAGTAACTCATGTCAGTATTTATTTTATATCTGGAATCCTGTTTAATAAAGGTTTTTAATTTTTTTTAGATGAAACTAGAAAAGAAAAGGTCAGCATCTATGGATAGGATATTAAACAAGCTGAGAATAGCTCAAACAAAAGCCCATGATCTGAGAGAGTTGAAGTCAAATAATCTTGCTAATCAGGCTCCCAGATCTAAATATCAAGTTGTATCCTTCCGTAAGTATGTGAAGATGGGTTCTCTTGGCTGTTGCTTTTCAAGCCATACAAACTAGCTCACGTGTTTGTAAATTCATGCAAATTCATGTAATCTGCCAGCTTGTATATTATAAGAAACAGTACAAAAGGATGGTGATATATGGTTATTTGCGATTTAGTGTTTCATAATCATATGCTATACTGCACATGCACCTTTGATAACAAGAAGCTAAGGGAGGGCCATGAGTTTTAATGCTGGCTTTTGGCTCTAGAATGTCCAGGTTTGGATATGTTAGGTTTCTTTTAGTTAAACAATCAAGCGGACTTGGAAGAAACATGGACGGATGTGCCCTCTCTTTGTTTGCTCATGTTTCGTTTACTATAATTTTTGATTTCTTGGTATGTATGTTATCATTTTAATTTGTTAAATACGATTTCAGTGACTAAATGGCAATCTAGGTGGAAAAATTAATACGAGTATCATTTTTTGTTATAAAATCTATATTACGAGGGAGAATAAATTCTTCAAAAACATAATAGTAACATGACAATTAGAAAACTAATGATTTTGGATTGAATCAACCCTTTAATTGATTCCCATTACAATAATATATTTATTTGTTGCAATACTGAATTTCTGAGAAGCTTAAATTAATAAAATTGTTGAAATTTACCGCAATTGCATGTAAATGGAATTTTTTTTAACATATAATTTCTACGCATTTTTAATGAACTACAAATTAATTTTAATAAAACCAACTCCATTTCAAAATATAAGATTAGTGTTAGACTTTTCAAAAATCAGTTCAAAACACATTAACGAAGTATTCAGCTAATAGTTCGAGTGAACTCAGATCAGTAGACGGGCACAAGGCAATGTATCAAACATCTATGAAGAGCTTCAGATTTCACACATCTTTTGGGTATAGCATTCTGAACTCTAGTACGGCCTATACCTTATATCTGCTCGTGATGGCCTTCCCCTACCCATGCCATAACTACTCCACTGCAAAACATAAAATGAATGATCACAACAGTATACATTAATGTTTAGTGTGAGGAATTAAGAAGTATAGCATCTATCCAGATTGAACCATTTTTAAGATAAGCCCAACTGATTGGTTTGCATTGGTCAGAAGAAATCTCCTATTATCAAGTTATAATTTGGTTAAAGGATTACATTTTCAAATTTTCTCAATTTGCAGAATTGAATTATTTAATATTTTTTGGATTTACCAATTTTATACTCACGTCATTAAAATCCAAGCTTCCATACATCCTGCCATAGGTACGCATGGGACCACCATGCATTGGACCACCATAACCCATAAATGGTTCAGCTTCATCCATGATGAAGTTTCCACTAGGGCCACCATCGTCAACAGGTGTAGCTGAATCAATTGCAACCTGCAATGCCAGTAATTATGGAAACAAAGAACTCAGAATACTACCCATAGCACTCTTGTTTGGCAGTAAATTCTCACATTTTCTAAAACTTGTACAAGGGGGATATGACTTGCACATCAACTGTGAGCCTGCAAATCAGAAGTTCATGGGAAAACTATGGAATGAAAATCATGTAGTAGATGGAAACAACGAAAAACATGTGTAAAGTTATCATTCCATTGAGCACGTGTGTCCCAAAATGCTCAAGAAAAACAGGACACTTTATATCAAAGAGTAAGGTGGAGGCCCAAGTCTGGATAAAGTAGAAAGGGGGAAGGGAAAAAAAAGCTGGATCATCAGACACAGACAGCTAAACAATTAAGCAGAAACTCACTTTGACTGGTGAAAACTTAAAACAGGACACTTCAAAGAGCAAGGTGGAGGCCCAAGTCTGGATAAAGTTCAGAAAGGGGGAAGAAAAAATAAAGCTGGATCATTTTACACAGACAGTTAAACAATTAGGCAGATACTCCCTTTGACTGGTGAAAATTTAATGTCTAGTTCACAAATTTATATATATATATATATATATATATATATATAGCAGAAAAATGCAGTCTCAAGCAAACACTTCCTTTACATTCAACGTATTTCTTTAGGTGAAACCTGTTTGTATTTATACCACCAGGTTTAAGCTTTATAGAAACTTGAGGCACAATGATAACATTTTCGGCCACCCCTCTAAACTAATTCCCATCCTATTTGATCTATGGGCCACTAGGCTAGACAAACACAAGTTCTGGGCACAAAATAATAATGTGAACAGGAAAATAATTCCAGGAAAATATCCTCTAATATTTTATATCAACCTGACACAGATAAAGAACGTAGTGAAGCAGTCAAATATTCACTCATTACCTGCTGTCCGCAAATCTCATGCGACCTTCGAGACACGCGATCAGCAACCCCATCTTCAGCAAAGGTTACAAATCCAAAACCCCTGTGGCCAGTTCTTTTGGGATCCTAGATCAATACACAATTACATATTATCATGAATCCATTTCCTTAGCTTATTTGTTTTTTTCACAAGTAAAATCCATTTCTGTTTCATATCATTACAGTGCAGCTAAAGTACCTTGGGAATATAAACATCTAAGATACGGCCAAATCTACCAAAATACTGGCGAAGATCTTGAACACTTGCCTCCTGAGGAAGCCTGCCAACAAATATCTTTTTGCCCATCCCACAAGTGTATTCCTCTCCTATTTAACCAGAATGTTAATAAAATGTGTGCTTAACAATATTCCTAAAATTTGCACATGTACACCATAAATAAACTTACTTCCATACATAGCGCTGGGATGATCATACATGGTAGGAGCACCTAACACTGCATATCTAGTTGCTGCAGTAATATAAGCATTATAAGCACCATATCCACTGTGCTGCATTCGACTAACTGGTCTGAAGTCGTCCTCCTACAAACAGATTTCAAAACCCAAGTAAACACCAGAAGTAACACTTAACACCGATATATTATTAGAAGTTATCACAAACAATTATATGTAGAATTACATTACACATTTTCCTAAAGGACAAAAATTAAAAACAAATCAGAAGCTTTAACTCAAAAGAAAACTAATGTATGCTACAAAGTGAAAATTGATGTTGTAACTTGTAGCTTGCCTTCGGTGTTGCTCGGTCAACAACTATAGTAGAACCTCCCAATTCATGGGTTTCAGCCATCAGATCATCCACTGATTCTGTGATTGCGTCAATTAATATCAGGATATAAAACTTGGAAGAAAATGAGAGTGACGAAGATGGAAATATGAAAATTAAAACGCAGTGTAATGGCCTAAACACTTTAGTTTCGGTTAATGAAGGGTGAAATGTCAAAACTGACATTAATGAAATTCCCAAAACTACATTGTTTTGGGATGTTGCTACAACCATGTTATCCCACATATGTATACATATACATATAAATACACAAATATATTATGATCATTGTGTACACACATCTACCTTTTTAATTATGTATACTTCTATACAAAAACAATCACGAATTTTCAATATTTTTTATAGAAGTTAATAAAACACTAAGGAGGCAGGCTATTAATAACATCCTTCTATTAGATAAAACCACTAAGTTCAGTATTTTAGGACACACTAATACTGCAAAGAGCAAAAATCAAAACAATCACCTGCATTTGCAAAAGTTATAAACCCAATTCCACGGTGCCCTTTGGTACTAGGATCCTGCAAAATATAAATAGTAGTAATAATTAAGCAGGAATATAATATTATATGAGATCTACAAATTACTACATGCATGGAATCAATGAATGTTTTTATATCTAAACAGAGAGAGAAACCTTTGGCATGTATAAATCCATTATTTCACCATATTTCTCAAAGTAACTGCAAGAAAAAGAGAAAACATATTATCAGTTCAAGCCTCATTATCGCCCCATGAATAATGATCACCTCGACAAAATATTATAGATTTATGAACTAGTAAAAGATTCACTGATGATCATGCAGTCCAAACTATAATTCTTTATAGGTTTTCTTCTTCTAAACTCATCTGTACTAACCTCCTGAATGTGGCTTCTGTCACAGATGGGGGAATCCGAGCCACAAATATCCTGGTGATTTTCTTCAATGGTGCTCGCATCTCCTCCTGTGGAAAAAATATATATGGTTCAAGATGAATTTGAAATACACAAGTATAAAGTGTCAGGAAAGGGCAAACTGGGAAGGAAGGGTAATTAGTTTATTTTGGATGCACATGTGAGCACGTGGGTAATTGGTTAGCATGTGGGTGAAGGATAAGGATAGTAGTGATGGTTAGTAGGATTTACTTTTCAGCATTTGATAGATATATATATGTGTAAAGGGAAGATATTCCCCAAGCATTGAATATATGAATTGCGAAATGAATTGAGGAATGAAGCTTTCAGCTGCTTCTCCTTTTCCATCTATTTCTCTGTCTCCCTCATGAACTCGATGTAAAACAGAGTTCTTCTCCTTCTTCCTCCCTAATTTCTCTGGTTTCTCTCTATTCTATCTTTCTGTTCCTATTTCTCTCTTAATCTTAAGTCAGGTAACCATCCAGGACCTGACAAATAGTTGCAAACTTTCTACAAACCAGACAAAATAAACTCGTATAAAAGTAAAAGCGTCAGCAAGCTAAAGATTTTGAAAGATGAAATGGCAGATTTGAACAAATTTAAGAACAAAACCTTTGGCGTAGCTACTTTTACTTCAAGGATCCTATTGCCAAGGAAATGCTCAATTGACAGTACATTCTGTAGGGTGGAGACAACAAAAGAATGAGATATCATCATACGTAAATATTATATGAAATATATAAATCACAAGGATCTAATTATCAAAAATAAAAGTTATAGCAGATCCAAAATTGGCATCAGGTAAAATAGAGGTAATAAACTCAAAGCAACATTTGGAAAATAAACAAAATTAAAAATTTAAAAGAAAGAAAAATCAAGTATATTGATGTATAAGATGATATGCACCTTAGCATCCTCCACTGTGGCAAACGTTACATATCCAAACCCACGAGAACGTCCAGTGGACCGCTCCTAAATTCATAAAAGCAAATAAGAAGACCTTACTAGTATTCTAATCCTAAAAAAAATCAACAACCAAATATGTATTTTTATATATGCATAGTGAGACACAGACTAAAATACTTTTTTATCAAAACCATAACAAATACTACCGGCAACGCAATCATCTCATGAAATAAAATTGAACAAAGAAAATATGATAGGTTGGGAATATAATGCACTCCATGTATGGATAATAAGCTTAAACACATTCAACTATATCTCATGTTGATTCCAGTTCATAACCCTTTTTCCATAGATAAAAAGAAGAATATATTATTAAGAACGAGAACTTAAAACACCTCGGGAGGGTAAGAAGTCCTCCCAAAAGGAAACCACATGAAAACAAAGAGGATAAGAGGAAAAACATCAAGGCATTACATCCTTTTACCAAGGTTGTTTCTTTTGTTCTCTTTTCATAAGTTTTAATTATCCAAATCTCTGCATTTAGTATAGTTAAGCACAAAAAGTAAATGAAGAAAGGTACTCATCAGGGTGCTTGTCATGTTTAATTTCAGAAACTAAGAGTGAGAGTTACAGTGTGAACAGTAAAGAGTTAGTATTTAGTGCAAATGAATTTGCAAGACAAAACTCAAAACATAACAAGTAACAACAATTCATATTGAGCAGAAGCAAGAAGACAGCATAAATAACCACATCCAGAAATACTCCTCCTTAGTATTATTTAGTATTGGTAATATTATCAGAATACAAATGAGACATATATATATATATATATATGTATATATATATATATATGTATATATATATATATGTATGTATTAGGGGATAACATGGTTGTGGCAAAGGCATTTGATTAATTACAACATTGTCATTTAACAATTTTATTAATGGTAAAGACTGGTAGTTTAGTTATTTCACCATTTTATTTATCAACACTAAGTTGTTTTGGGATCCCCATGTGTCTGTATATTTACACTCCGTGTGTTCATATAGTGTAAACCATTAGTTAACATTTCATGGCATGATAAACCCACGTTCCTAAACTAGAGATTCATTTTCATTTTTTTGCCAGTTACAAAGTTAGAGATGTACTTTTATTTTTAAACTATAAAGTGACGTGAAGTTCCTAACATGCATTACTTCATTGTTAGTTGGTTGATTATAATCATGTCACCATTACTATATATTTCTAGCTAATGTCTTGGTTTAACAAATGTATCTCTAATTTTTGAATCGCCTTCAGACACAGATGGAGGACCACACTTTCATGAATACAATACCAAAGTTGCCATGACATGACAATTCTCGGCAGTGGAACAAAGTAACAATAAAAACTTCTAAGCAATCTGTCAAAATCAACATGAGTTATAGTCAGTATAACCTTCCACCATATGTGTTAGCAATACGAAACACTCTTCGGATAATCATAACAGATAAAAATCAGAAAACTCGTAGAAAATAACATGTCTACCTTCATAACAATACAGTCATCCAACTCCCCGAATTTGCTCATATAATCCCTCAATCCATCCGTATCAATTTCCCATGGAATACCTAAAACCTAACATATACAAGCACATTATAAGCCATAGAAAGTAACAAATTCTACAAATATACAACAAATTCAAGGTACGAAATATGAAAGGCGGAGAAACTTACAACAAGCTTTCTTTCCGACATAATTGAAAAGACCAAATAAGGAAATCGCACAGAGAAACACTCAAATTCTCTCTCCTCTTCGCTCTTAGCTCTCGCGATCTCACCTCTCTCTCCACAACAAATCTCTCACACTCGACCACTCTGACGCCTGCACACAATAGACACACCTCTTTCTCACACACAACAATCATCATCATCATCAACAACAACAACAACATATACCAGAACAAACTCACCATTGTCTCCAATTTTCTGACCAATGTTTCTAAGTCTAATAAAAAGATTTCAAAGAAAAAAACCAAAAATAATTCATATTAAAATTACGCTCACTGACCTTCGATTCGATTCTTTCGGATTAAGAAATACCTAATACGCACGCAGATCTCTCTTTCTCTCTATCTACTCTCGATGTCTCTTCCAGGCGCCGATCAGCTCCTTGGGTGCGACAAGTAATCCCCATCTGTAAAATAGGTTATAAACTAATACAAACGGTTTCATTTGGTTAATAATAAATTTATACATATAATTAATACATTAAAATATAATAAATAGTTTATTGTACGATTATCAAATTTTAATAATATATATTATAGTGTTACATAAAAATTTTGAGCGCAAATACATATTTAAGTATATAATTAATCTGATCATCTCATAACATTACATAACAATTGTGTGTGTATATATATATATATATATATATATATATATATATATATATATATTAATGTCTTGATAAAAATATTAATAATATAACTAATATAGTTAAAAATTGGTAACTCTTTCATTCTAAAGTACTAACTAGGCCCGGTAAAATATGGTTATGGGTTGATTTTGATTTTTAAAATATGGTTATGGTTTATTTAAGGACTAAAACAATATTTATCATTTTTAATATGGGTTATGCGGGTTGAAACCATACGGTTATTGTGACGCCCCAAAATAGGTCCAATCCATTCAACCTATTTTAAGTCGTCAAATACATGGTATAGAAAATAACTACAACTTTATTATTACAATTGTCGTGCAAAATACAACAACACATGTTATGAGTTTTGATACAAATATATACCAACTGTGACTCTCATCCCAACCTTAGATAACATGTCACAATGACACCTTACATAAAGGTACAGTCAATAACTGTTTTATAATTTAAAATATTTGGAAATTGCTAAAGGAAACCTTCGTACGTGGGAGGCCATGCGTCTAGGTTACGATAGATATCATATGTCCACATAATTATTTTTGGTTGACCCAATAGACCCCAAAAAAATGAGAAGATTACTATCATTCCAATGGTGAGTCTTCTCTTGACATATAACTATCTCCACTGTCTGAAATCGAAAATTATATTTCAATCAAACTCTAAGATTATATAGGTAGTGCTCGTAAATATACTCAGCAAGTGGATGTGCACAACTCTGTCTTATGATAACACGAGTTTGTATGTCATTAGACACTTGTATGGTAGTGGCAAAACACCCTTTTAACGTTGGGTTCGCCTCATCCTATTAGATTTACCAAATATAACTAATAAATGATGTATAAAATACAACCCACTATTCTAAAGTTCTCAATAAAATTATTTCTATACTGTTTAGGGAGAACCTCCACAGTTAGAAACCACTGTTCTATTCCCCTGTTACCCCCGCTCGACCCAGCTACACTCTTATTACCTGAAAGAAATTGTGAAGCAGAAGGGTGAGCACAACTAGCCCAGTAAATAATATTATGACTAAAAATAATTAAATTATCAATAGCCTTCATTAGTAATAAATCAGAGATTTAGAACATATGGTAGATGATAAAAAATTTCAACCATAGTTGCAGCGGAACGAGCAATTCATTAGAAAAGTCAAATAGACCATAAAGTATATTATATTCTCCATGTTAAAAGTCCACCAACAATGTTTTATCCCTGTAACATCAATCAAAAGTTCCTGTCCACAATCATGTGAATAACTCATAATCATAATTATGGTTCTAAATTTCTCTTCGCATCCAAGACGAAAATAATTTTCTTCACCTGTCTTTACTGAAAACATCAAAGATCATGGCTATACTAAATTACAGTTCATGTTCATAATCATACTAATAAATTCATCTTTGCATTACGAGCCAAAGATATTCGTCAACAGTTTATCTTTGCACTACTGGCCAAATATATTCAACAACAGATCATCTTTGCACTACAGGCCAAAGATATTCAACAACAGATCATCTTTGCACTACAGGCCAAATATATTCATCAATAATTTATCTTTGCACTATAGGCCAGAGATATTAATATCTCAAAGAAATATATAATCATTTCAGAATTTATATAAACAATAATTATAACCATGTTGATCCATTCACCTTTGCACTTAAGCTAAAAATATTCAATTATAAATTCAATGGTCATGATCATACCAGTCAACAATTCATCTTTGCACTACTGACCAAAGAGAATCCATAGTTACGATCATACTAATAATTTACCCATCTTTACACTCAAGGCAAAGAAAAATTTCATCACCATATAAAAATGTTATATATGATAATAAAAACAATATGATCAACAACTGCATTTAATTTCAAGAGTAAGATTCATAAATCAACGATAATTTGGTCAGAAAAAGAAACTATTTTTGTCGTGAACAGTACTTATGAATAGTAACTCGTGAATAGTACTCCGTATTCGTATATAGTACCGTATACGTAAATAATGTCATATACGTAAATAGTGTCGTATACGTGAACAGTGTTGTATACGTGAATAGTAACCCCGACACGAAAATATAAAATTTTCACAATAAAATTCATATCAACATTTCAGTATAATGATATTGAAGAAAATAATATTATCTACGAAGAAAATAACATCCCTCACAATCCCTTACTATCTCTTACCTCAAAAGAGCAGTACTTCTGACTGGAATGTCAAATATAACGTTGAAGAGAACTTGCATCGTATAGCAACACTCAAGATATCTAAATACTCACAAAAATACGCTCGATATTATATAGAGAGAAAATTTCAGTTTCTGGTGTATTTTTCAATTCTAACATAAGCACCCTATTTATAGGAAAATGCTTAGAACACCAAAGCAAAAAATTTAATAAAATATTATTATTTTTATAAAAATCATACGCATACTTAGACAAATCTGAATTCAGCAACTAACACATGCAAGTGGGTCCCACCAACACACCAAACATGTTTTAAACAATTTTTGTAACAAAATCAATTCAGACCCAATATTTCGAAACTTCAATAATTCATAATAAATAGCTCTTTTATCAGAAAAATTTGAATCTTATGTCATTTTTATAGAAAATTCAATTCTCTACAACTTTGTAAGTTTAAGTTTTTCCAAATTTCAAGTAGAAATTGACCGAAACCCACATACGGACGATTTTACAGACTATAATCAAATTTCAGTAAAAAATAAGGTCTACTAACACACAAAACATGTGTTAAATATTTTTTTATAACAAAAATACTCTTCCTCATCATTTATTCATATATCACACATTCATTATAAAAATATCATCATTATTACATTATTGTAATATAATAATATATTTTATCAGAAAAGATAAAATATCAATTTTTTACAATTATCACTTTTCTAAAAATTTCTCTATTTATATCCACATAAATAAATATTTTCTTTATCATATAAATTAATAATTAATTATTTACAAATAATATTACAGAATCACAATACTGACAACCAGGCTGTTCCCAAGAAAGAGGGGGCTTTCCAATAAGGATTTCTCCTTACTGACGCGCAATTAGGTGACCAAACCTCTCTTTAGACAGAACTTCCTTAGACATTGCCAATAATGCTATCTAATAATATTATTATTCAAATAATATAAATTATTGATCTGATAGTTTAAAACACTGTGCAGTGACAATTATTAAAATAACAATAATATAAAATATTGAACAGTAATTACAGTAACAATTATTGAGTAGTGTCTTCTTACGTAAGAAAAAAAATATTGTGCAATATCGTGTGCTATTGTGCAACCACGCACATTACTGTATTTTAACCACCAGGTATTCCAACAGTGTTAACAGTAACAACTATGCATTTATTTATAAAAACTCAAACTTGTCATTTTCTTTATCCGACAGTTATTCTATTATGGAGTCCAAAAATGGCTGCACCGTCGTACGAATATTCCCCGACAGCAAGAATATTCTATGACCAAACGAATATTCCCCGACAACAATGAATATTTTATAACCACTTGCTTATTTTGAAAAAATTATTTCACCCATAACTTTAATGTAAGACCCCGAATTTTATGCAATAAAGGTATTCAATTTTTCTTATAATTACTATTCAGTAAATGGTTAAATTGATAAAAGTTTAAAGTTATGGGTGAAATGTGAAAATTTTTTAAAATAAGCAAGTGGCTATAAAATAATCATTGTTGTCGGGGAATATTCGTTTGGTCGTGGAATAATTTTTCTGTCGGAGAATATTCGTACGACGGCGCAGCTATTTGTGGGCCCCATAACGAATAACTGTCGGATGAAGATAACGACAAAAATTGAGTTTTTATAATTAACGACGTAGTTGTTACCGTTAACACTGTTGGAATACCCGGTGATTAAAATACAGTAATACGCGTTGTTACACAGTAGCACACTGATTGCACAGTATTTTTAAATTATTGATTCTTACGAAGGAAGGCACTACTCAATAATTGTTATAGTAATTACTGTTCAATATTTTATTTTATTGATTCAATAATTGCTACGTTGATAGGTTATATTATTGTTGATTCAATAATTGTTGCTGCACAGTATTTTCTATTATCAGATCAATAATTCATATTATTTGAATAATATTATTAGATAATATTATTGACAATGTCTAGAAAGTTCTGTCTAAGGAAAGGTTTGGTTACCTAATTGCGCGCCAGTAAGGAGAAATCCTTATCGGAAAGCCCCCTCTTTCCTGGAAACGGCCTGGTTGTCATAAATGTGATTCTGTAATATTATTTGTGAATAATTAATTATTGATTCATATGATAAAGAAATATTTATTTTATGTGGATATAAATGAGGAATATATTTTTGTGGTTAAAAATGAAAGAATTAATGTTGAGGTGTTACATCAGTATTTTGTCGGATTGAAGGTATTAAAAATCAAACTAGTGTTTTTTGATATATATTGCCGGAGTTATAATTTTTAATCCGACCGTTGAATCGTTGTAATTTTTGGATATGTTATACATATATAAGTTGAGTATATGTCCACAAATTTTGAACCGTTAAAAATGAACATATGATTTATTATGAATTTTACGAGATGACTGGTTCAGAAATTGTTGAATTTTTGGAGTTAATCATTTTAGTAGAAAATTCTAGAATTGGCGGGCCCCACTCTTGGTTGGTGAAGAAATGTGCTGAGATTTTTATTCAAATGTGGTGGGTGAGAATAGTAGCAGGTAAAGCCATCAGGTTGCATGTTAAGTCTGCTTCGGCGTGCTAACATTTTCCTATAAATAGAGGGCTAAGTTAGAATTGTGACAACCCCAAAATAGGTCCATTCCATCCAACCCATTCTGAGTTGTCAAATACATGGTACAGAAAATAACTACAACTTTATTACAACAATTGTCGTGCAAAATACAACAACACATATGCTGTGAGTTTGGATACAAATATATACCAAATGTGACTCATGTTCCAACCGTGGACATCACCTCACAATAACACCTTACATAAAGGTATAGTCAAAAACTGTTTTAGAAATTAGAATCTTTGGGAAGTGCTCAAGGAAACCTTTGTACATGGGAGGCCACGCGTCTAGGTTATGATAGATATCATATGGCCACAGAATTATCCTTGGTTGACCCAATAGACCCCAAAGAAAAACGAGAAGATTACTATCATATTCTTCCCAATGGTGAGTCTTCTCTTGACTTATCATTATCTCCACTGTCTCTAATTGAGAATTATACTTCAAACAAATACCAAGAATATATAGGTAGTTCCCATAGATATACTCAGCAAGTGGATGAGCACAACCCTGTCTTATGATGACACGAGGTTGTATGTCATTAGACATCTTGTATGATAGTGACAAAACACCCTTCCAACGTTGGGTTCGCCTCACCCTATTTTCTTCACCAAATATAACTACTAAATGATGACTACCGTTCTATTCCCTTGTTACCCCCGCTCGACCCAGCTACACTCTTATTACCTGAAAGGAATTGTGAAGCAAAAGGGTGAGCACAACTAGCTCAGTAAAGAATATCATGACTAAAGATAATTAAATTATCAAGAGCCTTCATCAATAATAAATCAGAGATTTAGAACATATGGTAAATAATAAAAATTTCAACCATAGTTGCAGCGGAACGAGCAATCCATTAGAAGAGTCAAATAGACTATAAAGTCTATTATCTTCTCCATGTTAAAAATCCATCAACAATGTTTTATCCCTGTAACATCAATCAACAGTTCCTTTCCACAATCATATGAATAACTCATAATCATAATTGTGACTATAAATTTTTCTTCGCACCCAGGACGAAGAATATTTTCATCACCTGTCTTTACCTGAAACATCAAAGATCATGGTTATACCAAATCACAGTTCCTGTTTATAATCATACTAACAAATCCATCTTTGAACTACGGCCCAAAGATATTCATCAACAAACCATCTTTGCACTACGGGCCAAAGATATTCAACAACAGTTCATCTTTGCACTTCAGGCCAAAGATATTCATCAACATGCCATCTTTGCACTACATGCCAAAGATATTCATCAACAATTCGTATTTGCACTACAGGCCAAATATATTCATATCTCAAAGAAATATATAATCATTTCAGAATTTATATAAACAATAATTATAACCATGTTGATCAATTCACCTTTGCACTTAAGCTTAAGATATTCAATTATAAATTCAATGGTCATGATCATACCAGTCACAATTCAACTTTGCACTACAGGCCAAAGAGAACCCTAGTCATGATCATACCAATAATCTACCCATCTTTACACTCCAGTGAAAGAGAATTTCAATATCAAGGTTATAAAAATGTTATATATGATGATAAAAATAATATGATCAACATATAGTTTTAATCTCAAGAGTAATATTCGTAACTCATGAATAGTAAATCGTGAATAGTAACTCATGAATAGTAACTCGACACAAAAAGGTAGAAATTCCACAATAAAATCCATACCAGTATTTCGGTATAATGATATTGAAAGAATAATATTTCTTAAGCTTATAAACAATTTATTTTAAATTGTTTACACTTTACTAAATAATGCATTTAATCATTCTAAAATACCAAACTCATAAGATTTTATCACCAATAATCAAAACCCTCATCAAAAATCTGCATATACCTCATATAGGATTCTCAAGCCATAAAATCCTATTTTTCAATTTTCTTACTTCACATAACATATTTAATTCATTTACTCATAACTAGTCCATTTTCATAAAAAATACCAAATCAGTTCCAAAAATATTTCATTTCTGGGATTTAGCATAATATAGTCCCATATTGAACATATATTTTTCTCAGAATTTTTAAAAGTCATTTACTATTTTTCATATGGCCAAAACAGCCGAATATTTAGACATTTATCAAAAATTGTACTTTTATCTAAAAATTCTGAAATTCACAGAGTATACTCCTATCATATACATGTACTCCCAATAAAAATTTCATCAATTTTAGAGTTAACCACAAGGAATTATAAGCGATTACTTTTAAAATAGTCTTTTCTCATAAAATTCACAACTCTCAATCTATACATCCAAAAATCACCATTTTTGGACACAATCAAGAAAACTCATCAAATTATCATTTCAAATTTTTCCAGAATTTTTGAAGTTCAGAAAAATTACGAAACTGAAAATCATAACAACCCTTAAAATCCCTTACTATCCCTTACTATCCCTTACCTCAAAAGAGCAGAATTCTGACTGGATATCGGATATGATGCTGAAGGAAACTTGCACTGATGAATAGTAACTCACCAAGTATTTAAATACTCACAAAATACACTCAATAATCTAGAGAGAGAAAGAGAGAAAGCTTATGTTTCTGGTGTGATTTTCAATTCTAACTTAGCCCTCTATTTATAGGAAAATTTTGGTAGGTTTGACCTGCAACCTGATGGCTTTACCTGCTACTATTCCCACCTACCACATTTAAAATATAATTCAGCACATTTCTTCACCAACCACAAGTGGGGCCCACCAATTCTAGAATTTTCCACCAAAATGATAAACTCCGAAAATTCAACAATTTCTGAACCAGTCATCTCGTAAAATTCATAATAAATCATACGTTCATTTTTAACGGTTCAAAATTTGTGGGCATATACTCAACTTATATATGTATAACATATCCAAAAATTACCACGATCCAACGGTCGGATTAAAAATTATAACCCCCGCAAAATATCTCAAAAATCCTGATTTTTAATACCTCCATTCCGATAAAAATACGGATAAAAATCTCAACATTAACTCCTTCATTTTTTAACCACAAAAATATATCCCTCATTTATATCCACATAAAATAAATATTTCCTTATCATATGAATCAATAATTAATTATTCAAAAATAATATTACAGAATCACATTTATGACAACCAGGTCGTTCCCAGGAAAGAGGGGGCTTTCCAATAAGAATTTTTCCTTACTGGCGCGCAATTAAATGACCAAACCTCTCCTTAGACAGAACTTTCTAGACATTGCCAATAATGTTATCTAATAATACTATTTAAATAATATGAATTATTGATCTGATAATGGGAAATACTGTGCAGCAACAATTATTGAACAACAATAATATAAAATATCAACGCAACAATTATTGAATCAATAAAATAAAATATTGAACAGTAACTACTGTAACAATTATTGAGTAGTGCCTTCTTACGTAAGAATCAATAATTTCAAAAATACTGTGCAATACCGTGTGCTACTGTGCAATAACGCGTATTACTGTATTTTAACCACCGGGTATTCCAACAGTGTTAACGGTAACAACTACGCCGTTATTTGTAAAAACTTAAATTTTTGTCGTTATCGTCATCCGACAGTTATTCGTTATGGGGCCCACAAATAGCTGCGCCGTCGTACGAATATTCCCCGACAGAAAGAATATTCTACGACCAAACGAATATTCCCCGACAACAATGATTATTTTATAACCACTTGCTTATTTTGAAAAAAATATTCACATTTCACCCATAACTTTAAACTTTTATCAATTTAACCATTTACTGAATAGTAATTATAAGAAAAATTGAATACTTTTATTTCATAAAATTCGGGGTCTTACAAGAATTGAAAATCACACCAGAAACAAGTTTTCTCTCTTTCTCTCTCTAGATTATTGAGTGTATTTTGTGAGTATTTAGATACTTGGTGAGTTGCTATTCATCAGTGCAAGTTTCCTTCAGCGTCATATCCGATATCCAGTCAGAAGTGCTGCTCTTTTGAGGTAAGGGATAGCAAGGGATAGTAAGGGATATTAAGGGATGTTATATTCTTCATAATGATGTTATTTTTTCAATATCATTATACTGAAATATTGGTATAGATTTTATTGTGGAATTTCTACCTTTTTAAGTCAGGATTACTATTCACGTATACGGCACTATTCATGTATATGTCACTATTTACGTATATGACATTATTTACGTATACGGTACTATGTACGAATACGGAGTACTATTTACGAGTTACTATTCACGAGTTACTATTTACGAGTTACTATTCACGGGTACTATTCACCACAAAATTAGTTTCTTTTTCTGACCAAATTATAGTTGATTTATGAATATTACTCTTGAGATTAAATCTAGATGTTTTGATTATATTGATTTTACTATTATATATAACATTTTTATAACCCTAATGATGATATTTCTCTTTGACTTGAGTGTAAAGATGGGTAGATTTTTGGTATGATCATGACTATGGGTTCCTTTTGGCCAGTAGTGCAAAGTTAAATTGTTGACTGGTATGATCATGACCATTGAATTTATAATTGAATATCTTTAGCTTAAGTGCAAAGGTGAAATGATCAACATTGTTATAATTATTGTTTATATAAATTCTGAAATGATTATATATTTCTTTGAGATATTAATATATTTGGCCTATAGTGTAAATATGAATTGTTGATAAATATATTTGGCCTGTAGTGCAAATATGAACTGTTGATAAATATATTTGGCCTGTAGTGCAAATATGAACTGTTGAGGAATATCTTTGGCATGTAGTGTAAAGATGAATTGTTGATGAATATCTTTGGCCCGTAGTGCAAAGATGACATGTTGTTGAATATCTTTGGCCTGTAGTGCAAAGATGGTCTGTTGATGAATATCTTTGGCCGTAGTGCAAAGATGAAATTGTTAGTATGATTATAAACAGGAACTGTGATTTGGTATAACCATGATCTTTGATGTTTCAGGTAAAGACATGTGATGAAAATTATCTTCGTCCTGGATGCGAAGAGAAATTTAGAATTACAATTATGATTATGAGTTATTCATATAATTGTGGAGAGGAACTGTTGATTAATGTTACAAGAATAAAACATTGTTGGTGGATTTTTAACATGAAGAAAATAATAGACTTTATTGTCTATTTGACTCTTCTAATGGATTGCTCGTTCCGCTACAACTATGGTTGAAATTTTTATCATCTACCATATGTTCTAAATCTCTGATTTATTACTGATGAAAACTATTGATAATTTATTTATCTTTAGTCATGATATTCTTTACTGGGCTAGTTGTGCTCACCCTTTTATTTCACAATTCCTTTCAGGTAATAAGAGTGTAGCTGGGTCGAGCGGGGGTAACAAGAGAATAGAACGGTGGTCATCATTTAATAGTTATATTTGGTGAAGAAAATAGGGTGAGGCGAACCCCATGTTGAAAGGGTGCTTTGTCACTATCATACAAGATGTCTAATGACATACAACCTCGTGTCATCATAAGACAGGGTTGTGCTCGTCCACTTGCTGAGTATCTTTACGAGCACTACCTATATAATCTTGGTATTTGTTTGAAGTATAATTTTTAATTAGAGATAGTGGAGACAATGATATGTCAAGAGAAGACTCACCTTTGGGAAGAATATGATAGTAAACTTTTCGTTTTTCTTTGGAGTCTATTGGGTCAACCAAGGATAATTCTATGGCCATATGATATCTATCATAACCTAGACGCATGGCCTCCCATGTACGAAGGTTTTCTTGAGCACTTCCCAAAGATTCTAATTTCTAAAACAGTCTTTGACTATACCTTTATTTAAGGTGTCACTGTGAGGTGCTGTCCATGGTTGGGACATATGTCACATTTGGTATATATTTGTATCCAAACTCACAGCATATGTGTTATTGTATTTTGCACGACAATTGTTGTAATAAAGTTATAGTTATTTTCTGTACCATGTATTTGGCGACTCAGAATAGGTTGGATGGAATGGACCTGTTTTGGGGTTGTCACATTTAAACTTTTATCAATTTAACTATTTACTAAATAAAAATTTTGAATAATTTTATTTTATTAAATTCGGAGTCTTACAATATCACCTCCTTATAAAATTTCGTCCCCGAAATTTACGTACCTGCTATTTCGAAGAGTTAAGAATACCTTGCTTTCATTTTAGATTCTATCTTCCCGGTCATCATGATTTTTCCATTGCTCATCTCCTGTATTTCAGATATCATTTTAGAATACAGCTTTAAAATAAAGGTTAATTGACATATCACAATTTGTCAACTTAAGTAAGAAAATTCAGCTTAGGTAGGACACACACTAACGAAGGATATTACTCGTCTCTCCCCTCCTAGTTCTATTCCCTGATCTTTGTCAGAGATCATATCCCTAAGCTCTGATTCTAACTGTGACTCATGTCCCAACCGTGGACAACACCTCACAGTGATACCTATCAGTTTGCCACCGCAGAACGGCGTCCCATACGAAGAGTCTGGCTTCGGTGCATTCCCCATCAACAGGAAGTCACCAGATAGAGGCTCGGGGCTCTTTACCTATGGCTCTGATACCAAATGTGACGCCCCCAAAATAGGTCCAATCCATCCAACCAATTCTGAGTCGCCAAATACATGATACAGAAAATAACTACAACTTTATTATTACAATTGTCGTGTAAAATACAACAACACATATGTTATGAGTTTTGTTACAAATATATACCAACTGTGACTCTCATCCCAACCTTGGATAACATGTTACAATGGCATCTTACATAAAGGTACAGTCAATAACTGTTTTAGAAATTAAAATCTTTGAAAATTGCTCAAGAAAACCTTCGTACATGGGAGGCCATACGTCTAGGTTATGATAGATATCATATGTCCACAGAATTATTTTGGTTGACCCAATAGACCCCAAAGAAAAATGAGAAGATTACTATAATGTTCTTTACAATGGTGAGTCTTCTCTTGACATATAACTATCTTCACTGTCTGTAATTGAAAATTATATTTCAACCAAACTCCAAAATTATATAGGTAGTACTCGTAGATAATACTCAGTAAGTGGATGTGTATAGCCATGTCTTATGATAACACGAGTTTGTATGTCATTAGACATCTTGTATGGTAGTGACAAAACACCATTTCAACGTTGGGTTCACCTAACCCTATTGGATTCATCAAATATAACTAATAAATGATGTATAAAATACAACCCACTATTCTAAAGTTCTCAATAAAATTATTTTTATACTATTTAGGGAGAACCTCCACACCTAGCGACCATCGTTCTATTCCCCTGTTACTCCCGCTCGACCCAGCTACACTCTTATTACCTGAAAGGAATTGTGAAGTAAAAGGGTGAGCACAACTAGCCTAGTAAATAATATTATGACTAAAGATAATTAAATTATCAATAGCCTTCATTAGTAATAAATAAGATATTTAGAACATATGGTAGATGATAAAATTTTTCAACCATAGTTGCAGCGGAATGAGCAATCTATTAGATGAGTCAAATAGACCATAAAGTTTATTATATTCTTCATATTAAAAGTCCACCAACAATATTTTATCCCAGTAACATCAATCAAAAGTTCTTGTCCACAATCATGTGAATAACTCATAATCATAATTATGGTTCTAAATTTCTCTTTGCAACCAGGATGAAAATAATTTTCTTCACCTGTCATTACTTGAAACATCAAAGATCATGGTTATACCAAATCACAGTTCTTGTTCATAATCATACTAATAAATTCATCTTTGCACTACAGGCTAAAGATATTCGTCAACAGTTCATCTTTGTACTACTGGCCAAATATATTCAACAACAGGTTATCTTTGCACTACAGGCCAAAGATATTCAACAACAGATCATCTTTGCACTACAGGCCAAAGATATTCAACAACAGATCATCTTTACATTACAGGCCAAAGATATTCATCAATAATTTATCTTTGCATTACATGCCAAAGATATTAATATCTCAAATAAATATATAATCATTTTAGAATTTATATAGACAATAATTATAACCATGTTGATCCATTCACCTTTGCACTTAAGCTAAAGATATTCAATTATAAATTAAATGGTCATGATCATACCAATCAACAATTCATCTTTGAACTACTGGCCAAAGAGAACCCATAGTCACGATCATACCAATAATCTACCCATCTTTACACTCAAGTCAAAGAAAAATTTTATCACCAGGGTTATAAAAATATTATATATGATAATAAAAATAATATGATCAACAACTGCATTTAATTTCAAGAGTAAGATTCATAAATAAACGATAATTTGGTCAGAAAAAGAAACTAATTTTGCCGTGAATATTACCCGTGAATAGTAACTCGTGAATAGTAACTCATGAATAGTAACTCGTGAATAGTACTCCGTATTCGTACATAGTACCGTATACGTAAATAATGTTATATACATAAATAGTGCCGTATACGTGAATAATGTCGTATACGTGAATAGTAACCCCGACACGAAAATATAAAAATTTTACAATAAAATTCATATCAACATTTCGGTATAATGATATTGAAAAAAATAATATCATTTAGGAAGAAAATAACATCCCTTACAATCCCTTACCTCAAAAGAGCAGTACTTCTGACTGGAATATCGGATATAATGCTGAAGAGAACTTGCACCGTATAGCAACACTCAAGATATCTAAATACTCAAAAAAATACGCTCGATAATATTGAGAGAGAAAACTTCAGTTTCTGGTGTATTTTTCAATTCTAATCTAAGCACCCTATTTATAGGAAAATGCTTAGAACACAAAAGTAGAAAATTTAATAAAATATTATTATTTTTATAAAAATCATACGCATACTTAGATAAATCTGAATTCAGCAACTAACATATACAAGTGGGTCCCACCAACACACCAAACATGTTTTAAACAATTTTTGTAACAAAATCAATTCAGACCCAATATTTCGGAACTTCAATAATTCATAATAAATAGCTCTTTTATCAGAAAAATTCAAATCTTATATCCTCTCCATAGGAAATTCAATTCTCTACAATTTTGTAAGTTTAAGTTTTTCTAAATTCGAAGCAGAAATTGACCGAAATCTATATACGGACGATTTTACATGCTATAATCAAATTTCAGTCAAAAATAAGGTCCACTAACACACAAAACATGTGTTAAATATTTTTTGTAACAAAAATACTCTTCCTCCTTATTTATTCATATATCACACATTCATTATAAAAATATCATCATTATTATATTATTATAATATAATAATATATTTTATCAGAAAAGATAAAATATTAATTTTTAACAATTATCACTTTTCTAAAAATTCCTCCATTTATATCCACATAAATAAATATTTTTCTTATCACATAAATCAATAATTAATTATTTACAAATAATATTACAGAATCACAATACTGACAACCAGGCTGTTCCTAGGAAAGAGGGGGCTTTCCAATAAGGATTTTTTCTTACTGGCGCGCAATTAGGTGACCAAACCTCTCCTTAGACAGAACTTCCTTAGACATTGCCAATAATGTTATCTAATAATATTATTCAAATAATATAAATTATTGATCTGATAATTTGAAATACTGTGCAGTGACAATTATTGAAACAACAATAATATAAAATATTAAACAGTAATTACTGTAACAATTATTGAGTAGTGTCTTCTTACGTAAAAAAAGAATATTGTGGAATACCGTGTGCTACTGTGCAACCACGCGTGTTACTGTATTTTAACCACCAGGTATTCCAACAGTGTTAACAATAACAACTACGCCTTTATTTATAAAAACTCAAACTTGTCATTTTTTTTCATCCGATAGTTATTCTGTTATGGAGCCCCCAAATGGCTGCGCCGTCGTACGAATATTCCCTGACAGCAAGAATATTCCATGACCAAACGAATATTTCCTGACAACAATGAATATTTTATAACCACTTGCTTATTTTGAAAAAATTATTTCACCCATAACTTTAAACTTTTATCAATTTAACTATTTACTAAATAGAAAAATTGAATAATTTTATTTTATAAAATTCGGGGTCTTACAGTTATGATTCAAATATAGGTTGATACATATTTTAAATTTCAAATATACCATTATTATGATCTAATTAAATAAATTATTATTAGATATATCATTTATACATAATCACTAAATATTATTTTTTTTGGAGGGAGTGAGGGTGGGTGGGTGGGTGAGTATGGTGGATGGAGTGGGATGGGGTAGATAAATGGGGGTAGGGTGTGGGGGTAGGGGGTGGGTGGTGTATACATAATCGCTTAATATTTTTTTTAGAGGGAGTGTTGGGTGGGTAGATGGATAGGTAGGTGGAGTAGGGTGGGGTGAGGAGTGGAGTGGGGGAGTGGGGGGTGAGGGGGTGGGGGATAAGAGGTGTGTACATAATCACATAATATTATTATTTTTTTGGTGTGGGTGTGGATGGGATAGGGTGGGGGTGAGGGGTGAGGGGTGGGTGGGGTGGGATGGGGTGGGTATGGGTGATGGGGTGGGGTGGAGTGGGGGGTAAGAGGTGTATACATAATCACATAATATTTTTTTTTGGTGGGATGGATGGGTGTGTGGGGGTGGGGGTGGGGGTGGGGGTGGGGGTATGGGTGGGTGAGGTGAGTAGTGTATACATAATCGCTTAATATTATTTTTTTGGGGGAGGGAGTGTTGGGTGGGTGGGTGGATAGGTAGGTTAGGTTGGGTTGGGTTGTGTTGTGTGTGGTGGGGTAGGGTGGGGTGGGGGTGGGGTAGGGTGGGGTGGGGGTGGGGTAGGGTAAGGTAGGGTAGGGTGGGGGTGGGGTAGGGTGGGGTAGGGTAGGGTGGGGTAAGGTGTGGTGGGGGTGGGGTGAGGGGTAAGGGGTGTTGTGAGACTCTAAATTTTATAAATAAAGATTTAAATTTCTCAAAATATTTTTTTGAATATTATGGAATGAATTTGATATAATGTTATAGTTGTGGGTAATACTTATAAATTTTGCAAAGTATGCAAGTTGTTATATAATATTCGATTGGTCGGAGAATATTTGTTTTAACAGAAAATATTCGTACAACGGCACAATCATTGGTGGACCCCACAACGAAATTATTGCCGGATTGAGAAAACGATAAAAATATTTTATAAAAATAACGGCGGAAGTTTTATCGTTAAAACTATTGAACTACTCGGTAGTAAAAGTACAGTAATACGCGTGGTTGCATAGTAACACACGGTATTGATTATTGATGTTTACGTAAGAAGTCACTCAGTTATACTCAATTATTGCTACTATAATTGCTGCATCATATCTCTCATATTACTGATTAAATTATTGTCACAGTAGCATCTGTATAATATGTTATGTTATTAAATCAATAATTGAGACGACAAAGTTATTCATATTATTATTTGCAATATTAACGATGTCTAGAAGTTCTGCCAAGAAGAGGTTTGGTCGCCTAATTACGCGCCAATAGGGAGAAATCCTTATTAGAAAGCTCCCTTTTTCTTAGGAACGACCTGGTCGATTAATATTGTGAATTATAATAAAGGTGATAAGTTTTGTTTTATTATTATTATAAATATAATAAAACAGAAAACTTTTTATATAAAACAGAATACTTTTATAAAGTTATTTGTTTTATTAGACTATAAATAGAATATATGATATTCTATTATGCATAGTATTTGCATAGTAAAATCTTTTTATATAAAATAGAATACTTTTATAAAGTTATTTGTTTTATTAGACTATAAATAGAATATATAATATTCTATTATGCATAGTGTTTGCATAGTGCCTGCATAGTATTTTCATAATAAAATCTTTTTATATAAAACAGAATACTTTTATAAAGTTATTCGTTTTATTAGATTATAAATATAATATATTATATTTTATTTAAAAGATCTTGTTTTATTAGAATATTTTATTAATACTGTATAGTAAATCAATATGGATCGTCCGTTTAAAAGTAAATCAATCTGGACTGTTCATGAATTAGTTACTATTCAGTCCATTCTCCTATAAATAGAAGCTCATTCCTTCATTATTTCTTATGAATTCACTGAAACTCTAGAGAGAGAAAATTATAGAGAGAAAACTATAGAGAGAAAGAAGAAAAGTATTCTGCTACTTCACTACTCCTATATCCAGTTTCTTCTAAGATAAGGGATATTATTTGTTGTACTCGTAAGGGTATTATTTCTTTCGTATTCATGATGAGAACTTCTGTTATTCTATTCTTTATTATTATGTTGGAATAACCTGTATACGTGGACTACCCTATACATGGTGAAATTCTTCTGTTATTCCATTCTTTATTAGTATGTTGGAATAACCTGTATATGCGAAGTACCGCATACATGGTGAAATTCTTATGTTATTCCATTATTTATTATTATGTTGGAATAATCTGTCTATACGAAGTACCGCATACATGGTGAAATTTTGTTGTTATTCCAATCTTTATTATTCCATCGAAATATCATGTCTGTGCGTTTACGCATGACCTGGTTCCATTCTTTATTATTATGTCGAAATATTCTGTTTGTGCGTTTATGCATGACCTGGTTCCATTATTTATTATTCTGTTGGAATAACCTGTCTGTGCGGTCTATCGCATGCATGGTGAATTCTTCTGTTATTCCATTCTTTATTATTCTGTTGGAATAACCTGTCTATGTGGATTACCACATGCATGGTGAATAATCCTTTGTATTCATTCCTTATTAAATTGTGGAAATGATCTGTCTACGTGGATTACCGCATGGCGGACGAAAATCTATTTGCAGTTTCATATATTCTATTATACTCAGTTGGTTAAAGCTTTGACTTCTATACTCCATGAAATTAGTGGAATATCCTTGATATTTGCGTTTCATCCAGTATCTTTTCATGAAAATATTCTTCTGAGCATTCTTAAATTTTACTCTACAAAGCAGTATCATGTTGACAATTCAGACGTTTTTGTCCTGGATAAATTAATTCTTGAACTTGTTTTATTGAATTCTTATATCATTGTCATCATCATCATGTTTATATTTTGTTGAAAGTCATATGTGGCCTGTAGTGCATAGATGGACTTGGTATGATTATGACCAGGGATTATTCGGTATAATCATGACCCTAATATTACAAATGATGTGATAAAAGTCCTCATTGGCCCGTAGCGCATTGATGGACAGTTGTTGGCATGATCATTGATGATGGGGTAATATACCCATGAATCGGATATACTTGGGCTTACTCTCAAGTCGTTTAGATGCATTATAATTGTGTTTTTGTGTTATTTTGCAGAGTAGGGAGCTGCAGGAGCAATTTGGGAACTTTAAGCTGTGTAATGGTATTTTGGTAATTTCTCAGGGACCAGCGCCGGGGCGCTGGAGCTGTTGACTGTTGACCGGATGTGTGACGCCCCCAAAATTAGGTATACATCACCCATCTTGGGTCGTCAGATACATAGTACAGAATACAAATACAACTTACTAATACAACTGTCGTGTACAATACGATAAAACATAAATTGTGAGTTTGAATACAAATATTATCTTCTAGAGAGTATTCATACTCAAAAGGAGTCCTCATTACATTTATTAACACACTATTACATAGAATAGTGAGGACAACTAACTAATACTATCATTCGGACCATCACTCCGTTCCCCGACTTGCCCCAGCTACGTTCTCATTTCCTGAAGAGAACAGTGAAAGAAAGGGTGAGCTCAACTAGCCCAGTAAGAAACATTATGACTAAGATAATGCAGAATAAATTATCATTAGCCTTCAACAATGTTAAACTGATAAAATATAATAGACATCAAGTTTAACTGCAGCGGAACAAGCAATCCATTAAAAGAGTCAAGTATAAAATAAACTCTACTATCTTTTATGATTTAAAAGGTTTTTCAACACTGTTATCGCCGGGACTCAACTTAATAAAATAATCCACATCATCGAATCACCCCTGCACTACGGCCAAGGATATTCGTGTATTCATTAATGGTCATGATCATGCCAACAATTGTCCATCAATGCACTACGGGCCAATGAGGACTTTTACCATATTATTTGTAACAATACGGTCATGATTATACCGAATAATCCCTGGTCATAATCATACCAAGTCCATCTATGCACTACAGGCCACAGATGACTTTCAACATTTTATAAACATGAGGATGATGACAATGATATAAGAATTCAATAAAACAAGTTCAAGAATTAATTTATCCAAGAATTAACAACGTCCAAATTGTCAACATGATACTGCTTTGTGGAGTAAAATTCAAGAATACTTAGAAGAATATTTTCATGAAAAGATACTGGATGAAACGCAATTATCAAGGATATTCCACAAATTTCATGGAGTATAGGAGTCAAAACTTAACCAACTGAGTACAATAAAGAATGGAATAACAAAAGAAATCACCATGCATGCGATAGACTGCACAGACAGGTTATTCCAACAAAATAATAAATAATGGAACCAGGTCCGGCGTAAACGCACAGACAGGATATTCCGACAGAATAATAAATAATGGAACCAGGTCCGGCGTAAACGTACAGACAGGATATTCCGATAGAATAATAAATAATAGAACCAGGTCCGGTGTAAAACACACAGACAGGATATTCCAACAGAATAATAACAAGACGGAACCAGGTCCGGTGTAAAATACACAGACAGGATGTTCCAACAGAATAATAATAAAAACGGAACCAGGTCCGATGTAAAACACACAGACAGGATATTCCAACAGAATAATAATAAAAACGGAACCAGGTCCGGTGTAAAACACACAGACAGGATGTTCCAACAGAATAATAGAAGAATGTCACCAAGTATAGGGTAGACCGCGTATACAGGTTATTCCAACAGAATAATAAGAAATGGAATAACAACAGTTCTCTTCATGAATAAGAAAGAATAACACCCCTTACCGTTTTAAAGAAGAGCTGAAGTAAGGAAGTAGTTAAGTAGCAGAATTCTCTTCTTCTCTCTCTCTATAGTTTCTCTCTATAGCTTCTCTCTCTAGAGTTCAGTGAATTCGTAAGAAATAATGAAGGAATGAGTTGTAAGTTGGGGTCTTACAACCTCCCTTTCTTATGAAATTTCGTTCTCGAAATTAGGGTACGTACCTGGTATGTCGAAGAGGTAAGAATACCTTGATTTCATTTTAGATTCTAACTCCCAAGTCATTTCCTCAACATCGTGGTTTCTCCACAAAACTTTGACTTGAGGTATAACCTTGGAGCGTAGAATATGTTCCTTCTTATCCAAGATTTGAACAGGAACTTCTTCATACGTTAAATCCTCCGCTATTTCGTCCGGTTCTAACTCAATAATGTGGTTCGGGTCTTCCACATATTTGCGTAACATGGATATGTGAAAAACGTTATGAACACGAGACATACTTGGCGGTAAAGCGAGTCTATAAGCCACAGTTCCTACTCGATCGAGGATTAAAAATGGACCGATGAATCGAGGATTGAGCTTTCCTCTCTTTCTAAATCTCGTAACTCCTTTCCATGGAGCAACACGTAAGAACACATGATCTCCTACATCAAATTTCATGTCCTTTCGATGAAGATCAGCATATCTCTTTTGTCGATCTTGTGGGGTTTTTATACGTTGTCGGATCGTTTGAATCTTTTCTGTAGTCATACGTACCAACTCCGGTCCCAACAACGTTACTTCACCCACCCTCATTCCAGCATACTGGAGAATGACATTTTCTTCCATACAATGCTTTGAATGGAGCCATGCCAATACTTGCTTGATAACTGTTGTTGTAGGAAAACTCCACCAATGGTAAGAACTTGTCCCAACTTCCTTTGAAGTCAAAGACACAGTCTTAATAAATCTTCTAGAGTTTGAATAGTCCTCTCTGATTGTCCGTCCGTCTGAGGATGATATGCCAAACTAAATCGTAAATCTGTGCCCATAGCTTTTTGTAAACTAACCCAAAATCGTGAAGTGAATCTTGGGTCTCGGTCAGAAACTATGGATACTGGCATACCATGCAGTCTTACAATCTCGTTTATGTACATACGAGCAAGACGTTCAAGTGTATAAGTTTGTCGTATCGGCAAGAAATGAGCAGACTTGGTCAATCTATCAACAATGACCCAAATCGCATCAATACCTTGAGAAACCCTAGGAAGACCGGTAATAAAATCCATGGTAATGTGCTCCCACTTCCATTCTGGAATTTCAAGTGGTTGCAATGGACCTTTTGGTACTTGATGCTCCGCTTTGACTCGTTGACAAGTTAGACACCTAGAGATAAACAACGCTATCTCTCTCTTCATATTGCTCCACCAAAATGTATGACGAAGATCATGATACATTTTGGTACTTCCAGGATGGATTGCAAACGGTGTGTTGTGCGCCTCCATCATGATTTCATACTTTAAATCAGGGTTGTTAGGAACACAAAGTCTGGAGTTGACTCGAAGTATTCCTTCTTCATCGATTCTTGCTTCCGGCATAGCACCTTCTTGCACTTTCTTCCTCATACGCATCAGCTCCAGGTCTGTAGCTTGAGCAAATTTAACTTTATCGATTAAAGTCGATTCTACTCGTATATTCGCCATCATCACATGGGTCCCTGGAGTCTTTAACTCTATCTCTATCCTTTGCAAGTCACACAAAATGGGCCTTTGTGTTGGCAATATCGCACTCGTACTTGCATATGATCTTCTACTCAATGCGTCAGCTACCACGTTTGCTTTTCCAGGATGGTATTGAATGGTATGATTATAATCTTTCAACAGTTCAAGCCAACGTCGTTGTCGCATGTTGAGTTCCTTTTGAGTGAAGACATATTTGAGGCTTTTATGATCCGTAAAGATCTCCACCTTCTCCCCATACAAGTAATGCCTCCAAATTTTAAGTGCAAAAACAATAGCTGCTAACTCTAGATCATGAGTAGGATAATTCCTCTCATATTCCTTGAGTTGTCTTGATACATAGGCTATGACTTTTCCATGTTGTATGAGAACGCATCCCAACCCTTTGCTCGAAGCATCACTGTAGATGACAAATCCCTCCGAGCCAGATGGTATTGTTAGAACAGGTGCTGAAATGAGTCTCCTCATGAGTTCTTGAAAACTTTGCTCACATTCTTCGCTCCAACCGAACTTTGTATCTTTCCGAGTCAGCTGAGTTAATGGAGTAGCGATTCGAGAAAATCCTTCCACGAATCTCCGATAATAACCAACTAAACCAAGAAAGCTACGTACTTCGGTCACTGATTTAGGTTGCTCCCAGCTTTGAATAGCTTCAATCTTTGCCGGGTCAACCGATATTCCACGACTTGATACTACGTGCCCAAGGAATGCTACCTCCTCCAGCCAGAACTCGCATTTCTTCAACTTGGCATAAAACTTGTATTCACGAAGCTTTTGGGGTACCAGCCTCAAGTGTTGCTCATGATCTTCACGACTTTTGGAATAAATAAGGATGTCATCAATAAAGACGACCACAAAGTGATCCAAATATTCCTTGAATACCCGGTTCATCATATCCATGAAGGCAGCAGGAGCATTAGTCAATCCAATGACATGACTAGGAATTCATAATGCCCGTACCGAGTTCTAAAAGCCGTCTTTGGAATATCCTCAGTTCTAACCTTCAGCTGATAATATCCAGAACGAAGATTGATCTGTGAAAAGAATTGTGCTCCTTGCAACTGGTCAAACATGTCATCAATACGTGGCAATGTGTACCTATTTTTGATGGTGACATGATTCAACTCCCGATAATCAATACAAAGTCGCATACTTCCATCTTTATTCTTCACGAATAGAACAGGAGCACCCCAAGGAGAAGTACTAGGACGAATAAAGACAATGTCTAACAATTCCTGCAGTTGGATCTTTAACTCCTGAAGTTCAATAGGAGCCATTCGATATGGGGCTTTGGAAATGGGTTTTATACCGGGTTCAAGGTCGATACAAAATTCAATTTCACGCTCTGGGGGTAGGCCAGGAAGTTCTTCAGGGAATACGTCAGGAAATTTATTAACAATAGAAATATCATTCAAAACAGACGTATTTTTGTTTAGATTCGTGACATGAGCTAAGAAAGCTTGACATCCGTTTTTTAATAAACGAATAGCTTTATGGCTTGAGATGACAACGATTGATTTTAATGGTTTGGTTGCTTGAATTCGCATAATAGGTCGATTAGGAATATGAAAGCTAACAACCTTACGAAAACAATCAATTTTTGCATGATGAGTAGTTAACCAATCAATCCCTAGAATCACGTCAAATGCAAGTATTTTTAATGAAATCAGATCGACAGGTAATGTGTGGGTACCAAGTTGAACCAAACAAGACTTATAAACCGTGGATGTAATGAAGGTTTCTCCCAATGGAGTTTCAACAGATAAATCAAAGTCTAATTTCTCCGGAATCAAATTTAATCGATGAGCGCAAGTAGGAGAAATAAAAGAATGGGTAGAACCGGTATCAAATAAAGTATAGACTTCATTAGAGTTTATGATAAGCTTACCCGTGATGACCTCATTCGGGTTCCTTGCTTTCTGGGAGGTCACAACAAACGCTCTCCCTTGCACTACCGGTTTTGACTTTTCTGGGACAGCCTTTGGTGTCTCCATCTTGGCTGAACTTGTTTTTGGTAAACGACAAAATCGAGCTAAATGACCTTCTCTTCCACAATTATAACATGCTTTAGACGGCATCGCGCAGTTTGGACTGATGTGCCCCTCCCCTCCGCATTTGAAACATATGATAGGTGGTTGTTCTCCTTCCTTAACAACGGGTGCTGGTGCTGACGTCTTTCCATCATTGTTAAATCTCCTCTTCTTAAAATGACCATTCTTATTGTTTTGGCCCTGATTACCACCGAAGTGGTTACCATTTCGGGCCTGTTGATTCCCTCCACGCTTGTTGTCACCGCTTCGATGACTGTTCTCACTGGTATTATCATTTTGCCGACTGCTCTCTTTTGGTTGCGTTGACTCGTTATCGCGCTCCACTAACTGAGTCCTATTCACAACATCTGAATACAAACACAGTTTATGAGAAATAAGATATTGACGTATCTCAGGTTTCAAACCTTGCAAAAACATTCGCGTCATTCGCTCTTCATTATCCACCAAGTGGGACGCAAACCGGGACAACTCAGCAAATTTAGCCTCATACTGCGACACGGTCATATTATTCTGTTCCAATTTGATGAACTCCACCTCCTTCATGTGACGAACACTTTCGGGAAAGTATTTGTTATTGAACAGCTCTTGGAACTTCTCCCAAGACATCTTCAGTGCGGCAGGTTGAGTACGCTTAATCGATTCCCACCAGTAATCTGCCTCTCCTCGCAACATAAAGGCGACAAAGGGAACCTTTTGCTCCTCGGAGCATCCCAAGACATCAAATATCTTGGTAATCTGCTTTATCCATGTTTCCGCTATAAGTGGTTTTGGCTCTCCCTTAAACTCTGGTGGTCCCAGCTCCTTGAACTGTTTAGCGGTGACCGTCCGAGAGTTTTCAGTGTATCCACCTATATTTTGGACAGGAGCCGCTCTCGCCTGCTGTTGCATGAACTGCATAAAGTTTCTGAACATTCCATCATTCATCATCTGGTCAGTGTTGTTGTTTGCATGAGGATTGTCACCTTCCTGATGCACATTATCCTGATTATTGATATGTGGTGAATCAACAGTCGCCTGTGCTCCATTGCTATTCTTAACATTCTCAGATGCCATTTTCAGATACTGCCACAAAATAAAAGTTAATTGATATGTCATATATTATCCTTATATTATGACCGACCAATTAAATATCATGCAAATAAACTTAGGTAGGTCATACTAGCGAATGAATTTTCCGTCTCTCCCCTCCTAGTTCTATTCTCACATCTTAGCCAGGGATCATATCCCTAAGATTTGATACCAACTGTGACGCCCCCAAAATTAGGTATACATCACCCATATTGGGTCGTCAGATACATAGTACAGAATACAAATACAACTTACTAATACAACTGTCGTGTACAATACGACAAAACATAAACTGTGAGTTTGAATACAAATATTATCTTCTAGAGAGTATTCATACTCAAAAGGAGTCCTCATTACATTTATTAGCACACCATTACATAGAATAGTGAGGACTACTAACTAATACTATCATTCAGACCATCACTCCATTCCCCGACTTGCCCCAGCTACGTTCTCATTTCCTGAAGAGAACAGTGAAAGAAAGGGTGAGCTCAACTAGCCCAGTAAGAAATATTATGACTAAGATAATGCAGAATAAATTATCATTAGCCTTCAACAATGTTAAACTGATAAAATATAATAGACATCAAGTTTAACTGCAGCGGAACAAGCAATCCATTAAAAGAGTCAAGTAGAAAATAAACTCTACTATCTTTTATGATTTAAAAGGTTTTTCAACACTGTGATCGCTGGGACTCAGCTTAATAAAATAATCCACATCATCGAATCACCCCTGCACTACGGTCAAGGATATTCGTGTATTCATTAATGGTCATGATCATGCCAACAACTGTCCATCAACGCACTACGGGCCAATGAGGACTTTTACCACATCATTTGTAACATTACGGTCATGATTATACCGAATAATCCCTGGTCATAATCATACCAAGTCCATCTATGCACTACAGGCCACAGATGACTTTCAACATTTTATAAACTTGAGGATGATGACAATGATATAAGAATTCAATAAAACAAGTTCAAGAATTAATTTATCCCAGAATTAACAACGTCCAAATTGTCAACATGATACTGCTTTGTGGAGTAAAATTCAAGAATACTTAGAATAATATTTTTATAAAAAGATACTGGATGAAACATAATTATCAAGGATATTCCACAAATTTTATGGAGTATAGAAGTCAAAACTTAACCAACTGAGTACAATAAAGAATGGAATAACAAAAGAAATCACCATGCATGCGATAGACCGCACAGACAGGTTATTCCAACAGAATAATAAATAATGGAACCAGGTCCGGCGTAATAATAAATAATAGAACCAGGTCCGGCGTAAACGCACAGACAGGATATTCCGACAGAATAATAAATAATGGAACCAGGTCTGGTGTAAAACACACAGACATGATATTCCAACAGAATAATAACAAGACGGAACCAGGTCTGGTGTAAAACACACAGACAGGATGTTCCAACAGAATAATAATAAAAACGGAACCAGGTCCGGTGTAAAACACACAGACAGGATGTTCCAACAGAATAATAGAAGAATGTCACCAAGTATAGGGTAGACCGCGTATACAGGTTATTCCAACAGAATAATAAGAAATGGAATAACAACAGTTCTCATCATGAATAAGAAAGAATAACACCCCTTACCGTTTTAAAGAAGAGCTGAAGTAAGGAAGTAGTTAAGTAGCAGAATACTCTTCTTCTCTCTCTCTCTCTATAGTTTCTCTCTATAGTTTCTCTCTCTAGAGTTCAGTGAATTCGTAAGAAATAATGAAGGAATGAGCTGCTATTTATAGAAAAATAGAATGCATAGTAACTAATCCATGAACGGTCCAGATTGATTATTTTAATCTAACGGTCCATATTTAAAGAAAAATCTTTTAAATAAAATAAAATATATTCTATTTATAGAATAACTTTAATAAAGTATTCTGTTTTATATAAAAAGATGTTTCTGTTTTATTACGTTAATAATACGAATAAAACAAAACGTCATTATCGCTAAATAATTCATATTATTAACTGACAATAATTGAATCAAACTGAGTGACTTCTCACATAAGCATTAATAATCAATACCGTGTGCTACTATGCAACCACACGTATTACTGTACTTTTACTACCGAGTAGTTCAACAGTATCAATGGTAAAACTTCCGCCGTTATTTTTAATAAAATATTTTTGTCGTTTTCTCAATCCGACAATAATTCTATTGTGGGGTCCACCAATGATTGTGCCGTTGTACGAATATTCCCTGTTAAAACGAATATTCTCCGACCAATCGAATATTATATAACAACTTGCGTACTTTACAAAATTTATAAATATTACCCACAACTATAACATTATATCAAATTAACTCTATAATATTCAAAAATGATATTTATAGAAAATTCATCTTTATTTATAAAATTTGGGGTCTTACAAGATGCGTGTTGACCAGGCGTTTATCTTGCTAAAGGAAGGCTAATTGAGAGGTTGCTTTGGAAAAGGATTGTGGTACAAAGTGAGAAGTATATAAGGGTTATTTTCATTGAAGTAGGGGACTTGTCAACCACAATTGGAGGCTAAGCAAGGGATTACTTGAAAATTGAAGGATTGACTCTAGAGTTTTTCTCTTTCTCCTTATTTTCAATTTGTGTAATTCTTTAAGGATGTTTTGCAAAAGATTATTGGTTTTAATTTCAGTTATGAACTAATTCTTTAATTAAGATTTTAATTGAACCTTTTATGGTTATAAATTAGTATTCAGCTTGTTCCAATTATTTATGTCAAAGTGAATTATTTATATTGTCTTATATTTATTGATTAATTATTTGGCCAGTAATTAGGGGTGCTCAAAATTTTCGGTTTTTTTGGTTTTTTACCCGTACCGGCGGTATCGGTTTTTTTCGGTACTGGTTTTTTCGGTACCGATTTTTTGGTATTTTAACATTTTTCGGTACCGGTAGCGGTAATGACTTTTTTGAATTCGGTAAAAATCGAAATACCGAAAATACAGATTTTTTTTTTAATTCTGCAGGAATGCGCTGCGGGGCATGGATTAATCCTGCATTTCAGCTGCACAAAAATCGTTTGGATGAATGCGTTCTATGAGCCAAGTGATGTTAGCCCGTGAAACTTGGTTGGACTAATACATAAGACTTGGGAAGTCTATGCCAAAGACTCCAACGAGAAGAATATTTTAGAATAGATTTGTAGTTAGCTCATTAGTATCCATACTGATACTGGCTTAGGAATTTAGTAGGTTTACTATTTACATGGATGTTGATTCAATCTTATTTAAGAGACGTGTAAAGGCAAGTAAAATTATTTGAAGAAAATAATCAATTCTTATTTATGCAGTATGAATTTTACATCCAAGATATCGTCACAAACTCGCAGACTCGCAGTAATGAGCGAGGAAGTTTCTTGTTGCTTTAGGCTATCTACAACATGAGCAACTACTCCAGCTCCAGCATTATGAAACCATTCATTATTGACCTGTGTTGGGCCAGAATACTTTTCCTACTAGGCCAGGCCGGATGGGCTTGTCTTCTGAATTATATCACCTTTACCATATTGGGTCAAACAACTTGGGCCTCGCTACTTGACTATAATATTGGGCTTAGTCACAGGGTTGATCCATTACGTAAGGTATTACTTATCTTATCTTTGACCGATAATCATCACAAAAGCAGTAGTTGACTGTTACGTCTGCCACCTGTCTGCATGGCATTAATGAGGATGGGACTCCGATTGCCGGCGGGAGATAACAGTGGTAGCAGGTAGGAAAATAAGCTACACACTTTCGGCTGAGAGGACCGGAGATGGGAGGAGGTGTCAGGAGGTAGTGGGTGGCACAGTAAACCGGGTCTGGGGAACGTATGGGGAAAAGATAACAAAAGGAAAAGAGGTAACATAACACTACACACAACATTATCATTTTGATACACACTCAGACACTATTCATCATTTTTTCCTCCATTGTTAACCTTGTGATCGCCTGTACTGACTCTCACGCCGGAGCTATACCCCGACGGTCAGGCCGTCAAGCTTTTGGTGTTGACTTGTTGAACTGTGCAGGATCAGAGCGTCTTACGTGATTGGGACGTGGGAGAAGATCTTGGCGTTAACATTGGCGCTAGAAGGAAGGCTTTTTCTAGTGTCCTGAGTATTTTTCAATCACACATTGTGGTCGTTCTACGTCGAATTTTATGGGGAAGAGTAGAACACCTACACCCGAGGGACAGCCGAGGGCTGCCAGTGAATCGGTACCGCGAGTATCTGTGAAGGACCGTTTGGGGCCTGCATTAAGTGTTCATGCCAGCACGGCGTCCAAACAATCGCATAGAGATCCTCGTCCGAGAGCTGTGAACAAAGCCAAGCGGCATCTAATTTTTACAGCAGAGAAAGGGGGCGGTCATGGCCGGAAACGAGTAGAAGGCGCCTCGCCTAGCGCTCGATACCGGGACAACCAGGACGAAAAGGCTGCCCGCTTGGCTAAGATGGCAGATGAAGCTGATAGGGCAATGGAGGCGCTTGTGAAGCAACGGCGGGATATAGCTGAGCAGATGACCCGAATGGCAGAATTAAGAGACGAAGCCTCCAGCTATGTCCAGTCTGAAGAACGGGGGCATCAGAGCGGAAAGGAGCCTGCTCGTTCCGAGCGTGAAAATCAGGATCGACCTCGGGAAAGAAGAAGATCCAGGAGCCCTACTCCTCAAAGATCGAAGAGGACACATCTCCCTGTCGGTTATAAGGAGCTGAGTCGAAGCGAACGAAGAGGTCGATCCAGAGAACATACTCCGGAGAATACTAATGGGGCGCTCGTTGTTGCGCACTCCCACCGCAGCAGCCGGACACCGAGACGAAGCAGATCGAGAGGCCATACGCCCGAAAATCCACCGAGGGCACGACGCTCTGGGGACCGTCATCCTCAGAAAACCCCCTCGAAAGTTGGGGATTCTATTGTAAAGCACCGGTCCACCCAGAAGAGGGAAGGGTCACCGGAAAAAGAAGCATCGTCCCAACCCGAGGGCGTGGATTATCTAGTGAAGGAAGTGAATGAGCTTCGGAGGCAGCTTGCCGAGGTGCAGAAAGTGAAGGAGACTTCGGGAAAGAAGGCATCCCCTTTTTCCGCGGAGATTCTGAGAGAAAAGGCTGACCCCACCAAGAGGTTGCCTCACATTGAAAGCTATGACGGATCGGGGGATCCTTACGACCACAGTCAGGCGTTCGACCGACTGATGGATTGTAAGACCCCGAATTTTATGAAATAAAAGTATTCAATTTTTCTTATAATTACAATTCAGTAAATGGTTAAATTGATAAAAAGTTAAAGTTATGGGTGAAATATAAATTTTTTTCAAAATAAGCAAGTGGTTATAAAATAATCATTGTTGTCGGGGAATATTCGTTTGGTCGTGGAATATTCTTTCTGTCGGGGAATATTCGTACGATGGCGCAGCTATTTGTGGGCCCCATAACGAATAACTGTCGGGTGAAGGAAAACGACAAATTTGAGTTTTTACAAATAACGGCGTAGTTGTGACCGTTAACACTGTTGGAATACCCGGTGGTTAAAATACAGTAATACGCGTTATTGCACAGTAGCACACGGTATTGCATAGTATTTTTGAAATTATTGATTCTTACGTAAGAAGGCACTACTCAATAATTGTTACAGTAGTTACTGTTTAATATTTTATTTTATTGATTCAATAATTGTTGCGTTGAAATTTTGTATTATTGTTGTTTAATAATTGTTGCTGCACAGTATTTCCCATTATCAGATCAATAATTCATATTATTTAAATAGTATTATTAGATAGCATTATTGACAATGTCTAGAAAGTTCTGTCTAAGGAGAGGTTTGGTCATCTAATTACGCGTCAGTAAGGAAAAATCCTTATTGGAAAGCCCCCTCTTTCCTGGGAACGACCTGGTTGTCATAAATGTGATTCTGTAATATTATTTGTGAATAATTAATTATTGATTCATATGATAAGGAAATATTTATTTTATGTGGATATAAATGAGGGATATATTTTTGTGGTTAAAAATGAAGGAGTTAATGTTGAGATTTTTATCCGTATTTTTGTCGGAATGGAGGTATTAAAAATCAGGATTTTTGAGATATTTTGCGGGGGTTATAATTTTTAATCCGACCGTTGGATCGTGGTAATTTTTGGATATGTTATACATATATAAGTTTAGTATATGTCCATAAATTTTGAACCGTTAAAAATGAACGTATGATTTATTATGAATTTTACGAGATGACTGGTTCAGAAATTGTTGAATTTTCGGAGTTTATCATTTTGGTAGAAAATTCTAGAATTGGTGGGCCCCACTTGTGGTTGGTGAAGAAATGTGCTGAATTATATTTCAAATGTGGTGGGTGGGAATAGTAGCAGGTAAAGCCATCAGGTTGCAGGTCAAACCTACCAAAATTTTCCTATAAATAGAGGGCTAAGTTAAGAATTGAAAATCACACCAGAAACATAAGCTTTCTCTCTTTCTCTCTCTATATTATGAAGCATATTTTGTGAGTTTTTAGATACTTGGTGAGTTGCTATTCATCAGTGCAAGTTTTCTTCAGTATCATATCCGATATCCAGTCAGAAGTACTGCTCTTTTGAGGTAAGGGATTGTAAGGGATGGTAAGGGATTGTAAGGGATAGTAAGGGATAGTAATGGATTTTAAGGGTTGTTATGATTCTCAGTTTTGTAATTTTTCTGATCTTCAAAAATTATGGAAAAATTTGAAATGATATTTTGATGAGTTTTATTGATTGTGTCCAAAAATGGTGATTTTTGGATGTATAGATTAAGAGTTATGAATTTTACGGGAAAAGACTATTTTAAAAGTAACCGCTTATAATTCCTTGTGGTTAACTCCAAAATTGACGAAATTTTTATTGGGAGTACATGTGTATGATAGAAGTATACTCTGTAAATTTCAGAATTTTTGGACAAAAGTATAATTTTTGATAAATGTCTAAATATTCGGTGGTTTGGCCATATGAAAAATAGTAAATGAGTTTTAAAAATTCTGAGAAAAATATATGTTCAATATTGGACTATATTATGCTAAATCTCAGAAAAGAAATATTTTTGGAACTGATTTGATATTTTTCATGAAAATGGACTAGTTATGAGTAAATGAATTAAATATGTTATGTGAAGTAAGAAAATTGAAAAATAGGATTTTATGGCTTGAGAATCCTATATGAGGTATATGCAGATTTTTGATGAGGATTTTGATTATTGGTGATAAAATCTTATGAGTTTGGTATTTTAGAATGATTAAATGCATTATTTAGTAAAGTGTAAACAATTTAAATAAATTGTTTATAAGCTTAAGAAATATT
Organism: Panax notoginseng; assembly: GCA_016801055.1. Lineage (NCBI taxonomy): Eukaryota > Viridiplantae > Streptophyta > Magnoliopsida > Apiales > Araliaceae > Panax > Panax notoginseng. The sequence goes on from CM029012.1 coordinate 268,943,622, forward strand.
ATTCTTTCAATATCATTATACCGAAATACTGGTATGAATTTTATTGTGGAATTTCTACCTTTTTGTGTCGAGTTTACTATTTATGAGTTACTATTCACGAGTTACTATTCATGAGTTACTATTCACGAGTTACTATTCACGATAAAAATTGGTTTCTTTTTTAACCAAATTATAGTTGAGTTATGAATATTACTCTTGAGATTAAAACTATGTATTGATTATATTGATTTTATTATCATATATAACATTTTTATAACACTGATGTTGAAATTCTCTTTCTCTAGAGTGTAAAGATGGGTAGATTATTGGTATGATCATGACTAGGGTTCTCTTTGGCCTGTAGTGCAAAGTTGAATTGTGACTGGTATGATCATGACCATTGAATTTATAAGTGAATATCTTTAGCTTAAGTGCAAAGGTGAATTGATCAACACGGTTATAATTATTGTTTATATAAATTCTGAAATGATTATATATTTCTTTGAGATATTAATATCTTTGGCCTGTAGTGCAAAGATGAAATATTGATGAATATCTTTGGCCTGTAGTGCAAAGATGAATTGTTGATGAATATCTTTGGCCCGTAGTGCAAAGATGGATTTGTTAGTATGATTATAAACAGGAACTGTGATTTGGTATAACCATGATCTTTGATGTTTCAGGTAAAGACAGGTGATGAAAATATTCTTCGTCCTGGGTGCGAAGAAAAATTTATAGTCACAATTATGATTATGAGTTATTTATATGATTGTGGACCAGAACTGTTGATTGATGTTACAGGGATAAAACATTGTTGATGGATTTTTAACATGGAGAAGATAATAGACTTTATAGTCTATTTGACTCTTCTAATGGATTGCTCGTTCCGCTGCAACTATGGTTGAAATTTTTATCATTTACCATATGTTCTAAATCTCTGATTTATTGTTGATGAAGGCTATTGATAATTGAATTATCTTTAGTCATGATATTCTTTACTGAGCTAGTTGTGCTCACCCTTTTGCTTCACAATTCCTTTCAGGTAATAAGAGTGTAGCTGGGTCGAGCGGGGGTAACAAGGGAATAGAACGGTGGTCATCATTTAGTAGTTATATTTGGTGAAGAAAATAGGGTGAGGCGAACCCAACATTGGAAGGGTGTTTTGTCACTATCGTACAAGATGTCTAATGACATACAACATCGTGTCATCATAAGACAGGGTTGTGCTCATCCACTTGCTGAGTATATCTATGGGCACTACCTATATAATCTTGGTGTTTGTTTAAAGTATAATTCTCAATTAGAGACAGTGGAGATAATGATAAGTCAAGAGAAGACTCACCATTGGGAAGAATATGATAGTAATCTTCTCGTTTTTCTTTGGGGTCTATTGGGTCAACCAAGGATAATTCTGTGGCCATATGATATCTATCACAACCTAGAAGCATGGCCTCCCATGTACGAAGGTTTCCTTGAGCACTTCTCAAAAAATTCTAATTTCTAAAACAGTTTTTGACTATACCTTTATGTAAGGTGTCATTGTGAGGTGCTGTCCACGGTTGGGACATGAGTCACATTTGGTATATATTTGTATCCAAACTCACAGCATATGTGTTGTTGTATTTTATACGACAATTATTGTAATAAAGTTGTAGTTATTTTCTGTACCATGTATTTGGCGACTCAGAATGGGTTGGATGGAATGGACCTGTTTTGGGGGCGTCACATGGATTATTATGACTTTAGCGATGCTGCTAAGTGTCATACTTTTGTCACGACACTCCGAAAGGATGCCAGACAGTGGATGGGGACTTTGCCTTCAGATTCGATCTCATCCTGGGCGGATATGTGCAGTCAGTTCCACGCCCGCTTCGGGAGCAACCGAAGAAGAGGGAAACCAACTGGATCATTGGCTCAAGTTCGGCAGTTCTCGAATGAGTCTTTGGGCCAATATGTGAAGCGATTCCGTGAAGCAGTCGGCCAAGTAATAGAGCTGAACGATCTACAGGCTGTGGGACTGTTTCAGAACGGATTAGATCTGGTCAAATCGGAAAAGTTGGTGAAGAAGTTGATGTTTCACCACCCGAAGAGTCTCGCCGAAGCCTTCGACAAAGCAGAAGGCTATATTGTGGTAGAAGAGGCCATGAATAGCCTCAAACGTCCCTCTTCAGAGCGATTTAAAGAGACAGATCAGGACAGACCAGAGGGTGACCAGGGTAGAAATGAAGGAGATAGAGGCCGTCGCGACGGCAAATCAAAGAAATACAGTAATAATTGGAGGCAAGGTGGAGAACGCTTGTCCGCCCCCTCTCAGAGAGTAAACAGGACATATACCGCGCTCAACGCCGACAGGGCTGTTATCTTGGAGCAGATTAAGAATCAACCTATTTTCGAGCCACCTCGAGATAACTTTAAGCCTGGGAAAGGGAATTCTCGCAAGTATTGTGACTATCATCAAGCCTCGGGTCACGATACGAACGACTGTGCGAGCCTGAAAGATTTTATCGAGAGGAAGGTGCAGGACGGGACGTTAGTTCATTATGTGGCCGCCCGAGCGAGCCGGCAGCAGAATCAAGGACCCGTTCAGGCAGCCCAACCAATTCAACCAGTGTTCCCTGCTCCCGAACAGCCCGCAAGGCAAGTAATTGATGTCATCACTGGGGGCGCTTCAGGTAAGCTTGTTGGGAAGAAGCGTCGAGGCTATCTGGATTCGGTAATGTCGGTGGCGGGTACTCACCCGAAGCCTGACAGACCCTTCCCGGGTAATGTAATTGCCTTTACCGATGAGGATTACCCTTCGGAAACCATCGAACCACATGAGGGATCATTGGTCGTGACAGCACAAGTGGGTTCGGTGGACATGAAACGCATGATGATCGACAACGGGTCTTCCGTGGATATCCTATATGCTCATGCTTATCAGAGGATGCATCTTGATGGGCAGAAGATGGAGATCGGGCAGGAGGCCCCTTTATACGGCTTCAGTAACGATCCGGTCAAAGTGGCTGGAACCATTGAGCTGCCAGTTATCTTCGGAACAGCCCCCCAACAGGTAGAAATCACTTGCAAATTTTACATAGTGAATGTAGATTCTGCCTATAATGCTATTTTGGGGAGACCCACTTTGATTGCTTTACAAGCTATAACCTCTATCCCTCATTTCAAAATCAAATTTCCTACGGCTCATGGTGTTGGGGAGGTAAAAGGAGATCTGGATCTGGCCAGAAGGTGCTATAGAAATGCCGTGATCACTTCGGGAGTAGGAGTATCGAAGCAAAAACAGGCCATGGCGATAGAGATTGAGCCTTTCACGGAAAGCAGCTCAGAACCATTGGTCGTGCCAGCCGAAGAGACAGAGGAGATTGAACTCATCCCGGGCAAAGCTAACAAGACAGTGAAAATAGGTTCAGGTGTAAAACCCCGAATTTTATGAAATAAAAGTATTCAATTTTTCTATTCAGTAAATGGTTAAATTGATAAAATTTTAAAGTTATGGGTGAAATATGAATTTTTTTTTTCAAAATAAGCAAGTGGTTATAAAATAATCATTGTTGTCGGGGAATATTCGTTTGGTCGTGGAATATTCTTTCTGTCGGAGAATATTCGTACGACGGCGCAGCTATTTGTGGGCCCCATAACGAATAACTGTCGGGTGAAGGAAAACGACAAATTTGAGTTTTTACAAATAACGACGTAGTTGTTACCGTTAACACTGTTGGAATACCCGGTGATTAAAATACAGTAATACGCGTTATTGCACAGTAGCACACGGTATTGCATAGTATTTTTGAAATTATTGATTCTTACGTAAGAAGGCACTACTCAATAATTGTTACAGTAATTACTGTTCAATATTTTATTTTATTGATTCAATAATTGCTGCGTTGATATTTTATATTATTGTTGTTTCAATAATTGTTGTTGCACAGTATTTTCTATTATCAGATCAATAATTCATATTATTTGAATAATATTATTAAATAACATTATTGGCAATGTCTAGAAAGTTCTGTCTAAGGAGAGGTTTGGTCATCTAATTGCGCGCTAGTAAGGAGAAATCCTTATTGGAAAGCCCCCTCTTTCCTGGGAACGGCCTGGTTGTCATAAATGTGATTCTGTAATATTATTTGTGAATAATTAATTATTGATTCATATGATAAGAAAATATTTATTTTATGTGGATATAAATGAGGGATATATTTTTGTGGTTAAAAATGAAGGAGTTAATGTTGAGATTTTTATCCGTATTTTTGTCGGAATGGAGATATTAAAAATCAGGGTTTTTTTGAGATATTTTGCGGGGGTTATAATTTTTAATCCGACCGTTGGATCGTGGTAATTTTTGGATATGTTATACATATATAAGTTGAGTATATGTCCATAAATTTTGAACCGTTAAAAATGAACGTATGATTTGTTATGAATTTTAAGAGGTGGCTGATTCGGAAATCAGGTTATAAATCATTTTTGGTGGAAAATTGTAGAATTGGTGGGCCCCACTTGTGGTTGGTGAAGAAATGTGCTGAATTATATTTCAAATGTGGTGGGTGAGAATAGTAGCAGGTAAAGCCATCAGGTTGCAGGTCAAACCTACCAAAATTTTCCTATAAATAGAGGGCTAAGTTAGAATTGAAAATCACACCAGAAACATAAGCTTTCTCTCTTTCTCTCTCTAGATTATTGAGTATATTTTATGAGTTTTTAGATACTTGGTGAGTTGCTATTCATCAGTGCAAGTTTCCTTCAGCATCATATCCGATATCCAGTCAGAAGTACTGCTCTTTTGAGGTAAGGGATAGTAAGGGATATTAAGGGATTTTAAGGGTTGTTATGATTTTCAGTTTCGTAATTTTTCTGAACTTCAAAAATTCTGGAAAAATTTGAAATGATATTTTGATGAGTTTTATTGATTGTGTCCAAAAATGGTGATTTTTGGATGTATAGATTGAGAGTTATGAATTTTATGAGAAAAAACTATTTTAAAAGTAACAGCTTATAATTTCTTGTGGTTAACTCCAAAATTGATGAAATTTTTATTGAGAGTACATGTATATGATAGAAGTATACTCTGTAAATTTCAGAATTTTTAGACAAAAGTACAATTTTTGATAAATGTCTAAATATTCGGCTATTTTGGCCATATGAAAAATAGTAAATGACTTTTAAAAATTCTGAGAAAAATATATGTTCACTATGGGACTATATTATGCTAAATTCCAGAAAAGAAATATTTTTGGAAGTGATTTGGTATTTTTCATAAAAATGGTCTAGCTATGAGTAAATGAATTAAATATGTTTTGTGAAGAAAGAAAATTGGAAAATAGGATTTTATGGCTTGAGAATCCTATATGAGGTATATGCAGATTTTTGATGAGGGTTTTGGTTATTGATGATGAAATTGTAAGAGTTGACATTTTATGATGATTAAATGCATTAATTAGTAAAGTGTAAACAATTAAAATAAATTGTTTATAAATTTAAGTAATGTTATTCTTTCAATATCATTATACCGAAATATTGGTATGAATTTTATTGTAGAATTTCTATCTTTTGTGTCGGGGTTACTATTCATGAGTTACGAATATTACTCTTGAGATTAAAACTATATGTTGATCATATTATTTTTATCATCATATATAACATTTTTATAACCCTGATGTTGAAATTCTCTTTCACTGGAGTGTAAAGATGGATAGATTATTGGTATGATCATGACTAGGGTTCTCTTTGGCCTGTAGTGCAAAGTTGAATTGTGACTGGTATGATCATGACCATTGAATTTATAATTGAATATCTTAAGCTTAAGTGCAAATGTGAATTGATCAACATGGTTATAATTATTGTTTATATAAATTATGAAATGATTATATATTTCTTTGAGATATGAATATATTTGGCCTGTAGTGCAAATATGAATTGTTAATGAATATCTTTGGCATGTAGTGCAAAGATGGCCTGTTGATGAATATCTTTGGCCTGTAGTGCAAAGATGAACTGTTGTTGAATATCTTTGGCCCGTAGTGCAAAGATGGTTTGTTGATGAATATCTTTGGCCCGTAGTGCAAAGATGGATTTGTTAGTATGATTATAAACAGGAATTGTGATTTGGTATAACCATGATCTTTGATGTTTCAGGTAAAGACAGGTGATGAAAATATTCTTCGTCCTGGGTGCGAAGAAAAATTTATAGTCACAATTATGATTATGAGTTATTCATATGATTGTGGAAAGGAACTGTTGAGTGATGTTACATGGATAAAATATTGTTGGTGGATTTTTAACATGGAGAAGATAATAGACTTTATAGTCTATTTGACTCTTCTAATGGATTGCTCGTTCCGCTGCAACTATGGTTGAAATTTTTATCATTTGCCATATGTTCTAAATCTCTGATTTATTATTGATGAAGGCTATTGATAATTTAATTATCTTTAGTCATGATATTCTTTACTGAGCTAGTTGTGCTCACCCTTTTGCTTCACAATTCCTTTCAGGTAATAAGAGTGTAGCTGGGTCGAGCGGGGGTAACAAGGGAATAGAACGGTGGTCATCATTTAGTAGTTATATTTGGTGAAGAAAATAGGGTGAGGCGAACCCAACGTTGGAAGGGTGTTTTGTCACTATCATACAAGATGTCTAATGACATACAACCTCGTGTCATCATAGGACAGGGTTGTGCTCATCCACTTGCTGAGTATATCTATGGGCACTACCTATATAATCTTGGTGTTTGTTTGAAGTATAATTCTCAATTAGAGACAGTGGAGATAATGATAAGTCAAGAGAAGACTCACCATTGGGAAGAATATGATAGTAATCTTCTCGTTTTTCTTTGGGGTCTATTGGGTCAACCAAGGATAATTCTGTGACCATATGATATCTATCATAACCTAGACGCGTGGCCTCCCATGTACGAAGGTTTCCTTAAGCACTTCCCAAAGATTCTAATTTCCAAAACAGTTTTTGACTATACCTTTATGTAAGGTGTCATTGCGAGGTGATGTCCACGATTGGAACATGAATCACATTTGGTATATATTTGTATCCAAACTCACAGCGTATGTGTTGTTGTATTTTGCACGACAATTGTTGTAATAAAGTTGTAGTTATTTTCTGTACCATGTATTTGGCGACTCAGAATGGGTTGGGTGGAATGAACCTATTTTGGGGTCGTTACATTTGGTATCAGAGCTTAGGGATATGATCTTTGGCGGAGATCGGGGAATATAACTAGGAGGGGAGAGATGAGTAAATCCTTCGCTAGTGTGTCCTACCTAAGCTTATTTGTTGGTCAGTCATAATATCGAGATATTATGTGATATGTTAATTTGTTAAATTAACCCTTGTTTTGAAGCTGTATTCTAGAAAGATATCTGAAATACAGGAGATGAGCAATGGAGAAATCATGATGATAAGGAAGATGGAATCTGAAATGAATGCAAGGTATTCTCAACTCTTTGAAATACCAGGTACGTAAATTTCGGGGACGAAATTTCATAAGGAGGGGAGATTGTAAAACCCCGAATTTTATGAAATAAAAGTATTCAATTTTTCTATTCAGTAAATGGTTAAATTGATAAAATTTTAAAGTTATGGGTGAAATATGAATTTTTTTTTTCAAAATAAGCAAGTGGTTATAAAATAATCATTGTTGTCGGGGAATATTCGTTTGGTCGTGGAATATTCTTTCTGTCGGAGAATATTCGTACGACGGCGCAGCTATTTGTGGGCCCCATAACGAATAACTGTCGGGTGAAGGAAAACGACAAATTTGAGTTTTTACAAATAACGGCGTAGTTGTTACCGTTAACACTGTTGGAATACCCGGTGATTAAAATACAGTAATACGCGTTATTGCACAGTAGCACACGGTATTGCATAGTATTTTTGAAATTATTGATTCTTACGTAAGAAGGCACTACTCAATAATTGTTACAGTAATTACTGTTCAATATTTTATTTTATTGATTCAATAATTGCTGCGTTGATATTTTATATTATTGTTGTTTCAATAATTGTTGTTGCACAGTATTTTCTATTATCAGATCAATAATTCATATTATTTGAATAATATTATTAAATAACATTATTGGCAATGTCTAGAAAGTTCTGTCTAAGGAGAGGTTTGGTCATCTAATTGCGCGCTAGTAAGGAGAAATCCTTATTGGAAAGCCCCCTCTTTCCTGGGAACGGCCTGGTTGTCATAAATGTGATTCTGTAATATTATTTGTGAATAATTAATTATTGATTCATATGATAAGAAAATATTTATTTTATGTGGATATAAATGAGGGATATATTTTTGTGGTTAAAAATGAAGGAGTTAATGTTGAGATTTTTATCCGTATTTTTGTCGGAATGGAGGTATTAAAAATCAGGGTTTTTTTGAGATATTTTGCGGGGGTTATAATTTTTAATCCGACCGTTGGATCGTGGTAATTTTTGGATATGTTATACATATATAAGTTGAGTATATGTCCATAAATTTTGAACCGTTAAAAATGAACGTATGATTTGTTATGAATTTTAAGAGGTGGCTGATTCGGAAATCAGGTTATAAATCATTTTTGGTGGAAAATTCTAGAATTGGTGGGCCCCACTTGTGGTTGGTGAAGAAATGTGCTGAATTATATTTCAAATGTGGTGGGTGGGAATAGTAGCAGGTAAAGCCATCAGGTTGCAGGTCAAACCTACCAAAATTTTCCTATAAATAGAGGGCTAAGTTAGAATTGAAAATCACACCAGAAACATAAGCTTTCTCTCTTTCTCTCTCTAGATTATTGAGTATATTTTGTGAGTTTTTAGATACTTGGTGAGTTGCTATTCATCAGTGCAAGTTTCCTTCAGCATCATATCCGATATCCAGTCAGAAGTACTGCTCTTTTGAGGTAAGGGATAGTAAGGGATATTAAGGGATTTTAAGGGTTGTTATGATTTTCAGTTTCGTAATTTTTCTGAACTTCAAAAATTCTGGAAAAATTTGAAATGATATTTTGATGAGTTTTATTGATTGTGTCCAAAAATGGTGATTTTTGGATGTATAGATTGAGAGTTATGAATTTTATGAGAAAAAACTATTTTAAAAGTAACAGCTTATAATTTCTTGTGGTTAACTCCAAAATTGATGAAATTTTTATTGAGAGTACATGTATATGATAGAAGTATACTCTGTAAATTTCAGAATTTTTAGACAAAAGTACAATATTTGATAAATGTCTAAATATTCGGCTATTTTGGCCATATGAAAAATAGTAAATGACTTTTAAAAATTCTGAGAAAAATATATGTTCACTATGGGACTATATTATGCTAAATTCCAGAAAAGAAATATTTTTGGAAGTGATTTGGTATTTTTCATAAAAATGGTCTAGCTATGAGTAAATGAATTAAATATGTTTTGTGAAGAAAGAAAATTGGAAAATAGGATTTTATGGCTTGAGAATCCTATATGAGGTATATGCAGATTTTTGATGAGGGTTTTGGTTATTGATGATGAAATTGTAAGAGTTGACATTTTATGATGATTAAATGCATTAATTAGTAAAGTGTAAACAATTAAAATAAATTGTTTATAAATTTAAGTAATGTTATTCTTTCAATATCATTATACCGAAATATTGGTATGAATTTTATTGTAGAATTTCTATCTTTTGTGTCGGGGTTACTATTCATGAGTTACGAATATTACTCTTGAGATTAAAACTATATGTTGATCATATTATTTTTATCATCATATATAACATTTTTATAACCCTGATGTTGAAATTCTCTTTCACTGGAGTGTAAAGATGGATAGATTATTGGTATGATCATGACTAGGGTTCTCTTTGGCCTGTAGTGCAAAGTTGAATTGTGACTGGTATGATCATGACCATTGAATTTATAATTGAATATCTTAAGCTTAAGTGCAAATGTGAATTGATCAACATGGTTATAATTATTGTTTATATAAATTATGAAATGATTATATATTTCTTTGAGATATGAATATATTTGGCCTGTAGTGCAAATATGAATTGTTAATGAATATCTTTGGCATGTAGTGCAAAGATGGCCTGTTGATGAATATCTTTGGCCTGTAGTGCAAAGATGAACTGTTGTTGAATATCTTTGGCCCGTAGTGCAAAGATGGTTTGTTGATGAATATCTTTGGCCCGTAGTGCAAAGATGGATTTGTTAGTATGATTATAAACAGGAATTGTGATTTGGTATAACCATGATCTTTGATGTTTCAGGTAAAGACAGGTGATGAAAATATTCTTCGTCCTGGGTGCGAAGAAAAATTTATAGTCACAATTATGATTATGAGTTATTCATATGATTGTGGAAAGGAACTGTTGAGTGATGTTACATGGATAAAATATTGTTGGTGGATTTTTAACATGGAGAAGATAATAGACTTTATAGTCTATTTGACTCTTCTAATGGATTGCTCGTTCCGCTGCAACTATGGTTGAAATTTTTATCATTTGCCATATGTTCTAAATCTCTGATTTATTATTGATGAAGGCTATTGATAATTTAATTATCTTTAGTCATGATATTCTTTACTGAGCTAGTTGTGCTCACCCTTTTGCTTCACAATTCCTTTCAGGTAATAAGAGTGTAGCTGGGTCGAGCGGGGGTAACAAGGGAATAGAACGGTGGTCATCATTTAGTAGTTATATTTGGTGAAGAAAATAGGGTGAGGCGAACCCAACGTTGGAAGGGTGTTTTGTCACTATCATACAAGATGTCTAATGACATACAACCTCGTGTCATCATAGGACATGGTTGTGCTCATCCACTTGCTGAGTATATCTATGGGCACTACCTATATAATCTTGGTGTTTGTTTGAAGTATAATTCTCAATTAGAGACAGTGGAGATAATGATAAGTCAAGAGAAGACTCACCATTGGGAAGAATATGATAGTAATCTTCTCGTTTTTCTTTGGGGTCTATTGGGTCAACCAAGGATAATTCTGTGGCCATATGATATCTATCATAACCTAGACGCGTGGCCTCCCATGTACGAAGGTTTCCTTAAGCACTTCCCAAAGATTCTAATTTCCAAAACAGTTTTTGACTATACCTTTATGTAAGGTGTCATTGCGAGGTGATGTCCACGATTGGAACATGAATCACATTTGGTATATATTTGTATCCAAACTCACAGCGTATGTGTTGTTGTATTTTGCACGACAATTGTTGTAATAAAGTTGTAGTTATTTTCTGTACCATGTATTTGGCGACTCAGAATGGGTTGGGTGGAATGAACCTATTTTGGGGTCGTTACATCAGGTCTACCAGAACCTCTCAGAAAGAACCTCATTGAACTCCTACAGTGCTATGTTGACATCTTCGCCTGGGAGCCTCGGGACATGCCGGGAGTGAGCAGGGATATTGCTGAGCATCGGCTAGAGGTAGATCCGTCGAAGAAGCCGGTTCGGCAAAAGAGGAGGATCTTCGCGCCCGAGCGCCAGAGGATCATCGATGAAGAAATTGCGAAGCTGCTGGCTGCTGACTTCATCTTCGAGATCGATTATCCGCAATGGATGGCAAACGTGGTACTGGTCCAGAAGCAGAATGGGAAATGGCGGGTCTGCATTGACTACACGGATCTGAATAAGGCTTGTCCGAAAGACTTCTATCCATTACCCCATATTGACCAGCTCATCGATGCAACTTCGGGGTATGCCTTGTTAAGCTTCATGGATGCATTCTCTGGTTATCATCAAATCTCCATGTGTAAAGAGGATATACCGAAGACGACATTTATTACGCATCGGTCGGTATACGCCTACAAGAAAATGACCTTCGGCCTCATCAACGCCGGAGCCACTTACCAGAGGATGATGAACTTTGTTTTCAGGCGTGATCGTTAAAAGCATATTGGTGCACAAACATCTGGATGACCTGGAGGAATACTTTCAGACAGTCCGTCACCACAATTTGCGACTGAATCCTACCAAGTGCACCTTCGGATTAGGGGCTGGCAAATTTCTGGGTTACCTGGTCAGTCAGAGGGGAATTGAAGCCAATCCAGAAAAGATTAAAGCGATTTTGGACATGAAGACTCCTCAGTCGTTTAAAGACGTTCAGCGTCTGACTGGAAGGATTGCAGCTTTGAGGAGGTTTATGTCCAAATCGGCAGAAAGGTGTTTGCCGTTTTTTGACACGTTGAAAGGGCCGAAGAATGCCAAGACGTTTCGATGGACTTCGGAATGCGAAGACGCCTTCCAGAGCATCAAGTCCTACTTATCTTCGGCGTCTCTGTTGGTGAAGCCCGCTCCTGCTGAGCCCTTATATTTGTACTTAGCAGCTAGTTCGTTGGCAGTAGGAGCAGTTTTGGTGCGCGAGGTTGGGGGTAAGCAGCACCCGGTTTATTATGTAAGCCATGTCCTTCGGGATGCCGAAACAAGGTACCCAAATATTGAAAAGTTTGCCTTTGCTTTAATAACTGCTAGTAGAAAGCTTAGGCAATACTTCCAGGGTAGATTGGTAATAATATACACAGATCAGCCGTTGAAGAAAATTATGGGAAAACCTGAGGTATCGGGGAGATTAGCTGCGTGGACAATGGAGCTATCTCAGTTCTTCGTTGAATATCATCCTCGAACTGCCATCAAGGGGCAGGCCTTGGCTGATTTTGTGGTCGAGTGTTCGTTTTCTGAAGCTGATGAGGATGTAGCAGAAGCTGGAGGATCTGACAGCATAGTGGCGGCTCTTCAGCAGAAACAGGGTTCGTGGACGCTGTATGCAGATGGGTCCTCTACCGTAGACGTCAGCGGAGCAGGGATTATTCTGACTAGTCCGGAGGGATTCAAGGTGCAACAGGCCATCAGATTTCAGTTTAAAGCAACGAACAACGAGGCAGAGTACGAAGCGGTGTTGGCGGGTTTACGACTAGCTAAGAGTCTTGAAGTGCAAAGAATAGTTATCTTTAGCGACTCTCAATTAGTCGTTAAACAAGTCTCCAGGGAATATGAAGCCCGAGGTCATCGAATGATCAAGTACTTGGCAGAATTGAAAGAACGGCTTCAGTATTTCCAGTTCTAGGAATTCCAGGGGGTCGAACGTGATGGCAATTCCATCGCCGATGCACTCTCCAAGTTAGCCACTACGGATGTTAACGTTTTTGATGGATCAGTATATTTGGAAATTCTGCAACATCCTAGTGTTCATCATGAATCGGTAATGTGTGTTGATCGAACCAACTGTTGGCTGACCCCATACCTGGAATATTTAGCAGACGGCGTTCTACCTTCAGATCAGATGCTAGCCAAGAAAATCAAGTACAAGAGTGCTAATTTCGTTCTGATAGATGGGGATCTGTTCCGAAGGGCCTTCTCGTCTCCGCTGCTAAAGTGTTTGACTCCATCCGAAGCTGATTATGTTCTTCGGGAGGTTCACGAGGGCATCTGCGGCGACCATATGGCTGCCAAGTCACTGGCATACAAAGTTCTCCGGCAAGGATACTACTGGCCAACGATCTTCAAGGAAGCAACTGAATACGTCAAGAAATGCGAGAAGTGCCAGCTCAACAGTCCGATCCCACATCAGCCACCGGAAGAGCTATATTCGATTCTATCTCCTATACCCTTCGCTGTCTGGGGGGTTGATATATTGGGTCCGTTACCGAAGGCTAAAGGGCAGGTTAGTTTCGTCATCGTCGCCATCGATTACATGACCAAATGGGTCGAGGCGAAACCACTTCGGTTGATAACGAAACAGGAGTGTTTGAAATTTATGAAAGAATCCGTAGTGTTTCGCTTCGGGATCCCTCAAGTGGTGATATCAGACAACGGACGCCAGTTTGTGGGATCAAAATTTGAAGGCTTTTTGAAGGAACTGGGAGTCCAGCACAGGAAGACTTCAGTGGCTCATCCACAGTTAAATGGGCAGGTCGAGGTGACTAACAGAACACTTCTAAACGGGATCAAGCGCAGACTGGACGAAGCCAAAGGAAGATGGCCGGAGGAGCTGTTCAGCGTATTGTGGGCTTACAGGACTACACCGAGGACAACAACAGGAGACTCGCCTTTCAGACTGGCCTACGGCACTGATGCCCTGGTCCCAGTTGAGATCGGATCTCCAAGTCTTCGAGTTAGTCAGTTCAGGGAGATCTACAATGACGAAGGACTAAAGGCCAACTTGGACCTGTTGGAAGAAGTCAGAGAAGTGGCTTTGATTAAACTTGCAGCCTACCAAAGGAGAGTTGCCAAGCACTACAACAAAGGGGTAAAGCTCCGAAGATTTGAGGTGGGAGACCTCGTTCTCAGAGAGGCTGAAGCATCTACACCTCAGAACACCGGGAAGTTGATGCCGAACTGGGAAGGACCGTATGAAGTGGTCGAAGTACCAAAGCCCGGGACGTATCGACTGAAAGCTTTGGATGGATCCGAAGTTAAGAACACGTGGCACGCAGGCAGGCTCCGAAAGTACTTTCAATAGAAACTAAGTCAGTCCACTGGGAGTCTGTACATAACCGTTCATCATCAATAAAAAGTCACTTTTTTCACAACTGATCTTCGCATTTATCCTAAGGTCACAATGGAGTAAGGGGGTATGGTAGGACTCGCTGGCCATTCGATGGCAGCCAATTTATTTGATACCCCGCGTGGTAGTCAAATCCTGGATCCCATATTATTTTTTACCAAGGGTGGTAAAATCAAACGTCATCGGTGTAAGGAGGTTTGGGTGCACTCGCTGACCATTCGATGGTAGCCTCACCGGTAGATGGTCCTTATGGCTTCGTCAGGCCCTTCGTGGTAGGCGAACGTCATCGGTGTAAGGAGGTTTGGGTGGACTCGCTGGCCATTCGATGGTAGCCTCATCGGCAGGTGGTCCTTATGGCTTCGTCAGGCCCTTCGTGGTAGGCGAACGTCATCGGTGTAAGGAGGTTTGGGTGGACTCGCTGACCATTCGATGGTAGCCTCATCGGCAGGTGGTCCTTATGGCTTCGTCAGGCCCTTCGTGGTAGGCGAACGTCATCGGTGTATGGAGGTTTGGGTGGACTCGCTGACCATTCGATGGTAGCCTCATCGGCAGGTGGTCCTTATGGCTTCGTCAGGCCCTTCGTGGTAGGCGAACGTCATCGGTGTAAAGAGGTTTGGGTGGACTCGCTGACCATTCGATGGTAGCCTCATCGGCAGGTGGTCCTTATGGCTTCGTCAGGCCCTTCGTGGTAGGCGAACGTCATCGGTGTAAGGAGGTTTGGGTGGACTCGCTGACCATTCGATGGTAGCCTCATCGGCAGGTGGTCCTTATGACTTCGTCAGGCCCTTCGTGGTAGGCGAACGTCATCGGTCCTAAAGACCTTGTCAGGCCCTTCTTGGTAGGCAAGCGTCGTCATTCAGACTTCGTCCGGCCCATCACGGCATATACCTCACACTTTGGTAACGAATAAGTATTCTTTTACTTTGTTATTATTGCATAAATTTTTCTAAGTGTTGAGTTCGGAATACCCCGTTCTTTGATTTCATCTTATCTGTTATACGACTTGCCTAGTTGTTAATTAACAGTTTAAGTTAAATCCGCAAAGGAGCTTGAAGTGTTGGTAAACAGTAAATACACCGAAGTCATAAAGAATAATGCTGATATTTTATTTACATAATGTTGTTTACAAGATAGAGGCTTTACAGAAATCCTAATAGCTAAGGGAAAAGAGAATCATCTTTACGGGTCGGCTTCGCCTTCTGAAGAGTCCAGGATGGTCGGGTCAACCTTGGCAGCGACGAGTCTTGCCTTGTCTTTGCTTCGGCATTCGTCATACCCATCCGAGAACATTTGGATGACCTCCTCGTTCAACTCGGCAGACTCCCGGTATTCTTGTTGAATTTCCCTCCGAAGATCTCCGGTTAGAGGAGGACCCAAGTCTCTCAGAGCCCGAAGTTCGCGGAGCTCCTCTTCGAGTTTTGCCCGCTCCTTCAGATGTCTCAGATCCCTGGCCTCAAGGTCGTGTACTTGTATAGCCAAGCTCTTATTGGTCTTCACCATCGTCTCGTTCTTCCCAACAAGAACCTCGTTCCGACGAACCAGGTCTATGTTCGTAGTAACGGTCAGCTGGTGGGTGGCCTCGGATGTCTCCAGCTGTTCTTTCAACTTATTTAAGTCCTTCTGAAGGCATTCTTTATTGAAGATAGTGATACCATGAGCCCTTCTCTCCCTCTCCAGAGTAGAAGTCATAGTAGCCATCTCTCGCCTGGCCGCATCTTCTTCGGCTTCAGACTCTCTATATCGGGGAAGAAGTCTCCCGAAGACAGCATTTGCCTGCAGACATTTAAAATGAGTTAGTAGAAGAAACAGATGATTCCTAAATATTTTAATTGAACCAACTCACCTTAGCCTGGTAACTCATTCCCTCTTCGATCAAATCCCTGATCGAGCTGTTTCCGAACCGATGGTCATCGGTCTCCCGAACAAAGGAGTCGAACAGCTGAAAGGGAAAGTTCTCGTTAAAATCCGGCCATACAGTAGGAGAAGATGCAGCTTCTCGCCGGGAGGCGGAGGAAGAGGGTCTCGGCGGAGAAGACACTGATGGTTCGGAGGGCGGTGCTGGTTGATCGTCGGAAGGCTGCTTCCTTTTACGAGACAGAAGAGGAGACTCGTTCAGGTTTTCGAGCTCATCTTCTGAAACGTGGATCTCCACGGGAATGACGGGGGGAGGCTCAACTGCAGCAGAACGAGGAACTCGAAGCTCATCGGCAGACAGAGGAGTTACGTTGGTCTTCCTCTTCTTAATCCGGAGAGCTTGCATTCGCTCGGACGCAGGCAAGTCAATCAAACTCGCTGTAGAAGTTGATTGAGTTCCTTGAGGATTTGACCGGACTTTCCGAACCGCCCTCTTCTTCTGTCGAGGTCGGCTAGGCTCCTCAGCAGACTCTGATCTGCGGAAGACTTCTGCATCCTGGGCCTCCGAGGCTGGAAACTCTTCTTGAGGAACTTCGGTGGAAGGGGATGAAGGCTTGCCAGAAAGGTACCTATCCAAGTCCTTCCGATCGATCGAAGTCGGCTTAATGAGAGACAACTTGTGGTCATACAACCAGGCTTGTTTGCCCAAGAGGCCGAAGCTCCACTCCTTCTGGGGTATCTTCTCTATGATGCGCGTCATTTCTCTTATACGCTCCTCGGATATATCTCCGAAGTCTGCAGAGACGCGATCAGAAGTGGTCCAGTCAGGGACAGAGGAGACTTCGGGCCCGTTGACGAAGAACCATTTATTATGCCATCCTCGGTTGCTCGAGGGAGTGTCCATTAGAGACCGCTTCTCGATTCTGGCATTGGGCTTAGGGGCTATCTTACTTAGCACCTTGAAGCCTTTCTCCCGAGATTTTCCCACTGAGAAGAGGGTAAAGAAGGAGTCCACAGCGGGAGGAACTCCTATCTCGTAGCAGAAGGCTATGTAAGCCAGTATATGGATGTACGAGTTCGGCACCAATTGGGTGAACCCCACCCCAACAAACCCTAGGAGGGTGATCAGGAAGGCGTGAAGGGGGAACCTCACCCCCTTCTCCAGAAAAGTTGCCGGAACGGCGATCCAGCCGTCGGGGCGCTGGTACATCCTTTCGTGAGGGGCCGCTATCCGTACCCTGTGGGTATCCGGTATTTGATAGCGAGCTCTAATGTTGCAGAGCTCAGCTTCATTGACGGTGGAAGGGGTGTTGGCATGAGGAAAGTCTTCCTCGTTTTGGAAAAAATCAGATGGGTTGGGAAGTGATTCCATGGGCGG
Source organism: Panax notoginseng (assembly GCA_016801055.1). Classification (NCBI taxonomy): domain Eukaryota; kingdom Viridiplantae; phylum Streptophyta; class Magnoliopsida; order Apiales; family Araliaceae; genus Panax; species Panax notoginseng. The sequence goes on from CM029012.1 coordinate 268,961,313, forward strand.
AGCTTCCTTACTCACGGCACCGATTTGGGGGTTTGAACCCGGAACCTCTTTGTCAGGATTTGAGTGAGGGGTCACGGTGGAGATGGGGGTGACACGAAGGGGAGAGCTTGTATCGGGGTTCTGGGATGCCATTGTTGAGAATTTGCAGAGAAAATGAAGAAATTTGAGGAGGAAAAGACAATAGGCTCGTATGAATTCGAAATAGCAGGGAACCCTCCAAGGAGAATGGGCAGCGGCTTTTATAGCGAGTGATTTTTTCAAAATTTGCACGAGAGCCGAGGGCGGCACATTAATTGAGGATAATGATGCGGGAGAGGAAAGGGTAACGTCCGATTTTGGCTTTGGTGGGTTATCCAAGGTGGGCCGGCGCTTAATGGGCCCTTTCGTCCTATGGACTCGCGCTATTTACAGTCAGTCTTCCACTAAACATCCTGTTTAATAAAAGACTGGGGGGCAATGTTGGGCCAGAATACTTTTCCTACTAGGCCAGGCCGGATGAGCTTGTCTTCTGAATTATATCACCTTTACCATATTGGGTCAAACAACTTGGGCCTCGCTACTTGACTATAATATTGGGCTTAGTCACAGGGTTGATCCATTACGTAAGGTATTACTTATCTTATCTTTGACCGATAATCATCACAAAAGCAGTAGTTGACTGTTACGTCTGCCACCTGTCTGCATGGCATTAATGAGGATGGGACTCCGATTGCCGGCGGGAGATAACAGTGGTAGCAGGTAGGAAAATAAGCTACACACTTTCGGCTGAGAGGACCGGAGATGGGAGGAGGTGTCAGGAGGTAGTGGGTGGCACAGTAAACCGGGTCTGGGGAACGTATGGGGAAAAGATAACAAAAGGAAAAGAGGTAACATAACACTACACACAACATTATCATTTTGATACACACTCAGACACTATTCATCATTTTTTCCTCCATTGTTAACCTTGTGATCGCCTGTACTGACTCTCACGCCGGAGCTATACCCCGACGGTCAGGCCGTCAAGCTTTTGGTGTTGACTTGTTGAACTGTGCAGGATCAGAACGTCTTACGTGATTGGGACGTGGGAGAAGATCTTGGCGTTAACAACCTGCATTACAGATTTACAGTACCAATAACTCATAAATATTAAACTTTTTTAATATATTAATAATGTTTTGTAGTTTAATTTTATATATTAATTATTAGTAATAGTTAATGATTTCTTAGTTTTTTAAAAAATTATTAATAATATAAAAAAATTATTTAATTATTATTAATAATTATATATATTACAATGCGGTATAACCGAAAATTGAACCAAAAAAATTGGTACCGATTGTGTACCGAACCGGTACCGAAACCGGTAATTCGGTACCGGTTTCGGTTCTTATTTTTTCGATAATTTCGGATCGGTACCGGTTCGGTATTTTCGGTACCGGTTCGGTTTTTTACCAATGAGCACCCCTACCAGTAATTACCTTGTTACTCTAGAAGAAATTGAGAAAGGAATTCTAGGGTTAGAACTGGGCATGATAACATGTGACTTAGTTATTTGCATAGTAAATAATTGGGTTTGTGAATTGAATGAAAATATCTGTTCACCGCATGTAACACATAATGAATTGGGATTGAAGGAGTTTAATTTAATTGTTTTGCATAGGAATATAACAAGATTAATCTGGATTAAATAGAAGTCAATTGATCACTTAAAAAAGGGCTTTTGACATTTGAGAATTTCTGTTAACAATTCAGTAGACATAATAATTGGGATAATTGGATAATTGATTTATAGTTCATAATTGGGGATATTAAAGTCTTAATCTTTATTTATCTGAATTCATTCGTTAAAATTTTAGTTTTATTTATTTGATTTATTTTAAAATAATCTCTTGTTAATTGGTTAATTTAGTTTTCTTAATTTGAAAAATCACAATTTATGATTGTTTAAATAAAATTGGATTGATATAGTGCTAGTAGTTAAAATTTATTGATTAGAATTCTCTGTGGGATCGACACTTTTTCTTATCATTTTATTACTTGTTGACCGTGTATACTTGCACGTATTCATTGATTGCGAAATCGATCAACAATCATGACCATTGATGAATACATGAATATCCTTGCCCGTAGTGCATGGATAATTTGTGGTTGTGATACTAAAGAATATCATTGGCCGTAGTGCAGGGATGATGTGGATTATTTATTAAGTTGTGTCCCAGCGATAAAAGTGATGAAAAATCTTTTAAATCATAAAAGATAGTAGATTTTATTCTCTACTTGACTCTTTTAATGGATTGCTTGTTCCGCTGCAGTTAAACTTGATGTTTGTTATATTTTATCAGTTTAACACTGTTGAAGGCTAATGATAATTTATTCTGCATTATCTTAGTTATAGTATTTCTTACTGGGCTAGTTGAGCTCACTCTTTTGCTTTCATTGTTCTCTTCAGGAAATGAGAACGTAACAGGGACTAGTCGGAGAACGGAGTGACAGTCCAGATGATAGCATTAGTAGTCCTCACTATTCTATAAAATAGTGTGATAATAAATGTATTGAGAACTTATTTTGAGTGTGAATATTGTCTAGATGACAATATTTGTATTAAAACTCACAGCCTATATTTTGTCATATTTTAAACGACTGTTGTATAATTAGTTTATATTTGTATTCAGTACCTTGTATCTGGCTATCCAAGATGGGTGATGTATACCTAATTTGTCGGCGTCACAGGTGTATACATAATCACATAATATTATTTTTTTAGTTTGGTAAGGTGGGGTGGGGTGGGGGTAAGGGGTGTATACATAATCATATATTATTTTTTTTTTTGGGTGGGGTGGGGTGGGGTGGGGTGGGGGTAAGGGGTGTATACATAATCACATAATATTATTTTTTTTGGTGGGGTGAGGGTGGGGGTTTGGGGCGGGGTTGGGTGGGTGCGTGGGTGGTTGAACTTCTTGAATATGTAAATATGGGTGAAAAGAACTTTTGATTTGTATTTGGAATAAAATATGGGTCGAAAAATGGTTAATCGGGTTGGATCTATATTTCTTTTTAAAAATATGGTTCCAAACTTTACCCAACCAAAAAAAAAATAGTTAACCAACCCATAGGGGTGTTCAAAAAATTCAACTTTTTCGATTTTTTATCGAACCGATTGAAACCGGTACCGGCGGTACTGGTTTTTTTCGATTTCGATTTTCTCGGTTCCGATTTTTTATTTTTTTTATACTTTTCGGTACCGGTAGCGGTAATAAAAATTTTAAATTCGGTAAATACCGAAAAACCGAAATATAGAGAAACTGAAAATTATGATATTCTTTCTTATCTAGCTTTTGGAGATAACTCCTTGGACCCTTATTATTGTGACGTGTGATCATAAGTTTAATTAGTTATTGTTGTATATAATGAGTACAATTTCTTTTGATGACCCACAATATGAGTAGTAGTACCGTTTGTATGATATACTTTATACTACTAGTGATTAATATCCGTAAGTTTATTATTATAATATCATTAATTAATTATTATACTATATATCATCATTATTAAACTAAACTAAATTAATTTAATATATAGCAGACCTTTTAAGAAATTCTTAAAATTATAAATTCTTATAATTATTTAATTATTGCGGTATAATCAAAAATCGAACCGAAAAAATTGATACCGACTTTATACCGAACTGGTACCGAAATCGGTTATTCGGTACTGGTACCGGTTCTTTATTTTTCAAATTTTTCGGTTCGGTACCGGTTCGATTTTTTCGGTACCGGTTCGATTTTTTACCAATGAGCACCCCTACCAACCCATTTGGTTCCAGTTAATATGGGTTGACCCGACAGTTAACCAACTATATTGCCAGGTCTAACACTAACAAATATTTAGAAAGTGTCATGCACAATGCCATCGAATTGTTATATTGATATGATTGCTAGTAGTATATTTGAAGTCTGTTACACATTACACAAATCTCACTAAGCCTCAAATATCTGACACATGTACTTGATGCATTTTGAAGAGTCAATGTCTCGTATACGCTTACTTGCACCAAAATTCTAACATCCAAACGAAAGGAAAAACAGCGAAAGAATGTCTCAGTTTCGATCCTCAGACATGAAGGGAAAGCACATGTTACATGCGAAAACTGAAAAGCACGAGAATTAATAATTATGTTGGATCTTCATGTCAAACAAACAGCATGTTCAAAAATATAGCAGTATAGCACCGTGTCATACATAACACAATGTTATAGTTAAAGAACAAATACATTGCCTCATTAGTTTTTTTTTTTCAATTTTTGACAATTGTATAGGTACTCACAGTATTAACATAATGCTAAAAAAATATATTAATGATGATGAAAATGATTTACCGGATGCTAGTACTTAACAAATCATGCAAAGTCACAATCCATATAATAGAATGCAATAAATGAAGAAGCCATGAATAAATATAAACACCGTGGGATATAGTCCACAAAATGAAGCTATAACCCCTCCTATTGAATGCACTGTCCCATAATCTGAAGGTCTTCGTATAACTCCTTTGCACTTTCAACAATATTTAGAATTGTAGGGCGCAAAATTTTGTTGTGCTAAGTAGAATAAAATCCATGATGCACCTGAAATAACGCAAGAAGCATAACAGCAAAAATTTAACTCTGCCAAGAACTGCATACACCAAATTCATTGTCACATTACCATTGAACCATAGGTATCAGGATTATCACATTTAAGCTTCTTTCAGTTTAGGTCTTCAATCCAGTTATATTTATTGAATGTGCAATATATTTACATAAACAAAAATTAGCACTTAAATGATCTTTTTAACAGTCGTTGCAGTCTTATAAATATTTGCGACAGGAATCTGGACAATAGTGAGATATAAGAATTTAGACATACTTAATAGTTGATTTCAACATTGCATAAACTATCAACCAAATAAAAATTTATATCTTTCTACAACTCTTTTGTAGGAAATAGTATTGTCCGAAATAAAAAAAATCTCACACTTAACTAAAAATTCATGTGTTTGTCCTGCCCAATTAGGAAATTTCATAGCCAAACACACAAATTATATCTTATTATCTGTTATCTTCGCTCTTAGCTCTTACAATCTTTTTTTTTATTTACTTCAATCTAAACTTAGCATTATATAATATACAAATTATAACTATTAATTACTACGATCCAATCCCTCGTTAAATAACCCTATTATTGTAAATAATATATCTATCACCGTCAAAGGGATTCCTAACTACATCCTTTTTCCTTTTAAATAACTTGAGCATAGGAAAGTACTCGCGGGCTAGGTAGATTTGTAATTCTCTTATATATGCATGTCTTTTTCCAAATCCCTAATCGGATATGATCATCGGGTAAAATTAGGAAACTCTCCGTCCATTCTTTCTTTATTTATTTTCTATCATTATCTCCCTCAAACTTCATAACTCTGCAGAAGATAATGATTAATTAATAATACCCAATTTGACATCCAATAAATTAAGTATTAAAACTCGATATGCTTTAACAATTAATAAATTAAACTCCAATAAAATCAATTTATTATTGGACTATATATTTACCACTCATCAAATATATAAATTTCAATTAATAACATCAATAATACAAATTTGTGTCTAAATTAATGAAGAGATCGATGTATCTATCAATTCAATTAAATTCTTCAAGATGCATGTTTCCATTTGTTTGGTCATCAATTTGCATAAATATGTCCGATGACAGTCGTTCAGACAGGGTAGCATTGATATAATCTTTGGGCATATGAGCTGGTACCCCCGGAATCCCCAGTCCTATAACTCTTAACACTCGAAGAATACCCGGTTCTTTGTAATCTGGCCCCTTCCAGTATGGAATGATAAAGCTTCTTATAAGCTCCCATATAGCATTAAGCACCTTCGGAATTGCATACAAAAGCGATAAATAATTTTTGTTTGGTTCCTCTGCAACAATCTAAATTCATCACCAATAAAAACACACACATTAATTGAAGTTAATTATATATATATATATATATATATATATATATATATATATATGAATCAAAATGGAGAGAGATTTGATATAATTAATTATGTACGTACGTACCTTGCCTTCATAGAAACTGTTAAAATAAAGGCACGTTCCAAAGTGCTTAAACATGAAGCTCTTGTCATCGTAAGGCAACCTGGGCACAATGTCGTTGCAGTAAACAAATCTTAAATATCGAATACTATATCCCCTCAATTGCTCTTTCATGTAATCTCCAAATTTTTCATCTCCAACTCTAGGTTGTCCAAATGTATAAACTCCTTCCAATCTCTTCAACAACAATTCCTCCTTGTGGAAAGCTAAAATTGCTGGGAACAAAACTGCTAGTGCCCCTCCCAAGCTGTGACCGGTAACTATGAACTTTGCTTTTTCGTTAGCTTGTAAAATTTGTCTGAGCATATCCCTAATGAAATAGTAAGCCACAGCTGGTTTGTCATCGGCCTTTTTGATATCTCTAGGCCAGCCTAGGTTCTTCTGTAACCCTAGGGCTTTCATGAAACCACCATGAACTCTCCCCATGTCGGGATTAAGTTCATACCAAGAGAGATCAACGTCGGAGGCCCAAGCATCAGCATCAAAGGTCTCGGTACCTCTAAAAGCCACCACGATTAGGTCATGATCGGCATTTTGATCCCGACACATGAATGCTTGTGTGGTTGCTTTCTCTTGATAATCTGCACACATGCACTAATTAATAGAATATTTATTTATTTCGTGGATTTCCATTTTGATTGTTCTTAAAATTAATGATTGATTTTACATGCATGGTCAATCTAAAAAAATAACAATTAATGCCAACACGATAAGAAATAAATTAGCTTCTTACGTACCGTTCCAGAAATCGAAGGTACCCAAAAGATCCATCTGCATGCACCAAAAATATATATGGTACTAGCTTGTTTAGTTAATTTATTAGATGGTGGATAATTTGCAACAAAACTTACATGCATGTGAGATACTCAGATATATGAAGTTGATCATTCATACCATAAAGTCATAATTAAACACAAGATTCATTGGGACAAGTTCTTCAAATAATATTTAGTTAACAGAAGTAATTAAGTACTACTTGTATTTAAATAAAATGTTAAATGAAGCAATAATTAATTATGTATTGATTTAGTTAGTTATACCTTCCAATGATCTTTGACTGTTGACTCAAGGTAAGCTTTGTTCTCATAGGAAGCTTTAGCAGCCATCATAGAAAGTAGCCCCAAGTATCTACTATCTCCAGGCTTGATGCTTTTGTCTATCTCCAATCGTTTGTCCATACTTCCGGTAAATGATAAGAAAGTCGCTGATTCTTTATCCGGCTGTATGACCTTCCCTGCAAAGTGTAAATCCATATTTCAATTAAATTAATTACTAGTTAGAAAAAATGGATTACCAATGTATGTGTGCTAGCTCTAGTTGAATTAAACATGCCCTCAAGTTTCAAATATTACGAAATTTGTTGAATTAGTTATTGTCTCTTTAATTAATAAAAAAAAGGGTTTGGATATAGAGATTTTATGGTAATTTCTTGTTTAAAATTTGGGTTGCAATCATAGATATTGAGGGGTGACAGAAGAGGACCATAAGGACTTTATTTGTTTATTTCTTTTAATTTAGCAAACCAAAAAGAAAAGGTAGAAATTCTAGTTACCCCACCACAAGATTAAAGCACGTGGAGTTGTGAAATTTTCAGTATTCATGTCCCTTATCTGTTTTAGATGCTCCTAGTCCTAGATCATGTCTTCAAATATGTGAGTGATTAATAATTAATTAATTGTTCTTGGGGCTATTTCCACCTAATAATTTATTATGCCTTTTTTTCCTAATCCCCGTGATTCAAGCCAATTGCTCCAATAATGTAAATATGTATCAAGTAAATACTTCCCACAGTAGAGAAATAAAAAAAATTATTAAATATATTATTAAAAAAATATGGTTAACCCAAATCTCTAGTATCATATTAAGTTATTAACTCGTCTAAAAATTAAGATGCAAGACAGAGAGAAAGGCCGCCCAACAATATATAACAAGTTAAGACACACTCGGACATAATTTTTTATAAAAATACAACATAATTTTTTATAAAAATACAACTCAACTCGATTCAATTTAAACTAATTCTCAAACAGGTTGGGGTCACATATATTAATCTTTTGTGGTACTTTTCTATCTAGGGTCATATCACGTGGGAAGCTTCTTTGATTTGCTTAATTTTGACTTTAGGTGTCCCTCTCTCTTTATGGTCACACAATTGTATTAATAAATTTTATATTTTAATGTTTCAAATTGAGTAATTGAAAAAATACATTTACAAAATTATGTTTGAACATGTCTTAATTAAGTAAGCTTTATATATTAAGATGAGACTCTTTCAAGATAATAACGAGAATAAGAGCAAACTTCATGGGCTGCCAATGGTGGTAATTGCACGTTCAGTGCGAGCTGCAAAACTAGAAAACAGCAAATAAGCAAGCAAACTAATTAATGGACCAATTGATTAACTAATTATTGTTTGTTTCGTATTTCCTTAACAAGCTTGCTATGAAGCAGCTAGTGATAGCCAATAAATTCTTCATTCGACCAATAGCCGGCATAACCTGAATTGCATATATAATTTGTTAATTCTCACCCTCTTTCACCCACACAAATTAACCCCAGTCAAGTTCATGCATGCATGCAACAGTGTCTTAATTCTATGCACACTTTAATATTAATTTGAAAAAAGGAAAAAAAAATTAAAATTACTAGTAGTTTAAGGGAAGAATTAGTTAACCTCGGAACAAATTCTTGATTAGCCCCATAAAGCTGCCATTAGTTGAAAGAAGGTTGAGCCAGTACTCAAGGCCAGACCCAAACCCTGCCAAGGGTTTGGCACTGAAAAGCAGCAACTTCTGCAAAACTATAGAAGCGGCTATTATCCAGCTATGTTCTGACCTAATTTCGTCCTCACTTCCTTCGGGACGATCTATGAATCCTCTTTTCTCCAAGTCCTTGGAAAATAAAATGTGATACAGATCAAGCAGCCCAACTTTTTCTGGTTTCAACAGCAAATAATCACTGGCAAATTCCTTGTTGCAAGTACTGCTAGCCATTATCTCTGATCGATAAATATAATTATCGATATATATGATCAAGAAATATTAATTATGGTTCGGCCGGAATTTTTGGACTAATTAAGAATATATGTGAACAATGAATAACTTGGCTCATTAACTAGCTATGAATAAGAACGGTATTAGGTAGGTACGTATATATATATATATATATATATATATATATATATATTTAGTACCGGTCATGTAAGCTATGAATAAAAAGTAACGGTATTAGGTAGGTACGCGTAATGACTTGAGAAGTATTGTTTACATACTGTTTAATCAGTTTTGAGGGCCAAATAATGAAGACAAATCAAAAGTTGTTGTATAGGATTTTTCCGACCAATTTTAAAGTGTGGAAAGGTAATTAACTTTCACGTGCTTAATTTATTTGTAATGATTTCCCTAACCCATTTTATATACGGGAGCATAGATATGCAATTAATAATATTATATAATTCTACGAAGTCGGCTAAGCAATTAATATTATATATATATATATATATATATATATATATATATATATATATATATATATATATATATATATATATATGGTCAGGATCAGGTAAGGGATCCCTTACTTTATTAAAATAAGGGACTTTTTTTTTTTGCTTTTTTTTTGCTTTTTTTTTTAAAACAACTAAAAAAAAAGTTTAATATTTTATGAAATTGAAATTTTTTCATAATACAGTGTTTTGAGTGTGATTTGGGTACGCATAACAAAACATGTATGTACAGTCTGGACAGACTGTACCACCACTTTTTGGTATAGGTATTTAAAACACGCCCAAAACATTGTATTATGGAAAAATTTCAGTTCCATAAAATATTAAACTTTTTTTTTTAGTTGTTTTAAAAAAAAAAAGCAAAAAAAAAAAGTCCCTTATTTTAAGAAAGTAAGAGATCCCTTACTTGATCATTTCTATATATATATATATATATATATATATATATATATATATATATATATATATCCATGTTTATATAAAATTATTAATGTGTTTAAGATTTATATATAATTAATTCCAAGTTGTTTTATATGTATAGAGGAGTAGTTGGTCATTGTGGTTACTGTCTTTACAACATGCGTGTAAATATAGTAGTCGAATAATTATGAAAACGTTATTTGGCCATATACTGACCTAGCCAATTAGTAACTTAGTCAATGTTCTGGTTATGGGATGTGGATATATATATATATATATGAAGGAAGGAAGGAAGGAAGGAAGATAATAATTATATAGATGGAAAAGAAGAGGAGGGGAGGAATTGTAGGGACTGCTGATCAACCGAAGGAGGCAGATAGAGGTAGAGGGGTCCCATCCCACCTCCTTTCTCCAAACTTTATTCACATGCATGTAGTCATGCAGAGATTAAGAGAATATAAATATAAATAAGTCTACTATCACCATGCATCACTGCTCACAATATTATATTCCCTCTATTCTTAAATTTGATATATTCTTTTAAATTTATTAGGGAATTAAACATTTTTAAAGCATGTTAATGTTGGGGAAGAACCGTAACTTGACCCATTAGTTAGGTCTTGGATCATTTATGTATATTAATCCGGTCCAAACTTTGATATTAGTTGTTGGGAAAGAACCGGGGAGCGAGCCTGTACATCGTGTGCACGTAACTAACATACATGTTTGAAATCTAACTTGATCCAAAAGCTTAACTCATTAGGTCTTGAGTCCATTCATGTATATTTTCACTTCACTTTTTAACTATTTATTGTAAGTTTACTTCATGCCCAGTGTTAACACATAGGCAAGAGAGTGATTTCTCCGACTGCGTGTTAGCACAGTATTGATCATGAAATGAACTTATCATGAAATTCACTTCATACTAACCACTCTCATAATATTGATATTGAGTTGAGTATTCGAGGCTACTAAACCAATATGTTTTTTTTTCTTGTAGTGGGCAAAAGTGTTCTGAATTAAACTCATAAACATATATGCCCTATCAATTTTATTCATGGATTTTCAAATTCATGGTGGCGGGAAAGAAAGCAAATAAAACCAAAGTGATGGACTTGATGGCAGTGCTAGGAACAAGGGTTATGCCTGATGCCTGGACGGGATAACCAGGTAAGGAAATGTGAGCTTCAAAAATTACACGCAAGCCCACTTACTTTGAATCTGCAACCCAAAAGAATAGATGCATTGCCCAACTACTTTGAATCTGAAACCCAAAAGAATAGATGCAATGGCCCATTAATGATTCCATATCACATAAACTACGTCCGTGGTAGTATCCAGGTGAATCCACAAACTCAATATTATGTGTCTGATTAAAATGTGTAGAAATATAATGTCAAACTTTAAAAATATTGTGTAATTTTGAATTTGTAATTAATAATTTAAAAAAACGATAAAAATATTTTACGAATGGCGTGCAGTTGCTTTTTCTATTAGCAATTTTAGGTCTTACTTAAGTGGTGTTTGATAAAATTGAGTTAGACCCTAACTCTTATTAAAATGATTTAGAATAATGTTAGAGACAAACTATTCTACAAATATTATATAAATTGTTGACGTGGCATACTCCACCTCAATTTTTTATGTGGAGTCGAAGACTATATTGAAGTAATTTGTTGATCAATATGCTAAAATAGAGTATACCATATCAATAATTTATAAAATATTTGTAGAATAATTTATGTATGTAACATTAATGATTTTCATTAAAGTTATCGAGACCGATCACCATCAATAAAGCAGAAACTTTTTAAATCACTTCAAGTCAGAGGGGTGGTCTTGAAGCATCCAAAATAGAGAAGTGGTTAGCATGAAATTATTTTTGGATAAGTTGGTCAATTTATTAATAGAGTACTGACATGCAGACGAGATTCTATGTGTGTCAATATTCTACTGATTAATTGACTAATTTAATAAAAAATAAATTTTATACCAACCGAATCCCAAAATAGGCTCCAAGATAACTACCCGCTAACATAAAGAAAATCATATTTTGAACCCCATCTATGTATTCGTTGACAAATTTTGGAAATGAGTTGCAAAATACTTCCTCCGTCCCAAATTAACTGCTCAATTTTGACTTTTTAAAATCAAATTGACTATTTTTAAAATTAATAATTAAGCATATATAAATATATTTTTAAAATTATAAAAATTAGAATTAGTAATAAATTGTATATACTTTCTTTTAGTTATAATCTCTTCACATATATTTTAGCAAAAATAGTAAAAAAATTAGTTTTAAAAATAGTTAATTTAACTTTAAAAAGTCAAAACTGAGTAATTAATTTGGGACGGAGGGAGTAATGTTTAAAGAATATTTTTGAAAATTTATAAAAGCCTTTGCTCCCGTTCTTTAATCCAATTGGGAAGTTGAACTTTCCTGCCATAATTGGCTTTTTCATGGGGCCGGAGAGTGAGACTTTGACTTGGTTCTCTTTTGTTGTAGTAGAAAAGGAATATCTATTTTGAAATATTAGATTAAGAAGATTTAACCAAACAAATATAGAAAAGGACTGATTTTATTTGATAGATAAGCATAATTGATTGAAGGACGGACGGACGTTATACAGCTGTATGCCCGTATTATCAGTCATCCTCTACTTCTAGTAAGTACTGTAGTAAGTACAGTATTTTCTCTCTCCTCCTAGTATAGAGCCGCACTGTACTGTAGGGCTGAACAAGTAACCAAACTGGAACCGAAATCGCACCAAAAATCGCACGAACCGTATCAATTAAAACCGCACCAACGGTTCCGGCGTATGTGGCGGTTTTAGATGGGTTGAATAACCAAATTTACGGTTCCGGTTTGGTTACTAGCCAAAACCAAACCGCATAAAACCGAAACCGCACCATGTGTGTGTATGTATGTATTATCTCTAGTAAATTCTAAAGTTGCTCGAGCACTTGATGCATTGGTTAATGTCAATGCTATAATTGTAATAGTCTAATAGATTATTTTTAGTCCTCCCTGCAATATATTTTATTCTATCATCAGTATATACTTTTAATTTTTGGAAAACTAGATAAACATTCTTACTTATTATCGAATAGTCTCCGTTGTTTTATATAGCGCATATTTTAGTTTTAAAGTATATTTGATATAATTCTCATTGTCTACTTTGTCACTAAGTTAATTGCTCGATGTAAGTTTTATGTTAAATTTTATTGAAGACTTAAATTTTTTTGTTGTTTCAATTGGTTTTGGAACCGAAATCGTACCAATTAAAACCGAACCGTACATTTTAAAACCGAACCGCACCAATCACGAGCAATTTCGGGTGCGGTTTTAAATTTTTTAAACCGCACTTAAACGGTTTCGGGTGCGATTTAAACTTCAAACCGAACCAAACCGCACTATGCTCACCGCTACTGTACTGTTCCCCTAGCTAGCTTATCTTCTTTCTCAAACATATGGATGTTGTATTGCTCTAATAAAAAACCCCAGCTCCCAATCCCCTTACTCTCACTATCTATCTTTTCTTTCATTATCTCCTAGCTGGATTACTTTGCTTTGGGTGGCCATGGCGCTTCTGCTTCTACCCAAGCTCTTAATCACACTCGTCTTTTTGTTAGTCATCACTTGCGTAATGATGATGATGTCACATTCCGATGCAGCCCAGATCGATGATACCAGCAGCAGCATAAACCTTTTTACGGAGGCGCTCGAGTATAATTGGTCATCTGCTGCTGCTCTCGACGACGATGATGATGAATTTGGGCACTTAGATGATATGGGCGGACGTAGATCTTTATTTTGGCGGAGATTGAGGAGGTATTACATTTCGTACGAAGTACTGTTTGCGAATAGAATCCCCTGCCCACCACGCTCCGGTAGATCTTACTACACTCACAACTGCTACAAAGCCAGCGGCCCAGCTCATCCTTACACTAGGGGTTGCTCTGCCATCACCCGCTGCCGCACTTAATTAACTAGATCACTCCTTTATCCCAACGTCTAACTACCATTAACGTCTCACTTTATTTGTTACTTAGACTGGGTGTGTTTGTTTAATTTTTGAATTTTTAGTAGTAGTAGTAATAGTACTTATGGGCGGGGGCATAACAATTCCATTGATGTTTGTATGTTGTAGAATGGATTACCTTACCTTGCTCACGTTTTCTGTGTATTTATCCCATTGTAATTAAACACGCATCGTATTATGTAATTATACTTATAACTATCTCTATTATCCCTTTTAATCTGAATTGCGCTTTGATTTATTCTTCAAAGGAAATAAGGAATGGTCCTTCATTTTATATACCAACATTTCTTGTTTTGGATATGGCTCAAACTACTATACATATATGTATGTTAAACTTTCAAAATTCAAATTGAAATTCGCCGTGTTTGATTGTATTTTAATACATCGTCTTCTAAATAGTTAAGATACAAATATAAATAAAAATTATTTAGAGGAACACTTAATACAAATATATGAATTCTTAATATGCTTTAAAAAATAAGATGCAATTAAACAATGCCTTAAATGTATTAAACCATCATTTCAGACTCTTAGTTACTTTGTGTGTCTTCCTCCTCATTCAGATGCTCTTGTTTAAATTTAATATATGCGTCTGGATATATTCAAATTACCATAACATAAAAAGACAAAATTTTACAGCGCCCACCGTGGGGCTCGAACCCACGACCACAAGGTTAAGAGCCTTGCGCTCTACCAACTGAGCTAGACGGGCTCCACAACACAATTCTGCAAGTTACCACTCGTACCCAAGAAAAGTGGTAACTATCCAATTCTACTAATTCAAAGAGCGCAAAAATATGAAAATATCTATATGATTGAGTGGTATGTGTTAACAACTTCATAGTAATAAAAAATTAAATAGATTCAAGCCATAAGAAAATATATTTATTTATAGTATTAAAATAATGACGCTCCACAACCTAAAATTTTATATATATATATATATATATATATATATATATATATATATGTGTGTGTGTGTGTGTGTGTGTGTGTGTGTGTGTGTGTGTGTGTGTGTGTGTGTGTATAACATGACTATGTGGGTATATTGATAAGTAATATTAATTATATGGTTTTTTTGTAGTGAATATGTATAAGTAGTATAAAAAAATATGCAATTACATGAATTTTAAAATATGAGTAATTAAATATATTTTTATTCAATTTATACTATTAATGTTGTGAAGTTATGTGACGACCCCAAAATAGGTCCATTCCATCCAACCTATTCTGAGTCGTCAAATACATGGTACAGAAAATAACTACATCTTTATTACAACAATTGTCGTGCAAAATACAACAACACATATGCTGTGAGTTTGGATATAAATATATACCAACTGTGACTTTTATCCCAACCTTGGATAGCACGTCACAATGACACCTTACATAAAGGTATAGTCCAAAAACTGTTTTAGAAATTAGAATCTTTGGGAAGTGCTCAAGGAAACCTTCGTACATGGGAGGCTATGCGTCTAGGTTATGATAGATATCATATGGCCACAGATTTATCCTTGGTTGACCCAATAGACCCCAAAGAAAAACGAGAAGATTACTATCATATTCTTCCCAATGGTGAGTCTTCTCTTGACTTATCATTATCTCCACTGTCTCTAATTGAGAATTATACTTCAAACAAACACCAAGATTATATAGGTAGTGCTCGTAGATATACTCAGCAAGTGGATGAGCACAACCCTGTCTTATGATGACACGAGGTTGTATGTCATCAGACATCTTGTATGATAGTGACGAAACACCCTTCCAACGTTGGGTTCGCCTTACCCTATTTTATTCACCAAATATAACTACTAAATGATGACCACCGTTCTATTCCCCTGTTACCCCCGCTCGACCCAGCTACACTCTTATTACCTGAAAGAAATTGTGAAACAGAAGGGTGAGCTCAACTAGCCCAGTAAAGAATATCATGACTAAAGATAAATAAGTTATCAATAGCCTTCAACAGAATTAAATCAGAGATTTAGAACATATGGTAGATGATAAAACTTTTCAACCATAGTTGCAGCGGAACGAGCAATCCATTAGAAGAGTCAAATAGACTATAAAGTCTATTATCTTCTCTATGTTAAAAGTCCACCAACAATGTTTTATCCCTGTAACATCAATCAACAATTCATGTCCACAATCACATGTATAACTCATAATCATAATTGTAGTTCTAAATTCCTCTTCTCATCCAGAACAAAGATAATTTTCATCACTTGTCTTTACCTGAAACATCAAAGATCATGGTTATACCAAATCACAGTTCCTGTTCATAATCATACTAATAATTTCATCTTTGCACTACGGGCCAAAGATATTCATCAACAATTCATCTTTGCACTACATGCCAAAGATATTCATCAATAATTCATCTTTGTACTACCGGCCAAAGATATTCATATCTAAAAGAAATATATAATCATTTCAGAATTTATATAAACAATAATTATAACCATGTTGATCATTTCACCTTTGCACTTAAGCTAAAGATATTCACTTATAAATTTAATGGTCATGACCATACCAGTCACCAATTCAACTTTGCACAGCTGACCAAAGAGAACCCTAGTCATGATCATACCAATAATCTACCCATCTTTACACTCAAGTGAAAGAGAATATCATCATTAGAGTTATAAAAATGTTATATATGATAATAAAAATAATATGATCAACATATAGTTTTAATCTCAAGAGTAATATTCATAAATCAACTATAATTTGGTCAGAAAAAGAAACCAATTTTATCGTGAATAGTACCTGTGAATAGTAACTCGTGAATAGTAACTCATGAATAGTAACCCCGACACAAAAAGGTAGAAATTTCACAATAAAATCTATACCAATATTTCGGTATAATGATATTGAAATAATAACATTTCTTAAACTTATAAACAATTTATTTTAATTGTTTACACTTTACTAAATAATGCATTTAATCATTCTAAAATGCCAAAATCATAAGATTTCATCACCAATAACCAAAACCCTCATCAAAAATCTGCATATACCTCATATAGGATTCTCAAGTCATAAAATCCTATTTTCCAATTTTCTTACTTCACAAAACATATTTAATTCATTTACTCATAACTAGACCATTTTCATGAAAAATACTAAATCAGTTCCAAAAATATTTTTTTTCTGGAATTTAGCATAATATAGTCCCATAGTGAACATATATTTTTCTCAGAATTTTTAAAAGTCATTTACTATTTTTCATATGGCCAAAACAGCCGAATATTTAGACATTTATCAAAAATTGTACTTTTATCTAAAAATTCTGAAATTTACAGAGTATACTCCTATCATATACATGTACTCCCAATAAAAATTTCATCAATTTTGAAGCTAACCACAAGAAATTATAAGCGGTTACTTTTAAAATAGTCTTTTCTCATAAAATTCATAACTCTCAATCTATACATCCAAAAATCACTATTTTTGGACACAATCAAGAAAACTCATCAAAATATCATTTTAAATTTTTCCAGAATTTTTGAAGGTCAGAAAAATTACGAAACTGGAAAATATAACAACCCTTAAAATCCCTTAGTATCCCGTACCTCAAAAGAGCAGTACTCCTAACTGGAATAACGCTGAACGAACTTGAACTGTAAGACCCCAATTTTTATAAATAAAGATAAATTTTCTATAAATATCATTTTTGAATATTATGGAGTTAATTTGATATAATGTTATAGTTGTGGGTAATATTTATAAATTTTGCAAAGTAAGCAAGTTGTTATAAAATATTCGTTTGATCGGAGAATATTCTTTTTGTCAGAGAATATTCGTACGACGGCACAATCATTGGTGGACCCCACAACGGAATTATTGTCGGATTGAGAAAACGACAGAATTATCTTTCTATAAAAATAACGGTTGAGGTGTTACCGTTAAAACCGTTAAAACTGTTGAACTACTAGGTAGTAAAAGTACAGTAATACGCGTGGTTGCATAGTAGCACACGGTATTGATTATTGATGCTTACGTGAGAAGTCACTCAGCTATACTCAATTATTGCTACAGTAATTGCTGCATCATATCTCTTAAATTATTGTCATAGTATCATCTGTATAATATGTTATATTATTAAATCAATAATTGAGACGTTGTGGTAAGTTTGGTTATTTTATGGGGGGGCCATATGTCATCATCTAAGAGTCTCTTCGTCAATAGTATTTACCTTGGTCAATAGTAATTACCTTCGTCAATAGTATTTACCTTGGTCAATAGTAATTACCTTCGTCAATACTATTTACCTTGGTCAATAATAATTACATTCGTCAATAGTATTTACCTTGGTCAATAGTAATTACTTTCGTCAATAGTAGTTGTCCCTTCAATATTACCAAGAGTCATTTGACCCTTCGTTAAGACCAAGAGCCACCCTCAGTTTTTCTATAAATAGAGGCCTAGGGCTTCATTATTTTTCACGAATTCATTCAAGCTACAGTTGTATTATTAAGTTGTATTTGTATTCTGTACTATGTATCTGACGACCCAAGATGGGTGATGTATACCTAATTTTGGGGGCGTCACATGAACCGTATAGCAACACTTAAGATATCAAAATACTTACAAGAATACACTCGATAATATAGAGAGAGAAATAAAGAGAAAACTTCAGTTTCTGGTGTGATTTTTAATTCTAACATAAGCACCCTATTTATAGGAAAATGCTTATAACACCAAAGCAGAAAATTGAATATAATAATAATATAATTACAAAATATTCAAGCCCACCTCTAGATACTTGAATTCAGCCATAAACACATGCTAACCTTCTACAAAAAGTAAGAAAAAACTTTTTTCTTAATAAAAATAATTAAAACTTCCAAAAATTAATAATTTCGGAACTTCGGAACTTCAATAATTCATAATAAATAGCTCTTTTATCAGAAAATTTGAATCTCGCGAATTTTTATAGAAAATTCCATTCTCTACAACTTTGCAGAAGAAAATTTTTCCAAATTCCAAATAAAAATGAACCGAAATCCATAAACGGACGATTTTACAGGATATAATCAAATTTCAGTCAATTATTGGGGTCCACCGACACACAAAGCATGTGTTAATCATTTAATGCCACAAAATACTCTTCCTCCTCATATACTCATATATCCCACATTCATTGTAAAAATATCACCATTAATATATTATTAAAATAATATATTTAAATGAATTATTTTATCAGAAAAAGATAAAATATTAATTTTCAACAATTGTCACATTTAAAATTTTTTTTCCATCTATATCCACATAAAATTAATATTTTTCTCATCATATAAATCAATAATTAAGTATTCACAAATAATATTACAGAATCACAGTACTGGCAACCAGGCCGTTCCCAAGAAAGAGGGGGCTTTCCAATAAGGATCTCTCCTTACTGGCGCACAATTAGATGACCAAACCTCTCCTTAGACAGAACTTTCTAGACATTCCCAATAATGTTATCTAATAATATTATTCAGATAATATGAATTATTGCTCCGATAATAGAAAATACTGTGTAGTGACAATTATTAAAACAATAGTAATATAAAATATCAACGCAGCAATTATTGAATCAATAAAATAAAATATTGAACAGTAATTACTGTAACAATTATTGAGTAATGTCTTCTTACGTAAAAATCAATAATTGGTGCAATACCGTGTGCTAATGTGAAACAACGCGTATTACTGTGTTTTAACCACCAGGTATTCCAACAGTATTAACGGTAACAACTACTGTGACGCCCCCAAAACAGGTATACAACACCTATTCTGAGTCGTCAATAACATGGTACAGAAATAACTACAACTTTATTAATACAACATAAAAACTGTGAGTGTAAATACAAATATTGTCATCTAGACAACATCCACACTCAAATAAGTCCTCATTACAATTATTGGAACAATATTTTATAAAAAAATAAAATGGTGAGGACTACTAAAATAACTTCTTAGAACCTTCATTCCATACCTCGACTAGTACCTGCTACATTCTCGCCTCCTGAGAAGAAAATGGAACAACAAGGAAAAGGGTGAGCTCAACTAGCCCAGTAAAGAATATTATGACTAAGATAATATACAACAAATTATCGTTAGTCTTCAACAGGGAAAAATTTAATAGAATACAATAGACAACAAGTTTTAATTCAATATTCGCAGCGGAAAATAATAATTCATAGAGAAGTTACGTAGAGAATGAAATCTACGATTATCTATGAATTTAAAAGCCCATCATCAATATTTTATCCCTGTAACATCAATCAATAAATATCTTGAATCAAATAGTCATCTTTGCACTACAGGCCAAAGATAACCATCAGTTGGTCATGTTCACCTCAACACCTGTTCATCTTTGCACTACGGGCCAAAGATATTCACCAGAAATTATTCATCTTTGCACTACAGGCCAAAGATATTCAGTTATATCATCATTTAAGACTGAGGATGATGAAAAATATTTTAAAGAAAACGAATCCAGTGAAGCAAAATAACAAATATTAAGGATTCGTATTTCGATTTATCCATGTCCAAAAATACCTTATCATAGTGAAGAAAAATTCAAGAATGATCAAAACATGGATACAATCAAAGCTAGTATCCAGAATAGATATTTGGACGAAAAGAAGGAAATTTTATTTTTCGGTGAATAGTAACTCGTGAATAGTAACTCATGAATAGTAACCCCGACATGAAAAGTTCCAAATTTGATAAAAATTCAGATCAATACTTCGGCATAATGATATTGAAGAAAATAATATCATTTAAGAAGAAATAACATCCCTTACCTCGGAAAGACGGTACTTCTGACTGGAATACTAGATATAGTGCTGAAGGAAACTTGCACCGTATAGCAACACTCAAAGTATCAAATACTCACAAGAATACGCTCGATATAGAGAGAGAAATAGAGAGAAACTTGTATTTCTGGTGTGATTTTCAATTCTAACCTAAGAACCCTATTTATAGGATAATGCTTAGAACACCAAAGCAGAAAATTTAATATAATAATAATATATTTATCAAATTTTCCTTAGCCCACCTCTAGACATCTGATCTCAGCCCATTTATATCACATGTTAGCCCACTTAAATGCCAAAAAACGTTTTTCTTCAAAATAATAAATAAAACTTCCAAAAATTAATTATTTCGGAACTTCAGAACTTCAATAATTCATAATAAATAGCCATTTTATCAGAAAATTCGAATCTCGCGAGTTTTTATAGGAAATTCAATTCTCTACAACTTTGCAGAAGAAAGTTTTTCCAAATTCTAAACCGAAATTGACCAAAATTCACAAACGGGCGATTTTACAGTCAATAATAAATTTTCGGTCAAGAATTATGTCCACCAACACACAAAACATGTGTTAATCATTTAATGCCACAAAAATACTCTTCCTCCTCATATACTCATATATCCCACATTCATTGTAAAAATACCACCATCAATATATTATTAAAATAATATATTTAAATGAATTATTTTATCAGAAAAAGATAAAATATTAATTTTCAACAATTGTCACATTAAAATTTTTCTCTATCTATATCCACATAAAATTACTATTTTCCTCATCATATAAATCAATAATTAATTATACACAAATAATATTACAGAACCACAGTACTGGCAACCAGGCAGTTCCCAGGAAAGAGGGGGCTTTCCAATAAGGATTTCTCCTTACTGGCGCGCAATTAGATGACCAAATCTCTCCTTAGACAGAACTTTCTAGACATTGCCAATAATGTTATCTAATAATATTATTCAGATAATATGAATTATTGCTCCGATAATGAAAAATACTGCGTAGTGACAATTATTGAAATAACAGTAATATAAAATATCAACGCAGCAATTATTGAATCAATAAAATACAATATTGAACAGTAATTACTGTAACAATTATTGAGTAGTACCTTCTTACGTAAGAATCAATAATTGGTGCAATACCGTGTGCTACGCGTATTACCGTGTTTTAACCACCGGATATTCCAACAGTATTAACGGTAACAACTACACCGTTATTTATAAAAAACTTATTTTTGTCATTTTCTTCATCCAATCGCTTTCCGTTATGGGGCCCACACAAGGCTGCGCCGTCGTACGAATATTCCCCGACAACAAGAATAGTCCACGACCAAACAAATATTCCCCGACAACAATGAATATTTTATAACCACTAAAATATTTGCGCATTTTACCCATAACTAACCACATTAATCAAATCAACTCTTACTATTTCAGAATAATAAATAGAGGAAATTAAATTTTATTTATTAATAATTTGGGGTCTTACAACTACGCCGTTATTTATAAATAACTTATTTTTGTCGTTATCTTCATCCGATCGTTTTTCGTTATGGGGCCCACAAATAGCTGCGCCGTCGTACGAATATTCCCCGACAGAAAGAATATTCCACGACCAACGAATATTCTCCGACAACAATGATTATTTTATAACCACTTGTTTATTTTGAAAAATTTTCACATTTCACCCATAACTTTAACTTTTTATCAATTTAACCATTTACTGAATTGTAATTATAAGAAAAATTGAATATTTTTATTTCATAAAATTCGGGGTCTTACAAGTTACATATTATTGAAGTTAAAATTTATTAGAATTACATTTGGGTTTTGCTACCTAATAAGAAAGGGAAAAGAAAGAGGAATAATTAAACATGGTAGTGAGAGAAAATGAATAAAATGAAAAATAAAAATTTAATGAATAATTTATTAATGTAAATTTAATGAATAATACTTTATTAACTTAATTTGACTAATCAATTTAATCTAATTCAATTAAAAAGTGGCCTTGACTTGATTCGAATTTTGTCTTACTTTCAATTGATATCAGAAAGAACACACATCTTGAAGTTAGATATCTTGATACTGATTGCAATTACTAGTGGAATGCAAAAATATATATATATATATATATATATATATATATATATATATATATATATATATATATATATATATATATATAGACTCCGGATCAGGGGCTTACCCCTGATCGTGCATACCGAGCTCACCTATAAAAGCCCTTCTCTTATTAATTTCTCTCTCCTCACTCTCACATAACACGGACAGAGCAAACCCCTCTTATTTCTCTCATCCGAAAAAGCGACGAAGAACGAAGCCCTTTCCCTCATCTGGAAAAATCGACGAGGAACGAAGCCAAATCTGAAGCCTTTAATCCCGAATCAATTTTTCCAAAATAAGCCCTGATCGTGACCCTCTTCCCTCATCCGATTCTCTCTCATGTTCCTGGTATGTCTCCAAATTTACAGTCATGTTCTTCTGTGAAATATCTGTGATTTACAGTCATTTTCTTCTTCTTATTCCTTGCAAACTTCAATATCAGGTACTTGATTGCTTTTATCCTTTTACAAAAGTTGTTCAATACTTAAAATCTGGTATGTCTCATAACTCCAAAGTGTAAATAACTGTAGTCTAGCTCTCTATTTCTCTTAAGCAAGGATTCATGTTGATAACTTTCTGATAGACCTGATACTCAAAATAAGTTTGAGAAAAGATTTAAAGTTTAAATATTGGTTATCTTAGGATTCACGTCGATAACTTTCTAATAGCCCATGATGCTGAAGACGAGTTTGAGAAAAGATTTAAGGTTGAAAGAATGGTTATGCTAAAAGAGTGATCAGTGACGTCTGCCAAAAGAAAAATAAAAGAGTAATTAATCTAATTTTCAAAAAAAAAAAAACTAATATGCATTTTACTTAAGAGTGTTTTAACAAAGTCATACAGGTCATCTCTATGCCTTATATAGCTCATGTAAGGCAAAATTTTCAAATTTCCAATGAACTTATCTTCATACTAACTAAGAGTGCGTTGCAATGTTTAATTTCTCGCTACCGACACTCTAATTTGTTACTGAAGTATCATTTCACTCGTCTGAAAAGGAACGCGAACTGGAGATATTTTTCATCCGGAAAATTCGAGCAAAGAGAAGCGAGTAATAGCAAAGAGGAGCTCGATTCGGTCGACTCCTTCCCTCATCCGATTCTCTTGCTTCCAAAAAAATCCCTAATCCTGGTATGTCAAATCTGAAGCCCCTTGACTGATTCGTGTATTCCAAAGAGAAGCCCTGATCGAGACCCTTTTCCCTTATCCGATTCTCCTCTGATGATTCTCAAGCCAAAAGGGTCCGCGTTCTTGAGCTCTCACTCAGGTACTTTTTCCCTTTTCCTTGTTTTTATCTTGTGTTATTTTTCTGCAAGTTCAAATGTTATAGTGACTTAATAAAATTGCAAAACAGTTAAAATAGACAGAACTTTTTAATTCTGATACTGATAATATGGTGGATGTTATGACAGTGGCTTTTTTTCTATATCAGGTACTTGATTGCTTATCTCCTTTTATGGAAGTTGAATGACAAGTATTACTTATTTCTCCAAATTTTGAAGGAACAAAAGTTGTCCAATACTTAAAATCTGGTATGAGTTTGAGAAAAGATTTAAAGTTTAAATATTGGTTAACAGTTTTAGACACTTTTCTGTATTGAGTGTGGACTTAATTGTTCTTTTAAATTTATTCTCAGGGAACTGTTGTTTATTTTGACTTTGTTTAATTTTGACTTTAATATTTGTTTACGTGTAGAATTGGAGTATCAAATGATGATGCAACTCAGGCTCGAAGTGTAGATAATGATGATGCTACTGAGATTGATATGTGAATCATTAAATCTAAATTCTGAGGTAATTCTGATTTTTATTCTATTGGCATTTGAGTAGCTGCATTTAGTTTCTGTATGCTTATTTTGCTGGGATGTCATGTGTGGGTAGAGGCCATTTTATTAAGTTGTTGCTTATATATTGGTGTAAGTAACCTTTATAGTAGAGATGGTGCAGCAACTACTTCATCTAATTTTGATTTTCGTCTAATTGTATTCTGTTTTAGCACATATTGAAGCACAACTGTTATCACTTTGTCACTTTAGCTATCACTCTGGAGGCAGTTGTCACTTTATGGCTGATGTTGTCATATTTTATGTCAGGCAATCAGTGTTTACACGAAAGACTGAAGGAAGCAAGACTGAAGGCAGTTCAAGGAGGTGGAAAACTACAGCAGTACACAAGTGTCAATTTTATCATAGTATCTAGATGTTTAAAGTACCATAGTTTCTATGTTTGCTGAAATGGGTGTAGTAAGTTGTTGTAGTATGGCTTACATTCTTCCAGAAAATATTTTGTTGGAAAACTGTTGTTGTGAGCCAACTGCAGCATGAATGAATGTTTTATGTAAAGAGTAAAGAGACTTAATTATACTAGCTCCAAGTGGATGGAATGATGAATCATCATTAATGTTTTGGTTTTGCCAAATTGCCCGTGAAGGTAAAACAGTGGGTGATCAAGTGCATGATATCAAAGCTTTTTATCATTTGCAGTTCAATTATATATGCTTTTGTAGTGGGTGTTGGATGTTAAGGGCCATAAAACATTCATAGCTGTTCGGTTTTTTCTTTCTTTTGGATCTGCCTTGTAACTTTTCTCACCATTTTCGTAATCACCATTAGTACGAATAGTATGAATCTACCCAAAATTTTGCTAAAAAGTAGGATGAGAAAATATTGTTCAACGTTTATTCATGCTGCAGTTGTGTTACTTATTATATAGTATGCTTCTTCTTTTTTCCAATTATTCAACAACATACAACACAATATTCAACACATTTTCCAACTATTCAACAAAATACAACACAATATTCAACACATTTTACACTTAACAATATAATCAGATTCTTATAGATCCTTAATGAACATGACAATATTCAACACAATATTACAATATTTAGTACATCTACAATAACATGATTAAAATCAATATCCAAGAAATTACAAGTGCAATAATAAATTTGTTTCTTCGCATTTTGCCTAGTGCACAAGCTTTCTCCATCTCTTGCTCCATTCCGTTGATCTTTCGAAGTAATCCAGGGATTATTTGTCTTGACCTATACACATTGGAGGATTATACCAAGCAAAAAATTGACATGCATTCCTCTGTAAACAAAGAAGGTTTGAGTTTTATGTGCAAGTAAATAGAATGGAAGAGATATAAAAAAAATTGAAACCCTAACACACTTACTTTTCCATAATTCGAACATGATAAAAACCTTCTTCCTGGGTTTGAATTGGTCCATGTTGTTTTAAGTTGAGGTCGTCTCTCACAATCACAATTTGCGTTCATAGCTGCTCAACTGAGAAAGTCTTTCTAAAACACGAATTGAGTTACTGATATATGGAATGCTCTACATTAGAACCACTATGTTGCAGAAAGTTACAAGTCACATAATTCATAATCACAAACAAAAAAGATATCCAACTCAAATGGAAGCGAGCATAACAAAACTGCAACTCAAATGGAAGTCTGCATAACAAAATTGCAATTTTTTTTTGCAATATTTGACATCTAACTAAAAATCCTGTCCACATGACAAAAGCTCCACATAAACATTGTTTGCAAAACATAAACAAGCTGCATCAATTTAAATTCCAACAACAGAGTAGAGAATTTGGTGCAAAAGGTATAACCAACAGAGTAGAGAAGTTGATATATTTAATTTGGAAGGAGGTTTCACATATAAAATCCAGAAGTAACAATAAATTTCTCTTCTCTTGTCAAAAACTCAGCTTTCAGGAATATATGGAAAATACACTAGTGAAAGTGTTGTCCAATCTAAGTTCCATATATTGGATTCCCATTTTCTAAGTCAAAAATAAATCATTTACTTATTTTTTTGGTGCAAATCAACAATAAATCACAACCACAGTGAAGGAAAATTTCTAAGTCAAAAATAAATCATTTACTCTTTTTGTGAAACAAACGAAAATTTTCAATCGTTAGCCCCTCAATGGGATCAACACGACAACAAATTTTATTAACCAAAAGAAGAAAATACAGAATCATACTTAAAGCAGGATAAATCTAGAAATAGCTGGAAGGTTCAACAATCCCAGAGAGCATCAACCGAAAAATGAAAAAGAATATTTAATTCCAAGCAAATTCTAGGGTTTGCCTCGCAATAATTTTTAGTCCTAAAAAACCAATTATTGAAAACCAAAACACAAAATGTAAAAAAATTAAGCCTAATTCAACACTAAAAGCTTGCAAATCCATTTACCCACATCTAATTTTGTTACCTTGCAGTGAATCGGCAGATTTGTCGCGAGGAACTGTTTGCAGTGAAGCCGTCGCGGGGAGATGGGAAGCCGCCGCGATTTTAGGGCTATGTCGCGAGGAGCGCTGAGTCGCGAGGAGATAGGCTGATTCGTAAGTGACAGAGAGGAGATGATCGACAGAGGCAGGAGATGATCGGCTACGGGGTTAGTGTTAGTGTCGAAGAGAGAGAGACAGCCGCGTGGTTTGTTTTTTTGGAGTCGAAAGTTAGGAGAGAAGGGAAATAAGGCAGACTATTTAAAGGTATGTTGGGTAAGCTTTTTAAGGGGTAAGCATGTGATCGGGACTGATATATATATATATTGAATATTTTAATCTATTACAATATTTTTTTTTAATGTTCTAACTTATTGTTATAATTTATCTTAACATAAGTGTCTAGGTGGGAAAGTAGATAACTTATCATACCTTCTTCAACACTCGTTGTCAACAGTTGTTCGTCCATACAAAAATACATTCAAATCTGGTGAACTATTGTGCAAACATAATGTCCAGTTAAGAAAAAATTAATGAATTGGCCATTATAGTCGACACATTTTATAGATTATGTTGGGGCCTGATATTTCTTTCATTGGGCCTGACTAATTGGGCCCATCCGTTTAATTAGCCTAGTGGACCTTTATCACTAAGTCTTATAGTCATTGGGCCTAACATTTATATTGCCTTTATTGTATCCCATTAATAATGGGCTGGGTCAAGTGGCCGGCCCATAAGATCTTTTAATATCTAAGACTTTGACTGGTAATGATGAGGGGAGTAGGGCAGTTGACCAAGCGCCTGCAGATCATTAATGTGGATGGGATCTTATCCGGCCGACGGCAGGAACAGTGGAAAAAAGGTGATAACCTGCATGCAGTCGGCTGGGACAAGGGGTGACTGAGAGGGGGTGTCAGATCATGGTTGGTGGCACAAAAAACCGAGCATGAGAGTATAACCTAGCAAGGGGGTCTCCTAACAAAAGGTACGCATACACTTTCTATCTAGCTCAACACACTAGACATTTTTACACCTTCCATTGTTAAACCTTGAACACCTGTATTGACTCTCACGCCGGAGCTATCCCCCGACGGTCCAGCCGTCAAGCTTTTGGTGTTGATCGTGTTTTCTGTGCAGGATTAGGGCGTCTTACGTGATTGGGACGTCATCAAAGATCTTGGCGTTAACATTGGCGCTAGAAGGAGGGCTGAGTTCTAGTGTTTCAGAGCTTTCAATCACAAACATTTATTTGTTCCACGCTCTCAGGATGGGGAAGAGCAGAGCAGACACGCCTGAAGGACAACCGATGACTGTTGGTGACTCACCGCCACGAGTTTCTGTTAGAGATCGTTTGAGGCCCACACTAAGTGCTCATGCTAGCACAGCCTCCAAGCGGTCACATGGAGACTCTCGTCCAAGAGCCGTGGGCAAAGCTAAGAGAAAGTTAATCTTCACGACGGATAAGGAATCCGGCCGCGGCCGGAAACAGCTAGACCACGACGAGAAGACCTCCCGATTGGCTAAGATGGCGGAAGAGGCCGATAGGGCCATGGAGTCACTCATAAAACAGAGGCAGGATATAGCCGAGCAGATGTCCCGGATGGAGGAGTTGAGGGATGAAGCATCGAGTTACGTCCAGTCTGAAAGGCGTGTGCATCGCAGCGGGAAGGAGCCGGTTCAGTCAGAACGTGGGTTTCAAAGCCAACATCGGGAGAGAGAAAGATCGAGGAGCCCTACTCCTCGAAGATCGAAGGAAGCATTCCGTCGTGACGTCCCTACAGGGCAGACCCGAAGTGGTAGGAAAGGCCGATCCAGAGAACGAACTCCAGAGAGCATGGAGAGGGCACTCATTGTCACACACTCCCACCACAGTCGTCGGACCCAGAGGCGAAGCAGATCCGGGGGCCGTACACCCGAAAGTCGGGTACTTCGCTCAGAAGACCGTCGTCGCGAAAGTCCTTCGGAGATTGGGGGTATTATGATCAACGACCGACCTACTCCGAGAAAGAGAGAGTCGTCGGAGAAGGGAGTGTCGTCGCAGCCGGAAGGAGTAGAATACCTCGTAAAAGAACTGAAGGCACTCCAGAAGCAGTTGGCCGAGGTCCAGCAGGTGAAGAATACTCCGGGAAAGAAAGCATCCCCGTTTTCCTCGGACATTCTTAAGGAGAAGGCGGACACCTCTAAGAAGTTGCCTCACATGGAAAGTTACGATGGTTCGAAAGATCCTTACGACCACAGCCAAGCATTTGACCGGTTGATGGACTACTACGATTTCGCTGACGCTGCTAAGTGCCATATGTTTGTTACGACGTTGAGAAAGGACGCGAGGCAGTGGATGGGAAATTTACCGGTAGATTCAATTTCCTCATGGTCCGAACTCTGCGATAAGTTCCATGCTCGTTTTGGGAGTAACCGAAGGAGAGGGAAGCCCACGGGCTCTTTGGCACAGGTCAGGCAGTACACCGATGAGTCTTTGGGTCAGTATGTGAAGAGGTTCCGAGAAGCCGTTGGCCAGGTGTCTGATTTGAACGATCTCCAAGCCGTGGGTTTGTTTCAGAACGGTCTGGACCTAGTAAAGTCGGAGAAGCTGGTGAAAAAGTTGATGTTCAATCACCCGAAAAGCCTGGCAGAGGCATTCGACAAGGCAGAAGGTTATATCGTTGTGGAAGAGGCTATGAGTAGCTTGAAGCGTTCCTCTACGGAACAGATGAAGGAGGCAGATGCCCCTAGAACCCGGGATGATCCGAAGAAGACTAGGGGGTACAGTGGTAGATCGGAGAGTCGTTCCAAGAAGTTCAACAACTCGTGGCGACAAGGAGATGCTCGTCCGCCCGCTTCGACCCCGAAGGTGAATAAGGTTTATACCAAACTGAACACGGACAGATCGGTGATTCTAGACCAAATCCAGAACCAGCCGTTCTTTGAGCCACCGAGGGACAACTATAGGACCGGGCAGGGCAATCCTCGAAAATATTGTAACTATCATCAAGCCGCAGGCCATGGCACCAATGAGTGTTGTAATCTTAAGGATTTTGTGGAAAGAAAGATCCAGAGCGGTCTGTTGGTCCAATATGTGGCCGAAAAGAGTCACCAAGGTGCCGACCGCACCGTTCAGTCAGTTCGAACGGATCCTCCTGTGCAGCCCGTCCCGAACCCGCCACCAAGGCATGTCATCGACGTAATAACAGGGGGAACGTCGGGGAAATTGGTAGGAAGAAAGAGAAGGGGGTATCTGGATTCGGTTATGTCCATATCAGGTGCCTCTCCAAAGATGGATAGACCATTTCCCGGAACTATTATATCTTTTACAGACACGGACTATCCTTTGGAGCCCATTGATCCACATGAGGGAGCATTAGTGATCACCGCGCAAGTGGGCTCGGTAGACATGAAACGTATGATGATAGATAACGGGTCTTCAGTGGATATTCTGTACGCCCACGTATATCAAAGAATGCATCTTGAAGGGCGAAAGATGGAAGTTGGGCAGGAGGCTCCTCTATATGGTTTCAGCAACGATCCGGTCAAAGTTGCGGGCACTATCGAACTCCCAGTGGTCTTCGGCACAGCCCCTCAGCAGGCGGAAATAATGTGTAAATTCTATGTTGTGCATGTAGATTCGGCTTACAACGCTATACTGGGAAGACCTACCCTGACGGCTCTCCAAGCCGTGACTTCCATCCCCCATTTCAAGATTAAGTTCCCCACAGCGCACGGAGTCGGAGAGGTGGCTGGGGATTTGGATCTAGCCCGACGCTGTTATCGGAATGCGTGCATCTCTTCCGGAGTGGGGGTTAGCAAACAGAAACAAACCATGGCAATCGAGATTGAGCCCTTCACTGAAAGCAGTTCCGAGCCATCGGTAACACCTGCGGGGGAGACGGAGGAGATCGAGTTGGTCCTCGGGAAAGCGGACAAGACAGTAAAAATTGGTTTGGGTCTACCAGAGCCTCTTCGGACAAATCTTATGGAGCTCCTTCGCAGCTATGCGGACATTTTTGCATGGGAACCGAAGGACATGCCTGGGATTAGCAGAAGGGTTGCTGAGCACCGATTGGAGGTAGATCCCTCGAAGAAGCCTGTTCGGCAAAAGAGGCGGATATTCGCACCCGAGCGACAGAAGATAATTGACGAAGAGATCGCCAAGCTGTTGGCTGCTGATTTTATTTTTGAGATCGACTACCCACAGTGGATGACCAATGTAGTATTGGTGCAGAAGCAGAACCAAAAATGGCGAGTTTGCATTGATTACACCGACCTAAATAAAGCTTGCCCGAAGGACTTTTATCCTTTACCCCATATTGATCAACTTATTGATGCAACTTCAGGTTATGCTCTACTAAGCTTTATGGATGCTTTTTCAGGTTATCATCAAATATCTATGTGTAGGGAAGATATCCCGAAGACAGCTTTCATTACACACCGTTCGGTATACGCCTATAAGAAGATGACCTTTGGTCTTATAAATGCTGGAGCAACCTACCAAAGAATGATGAATTTTATCTTCCACAAGCAGCTGGGAAAGAATATGGAGGTTTATGTGGACGACATGATCGTTAAAAGCGGGCAGGTTCAGAAACATTTGGATGATCTGGAGGAATGTTTCCAGACTGTCCGACAGCACAAATTGAGGCTTAATCCCGCAAAATGTACCTTCGGCCTCGGTGCGGGAAAGTTCCTGGGGTATCTGGTCAGTCAGAGGGGCATCGAAGCTAATCCGGAGAAAATTCAAGCAGTCCTTGACATGAAAACTCCTCAATCATTTAAAGACGTCCAACGCCTGACCGGTAGAATTGCAGCTCTGAGGAGGTTCATGTCTAAATCCGCAGAGAGGTGTCTACCATTCTTCGACACACTGAAGGGGCCGAAGAACGCTAAAACTTTCCAATGGACCTCGCCCTGTGAAGAAGCCTTCCAAGGCATAAAGACCTATCTGTCCTCTGCTCCCCTATTGGTAAAACCCACTCCGAAAGAAACCTTATATCTATACCTTGCAGCAAGTCCCTTAGCCGTTGGAGCGGTGTTGATTCGGGAGATCAGCGGAAAGCAGCACCCGGTCTATTACGTCAGTCACGTCCTACGAGACGCCGAAACCAGGTATCCAAATATTGAAAAGATTGCCTTTGCTTTAGTAATTGCTAGCCGAAAGCTTCGGCAATACTTTCAGGGTAGGCTCTTGATCGTCTACACAGATCAACCACTGAAAAAGGTAATGGGCAAGCCGGAGGTTTCGGGGAGATTGGCAGCATGGACCATGGAATTGTCCCAGTTTTTCCTCGAATACCATCCCCGAACCGCTATCAAGGGACAAGCTTTGGCCGACTTTGTGGTAGAATGTTCCTTTACCGAGGCAGATGCCGAGTCGCCGGAAACGAGGACATCTGATCGAACTGTTACACTTCTTCAGCACGGTCAGAATACATGGACACTGTATGTAGATGGGTCTTCCACAGTGAATGTCAGTGGAGCAGGGATTATTCTGACCAGTCCGGAAGGGTTCAAGGTACAACAAGCCATTAGATTCGGGTTTAAGGCGACTAACAACGAGGCCGAGTATGAAGCCGTTCTAGCTGGGGTTCGGCTGGCGAAGAGCCTAGAAGTCCAGAAATTGAGTATCTATAGTGACTCTCAGTTGGTCGTCAAGCAGTTATCAGGAGAATATGAAGCTCGGGGGACGAGGATGATCAGGTACTTGGCAGAGTTGAAAGACCGACTCCGATACTTTGCTTTTCACGAATTTCAAGGCATAGAGCGTAACGATAATTCTATTGCCGATGCCTTATCAAAGTTAGCCACTACAGATGCTGTCGTGTTCAACGGGTCAATCTATCTGGAGGTCTTACAGCAGCCTAGTGTTCAACATGACTCGGTGATGTGTGTCGAGCGACCTGACTGCTGGATGACTCCCTACATCAATTATTTGGCAGACGGCGTCCTTCCTTCGGATCAGATGTTAGCAAAAAAGGTCAAATACAAAAGTGCCAACTTCGTTCTCATTGACGGGGATCTTTATCGGAGGGCATTTTCGTCACCATTATTGAAATGTCTGGTCCCGTCCGAAGCAGAGTACGCCCTTCGGGAAGTTCATGAGGGTATCTGCGGTGATCACATGGCGGCTAAGTCGCTGGCATACAAAGTTCTTCGGCAGGGGTACTACTGGCCAACGATCTTCAAGGAGGCTACGGAATACGTGAAAAAATGTGATAAATGTCAGCTCAACAGTCCGATCCCACATCAGCCACCGGAAGAGCTATACTCGATTCTATCTCCTATACCCTTCGCTGTCTGGGGGGTTGATATACTGGGTCCGTTACCGAAGGCTAAGGGGCAGGTCAGCTTCGTCATCGTCGCCATTGATTATATGACCAAATGGGTCGAGGCGAAACCACTTCGGCTGATAACGGAACAGGAGTGTCTGAAATTTATAAAAGAATTCGTAGTGTTTCGCTTCGGGATCCCTCAAGTGGTGATATCAGACAACGGACGTCAGTTTGTGGGATCAAAATTTGAAGGCTTTCTGAAGGAGCTGGGGGTTCAGCACAGGAAGACGTCAGTGGCTCATCCGCAATCGAACGGGCAGGTCGAAGTGACTAACAGAACACTCTTAAACGGGATCAAGCGCAGATTGGACGAAGCCAAAGGAAGATGGCCGGAAGAGCTGCTCAGCGTATTGTGGGCTTATAGGACTACGCCGAGGACAACAACAGGGGACTCGCCTTTCAGACTGGCCTACGGCACTGATGCCTTAGTCCCAGTTGAGATTGGATCTCCAAGCCTTCGAGTTAGTCAGTTCAGTGAGATCTACAATGACGAGGGATTAAAAGCCAACTTGGACCTGCTAGAGGAAGTCAGAGAAATGGCTATGATCAAGTTAGCAGCCTACCAAAGAAGAGTCGCCAAGCACTACAACAAAGGGGTAAAGCTCCGAAGATTCGAGGTGGGAGACCTCGTTCTCAGAGAGGCCGAAGCATCTACACCGCAGAACACTGGGAAGTTGATGCCGAACTGGGAAGGACCGTATGAAGTGGCCGAAGTACCAAAGCCCGGGACATATCGACTGAAGGCCTTGGATGGATCCGAAATTCAGAACACATGGCACGCAGGCAGGCTCCGAAAGTACTTTCAATAGAAACCAAGTCAGTCCACTGGAAGTCTGTACATAACCGTTCATCATCAATAAAAAGTCACTTTTTTCACAACTGATCTTCGCATCTGTCCTAATGTCACAGTGAAGTAAGGAGGTATGGTAGGACTCGCTGGCCATTCGATGGCAGCCAATCTATTTGATACCCCGTGTGGTAGTCAAATCCTGGATCCTATATTATTTTTTACCAAGGGTGGTAAAATCAATGGTCACCGAAGTAAGGAGGTATGGTAGGACTCGCTGGCCATTCGATGGCAGCCAATCTATTTGATACCCCGTGTGGTAGTCAAATCCTGGATCCTATATTGTTTTTTACCAAGGGTGGTAAAATCAATGGTCACCGAAGTAAGGAGGTATGGTAGGACTCGCTGGCCATTCGATGGCAGCCAATCTATTTGATACCCCGTGTGGTAGTCAAATCCTGGATCCTATATTGTTTCTTACCAAGGGTGATAAAATCAATGGTCACCGAAGTAAGGAGGAATGGTAGGACTCGCTGGCCATTCGATGGTAGCCAATCTATTTGATACCCCATGTGGTAGTCAAATCCTGGATCCTATATTGTTTTTTACCAAGGGTGGTAAAATCAATGGCCACCAAAGCTAAAAGGTTCGGACAGACTTGTCGACCATTTGATGATAACCGCACCGTCCGGTGATCCTAAGAACCTTATCAGGCCCTTCGGGGTAGACAAGCATCGTCATTCAAACTTCGTCCGATCCCTCGCGACATCTACCTCACACTTCGGTAACGAATAAGTATTCCTTTACTTTATTATTATTGCCTAAATCTTTCTAAGTGTTGAGTTCGGAAGGCCGTGTTATTTAGCTTCGTCTTACCTGTTATACGACTTGCTTAGTTGCTAATTAACAGTTTAAAAGTTAGGCCCACGGAGGAACTTGTATATTTTTCAAATTATATCCATATTGAAGTGTTGGTAAACAGCGAAAAAACCGAAGTCATAAAGGACGGTACTGATAACACTGATATTTTATTTACATAATGATGTTTACAAAGCGATAGAAGCTTTACAAAAATCCTACAGCTAAGGGAAAGAAAACCATCTTCAATGATCGGCTTCGTCTTCCGAAGAGTCCAGGATAGTCGGTTCAACCTTGGCAGCGACAAGTCTTGCCTTGTCTTTGCTTCGGCATTCGTCGTACCCATCCGAGAACATCTGGATGATCTCCTCGTTCAACTCAGCAGATTTTCGGTATTCTTGTTGGATTTCCCTCCGGAGATCTCCGGTTAGAGGAGGACCCAAGTCTCTCAGAGCCCGAAGTTCGCGGAGCTCCACTTCGAGTTTTGCCCGCTCCTTCAGATGTCTCAGATCCCTGGCCTCAAGGTCGTGTACTTGTATAGCCAAGCTCTTATTGGTCTTCACCATCGTCTCGTTCTTCCCAACAAGAACCTCATTCCGACGAACCAGGTCTATGTTCGTAGTAACGGTCAGCTGATGGGTGGCCTCGGATGTCTCCAACTGTTCTTTCAACTTATTTAAGTCCTTCTGAAGGCCTTCTTTATTGAAGATAGTGATACCATGGGCCCTTCTCTCCCTCTCCAGAGCAGAAGCCATAGTGGCCATCTCTCGCCTGGCCGCATCTTCTTCGGCTTCAGACTCTCTGTATCGGGGGAGAAGTCTCCCGAAGACAGCATTTGCCTGCGGACATTTAAAGTGAATTAGTAGAAGAAACAGATGATCCCTAAATATTTCGATTGAACCAACTCACCTTAGCCTGGTAACTCATGCCCTCTTCGATCAAATCCCTGATCGAACTGTTTCCGAACCGATGGTCATCGGTCTCCCGAACAAAGGAGTCAAACAGCTGAAAAGGAAAGTTCTCGTTAAAATCAGGCCATACAGTGGGAGAAGACGCAGCTTCTCGCCGGAAGGTGGAGGAAGAGGGCCTCGGCGGAGAAGGAACTGATGGTTCAGGGGGCGGTGCTGGTTGATCCTCGGAGGACTGCTTCCTTTTACGAGACAGAAGAGGAGACTCATTCAGGTTTTCGAGCTCATCTTCTGAAACGTGGATCTCCACAGGGATGACGGGGGGAGGCTCGACTGCAGCAGGACGAGGAACTCGAAGCTCATCGGCAGACAGAGGAGTCACGTGAGTCCTCCTTTTCTTTATCCGTAGAGCCTGCATTCGCTCGGTCGCAGGCAAGTCAATCAGACTCGCTGTAGAAGTTGATTGAGTTCCTTGAGGATTTGACCGGACTTTCCGAACCGCCCTCTTCTTCTGTCGAGGTCGGCTAGGCTCCTCGGCAGGTTCTGATCCACGGGAGACCTCTGCATCCTGGGCCTCCGAGGCCGGAAGTTCTTCTTGGGGAACTTCAGTGGAAGGGGATGAAGGCTTGCCAGAAAGGTACCTATCCAAGTCCCTCCGATCGGTCGAAGTCGGCTTGATGAGAGACAACTTGTGGTCATACAACCAGGCTTGTTTGCCCAAGAGGCCGAAGCTCCACTCCTTCAGGGGTATCTTCTCTATGATGCGCGTCATTTCTCTTATGCGCTCCTCGGATATGTCTCCGAAGTCTGCAGAGACGCGATCAGAAGTGGTCCAGTCAGGAACAGAAGAGATTTCGGGCCCGTTGACGAAGAACCATTTGTTATGCCATCCTCGGTTGCTCGAAGGAGTGTCCATTAGAGACCGCTTCTCGATCCTGGCATTGGGCTTGGGGGCTATCTTACTTAGCACCTTGAAGCCTTTCTCCCGTGATTTCCCCATAGAGAAGAGGGTGAAGAAGGAATCCACAGCAGGAGGAACTCCTATCTCGTAGCAGAAGGCTATATAAGCCAGTATGTGGATGTACGAGTTCGGCACCAGTTGGGCAAACCCCACTCCAACAAACCCTAAGAGGGTGATCAAAAAGGCGTGAAGAGGGAACCTCACCCCCTTCTCCAGAAAGGTTGCCGGAACGGCGATCCAGCCATCGGGACGCTGATACATCCTTTCATGAGGAGCCGCTATCCGTACCCTGTGGGTATCCGGAATCTGATAGCGAGCTCTGATGTTGCAGAGCTCAGTTTCATTGACAGTGGAAGGGGTGTTGGCATGAGGAAAGTCTTCCTCGTTCTGAAAAAAATCAGATGGGTTGGGGAGTGGTTCCATGGACGGAGCTTCCTTACTCGCGGCATTGATTTGGGGGTTTGAGCCCGGGACCTCTTTGTCAGGATTGGAGTGAGGGGTCACGGTGGAGATGGGGGCGACACGAAGGGGAGAACTGGTATCG
The DNA here is from genome assembly GCA_016801055.1 of Panax notoginseng. Lineage (NCBI taxonomy): Eukaryota > Viridiplantae > Streptophyta > Magnoliopsida > Apiales > Araliaceae > Panax > Panax notoginseng. The sequence continues at coordinate 268,998,980 of CM029012.1, forward strand.
GGGTTCTGGGATGCCATTGTTGAGAACTTACAGAGAAAATGAAGAGATTTGAGGAGGAGAAGACAATAAGCTCTTATGAATTCGAAATGGCAGGGAACCCTCCAAGGAGAATGGGCAGCGGCTTTTATAGCAAGTGATTTTTTCAAAATTTGCACGAGAGCCGAGGGCGGCGCATTAATTGGGGATAATGATGAGGGAGAGGAAAGGGTAACGTCTGATTTTGGCTTTGGTGGGTTATCCAAGGTAGGCTGGCGCCCAGTGGGCCCTTTCGTCCTGTGGACTCGCGCTATTTGCAGTCAGTCTTCCACTAAACATCCTGTTTAATAAAAGACTAGGGGGCAATGTTGGGGCCTGATATTTCTTTCATTGGGCCTGACTAATTGGGCCCATCCGTTTAATTAGCCTAGTGGACCTTTATCACTAAGTCTTATAGTCATTGGGCCTAACATTTATATTGCCTTTATTGTATCCCATTAATAATGGGCTGGGTCAAGTGGCCGGCCCATAAGATCTTTTAATATCTAAGACTTTGACTGGTAATGATGAGGGGAGTAGGGCAGTTGACCAAGCGCATGCAGATCATTAATGTGGATGGGATCTTATCCGGCCGACGGCAGGAACAGTGGAAAAAAGGTGATAACCTGCATGCAGTCGGCTGGGACAAGGGGTGACTGAGAGGGGGTGTCAGATCATGGTTGGTGGCACAAAAAACCGAGCATGAGAGTATAACCTAGCAAGGAGGTCTCCTAACAAAAGGTACGCATACACTTTCTATCTAGCTCAACACACTAGACATTTTTACACCTTCCATTGTTAAACCTTGAACACCTGTATTGACTCTCACGCCGGAGCTATCCCCCGACGGTCCAGCCGTCAAGCTTTTGGTGTTGATCGTGTTTTCTGTGCAGGATTAGGGCGTCTTACGTGATTGAGACGTCATCAAAGATCTTGGCGTTAACAGATTACATAATCGAATTTTTAATTTTTTAATTTATCACATTAAATTAATTCAAAATATAAATTAAACCAATCTGTTAAATTGACTAACGACTATCAAATTGTTTCAAGTTTTTTTACTACGTGAGTGGAAAAACAGAAAAGGAAAAAGAAAATAAAATGGACGTGATTTTTGTCGCTTTTTTTTCTCTCTTATCATCTTCATCCTTCTCAAATACTCATGGTTCAAAGATTACTGCTATTGTTAGTTTCATGGCAAATTAAAGGTGTGTGTATATATTCCTACTCGGAACTTCAATGAGAGTCAGATTTGTTCTCGATTACTTCCCTTCGATCCTACAAATATGGGTTAGGTAAATTAATGTCAAAGTTGTTTAAGAACTCTTGATTCACGTGGTAAGCCAAAAATTGAGTGATATATCTCCCTTTTTCCCAATTAGAGGTTGAAGATGAATATGTTTTGGGATTTTGATTATTGTTTTTTTGTTGAAGGCCCGTTTAACTAGTCAGTGGGTCGGGTTGACCCGACTAGAGGTTGGAGATGATAAGGTTTTGAGGTTTTAACTTTTGAAAAATCATTAAAACCTCAAACCCTTAAAGCAATCAAGTACAACAATTTTTTTTTCATTTTTCAAGAAATAGTTGATCCATTTTACTCAATTTAATGCCAAGCTAACTCCGATCAAGTGATGCAGAGTGGTTAAAGGACAATCAATTTGATGATTATCCATGTTAATTTTATGATGGTTGTTTTGCTGATTTTTTTATGATGGTTGCTTTATTCATTTTGCAGAATCAGTTTGTTGTTGTTGCGATTTTTTAGCAGATTCATATCAATTCGATTTTGGGATGTTTATTTTTAGATTTCGGTTGATTTGAGTTTGATCTAATGTAGATGTATTTAGATATGCTTTCTGATCCGATGTTGGGTGCCAATCCATCTATTTTTTGTTCGGATTTGTAGCTTTTTGGTCGACCGTTTGTTCTTCCTATTTTGGTGGTGGTCGACTGATGCGAACTTCATATTAGATCGTAAGGAATAGTCCCACATCGGTTACAAATGAAACTTGACATGGGTTGATATAGATTTTAACCTCTCTCCTTGGGTAGTTAGCTTTTTAAGGTAGGTTAAAGGGGCTAAGGTTTATATCATTGGTGATTTCATTGAGAGCCCTACTAAAATACTGATAGGTGCAAAAGGGTCCTCGGGTTAGTGTCGTTAGGATGAAAGCCGCCATAGCTGGGTAGATACATCGGCTTTGCAAGGTCGGTATATTGATGCGAACTCCATACTAAACCGTATCATCGACAACTTCCAATCTCCTTCTAACGACTAGCGCGTCGAGCTGAACATTAGGACCCACCAGCATTTTCAAGTCTTTTTTTTGCCACGTAAGTAATTTATTTGATTGTTGTATTTCTTTTCAAGACCCACGTAGATAAAAATTAATGCATGTTTAATTTTTTTTAACGGAGTGGTGCAATTTTAAAATAATAATTAGTTTAATGTGATAATTTAAAAAATTAAAAATTCGATGGTATAATCTCGCCAACTATATGAATCAATTCATTAGTTTTGTGGAAAATAATTTTAATTGATTGTACTCGAAATGAGACTACTTTTTCCCTTTATCTTTTTTTAAATTCAAGTTTTTTTTTACTAATTTAAAATATCAAGATTTGAATATATCACAATTCACAACCCTTTTTTTTACAGTCTAAACACACATCTTTCTTTAGTTATTGTCAAGTTTTGAACTCTTATACTCTTAGTACACAAGGTACAAGGATATTCATTGGCCCAAAATTTTTTGGTTCACGATTCACAGCGTGATACAGCTCTATAAGTAATAATTTTTAAAAATAAATTATTTTTTAACGTTAATAATATATTCGAAAAAGAAAAGTACTCCCGCATAAAGGTAAAGAGAAGCTTGGATTCCTCGGAATTATATACTCCTTCTATTCCTAAATAAAGTTTGGTTTAACATTTTCGCACATAAATTAAAAAAATTATTAATGAGTAAAAAAAATCTTTACAAGATTCAAATACCTTTATATTTAATATGTATTGGGAAGGGGATGATTATGAAAAGCAGGTAACCTACACCTAATTTAATGCAGTGAAAAGTTAAAAAAACTAATTATTGTGCATTAATTAAACACTTATTGGAAAGCAGTAAATTTGGAAGAAAAAATATTAATTATGCTTTAGTTTCATTAAGTGTCAAATATTTTAAAATAAATCAAATTGTGTAAAACATCAATTATAATGGAAGGGAGGGAATATTATGTTTGTAGATATTCTCTGAGGAAGCATTAAATTGATTAAGTATATTTCTTTTGTTGAGAAAAATCTCATTTCAGACACTAGCGTACCGCTGTTATAAAAATTTGGGTAAAGAAAATAGTCAAATTAATCTGAAAATCTGGAGTGTGTTTTATGCTAGAAGCAACGGCTTGTGAGTCCATGCAATGATTAGCCAGTTACATTTATATTTCCCAGAATATATATATATATATATATATACCAGGTGGCAGGAAAATAAACACCATGTCTTTGAGTTTTAAATTGTAAAGAAAGAAAAAAAAAAGTTGGAGGAACAAAAAAAGACGATGTCTTGGAGTTTTTTTTTTACCTTTAAGAAAATAAACAACATGTCTAGTCTTTTCTTTTTTTAACTAAAAAACTCTTTGACACAAATAAAATATCAGTTATCCACTGAAATTGTTTAGTGTCCATGACTAATTCTTGATGTATAAAATTCCCACTCTTATATATGCTCAGCTCCAGATATTTGTTCATGAAACTCTGAATGAGCATGCATTTCTTTGTAAAGCGGTCCTCCTTAGTTTTCCTCTTATCCTCCCTATTAATACCATCTTTACAAATATAAAAAGTGTCGTTACAAACGGTAAAAATATTCGTTACTATAAGATTTATAACGACGATTTTTATGTAAAAATATTATTTTCTGTTATGAATTTATCAATTTTCAAAAGTTAATTACATAGTTACAATGAAAATAATATCACTTGAATAAAACAAAGTGGTAAAATAATTATAAAAAAAAAAAAACATTTTTTAGTTTTCATCTTTCATTTAGATAATAAGTTTTATCATTTCATAAGCTACTTTTAATTGATGTCAAGTAGAGATCTCACGTAAAATTATACTCTTATGGAAAATAAAAGTTGAGCGTTGAATCTTTTGTTAAGTTCTGTTTCTGCATTAGTACGGAACTATCTTATTAGTCATGTCACTCCTATCATAAAAATCTTGTAAAAATATCAAAAATATATATATGGAATGGAACTTATAACAAAACATGCCTCAAGTGTTTTCCAAATATTATTACGCTATTTTTTTTGGTTTAAATGTTTTGTAGTAAAACCTTAATTAATAAATATTAAAAATAGTCAAATAATCGATTCAGAAATCAAAATAATCCCATCCAAATTTGGACTATATAGAGTATCCTGGATAATAAATGTTTATATGAGGTAAAATCTAAATGATAGAGTATTAAAGAAATCCTCAACTTGCATGATCCCTTCCCGCTTATCAATGTTTATATAGACAATAAAAAACCGTACACACACAGTCATCGAAAAATCTGAATAAAAAATCTAAATAACACGGCAATAAGGACGGTGGGAGCAATCTCTGGATGCCCAATCAAACATGGCTGGCTGGTGGGCCAGGAAACCAGCAAAGGGGGCGGAGATTTGGAGTCCATGTGCTCTGAAATCGGCCTCTGGGTCCCTAACAAACACCGAATAACACTCGAACAGAAAATCTGAAGGACGGACGGACCAATAGACCCCATGAGCTTCATGTTTGTGTCATAATTAGCGTGCCAACGATCTCCTTACAAAAACTTTTTATGAAGTTAAACACCACAAGAATTATAAAAAAAAGTTTGGAAAAAAAAATAAGAGAGCATTTAATGAAAGAGTATTTTATTACACATGAAAACTTTACGCAAAGATGCTTATAGAATGCTTTTTCTAGTATTGTCTAAGATTAAATTTTATCCTATTCAAATCGATTTATATATAGTCATCCCACCTCTTTAATTCGGAATTCTAGAACCTAAGATTACAAAAGAGTACCTACAAAGTTCTAAGTACAAGTCTTCAACTACTTACATGTTGTATAATTATTTTGAGTATTGTATAATTATTTTCCTATGTAGGCCTCTAATAGGTATAACCTTCCACGGGACACTTGGCTTTGGTTAATTTAATTAGATTTGGATGGTTTTGAGTTCAAATTATGGTGGTAACAAAGAGGCAGTCGCACCGTTCAGTATCTGGCCCCCTCTCGATCATGCCTTCATGAATTAGTTTGTATAAGTGTATATGATTATGATGGAATATGACAAATCAAAATCTTTGGAATTCCTTTCCTGTTCCCCTTCCCCTTTCCCTTCTCAGCATGTGGTTCTATGTATCTGGCCCCCTCTTGATGATGCCAATTCATTAATTAGTTTGTATAAGTGAATGATGGAATATATATATATATATGACAAACAAAATCTTTGGAATTCCTTTCCCTTTCCCCTTTCTATTAATTTCCCTTGTCAGCAATTTGATTACTATTATTGTAGCATAAATGACTATGTCAGCTTGTATATATACTATTTTTGTTCCACTTGAGTCTCCATTACCTTTTCTAGATAAACAATAGCAAGTAACGTGTACCTATCTTAATCAAAGCTGCCAACTTAAAAGGGTAAAATAAATTAGTTCATATATATGTCTGGATCAGGATGTTTAATATTGATGGTCATTATTTAATGGAGTATCAATTCATTTAGAGTTGATATTTGTGATTAGTATTAGAGCATACTTAATAGATATCAATTACGCACGCTTTATGCGGACTGGGAGTAGGTAGGTATAACAGTGAACGAAAGAGGAATGCAATCCAAAATAATTGAGTTTCAATCTATCGCCCATTATATTAGAAGTAGGTGGAAAAGTCGAAGTATGGACAAATACATTCTTATTGTTAATATATATGAGGTAGATGCATGACCTGTTTAATTTACTTAATAGGTAGCTACTGTGATTCCTAATTAACACATGTGATTGTGTAAGACATTGTAATGTTTGTGTTTTGGCCGATCACCCATCTAAATCATGTGGTAATCGTTGTTTTAATAGATTGAATACTGAATTGAAAAAATTAACCTTGAATTAATATATATATATATATATATATATATATATATATATATATATATAGTGAGACCGCAGCAACCACAACTATTAATTCTTGGTGTATATAATGGGAGATGATCAACAATCATCGTTAATTGTGATTTTTTTTTTTTATCATTCATCCAACTTTTATTTTCATTTTCAAATTGGAACCGAGTACTCAATTTACAAGTCTGAATATATATATATATATATATATATATATATGGGAGATGATTCGTCAGTCAGTTGATCTCCTAATTTTTATTTCAAATAGGAACGACTTAGATTATAAGACTCAGACAATTATAAGACTCAGACTCAGAAGGTTAAATAAATATTTCTAAGAACTCGTTTTCTCTTATAACCCAATTTTTTATTTTTTTTAAATATATTTTAAATTTTAATAATTTTTTTATTACAAATTCAAAATTATTAATTTGAAAAGTTATAATTAAAATCTTCAAGATACATAATAGATTTATTATATACGTAGGTTACGTATGGAGCACGTGAGTGAAGGAGGAGGCAGGTAATGATAACGGTGCATACACCACAAAAAGGTATTATATGAGCAGCGGCAGCCGCATATATAAAGTAAAAGGGGCCCATTCCCGTAACAAATGGAGTAAAACTGCAAATCTGGTGGTTGGTTCTCACGGGTCTTAAAATACATAGCATTAGTAGCACTAGTAGTAGTAGTTTGTCTATCTGTAGGCTGTTGACTGTAGTTAGGTATGTGAAAAATAAAATTACAGAAGAAGTAGTTAAAATGGGCATCTTCTCTCTCTCTCTTCTTAATATTAATATTAAGATAATTATTAAATCTACAACATTTTAATATTTTCATAATAAAAGTATCATTGTAGATGTATAGCGACGGTAAAAATTGTCGTTATAGGATCTATAACGACATTTTTGTTATGAATTTAATAATTTTCTAATATTAATATTAATATAAATAAATATATTACGTAGTCTGATTTTATTATAAATTAGAGAGAGTGCATATATGTGTTCCCATGTACTTCTTCCGTTCTTATTTAAATGACGTTTTAAAATTTTTTATTTGTCCTTAATTAATTGACGTTTGTTCAAATCTAAGAGAATTAATGATAATTTTTTCAAAATTACCCCTCATTACTATATTTATTTTTTTTATATTTTAAACTCTTGTGCTATGATAAATTAATGATTTAAGGGTATTATAGACAATTGAATATTATATTTAATATTTTTTAATCATTATTTTAATTCTTATGCTCATCTTTAAAATATCATTTAAATAGAGATGGAAGGAATAGCAAATAACGTGCGTGGCAACATGTGATTCCTTATTTTCTCGGACCAAAAAACGTGATTCCTTACTACTACATCTCTGTATTGTCACCATTTTCAGTTTTAGCTCTTTTTGGGGCCCCACCCTTGCACCAATTAAAATGTCTTTGTTAAGTTAACAACTTAACATGCAAATTGCTGATTTAATGTGAAAAAAAGAAAAGAAAAAGAATATGCATATGCATATATGTATGTTGATGAATAACGCAGGCAGACACTGTCATCATCACCAGGCCATTATTAGCTAGCTAGCTACTACTCCATCTCTCATTCTTCCTTCCTAGCTCTACCTCACATCCACCCACCCACGCACGCACTACTGTTTCTTTTTTCTGGGTAATGACTACGAAACACACTTTCACCTTCAACAGTGTAATTAATAGAACCGGTTATCATGAAGTTTATTTTATAATAAGTTGATCTTAATTAATTGATTATATAGTGATAACACGTAAAGAGAGATCACCTCCTGTCCTTCGTGTTGATACTGTATTAATCAATTGATTAAAATTAACTTTATACTAATCACTCTCATAATTAATGCCCATAACTAACAACAATATACCGGATTCGGCTATAGTGAAGTCGATTTCAACTTCACTATAACAGGATCACTAATTATAATGTGAATGAAGGGGGGGAACTAGAAGAAAAAAAATATTAACAGATACAAAGATACATTATACGCGTTTGTTACAGGCTTCATGGTGTCATTTATTAAGAAGAGATTATGATTGGATATGGTGTACGTTTTAAATAAAGTAGTACTCCCTCCATTTCTATATGTAGGTCGTTTTAGATTTTTTTTTGTTATTCTTAATTATTTGTCGTTTGTGGTTATTTAGGAGAATTGATTACTATTTTTTCTAAATTACCCCTTATTACTCCACCTAATTTTTGATCCATATTTATTATTATCCTATATTACTATACTCTTAAGCCTTTATCTCCTTTTCCCAATAAGTGGGGTGGAGGGTATTATAGACAATTGATAGTATAGTTAATATTTTTTAATTATTTTCTTAATTCTTGTGCACATATCTAAAACGACCTATATTACGGAACGGAGAGAATACAATATTACTAATTCATGTTCAATTTTCCAGGCTCACAATTTCCCGGGTCAGGGGTTTGAAGGTGGTGGTGAGAGTCTTTGCCAATTTCACATGATGTATTTATTGTCCACACCCCACACCCACAGACCCACTACTACTAGATAGATGTCTAGATTGCAATTTATTTTTTTTAATTTAAATTAAAATTTTAAAACTCATAAGCAGAGTTTGGCAGGATGGGTTGGTTCACTTTTCTTTTTCCTTTTCTTGAAGAATCAAATTAGTATTTGTTTTCTTTTATTTCACACAATCGCATGTTCTGTTTCGTTATTATTCTTTGCTTCTTAATTTGTAGATGCTGGATTGGATTGGCACCCTGTTTTGTTTTGTGCATACTCGATCTCTCCTACTCCTACTCCTACTAGTATTTTTATTCAATAAAACTAGTATAATATATTGCGAGTAAGGAGTACTTAATTATACCACACTTCTGGCATATATACTTTGAAAATAAATTTTAATTACTCATGCGCTCCATTCACATTATGCCTAAACAATTTTGATTTCATTCATCTTGAGATCTATATTTGTATATATAATCGTTGGTTTGATTTACCAATATCCTTTTAAAACTTTCTACTCCATATTTGTTCATCAATCACAATTATGTTTCAAATTATAACTGTGGCCATACCCATTCCCATTCCCATTCCCATTCCCATTCCCATACCCATATATTTAATTACTCCTATAATAATTCTGGTATCATATCTCAGTTGTACCAGTATAAATAAAAACAAGGTTCTACCGCATATAACGTTAAATTTATAAAATAATTAAGAAATAACCCACATATTATTTTCATATCTTATCCTTTAGAGTTCTACATTAATTATTGTCCATATATATATATATATATATATATATATATATATTAATAACAATGATATTTATATTTAAGGTTAAAAATTATATAGAATTGAAAGGGGTAACCTTTCGGTTATCCATAAAACCTTTGAAGTGTAGTAGTAGTAGTATCTCTTAACAACCTTAGCTAAACCTCTTTTTGGAGGAAGGTTAGGAAGTTTGTTGATCTACCATTTGAATAGTATTATTTGCTAGCAGTATTCTAATATTTTGTATTTTATCAGTTTTTTCAATTCAATTAATGCAGTATTTGATTTAAAACAATAATAATTGATAATATTTGAAATAATTAATAACATTTATTTTTTAAAAAGATAACATTCTAAAAAATAAATTATATTTAAAAATTAATATTTAATTAAAACTAATTTCCCTCCAAGAAATTCGATAGTGCAATTTTAGAGACAATGGATTAACTTCTAATGTTTTCTTTTACCTCCTTGCTTGATGATGCATGTGTTATTTTTTGTTATTGTTTGATAACGTGTGTGCTCTTTTTTGTTGTATTATTTTCTCTTGCCTTTATCTTTTACGTATTGTTTAATTCTCTTTTTAATAAAAAAACAAGTTTATCTTATCATGTTGTCATTGGATCACGTGATTATCTAGAGGGTCATAATTAGCGTGATTATTCAAAGGGTAATCGAAATAATATTTTATCCGATATGACAAATAAATAAATAAAAAAGAATGGTATTAAATTTTAAAATGGATTGTACATCAAACTCATGGAGTAAAATAAATGATTTTTGTCTTTTCATATGATTTTGATTTTTTCAAAATAAAATAAATATTTTAAAAAGAGAAAATATAGTTACAGATTTGATGATTAAAATCGGAAGATGAAGAGATTGTTAAACATAATTTTTTTGATGTGATTTAAATATCTCAAAGTAAGTAATTGAAGAGAAGATTCTCTAATTCATTGAACTCCTATCAAATCGCTCTACTATTTTATCTCTAATTTTTTCATATTCAAAGCAATTGGACTACATCAAAATCAATCCAGTAGTAGTTCTTCTCTTTCTTAACGCCACTATACAATTCATTGACTCTTTTAACTTTTTCTAGATGATACAATGAATTGGATTCCCTCTATACAAATACCGCAATAAAAATCCAATTATCGTGGAGGCCTCTGTATTAATTAAAATCTCAACTAATAACCCGCCATTTTCAACCACGTTTCAAAACTTGTGCCCGCTATTTTAGACGAATTTCCTTGAAATATCCTTCCTTAACTATCACGTGCTCCCTTTTATTGTATTTGTACACACCAAATATTATTGCATTATTAAAGAAACTGCGAATAAATAAACTTCAAATCTCCTCTCTCTCTCTCTCTCTCTCTCTCTATATATATATATATATGGGAGCCTGGAGTTAATTAGTCACGCCTTCTGATTCTTCTTCTTTCTCTCAGACTACTGAAAACTCAAACTTCACATAAACCAAAAATTCGAGCTGATTTCAGACCCATGGAGTGGGTTCGAGGTGAGAGAATTGGGCATGGAAGCTTTGGCACTGTCAATTTAGCAATACCCAGAAGCCAGAAGCTTCAAAATCCTTCATTAATGGCGGTGAAGTCTTGTGGTGTTTCACACTCTGCTTCGCTCATGAATGAAAAGCTAATCTTGGATGAGCTCCGAGATTACCCACAAATTATTCAGTGCTATGGTGACAGTTTCACTTTAGAAAATGGTGAGAAATTGTATAATGTATTGTTGGAGTATGCTTCGGGTGGGGATTTAGCTGACAAGCTCAAGAATTCCATCAATGGCCAATTTCCGGAATTTGAAGTCCAACGATGCACAAAGTCAATTCTAAGAGGGCTTCATTCTATTCACAAGAACGGCTACGTTCATTGTGATATTAAGCTTCAAAATGTTCTTGTGTTTTCTTCTAAACTTGGCGGAAATGATTTGGTAAAGATTGCTGATTTTGGGTTGGCAAAGAAAGCAGGAAAGGAGAATTCAGGGTGTGAATTACGAGGTACGCCTATGTATATGGCGCCGGAGATGGTTGCCGGAGGGGAGCAGGAGTCACCGGCTGACATTTGGGCACTTGGGTGTTTGGTGACGGAGATGGCGACCGGAACCCCGGCATGGAGAGAGATTGATTTTGGAGGGCTGTTGATGAGAATTGGGGTTGGGGAGGAAGTGCCAGAGATTCCCGGCAGACTATCCGCGGAAGGAAAAGATTTTGTGGGAAAGTGTTTTTTGAAGGACCCGAGGCAAAGATGGACGGCTGAGATGCTTCTAAATCATCCTTTCGTTGCGAATCACGATGATGATTCCGAGTCTGTTATGTTGAAAAACAGGGGTGAATGTCCTTCGACTTCTCCAAGAAGCGCTTTTGATTTTCCTGACTGGGTGTCTGACCAATCTTCCGTAATTACTACTACTACTTGTTTGTCCCTGAATGAATTTGGGCGGAGTTCATGTTCTGGGTCATTCTCAATTTCGCCGGCAGATAGGTTACATCAGCTGGTCACCGATCATGAGAGACCCGAGTGGTCTGTTTTGGACAGTTGGGTCACAGTAAGGTCATACGGAACTTCAAATTGAAGATTTCGGTTATTTTTAATTTTTAGGACCGATATTATTCTTAATGTATATAGAAAAAGTAATAGGGGTAGGCGTAGAAATAGTTTAGATAGGAGTTTCTGATAGGGGACTTGGTTAATTCACAGAAAGTACAGTTGGGTTTTCACATGGACAGGAGGACAGCTTTGAGTTTAATTTTATTATAATTGAAATACATACTTGAGGAAATAATACAGGAAAAGACTAGACTAGGCTTATGAAAACCGTTCTTCACATTTCAGACATGATGTACTTCTAATAGCAAAGGCAGCGTGGATTACATTCAAAGGATGCTGTTGTGACTTGATTGAAATTGTTTTGATTGGTAATTGAAAACTTTAGCCACAATATACTTTTCACATGGCAGTTGGCACCATTCATTTATTTATACATACTACTACAAATACGTGTATATTAAGTATTTTCTTGGGAAATTTAGAGATGTAAATTTTATAGAAATATTTTTGTTTTTTAATATAAGTCGTTTTAGAATTTTAAGTAAGTATTAATTGTTTAGTTTCTAATATTATCCCAAATATTAAATATAACTTTGGTCCTGTCACTATTTTTTATTCAATAAATAACAATCGCTTATTCCAATACAAGGGTTATATAGATAATTAATATTATATAATCATTATTTTAATATTTATTTATAAACTTAAAATAAATTATATTAAAGAACGGAGCGAGAATTTGCCGCAATATAGTTTTAATCTGATCATATGTCATGTGCAAATTGCATTGCAAGTTACTCTTTTTAGTGCTGAAACTGTACATGTTGCAACTTGCAGTCAGAACTTCATCCAAAACTTTAAAATATTTATATACATAAATCCTATCCTATCAATAAAGGCCCTATCTAGTTGCACTTACCAGAGACTGCTGCTGTTCTGGTCTGGTCTGGTCTCGTCTCGTCTCACTATTAATAACCTTAGTCATGGTCAATACTTTCCAGAAGGATGTTCATAGTCTACTCTTGGTTTATCCAACAAAAATCTGTCTGGAATCTTGATTTTAAGGTATTTCTAATTACTACTACTACTAATTAGAGTTGATGACCCAAACTTCTTAACTACTCTTTACAAATTTATATCGAATTAAAATTACAAAACATATTAATACATACATAGAATTTAAATACGTGTCAAGTATTACATATCTCCTTAAAAAAGTTATCGTTAATACTTATGCTATATGATCATATACTATGGAATTTGGTCTATTTATGGTCACTCTAGCAGGCTTCAGAACACTATACTGGATAGGCTACCAAGCCCATTATTGCCATTTTGATGTCTCATTTTCAACTAACCACCCTCATTTGCCAATTATGTGTAGGATTCTGCATGGTGACCATACTGGTACATTTCCCAAAGGGGATAATATATTTTTTGGTCACTGTAGTATAGTCCGATTTTCATTATGGTTAACGAATTTATTTTTTTTACAATCGCGTAACTATACTCTAAAATAATTATCAAATAGTTATTACTTATGATTTCCGTCCTAAAAAACGAACGAAAAAGCTGACAATACATAAAACTCTATTTCTTGGCTGATGTAGATGAACCATGTGGACGAGTTTCATCAACAATATCATATCAACAACTAATAATCATAATAATAATAATAATTTCAAAATAATAATAATAATTTTTAAATAATAATCATAATAATTATTTAAAAATTATTATTATTATTGTTATTATTATTTCACATACATGAAATTATTATTATTATTTTGAAATTATAATAATAATAATAATTTCAAAATAATAATAGTAATAATAATAATTTTTAAATAATAATAATAAAAATATTAATAATCATAATAATAATAAGGATGGTCCAAATAATGTGTTATTAAATATATGTGATTAAATAAGATATAAAATTTCATTTAAATGCCAATATAAATAGAGCTTTAGTTTTGTTTAGTGCTGGACAGGACTTGGCAAGCTTAATGCAGATGAGATGATGGCTTTTGAACAAAGTTTGGTCGATATATTACGTTTAAATTGGTCAGCCCGCATCCCATCCATAAGACTGGTTTTTAAGCTATGTGTCTTGGTGGGCCTAGCTACATATATTGGACATTTGTCTAACTTCAGCAGCCCTAGATAAAAAGGTCATCCACTACCGGTCCACCCTCCGGTGGTTTCATGAATGTTACTATTAGTAGTTATGATCTTTGAGTTTTTCAACGTAGGGCCCAGTGGGATTATTCCATCATTGCTCACCTCAGTTTATCCGCATAAACTTCCTCTTGTTAAATTAACACTTTCACCGTCCCAAATATACGACCTTTTGAATGATTTTTTTTGTTTTAAATTATTTATTTTTTTATATAATTTAAGAAAATTAATTATAATTTTTCTAAAATTATTTCTTATTAGAAAATATTACAGATGAGAGAGAGTATGAAATAAATATGATAATAAATAAATATTTAAGAGTATTATAGACAATTAATATTATATTTAATGCTATCCAATTATTTTTTTAATTATTATCTATAATTCTAAAACATCGTATATTATGAGACGGAGGGAGTACTCAATTATCTCTCTTGTTTTTTTTTCCTGCGACTTTTATGTTATACACTTGTGCTAAATATCCTTATTGTCGAGCTAGTTGGAGAAAAAGACAAGTAAAATATGTTTAACAGTCTCTTCAACCACTTTGGGAAATCAAAATAGGTGAGCCACGTCAGAAAAATCATCTCTAATAGCCTATTTAATTTTAGTCATCAAATCTGCAATCTCCTTATCACCCTTCAATCTACAACTAATGGCTAAAAATATTTATTACGCTTGATGTGTTTGATGTACAGCTAGATTTGGCAATATAGTTGGTTAACTGTCGGGTTAACCCATATTAATTGGAACCAAATGGGTTGGTTAACTACTTTTTTTTATTTGGGTTGGTTAAAGTTTGGAATCATATTTTAAAAAAGAAATATAGTTCCAACCCGGTTAACCATTTTTCGATCCATAATTTATTCCAAATCCAAATCAAAAATTCTTTCAACCCATATTTGCATATTCAAGAAGCTCAACTACCCACTCACTTACCCCACCTAACCCACCAAACCCACCCCACCCCCACCCCCCACCCCCCACCCCCACCCCCCACCCCCACCCATCCCACACCACCCACGCACCCACCTACCCACCCTCACACCTACCTACCCACCGGCACACCCTACCCCCACCCCCCAACCCACTTACCCACCTACCCACGCCACCACCCACTTATTCTACCCCCCACGACACCCCACCCCACCCTACCCACCCCACCCCACCCCACCCCCACACACTACCCCACCCCACCCCACCCCACCACTCATTTATCCTACCTCCCACCCACCCCACCCACCCCTACCCCACCCCACCCCACTCACATAACCACCTCCACACCCTACCCCCATCCACCTACGCACCCACTCCCCCACCCATTAACCCACCCCCACCCCACCACCTACTTACCCCCTACCCACCTCACCCCCACCTACCCTACCCCTCACCCCCACCCACGCCCACGCCACCCTCACCCCAGTCCTCCAAAAAAAATAATATTATGTGATTACGTATACATCCCTTACCCCTAAGGCTGTAAACGAGTCGAATCGATCCGGATTCTAGGCTGCTCAGATTTGATTCGAGACAAAAATGTCTTGCTCGTATTCAATTCGAATTCGAAATAAAATTTAAATAATGTACTCGTATTCGACTCGATGCAAAAAATGATACTCGAAATTCGACTCGACTCGACTCGAAATTATATTCGAACTACTTGTTTTGAATCAAACTCGAGTAAAAACGAGCTTATATCATATTATTGATTCCAAATTTACAATATACAATTTTAAAAAGTTAGGCATAAGAATTACAAAATACACATTAGTAGCAGCAACAACATTAACATTCAAGTTTCTAGCAGCAGCATCACAAGGATTCAAGTTTCCAACAAGCAGCAGCATCACAAGGATTCAAGTTTCCAACAAGCAGCAACATTAACACTGATTTATTCAAGTGTCCAACTGTCCAAGTCCAGGGATGAGAATTATCAGCAGTTCGTTTTTGCAGTATATGGCATACAAGATCAGCTGTAGCATCTATAATCCACATACAAAGTATCCCAGTAGCACCATCTAATTAGTCAAGGCAGGATCAAAAAGTTAGAAAACCAACAAAAGGTTTGGGATAAAAGAATTATCATTAATTCAAATATTGACATAAAAAAGGCCAACGTTTCATATAACTCAGTGTACTCAAAAAGGAAGCCAAGGTTTCTCGCACATCCTAACCGTGTTGTGATCCAACCCCCTAGCATCTTGCAGAGAAAGCCAAGGTTTCTCGCACAATCATTTCTACTATATGCAGATCATGTTGGTTGATATAGGCAGCCATTCTCTGGGGCACAAACTCTTGCATGCCATGGCCATTGTAAGTCACCCTTCCAGAAAACTAGTGTAGCAAAGTGAAATATTTTCACATTCAACAGTAATCCAAATAGCAGAAAAATCTTGAGTTAAAGCACTGAGAATCCATGAAAGAAATAAAAATTGCAAGATTTACCCCAAGTGTTTCAGTTGAACAACATTAGGGTGTTCAAGCAAGCACATAATCTGCAGTTCTCTGTTCTTGTATCTCTTATCCTGCAGCACCTTCTTTATAGAAACAGCTTCGCCAGTTTCCAAGCACTTGGCCTAAAAGAATCAAGCGAAGAAAGGGAAAAGCAAAACAAGAAAGTTGACAGAAACTATTTAGCAACAATGTACAGTAAGTGAAAGACCTTTCAACCAAACCTCAATTCTGTGTGAAGACAATATGCCTCCAAATACTGAGTTTACCTGATAGACGACACCAAATGAACCAGTGCCAACCACACGCTCTGCCATATATGACATGTGCTAGAAGAAATAACTTCAATTTTTTGTGGTTATGTTTCTAATAAATCTCAGATTTTCTGCAACTTGATAAAAGCTGACTCATCCCCATCCTCAAAAAGAAGTAGGAACAGTCCTCATAAATCCTCAACACTAGAATAAAAGAATAACTAGCATTATGACACCATAAAAAAGCCTATTCTAGAGGAAAAACAACAAAATTAAAGCATAGGTATTTCAATAACATTAAACTGGACTACTCAAATCACCTGTTTCTTTTGCCCATTTCGACCACCCACCAAAGTCACAATTATCTGACCAGTTTCTGTTCTATTACCACTAACAACAGTGGCTTCAATATCCTGCATGATAAAAAATAAAATCAGCAAAGCTCTGACAGACAAATGAAATTTCTACTTTTGGAAGAGAAACATAATCGAAAAACGCACATATAAAGGTAATTTTCTAGAAACCCTTTGATTGGCGTCTTGCTCAACATTTACCCTCTTTATGCTAGTATGTAGGTTCGCTGAAAATATATATAAATTTAGAAAAAGACAAGTTAAAATATTATTAATTCCGCCGATGAGTGCATACCTGCAAGGCTTGAGGATTTCGCTAACATCCTGAAGGATAGTTAGACTCATAGTTTGACATTTTGAAGAAGTTTAGGTCGAGAGTTTAGAAGAAAATAAAACTAGGGTTTCGTATGATATGGGAAAAATGAAATTGGGGTTATATAAATGAATTTGCAGACTGATAACTTACCAACAATTGAAGTTCAGCCTTATATCTCTTTCAATTCTCTTAAATCACAGCCATGCATCTGCAGATCTTGATATTGTCTACAAAATAAATGATAGAAAAATGTAGATTGTTATTTCCTAGACAAAAAATAAAGGCAGACCCTTACGATTCTCTAATATCGTCGACCTCGAACGAACTAAGAAGTGAAGAAGAAGTCTGTAAGAGGAACTGAAGAAGTGAAAGACTGGACCGGGGAAGAGAAATCGTCAGCCGCCCAAAAAATCAACTAAGATTTACATATATTCATACTCGCGAACGATAATCGAACGTATTCGATCGAATTCCTGGCAAATTGTTCGAAATCTATCGAGCTACTCATGTAGAAAACGAGCAGAGTAGTACTCTTCTCACATCCGGATCGTGTAAAGAGTCGAATAATAAAAACTGCTAAAAATCGACTCGCCCATATACGAACTCGAGTCCCGTTCGTTTTTTTTTCGAGTTGACTCCGATCCGAGCCCGACCCGTCCAACTCGTTTTCAGCCTTACTTACCCCCACCCACCCCCACCTAAAAAAAATAATATTATGTGATTATATATACACCTCTTACCCCCCACCCACACCCAAACCCAAACCCAAAATCAAAATCAAAAAAAATAATATGTATACACCACCCACCCCACTCCACCTCACCCCACCCATATTAAAAGTTCATTTAAAAGTTCTGTTTAAAAGTCAAAATATCTTAAAAATGGTTAATATGGTTTTTAACCATAACCATATGGTTTCAACCCACATAACCCATATTAAAAATAGTTAATATGATTTTGTTTCTTAAATAGAACTATAACCATATTTTGAAAATCAAAATCAACCCATAACCATATTTTGTCAGAGCTATGTACAATTCATTCAATTAAAAAGACTGATGAAACACAAAATATGAAAGTAACAAATAATACTATTCAAATTGTCACGTATATAACAAATTTTAAGTTGAAGAGTTTTTTTTACTACTACTTTAACTAAAACATGGTTGCTCTTTTAACACAATCTATACTTATACTAACATATTTATTTTTAATTATAAAAGAAAGACCGTCTATTTACGGAGGTAGTAGTTACTATTAGTACTACCTCCGTTCTTAAAAGATTATCGTTTAAGATTTTTACACTTGGATTAAGAAAGTCATTTAATACTATCATTTAACAATTAAAATTTATTTGAAAATTTATCATTACCCCTTTATGGGAAGTTGAAAACTATTAATATAAGAGATAATTTTTTTTGGAACAATAAGAGAAGGTAGGGGTGATATAGGAAAATAAATAATTTATTCTCCTAAAAAATTGTAAATGATAAATAAATTAAAATAATTTTTTTCTTTTAAAATAATAATATTTTAAGAACAGATGAAGTATTATTTAAAATCTAACCTTAAATATTATTACTACTCTCCATATATATATATATATATAGAAGTATTGGTACAAACACAACATAAAACAAACACAAAAAATATAGATATATACACAAACACAGTTATATGTTTTCATTTACCGTCATATATATGTTACATATTACAATAAATTTTAAAAAAATCCTTACTTTACCCTGATTATATAAATTTGAGTAAAGAGAAGCCATATCCATACGTAATCTCTTTATTGGAATGATAAATAAGAGTATAAATAAATTGAATCAAATCGAATATTGAGTTATTCAGATTTAATTTATAAAATTTATCGAATATAAAATAAGATTAGATTGAGATTCGTTTAGCTATTGAGTCGAGCACGATCTCGAATCGAACCCGAGTAGTTTGAATTTTTCGAACGAATGTAATCCGAGTATCAATATAAAATTATAATTTGAGGAGGTTCGAGTAATTTATCAAACTTTAAAATTTGCTTATATTTGATTCATTTATATTTTGAGTCGAGTTCGAATCGAACTTTTAATCGAGCGAGTCCGAACTGTTTATTCATTTTATCGCCTTAATGATAAACTCTATTTGCCAAAAAAATTGTTGTTTCTTTTTTGTTATTATTATTTATTACTAATGAAATGCATAATTTTATATAATGCATTTCTTGCACTAGTTTATGTCTTGTATGAGTTCAAAAACTACAGTAAAACTCTTATTTAAGAATACTCTATAGAAAAATAATCTCTACGATATTATAAAAAAAATCAAGAAGTTTTGATTGTTTAGTAGATTATGTAATATTATTTATAATGATAAAATCTATTTAATAATTTTAACACAATTAAAACTTAATGATTTTTTCTAAAATTGTAGAGTTGACAAATTTCTATTGAATACCGTAAAAACACGACAATCCTTATAGAATTTATTATCTATTACTTGAATCTTGATCCGTTTTATTGCTTGTTAAAATATGACAAAAGAAAATCTTGTTATTTTTCTTTATTTTGAAAATTATACCCAAAAATAAAGAGGAAACCGAATTTGTTTAACAAAATATTCGCTCTGTCCAATATTAAACGTCTACTTTTTAGATGGCATGCAGATAAATGTTATAAAGTTATTACAAATTAAATTAATGTCACCAACCCATATTCTCTATGGATCAATTTTCAATATTTTAATTAATTATATTCACATAATTAACATTTAGTCATTTTTTTTTATTTTTTTCATGATGGTCAAACTGTTAATGGTTTTATTTTTTCATAAACTAATTAGATGTATTTAGAAATTATAAAAGGGTATGGTTGACAAAAAATAATAAGTATAAATTTAGAAATGAAACAATTAATTTAGGACGGATAAAGTTAAGGTTCGACATGTTAGTTTTTGTACTTCCTTTGCTCATTTAGTGAAGTGAGATGAGTATTTGATGAAAAATAGTAGTATCTCAATTTTATAATAATAGTTGTTTTGATTTTATTAGCGTTTTAATTTTATTATTATGGAATGTTAATATAGTATTATTAGCATTTCATAATAATAATATATTTATTCTTTTAGAAAGTTATAAACGATAAATAAATTAAAATAATTTTTTTAAAAGAAACAATTATTATGAAATAAAGATAGTAACAATTTTAACAAAATCAACAATTAAAATAAAACAGTTTTACTAACGTATAGAAATTTAAACTCTGTAACGGTCGGTCGATCGGTCGGTCGTAACTACCTAATTTTAAATGATTGGGCATGACTAGCAATAGCATAAAATATGAGGACGTGTACGTTTGGTAGTTGAGCTCTTCTATGCGGATATGATAATTAAACATAAATGTTTTACTATAATTTTATCTATTTATATTTTTATAAATATAAATAAAAATAAAACCATAACAAATAAAATATTCATCCATTTTTCATGTACGTATGAATTTTTGGTTGTAGTTTGTACGCGTTCCCATCCCTCTCAAAGACTTACAATTACCGACAAGAACTAGTCAATTACCGACAAGACGTTTTGTAGTTTGGCTTTGCTTATTGATACTCTATTACCTAATTCCATAACTATTCAATTTCAAATATAAAACCAAATTAACCCCCATAAATCTACTTGTAATTCATCCCATCATTCGCCGGCAACCCTCTCTCTCTCTCTAAAACTTTGATCGACGGCGTACCTCAAATGAAGGCATGCAAATTTTCAATTTTATTTTCTCTCTTGCTTACTAAATTTAATATTATACTACTACTACTGTAATTCTTCTTAGCACTCTCTTGTGCTTTTGCAGGGGATCAATTTTTTCCTCACCAAATTTCTATTTGTAACAATTTGTCTCCTCAGCTATTCTTCAAGTCTTCAGGTTCGTGTTTTTCTCTTTTCATCTTTCAATTTCTTATTTAATTTCCAGTTAATTGTATATAGTAGGAGTGGTATTTACTGGAGTTATGTATTTATTAATAGATCGGAGAAACATGTTCCTCCGGCAGCAAATGCGACGCAGGCTTGCTCTGCGGCCCGTGCCCTGCAAATGGTAACACCCGCCCCAGATGTACCCGCATCCGACCCTTGACTCCAACATTAATGGTACTACTATCACCATCTTATTATTGCTAGTCAATACGAAAGCTTAAATATCTGGTTTCCTAAATTAATTTCCTTTTTGAGAATTTATGGTGTCTCTGGTTATTTGAGCAGGTGAAAGGACTGCCGTTTAATCGCTATTCATGGCTGACGACTCACAATTCGTTTGCCATATCGGGTGTTAAGTCGGATACGGGTTCTGACATTCTTGCCCCGACTAATCAAGAGGACTCTGTTACCAGTCAGCTTCAAGTAAGTAAAGTTCCATTTTTTAATTACTCCCTCTTTAGTCTCGATGTAATTTTGTATCCAAATAAAATGAGAATAATACTATAGACACAAATTATTCTATAAATATTTTATAAATTGTTGATATGGCATACCCTACCTCAGTATATTGTGCGGGGCCGAAGACTACATTAAAGTAATTTGTTGATCCATATGCTGAGGTGGAGTAGGCCACATCAGCAGTTTGTAAAATTTTTGTAGAATAGTTTGTGTCTGTAACATTAGTCATAAAATAACAGGGTAAATTTCCCTTCAACTCCAGGTTTTACCATTTTCTCACATTATCACTCATTTAAAAAACTATACTTAAACACCTGAGGCTAAGTTAAAGTGAATTTGTTACTTTTTTCTTTCAAATAGACTGTGCGTGTGATTAATTTGTCAGTGAGACATGGTTATAATGGTCAAATCAATTAAAAAATGTCTAAAATGCCCATTGTTGTTCATCAAATTTATCCATAATGGAATACCATTGTTGGAACACCACAATCCCACAAAAAATATGGGAAAAATTTGTTTGTATGTATATGAGGAATTAAGTTACTAATAATAGTATCTTTTGGTGAACTTGTGTTGGGCTAAAATGACTTAAGAAGATACTATTGGGCCAGTAGTTGATTTGTTTTGGACTCAAAATTTGATCTAGGTTGTTGTATATGGTATCAAAGTCGACTCTCGAACAGAAATTTAGGTTAGGAGTTTGTAACACTCCAATCCCACATGAGTAACATTCCAATCCCCCACATCAAAAGATATGAGAAAAATTTGTATGTATATAAGAAATTAAGTTACTAACAATAGTAATTTTGACCTTTTGTCTCGACATATAGTGCAATGCTAATAGATTTGTTTCTTTTGTAGAATGGCGTTCGAGGGATAATGCTTGATATGTACGACTTCAACAATGACGTATGGTTATGTCACTCGTTCAGTGGGATATGTTTAAATGTTACAGCATTTGTAAGTCTCCCTATGATACTCTATCTAATTGTTTTTATATATTGTAATTTGTGAGAGTAGTTTCTCTTATATTACAGTGTGCAATTTTCCATTGTTTAATTATTTTTTTCCAGCAACCTGCAATTAAAACTCTTAGAGAGATTCAAGTGTTTCTGGAAGCAAACCCATCAGAGATTGTGACCATTTTCATCGAGGATTATGTAACATCTTCACAGGGATTGACAAAGGTCTTTAATGCATCTGGTCTCAGTAAATACATGTTTCCTTTGTCTCGGATGCCTAAAAATGGTGGAGATTGGCCTACAGTGGATGATATGATCCAACAGAATCAACGTTTGGTGGTCTTTACCTCTAAATCATCTAAAGAAGCATCAGAGGGGATAGCTTATGAATGGAGATATGTGGTAGAAAATCAATGTGAGTATAATTTTTAGCTCCATTTGTATACTGTGGTGAAAGGTTAACATACGGTAGCTGTTACACAAATTACCTTTTTATGATAGTTTTGCTTTAAAAAATTTATCTGACAAATATAGAACCTAAAATTTTTATGAGCATTTCAATTAAACAAGGATCATGTCGCAAATATGAATTGGACTGTCATGCTTTAGGACAGCAAGTATCCTATATTTAGAAGTTACTGAACATTTTGCCACCTAGGTTCCACAAAAACAGTCTCGTTTGCCAAAAAAATTTATTTCACAAAAAGAGTATACTTTTTAGAGATAGTAGTATAAAATGAGACCATGTCTATCATACCATATTACTAAACTAAGAACTTATTTTATTTTTAGGGGTATACATGGAACACAAATAGATCTTTAATACTCGCTAATTTTATAAATGAGACTTTTTTTGTGGAAAGCATCCAATTGACATGAGTTTGTGGTCCATATTCATTCGCTTAACATTTGCAGCGTTTGACTTCCAGTTATTTAATCTTTTTAAAAATTACTTCCAAGTTAATACTAAGCTGAAATTGCAGATGGAAATGGTGGGATGACCGCTGGTTCCTGTCCAAGGCGCTCTGAATCGTCTCGAATGAACTCAAGAACTATTTCACTTGTACTTCAGAATTACTTTCCAACAAATCCCAACTTAACAACAGCTTGTGTGGATAATTCGGCTCCATTGATTAGTATGATGAACACTTGTCAAGAAGCAACTGGAAAGCGATGGCCAAACTTCATTGCTGTTGATTTTTACCAGGTATGAGCGTTCAACACTAGATATAACTTTAATCAAGTCGTGCATCATTATTCACTAACCATTATAGCCACGTGAACAAAAAAAATATTTAATTTTGCCAAGTCCAATGGTGTTTCGATGCAGAGGAACGATGGAGGAGGAGCTCCAGAAGCTGTGGACGAAGCAAATGGTCAACTCACTTGTGGATGTGCCAGCATAGCGTATTGCAAGGTTAACTAATTTCTACTATTATCTTGTCCTGCTTTTAACATGATCAAAAGTTCACCTACCACAAATTTTTATTATCAGCCCATACTTTCATTAATTTTAAATCGGTTGCAAAAAATTCTCTATCATATCAAATGAATTTATAGGTTATCTTTTTATTTCTCATTTCTTCTTTTTATATGTTTTTCTGTTGTTTCTAATCCTTTTTTAAAACTCCATTGACTATACATTTGTTTGATACTAATAAATTATCTAAATTAAATGGACTGCACACTTAAAAGTTCCCTGAAAAGGTTAAGGGATATGTATATACATTTTAATTGCAAGCAGATACAAAGAAAAGAAAAGATTCAGGGGACACCACCACTGAAACTAATAATAATAATAGGATATGTGCTACATAATGTGCAGGTAATAAAAACTATTAACAGGTGGGTCTTCCACTTAAAGCTTTATATTTTTTTCCTCCTTTTTTTTCTTGGAGGTGAGTAATGTCAGAACTAGGAGTTGAGCTTAGAAAGGAATTTATAACTCTAGTAAGGATATAAAAATTAACTAGTTCACTCGCCCATTATCTTTCTGAAATTTTTCCTTTTTCCCCAAATATTACAGGCAAATGCAACACTCGGCACATGTGACACCCCTCGGCTTTCACCTCCACCACCAGCAGGACTCACACCTGGACCACCATCGCAAGATCCCAGCAATGATTCTCCGGTTACTACACAGGTCCAACTTCATTGGTTGATCGGAATAATTCTTGCTACAATTCTCGTACCATGGTTATAAGACGTACATATTTATTGCTGAAGAGTCGTCTCCCATCTTATTCTTTGAACCACACGGCTTTATATATAAAATTAGATTTGATGACCAATTTATACTTGCTTTTTAGAGTATGTACTGTGGTTCCCAGCTTCATTATGTAAATATGAAGGTAATAATCTAAAGTAAAGATATCAGTTTGAAGCAAAGGTAGCACAAAAAGAATTTTGTATATTTATGGACAATGTAGTTTTTGAGCTTAGCTAAAATGTGGTATCATGAAAAATTAATCAGTAGTATAACTGTATGTGGGAGTACTTATGTCTAGATATATATGACTATGAGTTCCCATGCCAAAAAATTAAAAAACCAACCGACGCCTGAGAGATTCGAACTCTCGCGGGGAAACCCCATGTACTTAGCAGGCACACGCCTTAACCACTCGGCCAAAGCGTCGTATTTGCTGGGAATTAGACACTGCAAACTATTGTTTGGTTGTTTGTAAGTTTGAATGTTTAGAGGATAATATGCTGCAATATCTTTGTGATCCCACTTTCACGAGCCAACTGCCTTTAGTGAGATGAAAGTTCAGATACCATAAATCATAATATTTGCCGGTTACCGAACAACAAATCAAGCAGATCTTAGAGTATAGAAAATCCTTTTCTTTTTTTCGAGGACATGAAAATGTTTTATAATTTGACTTATTTGTATTTTTACTCCCTTTTTTTTTTCCTCTTCTTTTTTCTCATGTTATCGAATCACAAATCAATCCACCTTTATGGAAAAAGACAGAGCAATATTAATTTTTCATTTTACCAGACCAGGTTAAAGACAAATTTATCTATTTTTCTTCGCTGGATGGCAGTAGACAATAATAGTACATAACCTCGAACATTTCAAAAATAATCCTACTCTCTCCGTCCACAAGAAAAAGAAAAGAAAAGTCTTATTTGCAAATTCTACAAACTTTTTAAGCATGTAATTCTACTCCATGTTTGGAGTGCAAAATATAGTTTTTATTTATGCAGACTTGATCCAAAAGATTTGGATACAATAATATCATAACATTAAAGATTTCAAGTACATAGCATTCTTATAAATTATACTAACTAATTGTCTAATATGGAAACATGTTGATAGCCTTGTGAAGGCAAATTTTGTAAGATAACAAAACACACACACCCGCAAGATAGAACGCTCGAAAGTCATTAATAGGTTGACTCACTAATGGCAGGGTCATAAATAAATGGGTTAAATATGGATAAAATATTTTGAATAAATGAAAATTGTGTATGTAGATGGTACGCATATTGGGTGAACCGAAGATCTTTAGTCCAGAATTAAAAAAAGAGAGAAGGAATTAGTGTTCATATCCAGAAATAATGTACATTCTAATTAGGAGTAATGATACTTCCAGTGTAGGGCATTCAAACGGAAAAGAAAGGCAGTTGTATAAAATAATCTGTCTGCTCAAGAATTGAAAAATATGATTATTTATAATATTGCATCAGCGTGATAACAATTTGTACTTAAAATCTTCATTCATTGACCTGCCAAGATTCTGTAATACGTAGTATGCAGTTTCAAGTGTCCACCGAAGTAAAATGTAACCCATGGAATTTTATTTCACAAACACAAATGAATTAAAACATATGAACTCATCCTTACTATTTTTTAAATAAAAAGAGAGAAAAACCTTCTTGCAGTTTACTTTTTTATTACCATTCATTTAGTATATGATGTTCCTTCAGTAAAATATACATCCTCACTGCAACTCCCCAACAGGTGCCTCATTGAGCCATAGAAAATGAATAAAGTCGTACAACTTTGTACTTACACTAACCTGCACATATGATTGGAACAAGCAAATATCCTCACAAGTCATAACAGAGTTATTATTATTATTGGTAACAAAATTATTGTTTCTGAGTCTTAGTCATGCATGTGAAAAAATGTGTTTATTATACCTTATAAGGTGTAGGGTTCAACCTCCTCATGTGATCGGGACGCATTTGTTCCAGTTGGTTGATGCAGCGGTCCCTAATCTCCTTAAGGGGCAGTAATTCTGCTCTTGCTTTATCTTCAAAGAGCAAAACCAAGTCCAGACATTGTAAATGAATTGAGTCTATAATATATACTGATTAATAAGACTCTGTGGTGATTGTTTTTCTGCTTCATCAAAGCAAAGTTTTAAAAGTTCTTAAAGTAAGTATTCAGTAATAATTGTTTCCAGAGGTCAAGTTACACATTCTAAAATACTTAAATTCTTACCAGGGCTCCCAGGCCAAAAGCACTTCAGAAGCTCCACAACATGCTGCGGCACCACATAAGCTCTTTTGGATTCGTTAAATGGGTGACGACACAGAATCCGTTCCCCTACCTGAACTAAAACTTATAGACTAAGATATGGCATAAGAATATTCTATAGCTCCTTATTTATGAATTATACTATACAAATACTGAAGGAGTGAGACACATATTAGTCTCCTTATTTCACTCATTTTTATTAAGGTCAGTAAAAAATTTATTATCTTATAATCATATAAACCTTGTGTGTTATTTTCAATCACGTATTAAAACTACTCTTAAATCACTTACTGTCATTCATATCAGAGAGGGAGATGCCTTACACCAATACCAACATGAACAAAAATTGGGGTATTCTTTTATAACATTAAACTCTTGCTGGAAAAAAAAAAGAAGAGAGAAAAGTTCAGATAAGATTCTGAAAAGCGCTCTACAGGCACCCGCCTAAGCGTTGAATCCCCCTTCACCGCCACACGTACGGCAAAATTGCTTCAGAACCCATCTAAGTACTCAAAATTGTCCATGCCGAGTCGCATGACTTAAACTCAACTCAGCATCAATAATTCCATAAAAAAAGGAAGAATAAAAATAAATTGGAGATGAAGAAAAAGAAGAATATATCACTAAGATGCCTTCGTAGTCCCGTTTGTTGCACCTTCTAAAAAATAAGCAAGATCCACCGCCATAAAACTCTATAGGTGACCCAGAAAGGGGTGAGATGAAGAAGAGAGGTTTCTCCGGCTCTTTACATCATGGAACAGTAGCTGCTATCGCCAGCTCCGCTATCTCATCCCTCCTATATCAAGGTTCTTGGGTTTTTTATTTAGATATGTACTAGAACCCAGTAATTGTTATCAGGTTATGTAGTTATCATGCTAAAGGAACCATCTGAAAGTTTATACATAATATTACATGTAGTTAAAATTTGGTATGTTTTAAATTCTACATCTACATTTTCACTACAAAAAAAGAAAAATATTACACCTCATGGAGTTCCCACCCAGGACCCACTTGCCTAGGCACTCAAAACTCCCTTCGCCCGCCTAGGCCTGCCTAACGCTTTTTAGAACAGTGGATTAGACTGAAAGTACATAATCTTATTAACAAATAAATTAGCTGAAAATCCTGCCAGAGCTGAACTTTGAATGTGGGGGCTGTTCTTATTTTACCGGAGCACCCTGTTCACACCATGTAAAGCTCCTCTCCAACCTATATAAACCAGTTTTTTTATACATTTGGAGTACAAATTTAATCATGCACATATCCTACACATAACCATAAATTCCATTAGAGGATAACCTCATCCCCATTTTTCCTACTGAAAGAACCAAGCATGAAATAAATGGTACTTATCCAGTATCCACTGTATACAACTTTCAGAGAGTTGCTCTTATGACTTCCTTTAAAATGACAGCTATACCAACCGAGAAAAATGTTTGATAGATCAGATTCTTTTAGTTTTGGCCATTAAACCGGCAAGAATTAGACTATAATCTGAAGAAGTTCGCAGATATTTAATGAAGTCAAGAGAAGAAGGAGCATTTTATTAAGCATTGTTTTTGGGTCAGAAAGATGAATTGAAAGGGAAAAGGGGAAGGGATTATACACTTTCATAAACATATACGCCCCCATGCTAAAATAATACTACCATTTTATTCGAGAAATACAAAGAAAACAGAATGTTTTCCGGACAGAGGGAGTACAATGTAAGGTGAGAGCCTGAAATGTTTAAAGGTCATACTATACAGATTAAGCTTTTAGACAAGTAATTTTTACCAACACCCTTTTTTCTTGATTCTTTTGGTTTAGTTGCACTAGGTGCATTCTCTGATGTTCCTCTATGTGCAACAACTGCTCCTCTAGACTTCGAGAAAACAATTTAGAACTCAACATAAATGTTAGGGCTACTTTCTGACAGTTCTGCATTTTTTTTGTAAATGAAAGCTCTTTGTTGTCAGTCTTTTCCATTTTTCATAACCAGGCCAAGAAGTATAGACAATATGATGCAATAAACTACTTATCAGCAATGAACAAGTAAAGAATAAAAGATCTATATCTTGTACAGAACTCACTTTACTGAAAAGTTAAACAAATACGTAAGCAGATCACATCCTGTCCTGTTAATTTCTGAGTCATATAGTAGTGCAAAAAAAACAGTTATTCATGAATACGGTTAGTCATATAACAATCAGTAGAATTCTTAATGAAGAATTGAAGACAAGTAAACTCACGCAGTTCTCAGGAAATATTAGAAACTACATCACAATTACAGATCTTAAATCAGATATTTTTTGTCAAATCTTTTAGACAGTTCTAAATATTGCAACTGTAAAATGAAAAATAAAAATAAACACACTAAAACCTTACAAAAAGGGGAAATCAACAATACACAAGTATGGTATTGGATAATCGATTTCTTGCATTAAGAGCTATCAGATTTGCTCAATTTATTGAAAAATAGCTCATATAATCACATATTTAAAAAATTGGAAAACAAATGATTCAAGATAAGAAAACCAAAAAGAGATTATTATTAGGAACACCCATAAGTATATTAAATAACTTTACTTATCAAAACAAAATGATGATGATGAATATACCTTCGGAGGTGGTTCATTTTCTCCCGTCATTATGTCTACAAGGGGGTAACCTTCCTTTCCATACAATCGGTAAGACCGTTTCTTACATGGAATAGAGACCTAAAAATTTTTTATATATACATATATAAAGAACCTCTCTTATGAAGATCGAAATGCAGCAGAAATATTACTTAGCATGGTCAAACCTTTGAGACATCTTCAGAAAGTTTAATGCGAGGCTGATTATTTATTTCAACAAGCTTGAATACACAACCTAGAGCTGCTTGAGCATAGCATGTAACCAAATAGGTTCCAATTCCATAGGCATCAACCTCATGTCCCTGCATTGATAAAGAAACGCAATATAGTTGACAACTGATAAACTGAGGCAGGAAAATTAATTGGCACTCAATTATTAAGTCATAAAAAACACAAATTCAAATTCCATCTTCCATAGTACGAATTTGCTTCTTAAAATGCTTCTTCCACAGTTCATCATCACATTTTAGAAAAAAATAGATACAAGTAGTCACCTGCTTGTTCAAGGCATCTAGTGTTTCCTCATTGAGGTCATTGCTAGCTGTGATATTCGTCTTTCCAAAACCAGATACTCCAAATTCCTTCTCAACACAGAGGAAAAACTTCCTGGCCTCGCAAGACAGATACGCAAGGTCACCTGAGTCTAATCTAATGCCTAGTGCTTTATACCTACAGAACACATACTCAACACTCAGGTATGTAAATAAAATCAAACAAATGCATAGCAAAAAATCAAATGATTAAGATCCCAAAAATATAAAGAATAGAACATACAACAACTGAAAGAGAGGTATGAACAATAAACAACATAGAGAGAGACTTTCCATCACTAAGGGGAAAAATACAGTTTGTAGGAATAAACCGAGGACAATGTGGTCAAAATAATTTTGAACGGGAAACAATAGGTCAGTAACAAAATAACATTCGGAGCACATATACTAACATTTTAATCAAGTAAATATGTCGATACTACAAACTTTTTGGACGTACCCCAAATCATTTAGTGCTAGAGCAACTGCACAAAAATTAGGAATGCCACTTCTCATAACCTGGCAAAGTGAACGCAATACTGCTGTGAGCAAAACTCAATTATTTATTAGTAATGCACCTACTATACCGAAACAAGAGATCATGACCTCATGCAAAATAAAAATTGACCATGACCATAATTTGATCAAACTCTAAGATAACATCTGGCTTGGAATGCAAGGTAAAATATGGGACATGTTGGCAAATGCTATTATTTATTAACAGATATTCAGCCGCTCAACATGGAAACATTATAAGATAAAGTCAGAAATTCGATCTTTTCAATAACTTTTCATTAAGAAAGCAAAAAATAAGAACAAACTAGAAAGTCATAGCACAAGTAAACTAACGGTATGTAGAAGAGGCCAAAAAATCAACAAAAACTGTATCAAGTCAAGAAAGAAACATGAAAAATTAAGTTTTTTCCATTAAAAATCAACTATATAATCAGGGGCTCCAAGTTCTTGAACTACTCGCACAGTTTGTTTAAGTTTAATCTATATTTCTCAGACTTATAACCATTAAACTAAAAGAGTAGCTTGTTTGCAACAGACATTTTAAGGAATCACTCGATAACCTATATGATGAGGACATGAACTTGGAATCTCATAAATTGGTGAAAAACTAGTTACAATCAGGAATTCACAAGTTTGTGCAACCAATTTCATTATACATTAAGATAGTTCAAGAAACAGAAATTACTTACTTAACTCAAAAGGTTCTGATAAACCATCATAATGAAGACCCAGTCTTAGTGACAACATGAACCAATAGATGCTAAACAATAGGTAAAATATTGCATTTAACGAGTATCAAAACAGATAGCAAACAAGGTGTACATCACCAATGATTTATTTGTGAAAATAGTTAAAAATTAGCTTACATCATATGTGTCTACAAGAGCTAGAAAGTTGCCAGGGAATGCCAACGCATATGAGGTGAAAGCTGCTAGCTCGCTCTGATTGGTCTCACCAAAAATGCCACGTAACAAGTTTGACCACTGATAATCATGCAAAGGTAGAACAAGTGAAATATAAGAATAAGACGTATAAAAAGATAGACCAGTAAAGAGGATAAATATCAAATTTTAGCTGAACTGTAAAATATTTTCTTCCTTTTAATCTTTTGTACTTCTTTCTTTGGTTATGAATGAAGGCAAGAAAAGGAGAAGAGCTCTAAACTCTAACTGTTTGTTCTTTCTGTTCAGAATGAAGCCAGGAAAAGTAATGAACTCAAGGGATTCAAATTTTTCATGGTGTGAATGCATATACTGCAAAACATTTGATGACATGATTATTGTTATAAGAGAAAGTGACTGAAATTACTTAACATTTAGATGTACGCCTGTTTCACATTGTAAAAAATGAAAAAGGGAAGTATCACAACTACCAACTGTTTTTGTTCTCTTCAACGTTTTATTCAGTCATGTAGGTGATGTAGCACATGTTTCTCAAGAATCCGTGGGCCGACTGGACCGAAACAAGTCCAAACAGTGTTGATTTTGGGGCCAGCTGGCATTAGTTACAGTGCTTGTTTTATGGAAAAATTCCAGAGACCATAACTTTCAAACCATAAATCAAATCAATTATAAAAATATTACCTCAGAATCCGTGCTTAGCTACCAAGATAAATACACTTTGGTTTGATTTTGGGTTCATTAACCGCATGTTTCAGGATCCTAAAAAACTCTATCGTAATTTTAAGATTTTTGTCGATTTCTTTTATTTCCAGTCTATTAGATGTAAGCCGGTAAGGGAGTTTAGTGCTTTGGTTTATTAGGGTTGTGCAGATTATCAAAGTGTGCTGTGTTAGATTTTAAACTTTTTTTAAACATCATCATGGAAGACAAGTTTTCTGCCGTATTCCAAAATCATGTTTGAATTGCACATATGCAAGTGTTGTCTTAAAATCAGGAAAACTAACAATGAGAAGCCACAAATTGAAATATAATACTCCCTCCATTCAACAAAATGTCTCATTTCTCAAAAAACAAATCTTCCAAAAAAAGAGTTATGTTTCGATGGTTGTATAAAATGACATAACGTCCTCAAGTTTGCCATTACAATTCTATTATCATCTCATCACAACAAAACTAAAATATATCTTAAAACTTGTAAAGTTTGCAAATTGGACTCTTTTTTGTGGAACACAAAGAAGATAAGAAAGGGAAGTGAATAAACTTGATGCACTTGAATGTGATACTCAAAGCATCCAAGGCTAATTTTTGAATACAGCTAAAGATTCAATGAACAATTAAATTAGGATAATTGATAGAATTTTATGTACATTAGTGGATATGACGTACAAGAAACAGTTAACAGAGAACAGTCAATGGAATTCACCACACCTTAATTTTATTTAACCATGTCTGCACTAGACTAACAAAATCCTCGCAAACACTTGAGCCATCAGAACTATGGAGTGACTTCTCTACAATCTCATCAGGGCTCTGCAAATCAGTAGAATAAATAAGAGAACTAATTAATCTCAAGCCAGAAGGCATACATGAATACAGATCAATAGCAAAGAATCCATCCTTTTACCAAACATAGCTGAACCTTTAAATTTAAAGATTTAACCATTTCTATTTAAAAAATAAATTAGATAGACCATGATAATATACATGTATTAGCATATAGTATTTAATTTTGTAATTTTTTTTATCATATAGTATATATATATATATATATAATAATTAAATGTGTCTTATCCCCATTTTTCCCTCGTATCCCCGTGTCGCGCACCCTTATCCCCACACCCATCTGTGCTTCTTGGATTAGAACCTAACAAAAGTTACAGATCAATATGGCATCACTAGCATCACTGGCATCACAGAAGTTTCTAATATCTAAATCATACATACAAATGTTAAAGTACAGCTTATTTCCAACTCTTCTTTACTGAATTAACAACAACCATATATAGTGATGCAGGGTAACATTAGAAATAAAAGGTTGTCACAAAGCCAAAACAATATAAACTTCAACAAAACTGATGATACGGAGATACAAGCAAAACGTTTAAGCTACTTAAAGCATCACATCAAGATATGCAATTAATAAATTTCAAGTCTTTAGGTGAGAAATGTATCATAATTACCAACCATGAATGAGCTGACAAAAGCATGGGAATGCGTTCCACGGAGAGGTATTCCAAATAATCTCCCAGCTGCAACATTGCTGTGACACAACAGAAAATAGGGATGAGGTACATGACCTACACCAACAGGTATAATTGATCTACACCAATAGGTATTCTGATTGATAATTCACTGGATACGAAAGAATGGATAGAAAGTTTGACTAGAATACTTCTATTCACATGGATACAAAAAATATCCCTTTGCATCGTATCATATCTGATATCGGGTGATTACATGTTTTAAGACAATTTATATATAGTAGCATTGATAAAGAAGACCAGTGGTAGACTACATCTTCTAGCGTATATGGCAGATCAACAATGGAAGTAGAGACCATGAAGATTCTTTGCTTCTGATGATTTCAACAACCAACTATACAGAAGATTAAAACCATGCTCAGGTATTGTTAATAAGAATGTATGACTTTCTTCTCCTTTTTATTATGGCACTAATTTATCTACTTTGTTCGTAATATCACCCTCGTTTGACAAAGATCCATGCACAAACTGTCTTCCTTTAGTTTTTCTGGGCAAAAAAGAAGAAGTGAACCTCCAAATGTATTAGACTTAAGACTTGCATCTACAAGCACCATAGTCACAGCTACAAGCCAAGTACTCTATTTAGTTAAAAAAACTTCAACAACTGAGTACCAGGTTTAGATGTTGGTTCACTTTAATGGGTTCTGATAACCATCATATCAGCGATAATAGTTCGAAGTATTGAGATTATCAAAAATCAATGTTGAAATCACTGAGCTAAGGCCTTGTACCATTCAGGGCACAAGCACAACTTTACTAAGCAATATATAGGGTTAAATTAGTAATGCACAAGCCCATACTGTTTGGGCATAAGCATAATTGCCTAGATAATAAACTAGTGAGGTGCATTTATCTATCACCTATAAGCACCGAATAAAAACAACAGATATTAGAAAAATCAAACATAACATGAAAACACATATTGTTTGGGAAAGCTTACATCAGCAGCATGGGGAACACCGACAATACAGGCAGAAGCAGATGATATTAATCAAAAAATGGTTTGGCAAAATTGACAACCAACAAATATAGAGAAAATTCAAAATAATTGTATAAACGCATAAAGAGAGAGGGAGGGAGAGAAGACAGAAGGCAAACATGATTGTTTGGTAACATGTTAGACATATACTAGAAGGCAAACACATATAGGTATATATGTTGACAAACACAAAGTAAGGAAAGCATTTAGTTCAATATAAATGAGTGTAGCTTCTTGGCCTAGACACATAGTGGATTACTTGTTGACAGAAAGTGAGGCAAAATAGACTGGAACATTTAGTTTTCGATAGAGTCAAGTTCAATGGTAAAGGAGTCCAGCTGAAGACTACTTTGCATCAAGCTCATCTCAAGCTTTAGAAGGGCCGTCGAAACTTCAAATCTTCTTTGCATCACATCCCGTAAGATTATCCAAGCCAATTTCTCTTTACAATTGTAACAAGTCATGAAATAATACCCAAAAATAAAGACTCGTTTATTACACTGTTTTGATTCCATAATATATTTTGCATAACGAAATATCCTACCAAAAGATTCACAAAGAATAGTGGAAGAAATGAAGTTCTCACCTAAAGGTAAAGAATGTGCAAGAGAAACAAGTGATAAATTCTGGATATAAAAGAAGAAACAGTAAGACTGACAACCCCAGAATTGTAGTGGGAAAATAGTTTTAACAGGATCACCTTGTAGCATCAAATCCTCCAAGGTAGCAATACTTTGATGCACTTATTCCACCATCAGGGCCCTACATGCAAAAGAATATAATCTTTTGTAATTTATTACTTAAATGAGCATTTAAATAATAATTAATAATTGTTATATAGACTACCACCTGTGCCCGTCGAAGCCCAAACTCAAGAAGAAGTTTGGACTTCCCAGCAACAAAACGATGCCTTGCAGCATTTGTAGCAACAAGTGAAGCATAATTTATAAGATTTACATATGGAGTCTCTAGCAGTTGAACCACCTAAAAAACACCAGAGACTTTAGGAAGTATATTGATAAAAGAAAAAATTAACACTGAGATGTGCATTTCGTTTATAACAATTGAGAGAGAGGGAAAGAGCTGAGAAGCTTCTCAACAATTAAATAAATCATAACATGCATACTTACAGCTACTGGCCCTTCAACCCTCATCAAGGGCACCTTTGGGAAGACAACTGACCCCTCAGGAAAGGCATATACTTCAACATCAGAACAATCAATTCCTCTAAGATAATCATAGAAGCCATCCTACAGCACATCAGTAGAAAGTGATTGATGAACTCTTACTCAACTAGCAGAGTCACTGAGTATATAGATTACAAAACAGGAGAAATATGTCTTAAGTGCAGTTTAGAAGTACACCAGCATAACAAAAACTACAGACTATCAGAAAGTTCTGTCCTTCAAAAAATGGAATTCTTATTTAACATAGGAGCACTTTTGATTAATGCTATATGAGGGTCAAAATGAAATTTGACTATATACTCGGTGCAGGGAAAGAATAGAATCGGCTTCTTTTATTTTTCCATTCTGCAGTATCATGGATCCATCTTCCGTTAAATCAAATATGTTTCAACTTCAGTGCAAAGCTCAGACCATTAAGTCTGCATGTCTTCATCAGACTTTGCTACTCTTCACTTTTCACAAGAGTATGGGTGTTGAACACTTCATTTTGGTGTAAAAATTTGACAAAATCGAAGGGTACCGATGTCAGATTCTTCAAAATACCCGTGTCTGACCGGACACTCCATCTGAGTCCGACCAGACACTCCATCCAAGTTCATGTAACTTAACTCTCAGGTGATTTGCAAGTATGCATGAAGATGAAAAAGCTACATACCATTGCATGGTATACCATATGCATGCCGTTGCACAAGATAATTAACAAAGACGCTCTCAACTTTTGAGCGTCAAGGTGGTATCCTGTCTTCACACAAAGTTAATTACAATGCCTACTTACGTCACCAGCCAATAACTTTAGATCGTTATACACTTGTACATTTGAACACATTTACATATATATATATATATATATATATATATATATATATATGGACACTAACATCCGTTAGCAACAATCCACATCATTATAACTCTGTTCATTCAGCTAAGCATTGTCAAAAATTTCTGCAAATAGCATGTTACTTTAACAATTCTTTTGTTAGCAAAATGTTTAAGCAAAACTCCAAAGTCATATTTCATATTCTGCACTATTTCTCACTTCATTATCTACGCCAGATAGATTATGAATGAACAATTTATTACGACTGCACAACAATTGATTATACTGAATTGATTTACCTCACATGTAGGAGGCAAAGATGCCTGTATAAAAGCAATCTCTTCTTCCGTAAATTTAAAGTTAGCAATGAACCTAATGCATTCTTCTAGACCAGCAAAAACTGTATATTCACCGCCAAAGGGGTTTTTACGGAAATATAAATCAAACCTGAAACATATTAGAGGTTATGAATACGAAAATAATCAGCTCCAAATTTTTAAAGCGTACAATTAACACAATTAGAGTCTCGGAAACAAATCATGATGAACATTCACTTCCTAACTGCCAATAAGTAGAACTCTGAAATTCACATTTTTCATTCATTCAAAAGGCTTTATCAAAAAGATGACCATATATGATCAACAAAACAATTTGGTTAATTAAAACTTAAAACAATACCATTTCGCCCTTTTAACTCTTTCATCATTATCTATTCTCAAATAGGTAACTGCTTGACTTAAACAAATCTAAATCTATTCCCAACTATAAATATAGTTAAAGAACCCAAATCAGTTTTGAGGGTGGAAACTAAGCTTTATTATTCAATTCAACTTTTCTAACATACTGGATCGTCAAAACAGAAATTACAGTTTATCTTCTCATATATCTTACCTTTACATGGAAATCAATACTCAGCAACTCTTTATAGTAAAACTAAGAGATATCTAAGCTAAAGCTTCCACAAAATTCTTAGGGAAAGAAAAACTGATTTGCAGGCAAATTTCCCAAATAAACAACCCTATACCAATTGAATTGTCCATCCTAACCAGTTTGATGGCATGCATAGTCATGTTTAATAATCAAAACTGTATGCCAATCAAATTTACTATAATGTATAATCCATTAACAACAACTCCATCAAATGAACAAAGGATTAAAAAAAAAAAAAAGCAATTTTGGTTATTGTGAGAGAGAAAATAGGAGACCCACACAGCACGCTCGTTATGCTTGCCGGCTCTCCAGTAAGCATAGGCCATAGTGAACTGATAGAGATCTGTAAGCATAGGTGTCACCATTGGATTGGTCGGTCCAGGTATAACCCCTGGCCGATTCTCTTCAGCTTTCAGGCCGTTAGCTTTGCCGTCCATTCTTTCTTAATAACAATTATTCTAGGGCTTCACTTTTCCCACTCTAAAAATCTGCAATTCTCTCTGTTTTTAATACTTCTAAATGTTATATATATATATATATATATATATATATATATATATATATATATACGTATATATAAAACACGCAGAGATGATCGAGCTTTGGTGGTGTACGAGAAGAAGGTAGGATAGAGAAAAAGACTGAGATAGAAATTGTTGAGACCGTTAAAAACAAAGGGATGAAGGAGATACCTACAAACAAACAGTAGTGGACTGTGTTCTGGTGGCGGGGATATTATATATAACGTATAAACATACCGGTGGTACTTCTGAGGTTACTGTTACCTCTTGAAATGATATGTTTTGGGCATAAAAGATTAAATATAATAAAATATATATATAATTATGTGTAAAATAGTAATTACTTATAATCATTAAATTTTTATAATTATTAAATTCATTCATATATAGTATAATATTAATTATAATTCGATATATTATTTTTTTAGTCTGTCATTACTCGATTACTCTACAAAAATATATAAATGTATGAGCCGGGTACTTAAGTTAGACACTTAATTATTTTAATGCATAAAAAATAGATGTGCACTATTGTCACATGAATTTTTTATATTTTTATATTGTTACTTGAAGATGGAAGTCACTTTCTTCTAACGTTAGAGAGAACTATGTGTAAATATCAAAAACACGTATGAAAATATTAGTTTTCCAAAAATATTTAATATTTCTACATTTATTATACATTTTATATAGGAAATTGATATTTTCATATTATTTTTTGATATTTTAACACGTAGAGCCCACATATTAGTTGATATGTCGAATTTTTATTGGCTAATATGTGAATCGTGTAAAAATATCAAAGAATAATATGAAAATATCAATTTCCTTAGTATATTCATTATCATTTTACTGTTTAAAAATATTGTAATATCTCTACATTTAATATATTCATTATTATTATTTTTCTTTAGTTAATGCACCTTTTACGGCTCATTAACCATGCACATTTGTTGTACTTATTATAGTCTTTACGCACAATTACTGAACTTATTATTTATTTCCATAATTGTACTTATTTATTGCCTGCCAACTATTTACTCCATTTTCTTTTTCTCTAATTATGCATACATTCCGTCTATTATTTTTATGTCCTTTTAAAAATTTAAATTTACAATAAGTCTTGAGCAACGGGGGATTTTGACCGGTTTAGCGACCAGTGTGACGCTCTCAAAATAGATATACATCACTTATTTTAAGTCGTCAAATACATGGTACAGAAATAAATACAACTTTATTAAAACACTTGTCGCGCAAAATATGACAACACAATACTGTGAGTTTAAATACAAATATTATCTTTTAGACAATATTCACACTCAAATAAGTCCTCATTACAATTATTAAAATACTATTTAATAAAATAGTGAGGACTGCTAACACCACTGACTAGAAACATCACTCCACCCCGACTAGTTTCCGCTATATTCTCGCCTCCTAAGAAAAATAGAACAAAAAAAAGGTGAGCTCAACTAGCCCAATACAGAATATTATAATTAAGAAAATATGCAACAACTTATCATTTGTCTTCAACAGAAAAATATTTGATAAAATATAATAGACAACAAGTTTTAGATCAACAACTGCAGCGGAAACAACAAACCATTAGAATAGTCAAGTAGAGAATGAGTTCTACTATCTTCTAAGATTTAAAAGTTCGTCATCAATATTTTATCCCTGTAACAACAATCAATAATCATCTTTAATTAAATATTTATCTTTGCACTACAGGCCAAAGATATTCATTTGTATCACCAGTCGGTCATGTTCATCTCAACACATGTTCATCTTTGCACTACGGGCCAAAGATATTCATCAGTTAATCATTCATCTTTACACTACAGGTCAAAGATATTCAGTAATATCATCATTTAGGACTGAGGATGATGAAAAATATTTTAAAGGAAACGAATCCAGTGAGACAGAATGACAAATATTAAGAATTCGTATTACAGTTTATCCAAGTGCAATAATTGTAACGACCCCAAAATAGGTTCATTCCACCCAACCCATTCTGAGTCGTCAAATACATGGTACAGAAAACAACTACAACTTTATTACAACAATTGTCGTGCAAAATACAACAACACATATGCTGTGAGTTTGGATACAAATATATACCAAATGTGACTCATGTTCCAACCGTGGACATCACCTCACAATAACACCTTACATAAAGGTATAGTCAAAAACTGTTTTAGAAATTAGAATCTTTGGGAAGTGCTCAAGGAAACCTTCGTACATGGGAGGCCACGCGTCTAGGTTATGATCGATATCATATGGCCACAGAATTATCCTTGGTTGATCCAATAGACCCCAAAGAAAAACGAGAAGATTACTATCATATTCTTCCCAATGGTGAGTCTTCTCTTGACTTATCATTATCTCCACTGTCTCTAATTGAGAATTATACTTCAAACAAACACCAAGATTATATAGGTAGTGCCCATAGATATACTCAGCAAGTGGATGAGCACATCCCTGTCTTATGATGACACGAGGTTGTATGTCGTTAGACATCTTGTATGATAGTGGCAAACCACCCTTCCAACGTTGGGTACACCTTACCCTATTGGATTCACCAAATATAACTACTAAATGAACTTTTCTATACTGCTTCGGGAGAACATCCACAGCTAGAGACCACCGTTCTATTTCCCCGTTACCCTCGCTCGACCCAGCTACACTCTTATTACCTGAAAGGAATTGTGAAGCAAAAGGGTGAGCACAACTAGCTCAGTAAAGAATATCATGACTAAAGATAATTCAATTATCAATAGCCTTCATCAACAATAAATCAGAGATTTAGAACATATGGTAAATGATAAAAATTTCAACCATAGTTGCAGCGGAACGAGCAATCCATTAGAAGAGTCAAATAGACTATAAAGTCTATTATCTTCTCCATGTTAAAAATCCACCAACAATATTTTATCCATGTAACATC
This sequence comes from Panax notoginseng, assembly GCA_016801055.1. Taxonomy (NCBI): domain Eukaryota; kingdom Viridiplantae; phylum Streptophyta; class Magnoliopsida; order Apiales; family Araliaceae; genus Panax; species Panax notoginseng. The sequence continues at coordinate 269,040,656 of CM029012.1, forward strand.
ACTCAACAGTTCCTTTCCACAATCATATGAATAACTCATAATCATAATTGTGACTATAAATTTTTCTTCGCACCCAGGACGAAGAATATTTTCATCACCTGTCTTTACCTGAAACATCAAAGATCATGGTTATACCAAATCACAGTTCCTGTTTATAATCATACTAACAAATCCATCTTTGCACTACGGGCCAAAGATATTCATCAACAAACCATCTTTGCACTACGGGCCAAAGATATTCAACAACAGTTCATCTTTGCATTACAGGCCAAAGATATTCATCAACAGGCCATCTTTGCACTACATGCCAAAGATATTCAACAACAGTTCATCTTTGCACTACAGGACAAAGATATTCATCAACAGGCCATCTTTGCACTACATGCCAAAGATATTCATCAACAATTCATATTTGCACTACAGGCCAAATATATTCATATCTCAAAGAAATATATAATCATTTCAGAATTTATATAAACAATAATTATAACCATGTTGATCAATTCACCTTTGCACTTAAGCTTAAGATATTCAATTATAAATTCAATGGTCATGATCATACCAGTCACAATTCAACTTTGCACTACAGGCCAAAGAGAACCCTAGTCATGATCATACCAATAATCTACCCATCTTTACACTCCAGTGAAAGAGAATTTCAACATCAGGGTTATAAAAATGTTATATATGATGATAAAAATAATATGATCAACATATAGTTTTAATCTCAAGAGTAATATTCGTAACTCATGAATAGTAAATCGTGAATAGTAACTCATGAATAGTAACCCCGACACAAAAGATAGAAATTCTACAATAAAATCCATACCAATATTTCGGTATAATGATATTGAAAGAATAACATTACTTAAATTTATAAACAATTTATTTTAATTGTTTACACTTTACTAATTAATGCATTTAATCATCATAAAATGCCAACTCTTACAATTTCATCATCAATAACCAAAACCCTCATCAAAAATCTGCATATACCTCATATAGGATTCTCAAGCCATAAAATCCTATTTTCCAATTTTCTTTCTTCACAAAACATATTTAATTCATTTACTCATAACTAGACCATTTTTATGAAAAATACCAAATCAGTTCCAAAAATATTTCTTTTCTGGGATTTAGCATAATATAGTCCCATAGTGAACATATATTTTTCTCAGAATTTTTAAAAGTCATTTACTATTTTTCATATGGCCAAAATAGCCGAATATTTAGACATTTATCAAAAATTGTACTTTTGTCTAAAAATTCTAAAATTTACAGAGTATACTTCTATCATATACATGTACTCCCAATAAAAATTTCATCAATTTTGGAGTTAACCGCAAGGAATTATAAGCTGTTACTTTTAAAATAGTCTTTTCTCATAAAATTCATAACTCTCAATCTATACATCCAAAAATCACCATTTTTGGATACAATCAAGAAAACTCATCAAAATATCATTTCAAATTTTTCCAGAATTTTTGAAGATCAGAAAAATTACGAAACTGAAAATCATAACAACCCTTAAAATCCCTTAATATCCCTTACTATCCCTTACCTCAAAAGAGCAGTACTTCTGATCGGTATAAGGCTGAAGAAAACTTGCACTGATGAATAGCAACTCACCAAGTATCTAAATACTCACAAAATACACTCAATAATCTAGAGAGAGAAAGAGAGAAAGCTTATGTTTCTGGTGTGATTTTCAATTCTAACTTAGCCCTCTATTTATAGGAAAATTTTGGTAGGTTTGACCTGCAACCTGATGGCTTTACCTGCTACTATTCCCACCCACCACATTTGAAATATAATTCAGCATATTTCTTCACCAACCACAAGTGGGGCCCACCAATTCTAGAATTTTCTACCAAAATGATAAACTCCGAAAATTCAACAATTTCTGAACCAGTCATCTCGTAAAATTCATAATAAATCATACGTTCATTTTTAACGGTTCAAAATTTATGGACATATACTCAACTTATATATGTATAACATATCCAAAAATTACCACGATCCAACGGTCGGATTAAAAATTAGAACCCCCGTAAAATATCTCAAAAACCCTGATTTTTAATACCTCCATTCCGACAAAAATACTGGTAAAAACCTCAACATTAACTCCTTCATTTTTAACCACAAAAATATATCCCTCATTTATATCCACATAATATAAATATTTCCTTATCATATGAATCAATAATTAATTATTCACAAATAATATTACAGAATCACATTTATGACACCCAGGCCATTCCCAGGAAAGAGGGGGCTTTCCAATAAGGATTTCTCCTACTGGCGCGCAATTAGATGACCAAACCTCTCCTTAGACAGAACTTTCTAGACATTGCCAATAATGCTATCTAATAATACTATTCAAATAATATGAATTATTGATCTGATAATGGGAAATACTGTGCAGCAATAATTATTGAAACAACAATAATATAAAATATCAATGCAGCAATTATTGAACCAATAAAATAAAATATTGAACAGTAATCACTGTAACAATTATTGAGTAGTGCCTTCTTACGTAAGAATCAATAATTTTAAAAATACTGTGCAATACCGTGTGCTACTGTGCAACAACGCGTATTACTGTATTTTAACCACCGGGTATTTCAACAGTATTAACGATAACAACTACGCCGTTATTTGTAAAAACTCAAATTTGTCATTTTCTTCACCCGACAGTTATTCGTTATGAGGCCCACAAAGAGCTGCGCCGTCGTACGAATATTCCCCGACAGAAAGAATATTCCACGACCAAACGAATATTCCCCGACAACAATGATTATTTTATAACCATTTGCTTATTTTGAAAAAAAATTCATATTTCACCCATAACTTTAAACTTTTATCAATTTAACCATTTACTGAATAGTAATTATAAGAAAAATTGAATACTTTTATTTCATAAAATTCGGGGTCTTACAATCTCCCCTCCTTATGAAATTTCGTCCCCGAAATTTACGTACCTGGTATTTCAAAGAGTTGAGAATACCTTGCTTTCATTTCAGATTCCATCTTCCCTATCATCACGATTTCTCCACTGATCATCTCCTGTATTTCAGATATCATTCTAGAATACAGTTTCAAAACAAGGGTTAATTGAAAAAATTAACAAATCACATAATATCCCGATATTATGACTGACCAACAAATAAGCTTAGGTAGGACACACTAGCGAAGGATTTACTCATCTCTCCCCTCCTAGTTGTATTCCCCGATCTCCGCCAGAGATCATATCCCTAAGCTCTGATACCAAATGTAACGACCCCAAAATAGGTTCATTCCACCCAACCCATTCTGAGTCGTCAAATACATGGTACAGAAAACAACTACAACTTTATTACAACAATTGTCGTGCAAAATACAACAACACATATGCTGTGAGTTTGGATACAAATATATACCAAATGTGACTCATGTTCCAACCGTGGACATCACCTCACAATAACACCTTACATAAAGGTATAGTCAAAAACTGTTTTAGAAATTAGAATCTTTGGGAAGTGCTCAAGGAAACCTTCGTACATGGGAGGCCACGCGTCTAGGTTATGATCGATATCATATGGCCACAGAATTATCCTTGGTTGATCCAATAGACCCCAAAGAAAAACGAGAAGATTACTATCATATTCTTCCCAATGGTGAGTCTTCTCTTGACTTATCATTATCTCCACTGTCTCTAATTGAGAATTATACTTCAAACAAACACCAAGATTATATAGGTAGTGCCCATAGATATACTCAGCAAGTGGATGAGCACATCCCTGTCTTATGATGACACGAGGTTGTATGTCGTTAGACATCTTGTATGATAGTGGCAAACCACCCTTCCAACGTTGGGTACACCTTACCCTATTGGATTCACCAAATATAACTACTAAATGAACTTTTCTATACTGCTTCGGGAGAACATCCACAGCTAGAGACCACCGTTCTATTTCCCCGTTACCCTCGCTCGACCCAGCTACACTCTTATTACCTGAAAGGAATTGTGAAGCAAAAGGGTGAGCACAACTAGCTCAGTAAAGAATATCATGACTAAAGATAATTCAATTATCAATAGCCTTCATCAACAATAAATCAGAGATTTAGAACATATGGTAAATGATAAAAATTTCAACCATAGTTGCAGCGGAACGAGCAATCCATTAGAAGAGTCAAATAGACTATAAAGTCTATTATCTTCTCCATGTTAAAAATCCACCAACAATATTTTATCCATGTAACATCACTCAACAGTTCCTTTCCACAATCATATGAATAACTCATAATCATAATTGTGACTATAAATTTTTCTTCGCACCCAGGACGAAGAATATTTTCATCACCTGTCTTTACCTGAAACATCAAAGATCATGGTTATACCAAATCACAGTTCCTGTTTATAATTGTAAGACCCCAATTTATTAATGAATAAAATCAAATTTTCTCTAAATATTATTGTGAATAATAAGGGGTTAATTTGATATAATACTTTGGTTATGGGTGAAATGTGCAAATTTTGCAAAATAAGCAAGTGGTTATAAAATATTTATTTTGGTCGGTGAATATTCGGTTGGTCGTGGAATATTCTTGCTGTCGGGGAATATTCGTACGACGACGCAGCCTTGTGTGGGCCCCATAACGGAAAGCGATTGGATGAAGAAAACGACAAGTATAAGTTGTTTATAAATAACGGCGTAGTTGTTACCGTTAATACTGTTGGAATACCCGGTGGTTAAAATACAGTAGCACACGGTATTGCACCAATTATTGATTCTTACGTAAGAAGGCACTACTCAATAATTGTTACAGTAGTTATTATTCAATATTTTATTTTATTGATTCAATAATTGCTGCGTTGATATTTTATATTATTGTTGTTTCAATAATTGTTGCTGCACAGTATTTTCATTTATCAGATCAATAATTCATATTATTTGAATAATATTATTAGATAACATTATTGGCAATGTCTAGAAAGTTCTGTCTAAGGAGAGGTTTGGTCATCTAATTGCGAGCCAGTAAGGAGAAATCCTTATTGGAAAGCCCCCTCTTTCCTGGGAACGGCCTGGTTGTCATAAATGTGATTCTGTAATATTATTTGTGAATAATTAATTATTGATTCATATGATAAGGAAATATTTATTTTATGTGGATATAAATGAGGGATATATTTTTGTGGTTAAAAATGAAGGAGTTAATGTTGAGGTGTTTTATCAGTATTTTTATCGGAATGGAGGTATTAAAAAATCAAATCAGGGTTTTTGAGAAATATTGCGGGTGTTATAATTTTTAATCCGACCGTTGGATCGTGGTAATTTTTGGATATGTTATACATATATAAGTTGAGTATATGTCCACAAATTTTGAACCGTTAAAAATGAACGTATGATTTATTATGAATTTTACAAGATGACTGGTTCAGAAATTGTTGAATTTTCGGAGTTTATCATTTTGGTGGAAAATTCTAGAATTGGTGGGCCCCACTTGTGGTTGGTGAAGAAATGTGCTGAATTATATTTCAAATGTGGTAGGTGGGAATAGTAGCAGGTAAAGCCATCAGGTTGCAGGTCAAACCTACCAAAATTTTTCTATAAATAGAGGGCTAAGTTAGAATTGAAAATTACACCAGAAACAAGTTTTCTCTCTTTCTCTCTCTAGATTATTGAGTGTATTTTGTGAGTATTTAGATACTTTGAGAGTTTCTATTCATCAGAGCAAGTTTCTTTCAGCCTTATACCGGTATTCCGACCAGAAGTACTGATATTTTGAGGTAAGGGATATTATTTTCTTCTTAATGATATTATTTTCTTCAATATCATTATGCTGAAATATTGATATGAGTTTTTATCAAATTTGAAACTTTTTGTGTCGGGGGTTACTATTCACGTATACGACACTATTCACGTATACGGCACTATTCACGAATACGGCACTATTCACCGAAAAATAAAATTTTCCCTTTTTGTCCAAGATGTCTATTATGGTTACTATCTTTGATTGTATCCATGTTTTGATCTTTATTTTTGAATTCTGCTTCACAATTGATTATTATGAAGTATTATTGATCTTGGATAAACTGTTATACGAATCCCTACTATTTGTCCTTCTGTCTCATTGGATTCGTTCTCTTTAAGATATTTTTCATCATCCTCAGTCCTAAATGATGATACAAATGAATATCTTTGGCCTGTAGTGCAAAGATGTATAATTACTTGATGAATATCTTTGGCCTGTAGTGCAAAGATGAACAGGTGTTGAGATGAACATGACCGACTGATGATACAAATGAATATCTTTGGCCTGTAGTGCAAAGATGAATATTTGGTTAAAGATGATTATTAATTGATGTTACAGGGATAAAATATTGATGATGGACTTTTAAATCTTAGAAGATAGTAGAATTCTTTCTCTACTTGACTCTTCTAATGGTTTGCTGTTTCCGCTGCAGTTGTTGATCTAAAACTTGTTGTCGATTATATTTTATCAGATTTTTCCCTGTTGAAGACTAACGATAATTTGTTGTATATTATCTTAGTCATAATATTCTTTACTGGGCTAGTTGAGCTCACCCTTTTCCTTTTTGTTCCATTTTTCTTCTCAGGAGGTGAGAACATAGCAGGATCTAGTCGGGGTATGGAGTAATGGTTCTAGAAAGATGTATTAGCAGTCCTCACTATTTCTGTAAAATAGTGTTTGAATAATTGTAATGAGGATTTATTTGAGTGTGGATATTGTCTAGAAGACAATATTTATATTTAAACTCACAGTATGTGTTGTCGTATTTTGCACGACAATTGTATTATTGAAGTTGTAGTTTGCTTTCTGTACCATGTATTTGGCGACTCAGAATGGGTGTTGTATACCTATTCTGGGGGCGTCACAGTTGGTATCAAAGCTTAGGGATATGATCCCTGGCTGAGATGTGAGACAAGAACTAGGAGGGGAGAGACGGGGAATTCCTTCGCTAGTATGACCTGACTAAGTTTATTTGGTGTTTATTTGGTCGGTCAGAGTATAGGGATAATATATGACATGACTATTAACCCTTGTTTTATGGCAGTATTTAAGAATGGCAGCTGAGAACGTTAATAATGGAGTAAATCAGACCGTGGAGACACCTTTGATCACTACCCAGGGGAACGTGCAACAGGAAGGCAATATTCCTCCTGTAAACAACGTTACCGAGCAAACGATGAATGATGGAATGTTTAGGAGCTTTTTGCAGTTCATGCAAAATCAGACGAGGGAGACTCGTGTGCAGAATACGGGTGGAAATGATAACAACGCGCGGTTTGTCACAGCTAAGCAGTTCAAAGAATTGGGACCACCAGAATTTAAGGGAAAGCCGGATCCGATCATGGCGGAAACGTGGGTCAAGCAAATTACCAAGATATTTGATGTCTTGGGATGCACGGAGGAACAGAAGGTTCCATTCGCCACATTTATGTTCCGCGGTGAGGCAGACTACTGGTGGGAGTCTGTGAAGCGTACCCAGCCTGACGCACTCAACATGTCCTGGGAAACATTTCAAAAACTGTTCAATGACAAGTACTTTCCTGAAAGTATTCGTCATATGAAGGAGGTTGAGTTTATTAGACTGGAACAAAACAACATGACGGTGTCCCAGTACGAGGCGAAGTTTGCAGAGTTATCCAGGTTTGCACCTCATTTGGTCGAAAATGAGGAACGAATGACGCGGATGTTTCTGAGAGGTTTAAAACCTGAGATTCGTCAATACCTTATCTCTCATAAATTTTCTCTGTATTCAGACGTTGTCAACAGGGCCCAATTATTAGAGAGAGATAATGAGTATACTCAACCGAGGGACCACAACCAGGGTCATACCGGTGACAGCAATCATCAGAGCGATGATAACCAACGAGGAGGGAAAAATACGAACAAAGGCGGTAACCACTCGGGTGGTCATCGTGGCCATGATAATAGGAGAGGTGAGTCAAGTGGAAATTTCAGAAAGAGGAGATTCAACAATGACGGGAAGACATCAGCACCAGCACCAGCACCAACAACAAATTTTAGGGGAGGAGAACGACCGCCAGTTAGATGTTACAAATGCGGGAAAGAGGGACATATCAGCCCAAACTGTCCACAACAATCCAAGGTGTGTTACAACTGTGGGAAGGAAGGCCACATCGCTCGAGATTGTACTATAGCGAAACCAAGTTCAGCGGGAGTGGTGATTCCAAGGGCTGTCCCGGATAAGGCGAAATCAGCGGTTCCTGGAAGAGCGTTTGTCGTTACTGGCCAAAACGCGAGAAACCCAAACGAGGTGATCACGGGTAAGCTAATCTTGAATTCTTGCGAAGTTTATACTTTACTAGATACCGGTTCTACCCATTCTTTTATCTCTCCTGCTTGTGCTCAACGTTTAAACTTGACTCCGGAGAAATTGGACTTTAACTTATCTGTTGAAACTCCGTTGGGTGAAACCTTCGTTACATCTACAGTTTATAAATCTTGCATGATCCAAGTTGGCACTATCACATTACCTGTTGATCTTATCTCTTTAAAGATACTTGCTTTTGATGTGATTTTAGGAATTGATTGGTTAACCACTCATCATGCTAAAATTGATTGTTTTCGTAAGGTTGTTAGTTTTCATATTCCTAACCAACCTGTCATACGAATTCAAACTACTAAACCACTAAAATCAGTCACTGTCATATCAAGCCACAAAGCTATTCGTTTATTGAAAAACGGATGTCAAGCTTTCTTAGCCCATGTTATGGATTTGAACAAAGACAAGTCAGATTTGAATAATATTTCTATTGTTAGAGAATTTTCCGATGTATTTCCTGAAGAACTTCCCGGTCTACCCCCGGAACGAGAAATTGAATTCTTTATTGACCTTGAACCCGGTACAAAGCCCATTTCTAAAACCCCATATCGAATGGCTCCTATTGAACTTCAGGAGTTAAAAGTCCAACTACAGGAGTTGTTGGACATCGGTTTTATTCGTCCTAGTACGTCTCCTTGGGGTGCTCCTGTTTTATTCGTAAAGAAGAAAGACGGGAGTATGCGACTTTGTATTGACTATCGAGAATTGAACCATGTCACCATCAAGAATAGGTATCCGCTACCTCGCATTGATGACCTGTTTGACCAGTTGCAAGGAGCACAATTCTTTTCAAAGATCGATCTTCGTTCTGGATATCATCAGCTGAAGATTAAAACTGAGGATATTCCAAAGACTGCCTTCAGAACTCGGTACGGGCATTATGAATTCTTAGTAATGTCTTTTGGATTGACTAATGCTCCTGCTGCCTTCATGGATATGATGAACCGTGTATTCAAAGAATATTTGGATCAGTTCGTTGTTGTCTTTATTGATGACATCCTCATCTATTCCAAAAGCCGTGAAGATCATGAGCGCCATTTGAAGCTGGTACTGCAAAGGCTTCGTGAAAACAAGCTATATGCCAAACTGAAGAAATGCGAGTTCTGGCTTGAGGAAGTAGCATTCCTTGGGCACGTGGTGTCAAAACATGGAGTATCTGTCGACCCGGCGAAGATTGAAGCCATACAAAGTTGGGAGCAACCGAAGTCGGTAACCGAAGTACGTAGCTTTCTGGGCTTAGCTGGTTATTATCGGAGATTTGTGGAAGGATTTTCTCGAATCGCTACTCCGTTAACTCAGCTGACTCGGAAAGATACAAAATTCGTATGGAGTGAGGAATGCGAGAAGAGTTTCCAAGAACTCAAGAGGAGACTCATTTCGGCACCTGTTTTGACAATACCATCTGGTTCGGATGGATTTGTTATCTACAGCGATGCTTCAGGCAAAGGGTTAGGATGTGTTCTCATGCAACATGGGAAAGTCATAGCCTATGCCTCACGACAACTCAAAGAATATGAGAGGAATTATCCTACTCATGATTTGGAGTTGGCAGCAGTCGTTTTTGCGTTGAAGATCTGGAGACACTACCTTTATGGGGAGAAAGTGGAGATCTATACAGATCATAAAAGCCTCAAATATTTCTTCACCCAAAAGGAACTCAACATGCGGCAACGACGTTGGCTTGAGCTGTTGAAAGATTACGATCATACCATCCAATACCATCCTGGAAAAGCAAACGTAGTAGCTGACGCATTGAGTAGAAGATCATATGCGGGTACGAGTGCAATGTTTTTAACACAAAGGCCCATTTTGTATGACTTGCAAAGGATGGAGATAGAGATGAAGGCTCCAAGTACCCACATGATGATATCAAATATACGAGTAGAACCGACTTTAATCGATAAAGTTAAAGCTGCTCAAGCTACGGATATAGAGCTGATGCGTATGAAGAAGAAAGTGCAAGAAGGTGCTATTCCAGAAGCAAGAATCGATGAAGAAGGAATACTTCGAGTCAACTCCAGACTTTGTGTTCCTAACGATTTTGACTTGAAGCATAGAATAATGATGGAGGCACACAACACACCGTTTGCAATCCATCCTGGGAGTACCAAAATGTATCACGATCTTCGACATACATTTTGGTGGAGCAATATGAAAAGAGAGATCGCGGAGTTTATCTCGAGATGTTTAACTTGTCAACGTGTAAAAGCGGAGCATCAAGTACCAAAGGGTCCATTGCAACCACTTGAGATTCCGAAATGGAAGTGGGAACACATTACTATGGATTTTGTTACGGGTCTTCCCAAGGTTTCTCAAGGCATAGATGCGATTTGGGTTATTGTTGATAGATTAACCAAGTCCGCTCATTTCTTGCCGATACGTGAGACTTATTCCCTTGAACGTCTTGCTAGTATGTACGTGAACGAGATTGTGAGATTGCATGGCATGCCAGTATCCATAGTTTCGGATCGTGACCCAAGATTCACTTCACGATTTTGGGTTAGCTTGCAGAAAGCTATGGGCACGGATTTACGATTCAGTTCAGCATACCATCCTCAAACGGACGGACAATCAGAGAGGACTATTCAAACTCTTGAAGATCTATTAAGACTTTGTGTCTTAGATCTCAAAGGGAGTTGGGATAAGTACCTACCATTGGTGGAATTCTCCTACAACAACAGTTATCAGGCGAGCATAGGTATGGCTCCATTTGAGGCGTTGTATGGAAGAAAATGTCGTTCTCCAGTATGCTGGGACGAGGTGGGTGAAGCAACATTGTTGGGACCAGAGTTGGTACGCATTACTACAGAGAAGATCCAAACGATTCGACAACGTATACAAACGGCACAGGATCGACAAAAGAGTTATGCGGATCTTCATCGGAAGGACGTGGAATTTAATATTGGGGATCATGTATTGTTACGTGTTGCACCATGGAAGGGAGTTACAAGATTTGGGAAGAGAGGAAAGCTCAATCCAAGATTTGTTGGTCCATTTGAGATTCTTGAGCGAATAGGAAATGTGGCATATAGACTCGCATTACCTCCAAGCATGTCTCGTGTTCATAATGTTTTTCACATATCTATGCTTCGTAAATATGTTAAAGACCCGAACCACATTATTGAGTTAGAACCAGACGAGATAGCTGAAGATTTAACGTACGAGGAGGTACCTGTTAAGATCTTGGATAGGAAAGAGCATGTCCTACGCACGAAGGTTATACCACAAGTTAAGGTTTTGTGGAGAAACCATGCTATTGAAGAAATGACCTGGGAGTTGGAATCAGAAATGAAAGCGAGGTATCCTCACCTTTTTGAAACATCAGGTACGTACGTCAATTTCGAGGACGAAATTTCATAAGGAGGGGAGGTTGTAAGACCCCAACTTATTAATGAATAAAATCAAATTTTCTCTAAATATTATTGTGAATAATAAGGGGTTAATTTGATATAATACTTTGGTTATGGGTGAAATGTGCAAATTTTGCAAAATAAGCAAGTGGTTATAAAATATTTATTTTGGTCGGTGAATATTCGGTTGGTCGTGGAATATTCTTGCTGTCGGGGAATATTCGTACGACGACGCAGCCTTGTGTGGGCCCCATAACGGAAAGCGATTGGATGAAGAAAACGACAAGTATAAGTTGTTTATAAATAACGGCGTAGTTGTTACCGTTAATACTGTTGGAATACCCGGTGGTTAAAATACAGTAGCACACGGTATTGCACCAATTATTGATTCTTACGTAAGAAGGCACTACTCAATAATTGTTACAGTAGTTATTATTCAATATTTTATTTTATTGATTCAATAATTGCTGCGTTGATATTTTATATTATTGTTGTTTCAATAATTGTTGCTGCACAGTATTTTCATTTATCAGATCAATAATTCATATTATTTGAATAATATTATTAGATAACATTATTGGCAATGTCTAGAAAGTTCTGTCTAAGGAGAGGTTTGGTCATCTAATTGCGCGCCAGTAAGGAGAAATCCTTATTGGAAAGCCCCCTCTTTCCTGGGAACGGCCTGGTTGTCATAAATGTGATTCTGTAATATTATTTGTGAATAATTAATTATTGATTCATATGATAAGGAAATATTTATTTTATGTGGATATAAATGAGGGATATATTTTTGTGGTTAAAAATGAAGGAGTTAATGTTGAGGTGTTTTATCAGTATTTTTATCGGAATGGAGGTATTAAAAATCAAATCAGGGTTTTTGAGAAATATTGCGGGTGTTATAATTTTTAATCCGACCGTTGGATCGTGGTAATTTTTGGATATGTTATACATATATAAGTTGAGTATATGTCCACAAATTTTGAACCGTTAAAAATGAACGTATGATTTATTATGAATTTTACAAGATGACTGGTTCAGAAATTGTTGAATTTTCGGAGTTTATCATTTTGGTGGAAAATTCTAGAATTGGTGGGCCCCACTTGTGGTTGGTGAAGAAATGTGCTGAATTATATTTCAAATGTGGTAGGTGGGAATAGTAGCAGGTAAAGCCATCAGGTTGCAGGTCAAACCTACCAAAATTTTTCTATAAATAGAGGGCTAAGTTAGAATTGAAAATTACACCAGAAACAAGTTTTCTCTCTTTCTCTCTCTAGATTATTGAGTGTATTTTGTGAGTATTTAGATACTTTGAGAGTTTCTATTCATCAGAGCAAGTTTCTTTCAGCCTTATACCGGTATTCCGACCAGAAGTACTGATATTTTGAGGTAAGGGATATTATTTTCTTCTTAATGATATTATTTTCTTCAATATCATTATGCTGAAATATTGATATGAGTTTTTATCAAATTTGAAACTTTTTGTGTCGGGGGTTACTATTCACGTATACGGCACTATTCACGTATACGGCACTATTCACGAATACGGCACTATTCACCGAAAAATAAAATTTTCCCTTTTTGTCCAAGATGTCTATTATGGTTACTATCTTTGATTGTATCCATGTTTTGATCTTTATTTTTGAATTCTGCTTCACAATTGATTATTATGAAGTATTATTGATCTTGGATAAACTGTTATACGAATCCCTACTATTTGTCCTTCTGTCTCATTGGATTCGTTCTCTTTAAGATATTTTTCATCATCCTCAGTCCTAAATGATGATATTAATGAATATCTTTGGCCTGTAGTGCAAAGATGTATAATTACTTGATGAATATCTTTGGCCTGTAGTGCAAAGATGAACAGGTGTTGAGATGAACATGACCGACTGATGATACAAATGAATATCTTTGGCCTGTAGTGCAAAGATGAATATTTGGTTAAAGATGATTATTAATTGATGTTACAGGGATAAAATATTGATGATGGACTTTTAAATCTTAGAAGATAGTAGAATTCTTTCTCTACTTGACTCTTCTAATGGTTTGCTGTTTCCGCTGCAGTTGTTGATCTAAAACTTGTTGTCGATTATATTTTATCAGATTTTTCCCTGTTGAAGACTAACGATAATTTGTTGTATATTATCTTAGTCATAATATTCTTTACTGGGCTAGTTGAGCTCACCCTTTTCCTTTTTGTTCCATTTTTCTTCTCAGGAGGTGAGAACATAGCAGGATCTAGTCGGGGTATGGAGTAATGGTTCTAGAAAGATGTATTAGCAGTCCTCACTATTTCTGTAAAATAGTGTTTGAATAATTGTAATGAGGATTTATTTGAGTGTGGATATTGTCTAGAAGACAATATTTATATTTAAACTCACAGTATGTGTTGTCGTATTTTGCACGACAATTGTATTATTGAAGTTATAGTTTGCTTTCTGTACCATGTATTTGGCGACTCAGAATGGGTGTTGTATACCTATTCTGGGGGCGTCACAATAATCATACTAACAAATCCATCTTTGCACTACGGGCCAAAGATATTCATCAACAAACCATCTTTGCACTACGGGCCAAAGATATTCAACAACAGTTCATCTTTGCATTACAGGCCAAAGATATTCATCAACAGGCCATCTTTGCACTACATGCCAAAGATATTCAACAACAGTTCATCTTTGCACTACAGGACAAAGATATTCATCAACAGGCCATCTTTGCACTACATGCCAAAGATATTCATCAACAATTCATATTTGCACTACAGGCCAAATATATTCATATCTCAAAGAAATATATAATCATTTCAGAATTTATATAAACAATAATTATAACCATGTTGATCAATTCACCTTTGCACTTAAGCTTAAGATATTCAATTATAAATTCAATGGTCATGATCATACCAGTCACAATTCAACTTTGCACTACAGGCCAAAGAGAACCCTAGTCATGATCATACCAATAATCTACCCATCTTTACACTCCAGTGAAAGAGAATTTCAACATCAGGGTTATAAAAATGTTATATATGATGATAAAAATAATATGATCAACATATAGTTTTAATCTCAAGAGTAATATTCGTAACTCATGAATAGTAAATCGTGAATAGTAACTCATGAATAGTAACCCCGACACAAAAGATAGAAATTCCACAATAAAATCCATACCAATATTTCGGTATAATGATATTGAAAGAATAACATTACTTAAATTTATAAACAATTTATTTTAATTGTTTACACTTTACTAATTAATGCATTTAATCATCATAAAATGCCAACTCTTACAATTTCATCATCAATAACCAAAACCCTCATCAAAAATCTGCATATACCTCATATAGGATTCTCAAGCCATAAAATCCTATTTTCCAATTTTCTTTCTTCACAAAACATATTTAATTCATTTACTCATAACTAGACCATTTTTATGAAAAATACCAAATCAGTTCCAAAAATATTTCTTTTCTGGGATTTAGCATAATATAGTCCCATAGTGAACATATATTTTTCTCAGAATTTTTAAAAGTCATTTACTATTTTTCATATGGCCAAAATAGCCGAATATTTAGACATTTATCAAAAATTGTACTTTTGTCTAAAAATTCTAAAATTTACAGAGTATACTTCTATCATATACATGTACTCCCAATAAAAATTTCATCAATTTTGGAGTTAACCGCAAGGAATTATAAGCTGTTACTTTTAAAATAGTCTTTTCTCATAAAATTCATAACTCTCAATCTATACATCCAAAAATCACCATTTTTGGATACAATCAAGAAAACTCATCAAAATATCATTTCAAATTTTTCCAGAATTTTTGAAGATCAGAAAAATTACGAAACTGAAAATCATAACAACCCTTAAAATCCCTTAATATCCCTTACTATCCCTTACCTCAAAAGAGCAGTACTTCTGATCGGTATAAGGCTGAAGGAAACTTGCACTGATGAATAGCAACTCACCAAGTATCTAAATACTCACAAAATACACTCAATAATCTAGAGAGAGAAAGAGAGAAAGCTTATGTTTCTGGTGTGATTTTCAATTCTAACTTAGCCCTCTATTTATAAGAAAATTTTGGTAGGTTTGACCTGCAACCTGATGGCTTTACCTGCTACTATTCCCACCCACCACATTTGAAATATAATTCAGCATATTTCTTCACCAACCACAAGTGGGGCCCACCAATTCTAGAATTTTCTACCAAAATGATAAACTCCGAAAATTCAACAATTTCTGAACCAGTCATCTCGTAAAATTCATAATAAATCATACGTTCATTTTTAACGGTTCAAAATTTATGGACATATACTCAACTTATATATGTATAACATATCCAAAAATTACCACGATCCAACGGTCGGATTAAAAATTAGAACCCCCGTAAAATATCTCAAAAACCCTGATTTTTAATACCTCCATTCCGACAAAAATACTGGTAAAAACCTCAACATTAACTCCTTCATTTTTAACCACAAAAATATATCCCTCATTTATATCCACATAATATAAATATTTCCTTATCATATGAATCAATAATTAATTATTCACAAATAATATTACAGAATCACATTTATGACACCCAGGCCATTCCCAGGAAAGAGGGGGCTTTCCAATAAGGATTTCTCCTACTGGCGCGCAATTAGATGACCAAACCTCTCCTTAGACAGAACTTTCTAGACATTGCCAATAATGCTATCTAATAATACTATTCAAATAATATGAATTATTGATCTGATAATGGGAAATACTGTGCAGCAATAATTATTGAAACAACAATAATATAAAATATCAATGCAGCAATTATTGAACCAATAAAATAAAATATTGAACAGTAATCACTGTAACAATTATTGAGTAGTGCCTTCTTACGTAAGAATCAATAATTTTAAAAATACTGTGCAATACCGTGTGCTACTGTGCAACAACGCGTATTACTGTATTTTAACCACCGGGTATTTCAACAGTATTAACGATAACAACTACGCCGTTATTTGTAAAAACTCAAATTTGTCATTTTCTTCACCCGACAGTTATTCGTTATGAGGCCCACAAAGAGCTGCGCCGTCGTACGAATATTCCCCGACAGAAAGAATATTCCACGACCAAACGAATATTCCCCGACAACAATGATTATTTTATAACCATTTGCTTATTTTGAAAAAAAATTCATATTTCACCCATAACTTTAAACTTTTATCAATTTAACCATTTACTGAATAGTAATTATAAGAAAAATTGAATACTTTTATTTCATAAAATTCGGGGTCTTACAATAATATTCCATAACAACCAATTTTGAAGTAGAATTCAAAAATAAAGATCAAAATATGAATACAATCAAGGATAGTAACCATAGTAGACATCTTAGACAAAAAGAAAAATTTTTATTTTTTGATGAATAGTGCCATATTCGTGAATAGTGTCGTATACGTGAATAGTACCGTATACGTAAATAGTAACTCCGACACAAAAAGTTTCAAATTTGATAAAAAGTTCAAACAAATATTTTGGCATAATAATATTGAAGAAAATAATATCATTTAAGAAGAAAATAACATCTTTTACCTCAAGATAACAGTACTTCTGTTCGGAATATCGGTATAAGGCTGAAAAAAACTTGCACTGATAAATAAAAACTTACAAAGTATTTAAATACTCACAAAATACGCTCGATAATATAGAGAGAGAAAGAGAGAAAACTTATGAATCCTGGTGTGATTTTTAATTATAACTTAGCTCTCTATTTATAGGAAAATATTAGCACGCCGAAGCAGACTTGACCTGCAACCTGATAGCTTTACCTGCTACTATTTTCACCCACCACATTTGAATAAAAATTTTAGTACATTTCTCACCAACTAAAAGTGGGGCCCACTCAATTCTAGATTTTTTCATCAAAATCATTTATAAACCTAATTTTCGAATCATTCACCTCTTAAAATTCATAACAAATTATACGTTTATTTTTAACGGTTCAAAATTTGTGGACATATACTCAACTTATATATGTATAATATATCCAAAAATCACAACGATCCAACGATCATATTAAAAATTATAACTCACGCAATATATCTCAAGAACAGTTATTTAATTTTTAATACCTCCATTCCGACAAAAACACCTCAACATTAATTCCTTCACATAAAATAAATATATCCATCAATTATATCCACATAAAATAAATATTTTTTTATCATATAAATTAATAATTAATTATTCACAAATAATATTACAGAATCACAATTATGACAACCAGACCATTCCTAGGAAATATGGGACTTTCCAATAAGGATTTCTCCTTACTGGCGCGCAATTAGATGACCAAACCTCTCTTTAGACAGAACTTTCTAGACATTGTCAATAATGCTATCTAATAATATTATTCAAATAATATGAATTATTGATCTGATAATAGAAAATATTGTGCAGCAACAATTATTGAAACAACAATAATATAAAATATCAACGCAGCAATTATTGAATCAATAAAATAAAATATTGAACAGTAACTACTGTAATAATTATTGAGTAGTGCCTTCTTATGTAAGAATCAATAATTAGTTCAATACCGTGTGCTACTGTATTTTAACCACCGGGTATTCCAACAGTATTAACGGTAACAACTATGCTGTTATTTATAAACAACTTATACTTGTCGTTTTCTTCATCCAATTGCTTTCCATTATGGGGCCCACACAAGGCTGCGCCGTCGTACGAATATTCCCCTACAGAAAGAATATTTCACGACCAAACGAATATTCCCTGACAACAAATGAATATTTTGTAACTACTTGCTTATTTTGTAAAATTTACATATTTTGTAAGACCCCAAATTATTAATAAATAAAATTTAATTTCCTCTATTTATTATTCTGAAATAGTAAGAGTTGATTTGATTAATGTGGTTAGTTATGGGTAAAATGCGCAAATATTTTAGTGGTTATAAAATATTTATTGTTGTCGGGGAATATTTGTTTGGTCGTGAAATATTCTTGTTGTCGGGGAATATTCGTACGACGGCGCAGCCTTGTGTGGGCCCCATAACAGAAAACGATTGGATGAAGAAAACGACAAAAATAAGTTGTTTATAAATAACGGCGTAGTTGTTACCGTTAATACTGTTGGAATACCCGGTGGTTAAAACACGGTAATACGCGTAGCACACGGTATTGCACCAATTATTGATTCTTACGTAAGAAGACACTACTCAATAATTATTACAGTAATTACTGTTCAATATTGTATTTTATTGATTTAATAATTGCTGCGTTGATATTTTATATTACTGTTGTTTCAATAATTGTCACTACGCAGTATTTTTCATTATCGGAGCAATAATTCATATTATCTGAATAATATTATTAGATAACATTATTGGCAATGTCTAGAAAGTTCTGTCTAAGGAGAGGTTTGGTCATCTAATTACGCGCCAGTAAGGAGAAATCCTTATTGGAAAGCCCCCTCTTTCTTGGGAACTGCCTGTTGCCAGTACTGTGGTTTTGTAATATTATTTGTGTATAATTAATTATTGATTTATATGATGAGGAAAATAGTGATTTTATGTGGATATAGATAGAGAAAAATTTTAATGTGACAATTGTTGAAAATTAATATTTTATCTTTTTCTGATAAAATAATTCATTTAAATATATTATTTTAATAATATATTGATGGTGGTATTTTTACAATGAATGTGGGATATATGAGTATATGAGGAGGAAGAGTATTTTTGTGGCATTAAATGATTAACACATATTTTGTGTGTTGGTGGACATAATTCTTGACCGAAAATTTATTATTGACTGTAAAATCGCCCGTTTGTGAATTTCGGTCAATTTCTATTTAGAATTTGGAAAAACTTTCTTCTGCAAAGTTGTAGAGAATTGAATTTCTTATAAAAACTCGCGAGATTTGAATTTTCTGATAAAAGGGCTATTTATTATGAATTATTGAAGTTATGAAGTTCCGAAATAATTGATTTTTGGAAGTTTTATTTATTATTTTGAAGAAAAATGTTTTTTGGCATTTAAGTGGGCTAACATGTGATATAAATGGGCTGAGATCAGATGTCTAGAGGTGGGCTAAGGAAAATTTGATAAATATATTATTATTATATTAAATTTTCTGCTTTGGTGTTCTAAGCATTTTCCTATAAATAGGGTGCTTAGGTTAGAATTGAAAATCACACCAGAAACACAAGTTTTTCTCTATTTCTCTCTCTATATCGAGCGTATTCTTGTGAGAATTTGATACTTTAAGTGTTGCTATACGGTGCAAGTTTCCTTCAGCACTATATCTAGTATTCCAGTCAGAAGTACCGTCTTTCCGAGGTAAGGGATGCTATTTCTTCTTAAATGATATTATTTTCTTCAATATCATTATGCCGAAGTATTGATCTGAATTTTTATCAAATTTGGAACTTTTCATGTCGGGGTTACTATTCATGAGTTACTATTCACGAGTTACTATTCACGAGTT
Organism: Panax notoginseng; assembly: GCA_016801055.1. Lineage (NCBI taxonomy): Eukaryota > Viridiplantae > Streptophyta > Magnoliopsida > Apiales > Araliaceae > Panax > Panax notoginseng. The sequence continues at coordinate 269,060,860 of CM029012.1, forward strand.
ACTATTCATCGAAAAATGAAATTTCCTTCTTTTCGTCCAAATATCTATTCTGGATACTAGCTTTGATTGTATCCATGTTTTGATCATTCTTGAATTTTACTTCACTATGATAAGGTATTTTTGGACATGGATAAATTGAAATACGAATCCTTAATATTTGTTATTTTGCTTCACTGGATTCATTTTCTTTAAAATATTTTTCATCATCCTCAGTCTTAAATGATGATATAACTGAATATCTTTGGCCTGTAGTGCAAAGATGAATAATTTCTGATGAATATCTTTGGCCCGTAGTGCAAAGATGAACAGGTGTTGAGGTGAACATGACCAACTGATGGATATCTTTGGCCTGTAGTGCAAAGATGACTATTTGATTCAAGATATTTATTGATTGATGTTACAGGGATAAAATATTGATGATGAGCTTTTAAATTCATAGATAATCGTAGATTTCATTCTCTACGTAACTTCTCTATGAATTATTATTTTCCGCTGCGAATATTGAATTAAAACTTGTTGTCTATTGTATTCTATTAAATTTTTTCCTGTTGAAGACTAACGATAATTTGTTGTATATTATCTTAGTCATAATATTCTTTACTGGGCTAGTTGAGCTCACTCTTTTCCTTGTTGTTCCATTTTCTTCTCAGGAGGCGAGAATGTAGGCATGTAGCAGGTACTAGTCGGGGTATGGAATGAAGGTTCTAGGAAGTTGTTTTAGTAGTCCTCACCATTTTTTTTTGTAAAATATTGTTCCAATAATTGTAATGAGGACTTATTTGAGTGTGGATATTGTCTAGATGACAATATTTGTATTTACACTCACAGTTTTTATGTTGTATTAATAAAGTTGTAGTTGTTTCTGTACCATGTTATTGACGACTCAGAATAGGTGTTGTATACCTGTTTTGGGGGCGTCACAGTTGGTATCAGAGCTTAGGGATATGATCTCTGGCGGAGATCGGGGAATAGAACTAGGAGGGGAGAGACGAGTAAATCCTTCGCTAGTGTGTCCTACCTAAGCTTATTTGTTGGTTGGTCATAATATAGGGATATTATGTGATTTGTTAATTTGTTAAATTAACCCTTGTTTTATGGCAGTATTTGAGAATGTCGACTGAGAATGTTAACAGTGGAGTAAATGAAACCGTGGAGACACCTGTACTCACCAACGAGGAGAACGTGCAACAGGCTGGCAATGTTCCTCCTGTGAACAACACCACTGAGCAGACGGTGAACGATGAGATGTTTAGAAGCTTTTTGCGATTCATGCAAAACCAGACGAAGGAGATTCCTGTTCAAAATATAGGAAGAAACAATGGCAACGCACAGCTGGTCACAGCCAAGCAGTTCAAAGAGTTGGGACCACCAGAATTCTGGGGAAAGCCGAATCCGATTAAGGCGGAGACATGGTTCAAGCAAATTACCAAGATATTTGATGTCTTGGGATGCACGGAGGAACAGAAGGTTCCATTTGGCACCTTTATGTTCCGTGGCGAGGCAGACTATTGGTGGGAATCTGTGAAGCGTACCCATCCAGCTGCACTCAGCATGTCTTGGGAGATATTTCAGAAGCTATTCAATGACAAGTACTTTCCTGAAAGTATTCGTCATATGAAGGAGGTAGAGTTTATTAGACTGGAGCAGAATAACATGACGGTGTCCCAGTACGAGGCGAAGTTTGCGGAGTTGTCCAGGTTTACACCTCATTTGGTGGAGAATGAGGAACGTATGACGCGGATGTTTCTGAGAGGTTTGAAACCCGACATACGTCAATATCTCATTTCTCATAAATTTTCTCTCTATTCAGATGTTGTCAACAGGGCTCAATTATTAGAGCGAGATAACGAGTACGGTCAACCGAGGGACCACAACCAGGATCATATCGGTGACAACAGTCATCAGAACAATGATAACCAGCGGAGAAAGAAAAGTACAGACAAGAACGGCAACCACTCTGGTGGTAATCGTGGCTATAAAAGTAGATGAAGCGAGTCGGGAGGAGATTTTAAAAAGAGGAGATTCAACAATGATAATACGAAGACGTCAGCATCAGCAGCAACTGGTTCCAAGGGAGGAGAACGACCACCGGTCATATGCTATAAATGTGGAAAAGAGGGACATATCAGCCCAAACTGTCCACAACAGTTCAAGGTATGCTATAATTGTGGAAAGGAAGGACATATCGCTCGAGATTGTACGATAGTGAAACCAAGTTCAGCGGGGACGGTGACTCAAAAGGCTGCCCCAGAAAAGTCAAAGTCAACGGTTCCTGGAAGAGCGTTTGTCGTGACTGGTCAACATGCGAAGAACCCAAACGAGGTGATCACGGGTAAGCTAATCATAAATTCATGTGAAGTTTATACCTTACTAGATACCGGTGCTACCCATTCATTTATTTCTCCTGCTTGTGCTCAACGTTTAAACTTGACTCCGGAGAAATTAGACTTTGATTTATCTGTGGAAACTCCGTTAGGGGAAACTTTCATCACATCCACTGTTTATAAATCTTGTTTGATCCAAGTTGGTACCATCACCTTACCTGTTGACCTTATCTCTTTAAAGATACTTGCATTTGACGTGATTTTAAGAATTGATTGGTTAACTACTCATCATGCCAAAATTGATTGTTTTCGTAAGGTGAATAGTTTTCATATTCCTAATCAACCTGTTGTTCGAATTCAAGCAACAAAGCCATTAAAATCAATCACTGTCATATCAAGTCATAAAGCCATTCGTTTATTAAAAAACGGATGTCAAGCTTTCTTAGCCCATGTTATGGATTTGAATAAAGACACGTCAAATTTGAATAATATTCCTGTTGTTAGTAACTTTCCTGACGTATTTTCTGAAGAACTTCCCGGTCTACCCCCGGAACGTGAAGTTGAATTCTTTATTGATCTTGAACCTGGTACAAAGCCCATTTCTAAAACCCCATATCGAATGGCTCCTATTGAACTTCAGGAGTTAAAAGTCCAACTACAAGAGTTGTTGGACATCGGTTTCATTCGTCCTAGTACATCTCCTTAGGGTGCTCCTGTTTTATTTGTAAAGAAGAAAGACGGGAGTATGCGACTTTGTATCGATTACCGGGAATTAAACCATGTCACCATCAAGAATAGGTATCCGCTACCTCGTATTGATGACCTGTTTGACCAGTTACAAGGAGCACAATTCTTTTCAAAAATCGATCTTCGTTCTGGATATCATCAGCTGAAGGTTAAAACTGAGGATATTCCGAAGACTGCCTTTAGAACTCGGTACGGGCATTATGAATTCTTAGTCATGTCTTTTGGATTGACTAATGCTCCTGCGGCTTTCATGGATATGATGAACCGAGTATTCAAGGATTATTTGGATCAGTTCGTTGTTGTCTTTATTGATGACATCCTCATATATTCCAAAAGCCGTGAAGATCATGAGCACCATTTGAAGCTGGTACTCCAAAGGTTGCGTGAAAACAAGTTATATGCTAAGTTGAAGAAATGCGAGTTCTGGCTTGAGGAAGTAGCATTCCTAGGGCACGTGGTGTCAAAACATGGAGTATCTGTGGACCCGGCGAAGATTGAAGCAATACAAAGCTGGGAGCAACCGAAGACGGTGACCGATGTACGTAGCTTTCTAGGCTTAGCTGGTTATTATCGGAGATTCGTAGAAGGGTTTTCTCGAATCGCTACCCCGTTAACTCAGCTGACTCGGAAGGATATCAAATTCGTATGGAGCGAAGAATGCGAGAAGAGTTTCCAAGAGCTTAAGAGGAGACTCATTTCGGCACCTGTTCTGATAATACCATCTGGTTCGGATGGATTTGTTATCTACAGCGATGCTTCAGGCAAAGGGTTAGGATGTGTTCTCATGCAACGTGGAAAAGTCATAGCCTATGCCTCGCGACAACTTAAAGAATATGAGAGGAATTATCCTACTCATGATTTAGAGTTGGCAGCAGTCGTTTTCGCGCTAAAGATCTGGAGGCACTATCTATATGGGGAGAAAGTGGAGATATATTCAGACCATAAAAGCCTCAAATATTTCTTCACCCAGAAAGAACTCAACATGCGGCAACGACGTTGGCTCGAGCTGTTAAAAGATTACGACCACACTATTCAATACCATCTTGGAAAAGCAAACGTGGTAGCTGACGCGTTGAGTAGAAGATCATATACAGGAACGAGTGCGATGATGTCAAGTATACGCGTAGAACCAACTTTAATCGATAAAGTTAAAGTTGCTCAAGCTACAGACCCAGAGCTGATGCGTATGAAGAAGAAAGTGCAAGAAGGTGCTATTCCAGAAGCAAGAATCGATGAAGAAGGAATACTTCGAGTCTACTCCAGACTTTGTGTTCCTAACGATTCTGATTTAAAGTACAAGATCATGATGGAGGCACACAATACACCATTTGCAATCCATCCTGGAAGTACTAAAATGTATCGTGATCTTCGACATACATTTTGGTGGAGCAATATGAAGAGAGAGATTGCAAAGTTTATCTCGAGGTGTTTAACTTGTCAACGTGTAAAGGCGGAGCATCAAGTACCAAAGGGTCCATTGCAACCACTTGAGATTCCGAAATGGAAGTGGGAACACATTACCATGGATTTTGTTACGGGTCTTCCCACTGTTTCTCAAGGCATAAATGCTATTTGGGTTATAGTTGATAGATTAACCAAGTCTGCTCATTTCTTGCCGATACAGGAGACTTATTCCCTTGAACGTCTTGCTAGTATGTACGTGAATGAGATTGTAAGGTTGCATGGCATGCCAGTATCCATAGTTTCGGATCGTGACCCAAGATTCACTTCAAGATTTTGGGTTAGCTTGCAAAAAGCTATAGGCACGGATTTACGATTTAGTTCAGCTTACCATCCTCAAACGGACGGACAATCAGAGAGGACTATTCAAACTCTTGAAGATCTATTAAGACTTTGTGTCCTCGATTTCAAAGGAAGTTGGGATAAGCACCTACCATTGGTGGAATTCTCCTACAACAACAGTTATCAGGCAAGTATAGGTGTGGCTCCCTTTGAAGCATTGTATGGACGAAAGTGTCGCTCTCCAGTATGTTGGGATGAGGTGGGAGAAGCAACGTTGTTGGGACTAGAGTTGGTACGAATGACTACAGAGAAGATCCAAACGATTCGACAACGTATACAAACGGCACAGGATCGACAAAAGAGTTATGTGGATCTTCATCGAAAGGACGTGGAATTTGACATTGGGGATCATGTATTATTACGTGTAGCTCCATGGAAAGGAGTTACAAGATTTGGGAAGAGAGGAAAGCTCAATCCACGATTTATTGGTCCATTTCAGATTCTTGACCGAGTAGGAAATGTGGCCTATAGACTTGCGTTACCTCCAAGTATGTCTCGTGTTCATAATGTTTTTCATATATCTGTGCTTCGTAAATATGTGAAAGACCCGAACCATGTTATTGAGTTAGAACCAGACGAGATAGCTGAAGACTTAACGTACGAGGAGGTACCTGTCAAGATCATGGATAAGAAGGAGCATGTCCTACGCACGAAGGTCATACCACAAGTTAAAGTTTTGTGGAGAAACCATGCTATTGAGGAAATGACCTGGGAGTTGGAAACGGAAATGAAAGCGAGGTATCCTCATCTTTTCGAAACACCAGGTACGTATGTCAATTTCGAGGACGAAATTTCATAAGGAGGGGAGGTTGTAAGACCCCAAATTATTAATAAATAAAATTTAATTTCCTCTATTTATTATTCTAAAATAGTAAGAGTTGATTTGATTAATGTGGTTAGTTATGGGTAAAATGCGCAAATATTTTAGTGGTTATAAAATATTTATTGTTGTCGGGGAATATTTGTTTGGTCGTGGAATATTCTTGTTGTCGGGGAATATTCGTACGACGGCGCAGCCTTGTGTGGGCCCCATAACAGAAAACGATTGGATGAAGAAAACGACAAAAATAAGTTGTTTATAAATAACGGCGTAGTTGTTACCGTTAATACTGTTGGAATACCCGGTGGTTAAAACACGGTAATACGCGTAGCACACGGTATTGCACCAATTATTGATTCTTACGTAAGAAGGCACTACTCAATAGTTGTTACAGTAATTACTGTTCAATATTGTATTTTATTGACTCAATAATTGCTGCGTTGATATTTTATATTACTGTTGTTTCAATAATTGTCACTACGCAGTATTTTTCATTATCGGAGCAATAATTCATATTATCTGAATAATATTATTAGATAATATTATTGGCAATGTCTAGAAAGTTCTGTCTAAGGAGAGGTTTGGTCATCTAATTGCGCGCCAGTAAGGAGAAATCCTTATTGGAAAGCCCCCTCTTTCCTGGGAACTGCCTGGTTGCCAGTACTATGGTTTTATAATATTATTTGTGTATAATTAATTATTGATTTATATGATGAGGAAAATAGTGATTTTATGTGGATATAGATAGAGAAAAATTTTAATGTGACAATTGTTGAAAATTAATATTTTATCTTTTTCTGATAAAATAATTCATTTAAATATATTATTTTAATAATATATTGATGGTGGTATTTTTACAATGAATATGGAATATATGAGTATATGAGGAGGAAGAGTATTTTTGTGGCATTAAATGATTAACACATGTTTTGTGTGTTGGTGGACATAATTCTTGACCGAAAATTTATTATTGACTGTAAAATCGCCCGTTTGTGAATTTCGGTCAATTTCTATTTAGAATTTAGAAAAACTTTCTTCTGCAAAGTTGTAGAGAATTGAATTTCCTATAAAAACTCGGGAGATTCGAATTTTCTGATAAAAAGACTATTTATTATGAATTATTGAAGTTCTGAAGTTCCGAAATAATTGATTTTTGGAAGTTTTATTTATTATTTTGAAGAAAAACGTTTTTTGGCATTTAAGTGGGCTAACATGTGATATAAATGGGCTGAGATCAGATGTCTAGAGGTGGGCTAAGGAAAATTTGATAAATATATTATTATTATATTAAATTTTCTGCTTTGGTGTTCTAAGCATTTTCTTATAAATAGGGTGCTTAGGTTAGAATTGAAAATCACACCAGAAACACAAGTTTCTCTCTATTTCTCTCTCTATATCGAGCGTATTCATGTGAGAATTTGATACTTTAAGTGTTGCTATACGGTGCAAGTTTCCTTCAGCACTATATCTAGTATTCCAGTCAGAAGTACCGTCTTTCCGAGGTAAGGGATGTTATTTCTTCTTAAATGATATTATTTTCTTCAATATCATTATGCCGAAGTATTGATCTGAATTTTTATCAAATTTGGAACTTTTCATGTCGGGGTTACTATTCATGAGTTACTATTCACGAGTTACTATTCACGAGTTACTATTCATCGAAAAATGAAATTTCCTTCTTTTCGTCCAAATATCTATTCTGGATACTAACTTTGATTGTATCCATGTTTTGATCATTCTTGAATTTTACTTCACTATGATAAGGTATTTTTGGACATGGATAAATTGAAATACGAATCCTTAATATTTGTTATTTTGCTTCACTGGATTCATTTTCTTTAAAATATTTTTCATCATCCTCAGTCTTAAATGATGATATAACTGAATATCTTTGACCTGTAGTGCAAAGATGAATAATTTCTGATGAATATCTTTGGCCCGTAGTGCAAAGATGAACAGGTGTTGAGGTGAACATGACCAACTGATGGATATCTTTGGCCTGTAGTGCAAAGATGACTATTTGATTCAAGATATTTATTGATTGATGTTACAGGGATAAAATGTTGATGATGAGCTTTTAAATACATAGATAATCGTAGATTTCATTCTCTACGTAACTTCTCTATGAATTATTATTTTCCGCTACGAATATTGAATTAAAACTTGTTGTCTATTGTATTCTATTAAATTTTTCCCTGTTGAAGACTAACGATAATTTGTTGTATATTATCTTAGTCATAATATTCTTTACTGGGCTTGTTGAGCTCACCCTTTTCCTTGTTGTTCCATTTTTTTCTCAGGAGGCGATAATGTAGCAGGTACTAGTCGGGGTATGGAATGAAGGTTCTAGGAAGTTGTTTTAGTAGTCCTCACCATTTTTTTTTATAAAATATTGTTCCAATAATTGTAATGAGGACTTATTTGAGTGTGGATATTGTCTAGATGACAATATTTGTATTTACACTCACAGTTTTTATGTTGTATTAATAAAGTTGTAGTTGTTTCTGTACCATATTATTGACGACTCAGAATAGGTGTTGTATACCTGTTTTGGGGGCGTCACATATTTTATCCATAACTAAAGTATTATATCAAATTAACACCTTATTATTCACAATAATATTTAGAGAAAATTTAATTTTTATTCATTAATAAGTTGGGGTCTTACAACCGGTCCAAATTTTATTTTTGATTTGACTCTCAAGAAATATATAATATTTTTTTCAATTAAATTTTTTACAAAATACAATGATTTTAGTGTAATTTGGATACATATGAAAAATAGTTGCACAGATTATACAACACTATTTTTTATATGTATCAAAATTATACCAAAATCACTGAATTTTATAAAAATTTCAGTTAAAAAAATACTATACATTTTTTGGGAGTCAAAACAAAATAATAAAAATAAATTTGGATCGATCGCTAGACCGGTTGGAATCCTCGGTCCCCGTAGAAGGACGGTTAATTTTATGCAGTTTTATACTCCCTCTATTTTAAAATTAGAGATACATTTTCACTTTTAAAAAATTTATAAATTTTTAAAACTCAAAATTGATATAAAGTTATTTAGTTTTGATACAAACAAATATAAAAATTATAAACTAACTATGTAGTACTACTAATTATCACATTTGTTTTGTTGTTTTAAAAACTTAAACAAAATTATATCAATTTTTAGTTTTAAACTTTAAAGTACTACTAATATTTCTACATTTATTTTTGATATTTACACGTGGGTCACTTTCACATGAGCATACAGTGGATCTCATCTTCATGCGAGAATGAATAATATTTATTGATTGATGTTACAAGAATAAAATATTGATGTTTCTGTACCATGTTATTGACGACTCAAAATAGGTGATGTATGTGACGCCCCCAAAATAGGTATACAACACCCATTTTGAGTCGCCAAATACATGGTACAAAAAGCAAACTACAACTTCAATAATACAATTGTCGTGCAAAATACGACAACACATACTGTGAGTTTAAATACAAATATTATCTTCTAGACAATATCCACACTCAAATAAGTTCTCATTATAATTATTCAAACACTATTTTATAAAAATAGTGAGGACAGCTAAAATATCTTTCTAGAACCATCACTCCATACCCCGACTAGATCCTTCTATGTTTTTACCTCCTGAGAAGAAAAATGGAACAAAAGGAAAAAGGGTGAGCTCAACTAGCCCAGTAAAGAATATTATGACTAAGATAATATACAACAAATTATCATTAGTATTCAACAGGGAAAAATCTGATAGAATATAATCGACAACAAGTTTTAGATCAACAACTGCAGCGAAAACAGCAAACCATTAGAAGAGTCAAGTAGAGAAAGAATTCTACTATCTTCTAAGATTTAAAAGTCCATCATCAATTTTTTATCCCTGTAACATCAATCAATATACATCTTGAATCAAATATTCATCTTTGCACTACAGGCCAAAGATATTCATTTGTAACACCAGTCGGTCATGTTCATCTCAACACCTGTTCATCTTTGCACTACAGGCCAAAGATATTCATTAGGTAATCATACATCTTTGCACTACAGGCCAAAGATATTCAGTAATATCATCATTCAGGACTGAGGATGATGAAAAATATCTTAAAGAAAACGAATCCAGTGAGACAGAAGGACAAATAGTAGGGATTCGTATAACAATTTATCCAAGATCAATAATACGTCATAATAATCAATTGTGAAGCAGAATTCAAAAATAAAGATCAAAACATGGATACAATCAAAGATAGTAACCATAATAGATATCTTGGATAAAAAGGGAAAATTTTATTTTTCGGTGAATAGTGCCGTATTCGTGAATAGTGCCGTATACGTGAATAGTGTCGTATACGTGAATAGTAACCCCGACACAAAAAGTTCCAAATTTGATAAAAAAAACTCATATCAATATTTCAGCATAATGATATTGAAGAAAATAATATCATTTAAGAAGAAAATAATATCCCTTACCTCAAAATAACCGTACTTCTGATTGAATATCGGATATGAGGCTGAATGAAACTTGTGCTGAATAGCAACTTTCAAAGTATCTAAATACTCACAAAATACACTCAATAATCTAGAGAGAGAAAGAGAGAAAACTTATGAATTCTGGTGTGATTTTCAATTCTAACTTAGCCCTCTATTTATAGGAAAATGTTAGCACGCCGAAGCAGACTTAACCTGCAACCTAATGGCTTTACCTTCTACTATTCCCACCCACCACATTTGAATAAAAATCTCAGCATATTTTTTCACCAAACAAGAGTGAGGCCTACCAATTCTATAATTTTCCACCAAAATGATTAACTCCGAAAATTCAACAATTTCTGAATCAGTCATCTCGTAAAATTCATAACAAATCATACGTTCAATTTTAACAGTTCAAAATTTGTGGACATATACTCAACTTATATATGTATAACATATCCAAAAATTATCACGATCCAACGGTCGGATTAAAAATTATAACCCCCGCAAAATATCTCAAAAATCCTGATTTTTAATACCTCCATTCCGACAAAAATACTGATAAAAATCTCAACATTAACTCCTTCATTTTTAACCACAAAAATATATCCCTAATTTATATCCACATAAAATAAATATTTTCTTATCATATGAATCAATAATTAATTATTCACAAATAATATTACAGAATCACATTTATGACAACCAGGCCGTTCCTAGGAAAGAGGGGGCTTTCCAATAAGGATTTTTTCTTACTGGCGCGTAATTAGATGACCAAACCTCTCCTTAGACAGAACTTTCTAGACATTGTCAATAATGTTATCTAATAATATTATTCAAATAATATGAATTATTGATCTGATAATGGGAAATACTGTGTAGCAACAATTATTGAAACAACAGTAATATAAAATATCAACGCAACAATTATTGAATCAATAAAATAAAATATTGAACAGTAACTAATGTAACAATTATTGAGTAGTGCCTTCCTTCGTAAGAATCAATAATTCAAAAATACTGTGCAATCTGTGTGCTACTGTGCAACAACGCGTATTACTGTATTTTAACCACCGGGTATTCCAACAGTGTTAACGGTAACAACTACGCCGTTATTTATGAAAACTCAATTTTTGTCGTTATCTTCATCCAATCATTTTTCGTTACGGGTTCCACAAATAGCTGCGCCGTCGTACGAATATTCCCCGATAGAAAGAATATTCCACAACCACACGAATATTCACCGACCAAAAATAAATATTTTATAACCACTTGCTTATTTGAAATATTTGCGCATTTTACCCATAACTAACCACATTAATCAAATCAACCCTTTCTATTTCAAAATAATAAATAAAAGAAATTTAATTTTATTTATTAATAAGTTGGGGTCTTACAATGTATACCTATTTTGGGGGTGTCACAGTTGGTATCAGAGCTTAGGGATATGATCTCTGGCGGAGATCGGGGAATAGAACTAGGAGGAGAGAGACGAGTAAATCCTTCACTAGTGTGTCCTACCTAAGCTTATTTGTTGGTTGGTCAGAATATAGGGATATTGTGTGATATGTTAATTTCTTTAATTAACCCTTGTTTTATGGCAGTATTTGAGAATGGCAATTGAGAATGTTAACAGTGGAGTAAACGAGACAATGGAGACACTTTTACTCACCAACGAGGAGAACGTGCAACAGGCTGGCAATGTTCCTTCTGTGAACAACACCACTGAGCAGATGATGAATGATGGGATGTTTAGAAGTTTTTTGCAGTTCATCCAAAATCAGACGAGGGAGACTCGTGTTCAAAATACAGGGAGAAATGATAGCAATTCACGGTTTGTCACAACCAAGCAGTTCAAGGAGTTGGGACCACCAGAATTCTGGGGAAAGCCAGATCCGATTAAGGCGGAGACGTGGGTCAAACAAATTACCAAGATATTTGATGTATTAGGATGCACGGAGGAACAGAAGGTTCCATTCGCCACCTTTATGTTCTGTAATGAGGCAGATTACTGGTGAAAATCTGTGAAGCGTACCCATCCAGCCTCACTTAGCATGTCTTGGAAAACATTTCAGAAACTGTTCAATGACAAGTACTTTTCTGAAAGTATTCGTCATATGAAGGAGGTAGAGTTTATTAGACTGGAGCAGAATAACATGATGGTGTCCCAATACGAGGCGAAGTTTACAGAGTTGTCCAGATTTACACCTCATTTGGTGGAGAATGAGGAACGTATGACGCGGATGTTTCTGAGAGGTCTGAAACCCGGCATACGTCAATATCTCATTTCACATAAATTTTCTCTCTATTCAGATATTGTCAACAGAGCTCAATTATTAGAGCGAGATAACGAGTACGTTCAACCGAGGGACCACAACCAGGATTATACAGGTGACAGCAGTCATCAGAACAACGATAACCAGCGGAGAAATAAAAATACGGACAAGAGTGGCAACCACTCTGGTGGTAATCATGGCCATGAGAATAGAAGAAGCGAGTCGGGAGGAGATTTTAAAAAGAGGAGATTCAACAATGACAATACGAAGACGTCAGCACCAACTGGTTTCAAGGTAGGAGAACGACCACCGGTCATATACTATAAGTGCGAAAAAGAAGGACATATCAGCCCAAACTGCCCACAACAGTTTAAGGTATGTTATAACTGTGGAAAGGAAGGGCATATCGCTCGAGATTGTACTGTAGCAAAACCAATTCTAGCGGGGATGGTGACTCAAAAGGCTATCCCAGAAAAGTCAAAGTCAACGATTCCTAGAAGAGCGTTTGTCGTGACTGGTCAACATGCGAGGAACCCAAACGAGATGATCACGGGTAAGCTAATCATAAATTCATGCGAAGTTTATACCTTATTAGATACCGGTGCTACCCATTCATTTATTTCTCCTGCTTGTGCTCAACATTTAAACTTGACTCTGGAGAAATTAGACTTTGATTTATCTGTGGAGACTACGTTAGGAGAAACTTTCATCACATTCACTGTTTATAAATCTTGTTTGATCCAAGTTGACACCATCACCTTACCTGTTGACCTTATCTCTTTAAAGATACTTACATTTGACGTGATTTTAGGGATTGATTGGTTAACTACTCATCATGCCAAAATTGATTGTTTTTATAAGGTTGTTAGTTTTCATATTCCTAACCAACCTGTTATGCGAATTCAAGCAACTAAGCCATTAAAATCAATCACTGTTATATCAAGTCATAAAGCTATTCGTTTATTAAAAAACGAATGTCAAGCTTTCTTAGCCCATGTTATGGATTTGAATAAAGACACGTCATATTTGAATACTATTTCTGTTGTTATTGACTTTCCTGACGTATTTCCTGAAGAACTTCCCGATCTACCCCCGGAACGTGAAGTTGAATTCTTTATTGATCTTGAACCTGGTTCAAAGCCCATTTCTAAAACCCCATATCGAATGGCTCCTATTAAACTTCAGGAGTTAAAGGTCCGACTACAGGAGTTGTTGGACATCGGTTTCATTCGTCTTAATACATCTCCTTGGGGTGCTCCTGTTTTATTCGTAAAGAAGAAAGACGGGAGTATGCGACTTTGTGTCGACTACCGGGAATTAAACCATGTCACTATCAAGAATAGGTAACCGCTACCTCGTATTGATGACTTGTTTGACCAATTGCAAGGAGCACAATTCTTTTCAAAGATCGATCTTCGTTTTGGATATCATCAGCTGAAGATTAGAACTGAGGATATTCTAAAGACTGCCATTAGAACTAGGTATGGGCATTATGAATTCTTAGTCATGTCTTTTGGATTAACTAATGCTCCTGCAGCTTTCATGGATATGATGAACCGAGTATTCAAGGAATATTTGGATCAGTTCGTTGTTGTCTTTATTGATGACATCCTCATATATTCCAAAAGTCGTGAAGATCATGAGCACCATTTGAAGCTGGTTCTCCAAAGGTTTCGTGAAAACAAGTTATATGCCAAGTTGAAGAAATGAGAGTTCTGACTTGAGGAAGTAGCATTCCTTGGCACGTGGTGTCAAAATATGGAGTATCTGTTGACCCGGCAAAGATTGAAGCAATACAAAGTTGGGAACAACCGAAGTCGGTGACCGAAGTACGTAGCTTTCTGGGCTTAGCTGGTTATTATCGGAGATTCGTGGAAGGATTTTCTCGAATCGCTACTCCATTAACTCAGCTGACTCGGAAAGATATCAAATTCGTATGGAGCGAGGAATGCGAGAAGAGTTTCCAAGAGCTTAAGAGGAGACTCATTTCGGCACCTGTTTTGACCATACCATCTGGTTCGGATGGATTTGTTATCTACAGCGATGCTTCAGGCAAAGGGCTAGGATGTGTTCTCATGCAACGTGGGAAAGTTATAGCCTATGCCTCGTGACAACTTAAAGAATATGAGAGGAATTATCCTACTCATAATCTAGAGTTGGCAGCAGTTGTTTTCGCGCTAAAGATCTGAAAGCACTATTTGTAAGACCCCAACTTTTATAAATAAAGATGAATTTTCTATAAATATCATTTTTGAATATTATGGAGTTAATTTGATATAATGTTATAGTTGTGGGTAATATTTATAAAATTTGCAAAGTACGCAAGTTGTTATATAATATTCGATTGGTCGGGGAATATTCGTTTTAACAGAGAATATTCGTACAACGACACAATTATTGGTGGACCCCACAACGAAATTATTGTCGGAGTGAGAAAACAACAAAAATATTTTATTAAAAATAACGGCGGAAGTTTTACCATTGATACTGTTGAACTACTCGGTAGTAAAAGTACAGTAATACGTGTGGTTGTATAGTAGCACACGGTATTGATTATTAATGCTTATGTGAGAAGTCACTCAGTTTGATTCAATTATTGTCAGTTAATAATATGAATTATTTAGCGATAATGACGTTTTTTTTATTTGTATTATTAACGTAATAAAACAGAAACATCTTTTTATATAAAACAAAATACTTTATTAAAGTTATTCTATAAATAGAATATATTATATTTTATTTAAAAGATTTTTCTTTAAATATGGACCGTCAGATTAAAGTAATCAATCTGGACCGTTCATGGATTAGTTACTATGCATTCTATTTTTTTATAAATAGCAGCTCATTCCTTCATTATTTCTTACGAATTCATTGAACTCTAGAGAGAGAAACTATAGAGAGAGATAAGAAGAGTATTCTGCTACTTAACTACTTCCTTATTTTAGCTCTTCTTTAAAACGGTAAGGGGTGTTATTCTTTCTTATTCATGAAGAGAACTATTGTTATTCCATTTCTTATTATTCTGTTGGAATAACCTGTATACGCGGTCTACCCTATACTTGGTGACATTCTTCTGTTATTCTGTTGGAACATCCTGTCTGTGTGTTTTACACCGGACCTGGTTCCGTCTTGTTATTATTCTGTTGGAACATCCTGTCTGTGTGTTTTACACCGGACCTGGTTCCGTCTTGTTACTATTCTGTTGGAACATCCTGTCTGTGTGTTTTACACCGGACCTGGTTCCGTCTTGTTATTATTCTGTTGGAACATCCTGTCTGTGTGTTTTACACCGGACCTGGTTCCGTTTTTATTATTATTCTGTTGGAACATCATGTCCGTGTGTTTTACACCGGACCTGGTTTCGTCTTTATTATTATTCTGTTGGAACATCCTGTTTGTGTGTTTTACACCGGACCTGGTTCCATTATTTATTATTCTGTCGGAATATCCTGTCTGTGCGTTTACGCCGGACCTGGTTCCATTATTTATTATTCTGTTAGAATAACCTGTCTGTGCGGTCTATCGCATGCATGGTGATTTCTTTTGTTATTCCATTCGTTATTATACTCAGTTGGTTAAGTTTTAACTTCTATACTCCATGAAATTAGTGAAATATCCTTGATAATTACGTTTCATCCAGTATCTTTTCATGAAAATATTCTTCTAAGCATTCTTGAATTTTACTCCACAAAGCAGTATCATGTTGACAATTTGGATGTTGTTAATTATTGGATAAATTAATTCTTGAACTTGTTTTATTGAATTCTTATATCATTGTCATCATCCTCATGTTTATAAAATGTTAAAAGTCATCTGTGGCCTGTAGTGCATAGATGGACTTGGTATGCTTCTGACCAGGGATTTTTCGGTATAATCATGACCGTAACGTTACAAATGATGTGGTAAAAGTCCTCATTGGCCCGTAGTGCATTGATGGACAGTTGTTGGCATGATCATGACCATTAATGAATACATAAATATCCTTGGCCGTAGTGCAGGGGTGATTCGATGATGTGAATTATTTTATTAAGCTGAGTCCCAGCGATCACAATGTTGAAAAACCTTTTAAATCATAAAAGATAGTAGAGTTTATTTTTTACTTGACTCTTTTAATGGATTGCTTGTTCCGCTGCAGTTAAACTTGATGTCTATTATATTTTTTATCAGTTTAACATTGTTGAAGGCTAATGATAATTTATTCTGCATTATCTTAGTCATAATATTTCTTACTGGGCTAGTTGAGCTCACCCTTTCTTTCACTGTTCTCTTCAGAAAATAAGAACGGGCAAGTCGGGGAACGGAGTGATGGTCCGAATGATAGTATTAGTTAGTAGTCCTCACTATTCTATGTAGTAGTGTGTTAATAAATGTAATGAGGACTCCTTTTGAGTATGAATACTCTCTAGAAGATAATATTTGTATTCAAACTCACAGTTTATGTTTTGTCGTATGTTACACGACAGTTGTATAATTAAATTTAGATTTGTATTCTGTACCATGTATCTGGCGACCCAAGATGGGTGATGTATACCTAATTTTGGGGGCGTCACAGTTAGGGGTGTTCAAACCGGTCGGTTTTTTCGGTTTTTAGGGAAACCGAACCGGTTCGAACCGATCGGTTCGGTACAAAGTTGAACCGGTTCGGTACCGGTACAAAAAATCGGTACATACCGAATTTTCGGTTCCGGTTTCGGTTGGATGTTTGGCTTGGTCGGTAAATACCGAACCGAACCGATCGTACCGATTATTTAAATAATAAATTAAAAAATAACTTGAAGGACCAATTTTTTAAGACTCATTTGTCTAACTATGTAAAAGTTTTAAGACTCTTTTGTCTAACTATGTAAAATTAATTGAAAGTCTCTCTATTTATAGAATAGAGGTATGACAAGAGATGGCATACTAGACAATGTGGGATGTTTAGTTGTCTAGCCATGTAAAATTAACTTGAAAGTCTCTTCTATTTATAGAATAGAGGTAAGACAAGAGATGACATACTAGACAATGTGGGATGTATTCAATGTGGGACTTATTAAACAAGAGATGGCATACTACATTACTACCAAGTGAATCTCCAAGTCCCATATTGGCTAAATTGGTAAAACTTTAAGAAAATTTTCCTTATAAATTGATTATTATGTCTTAATGAATTTAAGATAACAAATAATCAAACCATTATTAGTATTAAGGATGTAAACAACTTAACCCTTATAATGACACTAATGAAGAATTTATGACACCATTGCTTGTTTCTAAGTCCCACATTGATTAGATTATAAAAAATTTAGAAAGTTTTCTTTATAAAAATACCATTTGCTAAAACTTGAAGTAAATTTACCAACTTAGACTTTCATCAAATCAAACTAACTACAATGCCACTAATGAATGCCAAGGAAATCACATAAGGGAACTTATGGCACCATCTTACATAACTTGTTTCTAAGTCCCACATAGATTAGATTATAAAAATTTAAGAAAATTTTCTTTATAAAAACACTACCAAGTGAAGTCTTTACTATTTAGTTGTCTCCAAATCCCATATTGGCTAAATTGGTAAAACTTTAAGGAAATTTTTCTTATAAATTGATTATCATGTAATAATGAATTTAAGATAACAAATAATCAATGCATTATTAATAATAAGAATGTAAATAACTTAACCCTTATAATGAATGACACTAACGAAGAACTTATGGCACCATTGCTTGTTTCTAAGTCTCACAATGATTAGATTATAAAAAATTAAGAAAGTTTTCTTTATAAAAATACCATTGCTAAAACTTTAAATAAACTTACAAACTTAGACTTTCATCAAATCAAACCAACTATAATGACACTAATGATTAATGAATGCCAACAAAATCACATAAGGGAACTTATGGCACCATCTTACATAACTTGTTTCTAAGTCCCACATTGATTAGATTATAAAAATTTAAGAAAGTTTTCTTTATAAAAACACTACCAAGTGAAGCCTTTACTATTTAGTTGTCTTCAAGTCCCATATTGGTTAAATTGGTAGAACTTTAAGGAGATTCTCCTTATAAAATGATTACCGATTATCATGTAACAATAAATTCTAATTGGGCCAATTTTTGGCTTATAATTTTGTGTTTGGGCTGTAATAGGTCTATCTTACTAAGCTTTTGGGCTGGCATAATTTTGGGCTTAAAAATTTAAGTCAGTATTTAAAGTTTTGGGTTGAAAGTTTTTGGGCTAAAAATCTTGTTTTTGGGCTGAAATTGGTTGGGTTGAAATTTCGGTACAAGTCGGTAAAAACCGGAACCGGTCCGGTACCGAACCGGCTATTCGGTTCGGTTTACCGGTTCATTCGGTTCCGGTATCGGTACCCAATTATTAGTAATTTTGGTAATCGGTTCGGTTCGGTTCGGTTCGGGCCGGTATTTTACCGATGAGCACCCCTAGTCACAGTTGGTATCAGAGCTTAGGGATATGATCCCTGGCTAAGATGTGAGAATAGAACTAGGAGGGGAGAGACGGGGAATTCCTTCGCTAGTATGACCTACCTAAGTTTATTTGCATGGTATTTAATTGGTCGGTCATAATATAAGGATAATATATGACATATCAATTAACTTTTATTTTGTGGCAGTATCTGAAAATGGTATCTGAGAATGTTGAGAATAGCAATGGAGCACAGGCGACTGTTGATTCACCACATATCAATAATCAGGATAATGTGCATCAGGAAGGTGACAATCCTCATGCAAACAACAACACTGACAAGATGATGAATGATGGAATGTTCAGAAACTTTATGCAGTTCATGCAACAGCAGGCGAGAACGGCTTCTGTCCAAAATATAGGTGAAACCACTGAAAACTCTCGGACGGTCACCGCTAAACAGTTCAAGGAGCTAGGACCACCAGAGTTTAAGGGAGAGCCAAAACCACTTATAGCGGAAACATGGATAAAGCAGATTACCAAGATATTTGATGTCTTGGGATGCTCCGAGGAGCAAAAAATTCCCTTTGCCGCCTTTATGTTGCGAGGAGAGGCAGATTACTGGTGGGAATCGATTAAGCGTACTCAACCTGCCGCACTGAAGATGTCTTGGGAGAAGTTCCAAGAGCTGTTCAATGACAAATACTTTCTCAAAAGTGTTCGTCACATGAAGGAGGTGGTGTTCATCAAATTGGAGCAGAATAATATGACCGTGTCGCAGTATGAGGCTAAATTTGCTTAGTTGTCCCGGTTTACGTCCCACTTGGTGGATAATGAAGAGCGAATGACGCGAATATTTTTGCGAGGTTTGAAACCTGAGATACGTCAACATCTTATTTCTCATAAACTGTGTTTGTATTCAGTTGTTGTGAATAGGGCTCAGTTAGTGGAGCGCGATAACGAGTCAACGCAACCAAAAGAGAGCAGTCGGCAAAATGATAATACTAGTGAGAGCAGTCATCGAAGCGGTGACAACAAGCGTGGAGGGAATCAACAGGCCAGAAATGGTAACTACTTCGGTGGTAATCAGGGCCAAAACAATAAGAATGGTCATTTCAAGAAGAGAAGATTCAACAATGATGGAAAGACGTCAGCACCAACACCCGTTGTTAAGAAAGGAGAACGACCACCTATCATATGTTTCAAATGCGGAGGGGAGGGGCACATCAGTCCAAACTGCGCGATGCCGTCTAAAGCATGTTATAATTGTGGAAGAGAAGGTTATTTAGCTCGATTTTGTCGTTTACCAAAAACAAGTTCAGCCAAGATGGAGACACCAAAGGCCGTCCCAGAAAAGTCAAAACCGGTAGTGTAAGGGAGAGTGTTTGTTGTGACCTCCCAGAAAGCAAGAAACCTGAATGAGGTCATCACGGGTAAGCTTATCATAAACTCTAACGAAGTCTATACTTTATTTGATACCGGTTCTACCCATTCTTTTATTTCTCCTACTTGCGCTCATCGATTAAATTTGATTCCGGAGAAATTAGACTATGACTTATCTGTTGAAACTCCATTGGGAGAAACCTTCATTACATCCACGGTTTATAAGTCTTGTTTGGTTCAAGTTAGTACCCACACATTACCTGTCGATCTTATTTCATTAAAAATACTTGCATTTGACGTGATTCTAGGGATTGATTGGTTAACTACTCATCATGCAAAAATTGATTGTTTTCGTAAGGTTGTTAGCTGTCATATTCCTAATCGACCTATTATGCGAATTCAAGCAATCAAACCATTAAAATCAATCGCTGTCATCTCAAGCCATAAAGCTATTCGTTTATTGAAAAACGGATGTCAAGCTTTCTTAGCTCATGTCACGGATCTAAACAAAAATACGTCAATTTTGAATGATATTTCTATTGTTAATAAATTCCCTGACGTATTCCCTGAAGAACTTCCTGGCCTACCCCCAGAGCGTGAAATTGAATTTTGTATCGACTTTGAACCCAGTACGAAACCCATTTCCAAAGCCCCATATCGAATGGCTCCTATTGAACTTCAGGAGTTAAAGATCCAACTGCAGGAATTGTTAGACATTGGCTTTATTCGTCCTAGTACTTCTCCTTGGGGTGCTTCTGTGCTATTCGTAAAGAAGAAATATGGAAGAATGCGACTTTGTATTGATTATCGGGAGTTGAATCATGTCACCATCAAAAACAGGTACCCATTGCCACGTATTGATGACCTGTTTGACCAGTTGCAAGGAGCACAATTCTTTTCAAAGATCGATCTTCGTTCTGGATATCATCAGCTGAAGGTTAAAACTGAGGATATTCCAAAGACGGCTTTCAGAACTCGGTACGGGCATTATGAATTCCTAGTCATGTCCTTTGGATTGACTAATGCTCCTGCTGCCTTCATGGATATGATGAACCGGGTATTCAAGGAATAATTGGATTACTTTGTGGTCGTCTTTATTGATGACATCCTTATTTATTCCAAAAGTCGTGAAGATCATGAGCAACACTTGAGGCTAGTACTCCAAAAGCTTCGTGAATATAAGCTTTATGCCAAGTTGAAGAAATGCGAGTTCTGGTTAGAGGAGGTAGCATTTCTTGGGCACGTAGTATCAAGACACGGAATATCTGTTGACCCGGCAAAGATTGAAGCTATTCAAAGCTGGGAGCAACCTAAATCAGTGACCGAAGTACGTAGCTTTCTTGGTTTAGCTGGTTATTATCGGAGATTCATGGAAGGATTTTCTCGAATCGCTACTCCATTAACTCAGCTGACTCGGAAAGATACAAAGTTCGGTTGGAGCGAAGAATGTGAGAAGAGTTTTCAAGAACTCAAGAGGAGACTCATTTCAGCACCTGTTTTAACAATATCATCTGGCTCGGAGGGATTTGTCATCTACAGTGATGCTTCGAGCAAAGGGTTGGGATGCGTTCTCATGCAACATGAAAAAGTCATAGCCTATGCATCAAGACAACTCAAGAAATATGAGAGGAATTATCCTACTCATGATCTTGAGTTGGCAGCTGTTGTCTTTGCACTTAAAATTTGGAGGCACTACTTGTATGGGGAGAAGGTGGAGATCTTTACGGATCATAAAAGCCTCAAATATTTCTTCACTTAAAAGGAACTCAACATGCGACAACGACGTTGGCTTGAACTGTTGAAAGATTATGATCATACCATTCAATACCATCCTGGAAAAGCGAACGTGGTAGCTGACGCATTGAGTAGAAGATCATATGCAAGTACGAGTGCGATATTGTCAACACAAAGGCCCATTTTGTGTGACTTGCAAAGGATGGAGATAGAGTTAAAGACTCCAGGGACCCATGTGATGATGGCGAATATACGAGTAGAACCGACTTTAATCGATAAAGTTAAAGCTGCTCAAGCTACAGACCTGGAGCTGATGCGTATGAGGAAGAAAGTGCAAGAAGGTGCTATACCGGAAGCAAGAATCGATGAAGAAGGAATACTTCGAGTCAACTCCAGACTTTGTGTTCCTAACAACCCTGATTTAAAGTATGAAATCATGATGGAGGCGCACAACACACCGTTTGCAATCTATCCTGGAAGTACCAAAATGTATCATGATCTTCGTCATACATTTTGGTGGAGCAATATGAAGAGAGAGATAGCGCTGTTTATCTCGAGGTGTTTAACTTGTCAACGAGTCAAAGCGGAGCATCAAGTACCAAAAGGTCCATTGCAACCACTTGAAATTCCAAAATGGAAGTGGGAGCACATTACCATGGATTTCGTTACCGGTCTTCCTAGGGTTTCTCAAGGTATTGATGCGATTTGGGTCATTGTTGATAGATTGACCAAGTCTGCTCATTTCTTACCGATACGAGAAACTTATACACTTGAACGTCTTGCTCGTATGTACATAAACGAGATTGTAAGACTGCATGGTATGCCAGTATCCATAGTTTCTGATCGAGACCCAAGATTCACTTCACGATTTTGGGTTAGTTTACAAAAAGCTATGGGCACAGATTTACAATTTAGTTCGGCATATCATCCTCAGACGGACGGACAATCAGAGAGGACTATTCAAACTCTAGAAGATTTATTAAGACTCTGTGTCCTTGACTTCAAGGGAAGTTGGGACAAGTTCTTACCATTGGTGGAGTTTTCCTACAACAACAGTTATCAAGCAAGTATTGGCATGGCTCCATTCGAAGCATTGTATGGAAGAAAATGTCGTTCTCCAGTATGCTGGGATGAGGTGGGTGAAGCAACGTTGTTGGGACCGGAGTTGGTACGTATGACTATAGAAAAGATTCAAACGATCCGACAATGTATAAAAACCTCACAAGATCGACAAAAGTGTTATGCTGATCTTCATTGAAAGGACGTGGAATTTGATATAGGAGATCATGTGTTCTTACGTGTTGCTCCATGGAAAGGAGTTACAAGATTTGGAAAGAGAGGAAAGCTCAATCCTCGATTCATCGGTCCATTTTTAATCCTCGATCGAGTAGGAACTGTGGCTTATAGACTCGCTTTACCGCCAAGTATGTCTCGTGTTCATAACGTTTTTCACATATCCATGTTACGCAAATATGTGGAAGACCCGAACCACATTATTGAGTTAGAACCGGACGAAATAGCGGAGAATTTGACGTATGAAGAAGTTCCTGTTCAAATCTTGGATAAGAAGGAACATATTCTACGCTCCAAGGTTATACCTCAAGTTAAAGTTTTGTGGAGAAACCACGATGTTGAGGAAATGACTTGGGAGTTAGAATCTGAAATGAAATCAAGGTATCCTTATCTCTTCGATATACCAGGTACGTACCCTAATTTCGAGGGCGAAATTTCATAAGAAGGGGAGGTTGTAAGACCCCAACTTTTATAAATAAAGATGAATTTTCTATAAATATCATTTTTGAATATTATGGAGTTAATTTGATATAATGTTATAGTTGTGGGTAATATTTATAAATTTTGCAAAGTACGCAAGTTGTTATATAATATTCGATTGGTCGGAAAATATTCGTTTTAACAGGAAATATTTGTGACAACCCCAAAATAGGTCCATTCCATCCAACCCATTTTGAGTCGCCAAATATATGGTACAGAAAATAACTACAACTTTATTACAACAATTGTCGTGTAAAATACAATAACATATATGCTGTGAGTTTGGATACAAATATATACCAACTGTGACTCTTATCCCAACCTTGGATAATACGTCACAATGACACCTTACATAAAGGTATAGTCAAAAACTTTTTTAAAAATTAGAATCTTTGGGAAGTGCTCAAGGAAATCTTCGTACATGGGAGACCATGCGTCTAGGTTATGATTGATATCATATGGCCACAGAATTATCCTTGGTTGACCCAATATACCCCAAAGAAAAATGAGAAGATTACTATCATATTCTTCCCAATGGTGAGTCTTCTCTTGACTTATCATTATCTCTACTGTCTCTAATTGAGAATTATACTTCAAACAAATACCAAGATTATATAGGTAGTGCTTGTAAATATACTCAGCAAGTGGATGAGCACAATCCTGTCTTATGATGACACGAGGTTGTATGTCATTAGACATCTTGTATGATAGTGGCAAAACACCCTTCCAACGTTGTGTTCGCTTCACCCTAGATGATTCACCAAATATAACTACTAAATGATGACCACCGTTCTATTCCCCTGTTACCCCCGCTCGACCCAGCTACACTCTTATTACCTGAAAGGAATTGTGAAACAGAAGGGTGAGCACAACTAGCCCAGTAAAGAATATCATGACTAAAGATAAATAAATTATCAATAGCCTTCAACAGAATTAAATCAGAGATTTAGAACATATGGTAGATGATAAAAATTTTCAACCATAGTTGCAGCGGAACGAGCAAACCATTAGAAGAGTCAAATAGACCATAAAGTCTATTATCTTCTCCACATTAAAAGTCCACCAATAATGTTTTATCCCTGTAACATTAATCAACAGTTCCTTTTCACAATTATATGAATAACTCATAATCATAATTGTAATTCTAAATTCCTCTTCGCATCCAGGACGAAGATAATTTTCCTCACATGTCTTTACTTGAAATATCAAAGATCATGGTTATACCAAATCACAGTTCTTGTTCATAATCATATTAATAAATTCATCTTTGCACTACAGGCCAACGATATTCGTCAACAGTTCATCTTTGCACTACTGGCCAAAGATATTCAACAACAAGTCATCTTTGCACTACGGGCCAAAGATATTCATCAACAATTTATCTTTGCACTACAGGCCAAAGATATTCCTCAACAGTTCATATTTGCACTACAAATATATTCATATCTCAAAAAAATATATAATCATTTCAGAATTTATATACACCATAATTATAACCATGTTAATCAATTCATCTTTACACTTAAGCTAAAGATATTCAATTATAAATTCAATGGTCATGATCATATTAGTTAACAATTCATCTTTGCACTGCAGGCCAAAGACATTCATCAGTCACGATCATACCAATAATTTACCCATCTTTACACTCAAATGAAAAAGAAATTCAACATCAGGGTTATAAAAATGTTATATATGATAATAAAAAATAATATGATCAACAACTGCATTTATTTTTGAGAGCAACAATCATAAATCAACGATAATTTGGTCAGAAAAAGAAACAAATTTTTGTCGTGAATAGTACCCGTGAATAGTAACTCGTGAATAGTAACTCGTGAATAGTAACTCATGAATAGTAACTCGTGAATAGTACTCCGTATTCATACATAGTACCGTATGTGACGCCCCCAAAATTAGGTATACATCACCCATCTTGGGTCGTCAGATACATAGTACAGAATACAAATACAACTTACTAATACAACTGTCGTGTACAATACGACAAAACATAAACTGTGAGTTTGAATACAAATATTATCTTCTAGAGAGTATTCATAATCAAAAGGAGTCCTCGTTACATTTATTAACACACCATCACATAGAATAGTGAGGATTACTAACTAATACTATCATTCGGACCATCACTCCGTTTCCCGACTTGCCCCAGCTACGTTCTCATTTCCTGAAGAGAACAATGAAAGAAAGGGTGAGCTCAACTAGCCCAGTAAGAAATATTATGACTAAGATAATGCAGAATAAATTATCATTAGCCTTCAACAATGTTAAACTGATAAAATATAATAGACATCAAGTTTAACTGTAGCGGAACAAGCAATCCATTAAGAGAGTCAAGTAGAAAATAAACTCTACTATCTTTTATGATTTAAAAGATTTTCCAACACTGTGATCGCTGGGACTCAGCTTAATAAAATAATCCACATCATCGAATCACCCCTGCACTACGGTCAAGGATATTCGTATATTCATTAATGGTCATGATCATGCCAACAACTGTCCATCAATGCACTACGGGCCAATGAAGACTTTTACCACATCATTCGTAACATTACGGTCATGATTACACCGAATAATCACTGGTCATAATCATACCAAGTCCATCTATGCACTACAGGCCACAAATGACTTTCAACATTTTATAAACATGAGGATGATGACAATGATATAAGAATTCAATAAAACAAGTTCAAGAATTAATTTATCCAAGAATTAACAACGTCCAAATTGTCAACATGATACTGCTTTGTGGAGTAAAATTCAAGAATGATCAGGAGAATATTTTCATGAATAGATACTAGATGAAGCGCAAATGTCAAGGATATTCCACAAATTTCATGGAGTATAGAAGTCAAAACTTAACCAACTGAGTATAATAAAGAATGGAATAACAAAAGAAATCACCATGCATGCGATAGACCGCACAGACAGGTTATTCCAACAGAATAATAAATAATGGAACCAGGTCCGGCGTAAACGCACAGACAAGATATTCCGACAGAATAATAAATAATGGAACCAGGTCCGGTGTAAAACACACAGACAGGATGTTCCAACAGAATAATAACAAGACGGAACCAGGTCCGGTGTAAAACACACAGACATGATGTTCCAACAGAATAATAATAAAAACGGAACCAGGTCCGGTGTAAAACACACAGACAGGATGTTCCAACAGAATAATAATAAAAACGGAACCAGGTCCGGTGTAAAACACACAGACAGGATGTTCCAACAGAATAATAGAAGAATGTCACCAAGTATAGGGTAGACCGCGTATACAGGTTATTCCAACAGAATAATAAGAAATGGAATAACAACAGTTCTCTTCATGAATAAGAAAGAATAACACCCCTTACCGTTTTAAAGACGAGCTGAAATAAGGAAGTAGTTAAGTAGCAGAATACTCTTCTTCTCTCTCTCTATAGTTTCTCTCTCTAGAGTTCAGTGAATTCGTAAGAAATAATGAAGGAATGAGCTGCTATTTATAGAAAAATAGAATGCATAGTAACTAATCCATGAACGGTCCAGATTGATTACTTTAATCTGACGGTCCATATTTAAAGAAAAATCTTTTAAATAAAATATAATATATTCTATTTATAGAATAACTTTAATAAAGTATTATGTTTTATATAAAAAGATGTTTCTGTTTTATTACGTTAATAATACGAATAAAACAAAACGTCATTATCGCTAAATAATTCATATTATTAACTGACAATAATTGAATCAAACTGAGTGACTTCTCACATAAGCATTAATAATCAATACCGTGTGCTACTATGCAACCACACGTATTACTGTACTTTTACTACCGAGTAGTTCAACAGTATCAATGGTAAAACTTCCGCCGTTATTTTTAATAAAATATTTTTGTCGTTTTCTCAATCCGACAATAATTTCGTTGTGGGGTCCACCAATGATTGTGTCGTTGTACGAATATTTCCTGTTAAAACGAATATTTCCCGACCAATCGAATATTATATAACAACTTGCGTACTTTGTAAAATTTATAAATATTACCCACAACTATAACATTATATCAAATTAACTCCATAATATTCAAAAATGATATTTATAGAAAATTCATCTTTATTTATAAAAGTTGGGGTCTTACAACCTCCCCTTCTTATGAAATTTCGCCCTCGAAATTAGGGTACGTACCTGGTATATCGAAGAGATAAGGATACCTTGATTTCATTTCAGATTCTAACTCCCAAGTCATTTCCTCAACATCGTGGTTTCTCCACAAAACTTTGACTTGAGGTATAACCTTGGAGCGTAGAATATGTTCCTTCTTATCCAAGATTTGAACAGGAACTTCTTCATACGTCAAATCCTCCGCTATTTCGTCCGGTTCTAACTCAATAATGTGGTTCGGGTCTTCCACATATTTGCGTAACATGGATATGTGAAAAACGTTATGAACACGAGACATACTTGGCGGTAAAGCGAGTCTATAAGCCACAGTTCCTACTCGATCGAGGATTAAAAATGGACCGATGAATCGAGGATTGAGCTTTCCTCTCTTTCCAAATCTCGTAACTCCTTTCCATGGAGCAACACGTAAGAACACATGATCTCCTACATCAAATTCCACGTCCTTTCGATGAAGATCAGCATAACTCTTTTGTCGATCTTGTGAGGTTTTTATACGTTGTCGGATCGTTTGAATCTTTTCTGTAGTCATACGTACCAACTCCGGTCCCAACAACGTTGCTTCACCCACCTCATCCCAGCATACTGGAGAACGACATTTTCTTCCATACAATGCTTCGAATGGAGCCATGCCAATACTTGCTTGATAACTGTTGTTGTAGGAAAACTCCACCAATGGTAAGAACTTGTCCCAACTTCCCTTGAAGTCAAAGACACAGAGTCTTAATAGATCTTCAAGAGTTTGAATAGTCCTCTCTGATTGTCCGTCCGTCTGAGGATGATATGCTGAACTAAATCGTAACTCCGTGCCCATAGCTTTTTGTAAACTAACCCAAAATCGTGAAGTGAATCTTGGGTCTCGGTCAGAAACTATGGATACTGGCATACCATGCAGTCTTACAATCTCGTTTATGTACATACGAGCAAGACGTTCAAGTGTATAAGTTTCTCGTATCGGTAAGAAATGAGCAGACTTGGTCAATCTATCAACAATGACCCAAATCGCATCAATACCTTGAGAAACCCTAGGAAGACCGGTAACGAAATCCATGGTAATGTGCTCCCACTTCCATTCTGGAATTTCAAGTGGTTGCAATGGACCTTTTGGTACTTGATGCTCCGCTTTGACTCGTTGACAAGTTAGACACCTTGAGATAAACAACGCTATCTCTCTCTTCATATTGCTCCACCAAAATGTATGACGAAGATCATGATACATTTTGGTACTTCCAGGATGGATTGCAAATGGTGTGTTGTGCGCCTCCATCATGATTTCATACTTTAAATCAGGGTTGTTAGGAACACAAAGTCTGGAGTTGACTCGAAGTATTCCTTCTTCATCGATTCTTGCTTCCGGCATAGCACCTTCTTGCACTTTCTTCCTCATACGCATCAGCTCCAGGTCTGTAGCTTGAGCAGCTTTAACTTTATCGATTAAAGTCGGTTCTACTCGTATATTCGCCATCATCACATGGGTCCCTGGAGTCTTTAACTCTATCTCCATCCTTTGCAAGTCACACAAAATGGGCCTTTGTGTTGACAATATCGCACTCGTACTTGCATATGATCTTCTACTCAATGCGTCAGCTACCACGTTCGCTTTTCCAGGATGGTATTGAATGGTATGATCATAATCTTTCAACAGTTCAAGCCAACGTCGTTGTCGCATGTTGAGTTCCTTTTGAGTGAAGAAATATTTGAGGCTTTTATGATCCGTAAAGATCTCCACCTTCTCCCCATACAAGTAATGCCTCCAAATTTTAAGTGCAAAGACAACAGCTGCCAACTCTAGATCATGAGTAGGATAATTCCTCTCATATTCCTTGAGTTGTCTTGATGCATAGGCTATGACTTTTCCATGTTGCATGAGAACACATCCCAACCCTTTGCTCGAAGCATCACTGTAGATGACAAATCCCTCCGAGCCAGATGGTATTGTTAGAACAGGTGCTGAAATGAGTCTCCTCTTGAGTTCTTGAAAACTCTGCTCACATTCTTCGCTCCAACCGAACTTTGTATCTTTCCGAGTCAGCTGAGTTAATGGAGTAGCGATTCGAGAAAATCCTTCCACGAATCTCCGATAATAACCAGCTAAACCAAGAAAGCTACGTACTTCGGTCACTGATTTAGGTTGCTCCCAGCTTTGAATAGCTTCAATCTTTGCCGGGTCAACAGATATTCCACGACTTGATACTACGTGCCCAAGGAATGCTACCTCTTCCAGCCAGAACTCGCATTTCTTCAACTTGGCATAAAGTTTGTATTCACGAAGCTTTTGGAGTACCAACCTCAAGTGTTGCTCATGATCTTCACGGCTTTTGGAATAAACAAGGATGTCATCGATAAAGACGACCACAAAGTGATCCAAATATTCCTTAAATACCCTGTTCATCATATCCATGAAGGCAGCAGGAGCATTAGTCAATCCAAAAGACATAACTAAGAATTCATAATGCCCATACCGAGTTCTAAAGGCAGTCTTTGGAATATCCTCAGTTCTAACCTTCAGCTGATGATATCCAGAACGAAGATCGATCTTTGAAAAGAATTGTGCTCCTTGCAACTGGTCAAACAGGTCATCAATACGTGGCAATGGGTACCTATTTTTTATGGTGACATGATTCAACTCCCGATAATCAATACAAAGTCGCATACTCCCATCTTTCTTCTTCACGAACAGAACAGGAGCACCCCAAGGAGAAGTACTAGGACGAATAAAACCAATGTCTAACAATTCCTGCAGTTGGGTCTTTAACTCCTGAAGTTCAATAGGAGCCATTCGATATGGGGCTTTGGAAATGGGTTTTGTACCGGGTTCAAGGTCGATACAAAATTCAATTTCACGCTCTGGGGGTAGGCCAGGAAGTTCTTCAGGAAATACGTCAGGAAATTTATTAACAACAGAAATATCATTCAAAGCTGACGTATTTTTGTTTAGATCTGTGACATGAGCTAAGAAAGCTTGACATCCGTTTTTCAATAAACGAATAGCTTTATGGCTTGAGATGACAGCGATTGATTTTAATGGTTTGGTTGCTTGAATTCGCATAATAGGTCGATTAGGAATATGAAAGCTAACAACCTTACGAAAATAATCAATTTTTGCATGATGAGTAGTTAACCAATCAATCCCTAGAATCACGTCAAATACAAGAATTTTTAATAAAATCAGATCGACAGGTAATGTGTGGGTACCAACTTGAACCAAACAAGACTTATAAACCGTGGATGTAATGAAGGTTTCTCCCAATGGAGTTTCAACAGCTAAGTCAAAGTCTAATTTCTCCGGAATCAAATTTAATCGATGAGCGCATGTAGGAGAAATAAAAGAATGGGTAGAACCGGTATCAAATAAAGTATAGACTTCGTTAGAGTTTATGATAAGCTTACCCGTGATGACCTCATTTGGGTTCCTTGCTTTCTGGGAGTTCACAACAAACGCGCTCCCTTGCACAACTGGTTTTGACTTTTCTGGGACGGCCTTTGGTGCCTCCATCCTAGCTGAATTTGTCTTCGGTAAACGACAAAATCGGGCTAAATGACCTTCTCTTCCACAATTATAACATGCTTTGGACGGCATCGCGCAGTTTGGACTGATGTGCCCCTCCCCTCCGCATTTGAAACATATGATAGGTGGTCGTTCTCCTTTCTTAACAACGGGTGTTGATGCTGACGTCTTTCCATCATTGTTGAATCTCCTCTTCTTGAAATGACCATTCTTATTGTTTTGGCCCTGATTACCACCGAAGTGGTTACCATTTCTGGCCTGTTGATTCCCTCCACGCTTGTTGTCACCGCTTCGATGACCGTTCTTACTGGTATTATCATTTTGTCGACTGCTCTCTTTTGGTTGCGTTGACTCGTTATCGCGTTCCACTAACTGAGCCCTATTCACAACATCTGAATACAAACACAGTTTACGAGAAATAAGATGTTGACGTATCTCAGGTTTCAAACCTCGCAAAAACATTCGCGTCATTCGCTCTTCATTATCCACCAAGTGGGACGCAAACCGGGACAACTCAGCAAACTTGGCTTCGTACTGCGACACGGTCATGTTGTTTTGCTCCAACTTGATAAATTCCACCTCCTTCATGTGACGAATACTTTCAGGAAAGTATTTGTCGTTGAACAGCTCTTGGAACTTCTCCCAAGACATCTTCAGTGCGGCAGGTTGAGTACGCTTTATCGATTCTCACCAGTAATCTGCCTCTACTCGCAACATAAAGGCGGCAAAGGGAACCTTTTGCTCCTCGGAGCAACCCAAGACATTAAATATCTTGGTGATCTACTTTATCCATGTTTCAGCTACAAGTGGTTTGGGTTCTCCCTTAAACTCCGGTGGTCCCAGCTCCTTAAACTGTTTAGCGGTGACCGCCTGAGAGTTTCCAGTATTTCCACCTACGTTGTGGACAGGAGCCGCTTTCACCTGTTGTTGCATGAATTGCATAAAACCTCTGAACATTCCATCATTCATCATCTGGTCAGTGTTGTTGTTTGCATGAGGATTGTCACCTTCCTGATGAACATTATCCTGATTATTGATATGTGGTGAATCAATAATCGCCTGTGCTCCATTTCTATTCTCAACATTCTCAGATGCCATTTTCAGATACTGCCATAAAATAAAAGTTAATTGATATGTCATATATTATCCTTATATTATGACCGACCAATTAAATACCATGCAAATAAACTTAGGTAGGTCATACTAGCGAAGGAATTCTCCGTCTCTCCCCTCCTAGTTCTATTCTCACATCTTAGCCAGGGATCATATCCCTAAGCTCTGATACCAACTGTGACGCCCCCAAAATTAGGTATACATCACCCATCTTGGGTCGTCAGATACATAGTACATAATACAAATACAACTTACTAATACAACTGTCGTGTACAATACGACAAAACATAAACTGTGAGTTTGAATACAAATATTATCTTCTAGAGAGTATTCATACTCAAAAGGAGTCCTCGTTACATTTATTAACACACCATCACATAGAATAGTGAGGACTACTAACTAATACTATCATTCGGACCATCACTCCGTTCCCCGACTTGCCCCAGCTACGTTCTCATTTCCTGAAGAGAACAGTGAAAGAAAGGGTGAGCTCAACTAGCCCAGTAAGAAATATTATGACTAAGATAATGCAGAATAAATTATCATTAGCCTTCAACAATGTTAAACTGATAAAATATAATAGACATCAAGTTTAACTGTAGCGAAACAAGCAATCCATTAAGAGAGTCAAGTAGAAAATAAACTCTACTATCTTTTATGATTTAAAAGATTTTCCAACACTGTGATCGCTGGGACTCAGCTTAATAAAATAATCCACATCATCGAATCACCCCTGCACTACGGCCAAGGATATTCGTATATTCATTAATGGTCATGATCATGCCAACAACTGTCCATCAATGCACTACGGGCCAATGAGGACTTTTACCACATCATTCGTAACATTACGGTCATGATTACACCGAATAATCCCTGGTCATAATCATACCAAGTCCATCTATGCACTACAGGCCACAGATGACTTTCAACAGAATATAAACATGAGGATGATGACAATGATATAAGAATTCAATAAAACAAGTTCAAGAATTAATTTATCGAAGAATTAACAACGTCCAAATTGTCAACATGATACTGTTTTGTGGAGTAAAATTCAAGAATGATCAGGAGAATATTTTCATGAATAGATACTAGATGAAGCGCAAATGTCAAGGGTATTCCACAAATTTCATGGAGTATAGAAGTCAAAACTTAACCAATTGAGTATAATAAAGAATGGAATAATAAAAGAAATCACCATGCATGCGATAGACCGCACAGACAGGTTATTCCAACAGAATAATAAATAATGGAACCAGGTCCGGCGTAAACGCACAGACAAGATATTCCGACAGAATAATAAATAATGGAACCAGGTCCGGTGTAAAACACACAGACAGGATGTTCCAACAGAATAATAACAAGACGGAACCAGGTCCGGTGTAAAACACACAGACAGGATGTTCCAACAGAATAATAATAAAAACCGAACTAGGTCCGGTGTAAAACACACAGACAGGATGTTCCAACAGAATAATAATAAAAACGGAACCAGGTCCGGTGTAAAACACACAGACAGGATGTTCTAACAGAATAATAGAAGAATGTCACCAAGTATAGGGTAGACCGCGTATACAGGTTATTCCAACAGAATAATAAGAAATGGAATAACAACAGTTCTCTTCATGAATAAGAAAGAATAACACCCCTTGCCGTTTTAAAGACTAGCTGAAATAAGGAAGTAGTTAAGTAGCAGAATACTCTTCTTCTCTCTTTCTATAGTTTCTCTCTATAGTTTCTCTCTCTAGAGTTCAGTGAATTCGTAAGAAATAATGAAGGAATGAGCTGCTATTTATAGAAAAATAGAATGCATAGTAACTAATCCATGAACGGTCCAGATTGATTACTTTAATCTGACGGTCCATATTTAAAGAAAAATCTTTTAAATAAAATATAATATATTCTATTTATAGAATAACTTTAATAAAGTATTCTGTTTTATATAAAAAGATGTTTCTGTTTTATTACGTTAATAATACGAATAAAACAAAACGTCATTATCGCTAAATAATTCATATTATTAACTGACAATAATTGAATCAAACTGAGTGACTTCTCACATAAGCATTAATAATCAATACCGTGTGCTATTATGCAACCACACGTATTACTGTACTTTTACTACCGAGTAGTTCAACAGTATCAATGGTAAAACTTCCGCCGTTATTTTTAATAAAATATTTTTGTCGTTTTCTCAATTCGACAATAATTTCGTTGTGGGGTCCACCAATGATTGTGTCGTTGTACGAATATTCCCTGTTAAAACGAATATTTCCCGACCAATCGAATATTATATAACAACTTGCATACTTTGTAAAATTTATAAATATTACCCACAACTATAACATTATATCAAATTAACTCCATAATATTCAAAAATGATATTTATAGAAAATTCATCTTTATTTATAAAAGTTGGGGTCTTACACCGTATACGTAAATAATGTCATATACGTAAATAGTGCCATATACATGAATAGTGCCGTATACGTGAATAGAAACCCCGACTCAAAAAGGTAGAAATTCCACAATAAAATTCATACCAATATTTCAGTATAATGATATTGAAAGAATAACATCATTATGAAGAATATAACATCCCTTAATATCCCTTACTATCCCCTACCTCAAAAGAGCAGCACTTCTGACTGGATATCGGATATGACGTCGAAGAAAACTTGCACTGATGAATAGCAACTCTCAAAGTATCTAAATACTCACAAAATACACTCAATAATCTAGAGAGAGAAAGAGAGAAAACTTATTTTTGGTGTGATTTTCAATTCTAACTTAGCCCTCTATTTATAGGAAAATGTTAGCACGCCGAAGCAGACTTAACCTGCAACCTGATGGCTTTACCTGCTACTATTCCCACCCACCACATTTGAATAAAAATCTCTGCACATTTCTTCACCAACCAAGAGTGGGGCCCACCAATTCTAGAATTTTTCACCAAAATCATTAACTCCGAAAATTCAACAATTTCTGAACCAGTCATCTCGTAAAATTCATAACAAATCATACGTTCATTTTTAACAGTTCAAAGTTTATGGACATATACTCAACTTATATATGTATAACATATCCAAAAATCACAACGATCCAACGGTCGGATTAAAAATTATAACCCCCGCAATATATCTCAAAAATCCTAATTTGATTTTCAATACCCCCGTTCCGACAAAAATACAGATAAAACACCTCAACATTAACTCCTTCATTTTTAACCACAAAAACATATCCCTCATTTATATCCATATACAATAAATATTTCCTTATCATATGAATCAATAATTAATTATTCACAAATAATATTACAGAATCATATTTATGACAAATAGGCCGTTCCCAGGAAAGAGGGGGCTTTCCAATAAGAATTTCTCATTACTGGTGCGCAATTAGATGACCAAACCTCTCCTTAGACAGAACTTTCTAGACATTGCCAATAATTTTATCTAATAATATTATTCAAATAATATAAATTATTGATCTGATAATGGGAAATACTGTGCAGTGACAATTATTGAAATAACAATAATATAAAATATCAATGCAGTAATTATTGAATCAATAAAATAAAATATTGAACAGTAATTACTATGACAATTATTCAGTAGTGCCTTCTTACATAAGAATCAATAATTTCAAAAATAATGTGCAATACCATGTGCTACTGTGCAATAATGCGTATTACTGTATTTTAACCACCTGGTATTCTAACAGTGTTAACTGTAACAACTACGCTGTTATTTGTAAAAACTCAAATTTGTCGTTTTCTTCATCCGACAGTTATTCTGTTATGGGGCCCACAAATGGTTGCGCCGTCGTACGAATATTCCCCGACAGAAAGAATATTCCACGACCAAACGAATATTTCCCGACAACAATGAATATTTTATAACCACTTGCGTATTTTGAAAAAAAATTCATTTATCACCCTTAACTTTAACATTTATCAATTTAACCATTTACTGAATAATAATTATAAGAAAATTGAATACTTTTATTTCATAAAATTTGGGGTCTTACAATCTCCCCTCCTTATGAAATTTCGTCCCCGAAATTTACGTACCTGGTATTTCAAAGAGTTGAGAATATCTTCCTTTCATTTCAGATTTCATCTTCCCTATCATCATAATTTCTCCATTGTGCATCTCCTGTATTTCAAATATTATTCTAGAATACAGCTTCAAAACAAGGGTTAATTTAACAAATTAACATATCACATAATATCCCGATATTATGACTGACCAACAAATAAGCTTAGGTAGGACACACTAGTGAAGGATTTACTCATCTCTTCCCTCCTAGTTATATTCCCCGATCTCCGCCAAAGACCATATCCCTAAGCTCTGATACCACCTGTGACAACCCCAAAATAGGTCCATTCCATCCAACCCATTTTGAGTCACCAAATATATGGTACAGAAAATAACTACAACTTTATTACAATAATTGCCGTGTAAAATACAACAACATATATGCTGTGAGTTTGGATACAAATATATTCCAACTGTAACTCTTATCCCAACCTTGGATAACACGTCACAATGACACCTTACATAAAGGTATAGTCAAAAACTTTTTTAAAAATTAGAATCTTTGAGAAGTGCTCAAGGAAACCTTCGTACATGGGAGGCCATGCGTCTAGGTTATGATTGATATCATATGGCCACAGAATTATCCTTGGTTGACCCAATATACCCCAAAGAAAAATAAGAAGATTACAATCATATTCTTCCCAATGGTGAGTCTTCTCTTGACTTATCATTATCTCTACTGTCTCTAATTGAGAATTATACTTCAAACAAACACCAAGATTATATAGGTAGTGCTTGTAAATATACTCAGCAAGTGGATGAGCACAATTCTGTCTTATGATGACACGAGGTTGTATGTCATTAGACATCTTGTATGATAGTGGCAAAACACCCTTCCAACGTTGTGTTCGCTTCACCTTAGATGATTCACCAAATATAACTACTAAATGATGACCACCGTTCTATTCCCCTGTTACCCCCGCTCGACCCAGCTACACTCTTATTACCTGAAAAGAATTGTGAAACAGAAGGGTGAGCACAACTAGCCCAGTAAAGACTATCATGACTAAAGATAAATAAATTATCAATAGCCTTCAACAGAATTAAATCAGAGATTTAGAACATATGGTAGATGATAAAAATTTTCAACCATAGTTGCAGCGGAACGAGCAAACCATTAGAAGAGTCAAATAGACCATAAAGTCTATTATCTTCTCCACATTAAAAGTCCATCAATAATGTTTTATCCCTGTAATATTAATCAACAGTTCCTTTTCACAATTATATGAATAACTCATAATCATAATTGTAATTCTAAATTCCTCTTCGCATCCAGGACGAAGATAATTTTTCTCACATGTCTTTACCTGAAACATCAAAGATCATGGTTATACCAAATCACAGTTCCTGTTCATAATCATATTAATAAATTCATCTTTGCACTACAGGCCAACGATATTCGCCAACAGTTCATCTTTGCACTACTGGCCAAAGATATTCAACAACAAGTCATCTTTGCACTACGGGCCAAAGATATTCATCAACAATTTATCTTTGCACTACAGGCCAAAGATATTTCTCAACAGTTCATATTTGCACTACAAATATATTCATATCTCAAAGAAATATATAATCATTTCAAAATTTATATACACCATAATTATAACCATGTTAATCAATTCATCTTTACACTTAAGCTAAAGATATTCAATTATAAATTCAATGGTCATGATCATACTAGTTAACAATTCATCTTTGCACTGCAGGCCAAAGACATTCATCAGTCACGATCATACCAATAATTTACCCATCTTTACACTCAAGTGAAAAAGAAATTCAACATCAGGGTTATAAAAATGTTATATATGAGAATAAAAATAATATGATCAACAACTGCATTTATTTTCGAGAGCAACAATCATAAATCAACGATAATTTGGTCAGAAAAAGAAACCAATTTTTGTCATGAATAGTACCCGTGAATAGTAACTCGTGAATAGTAATTCGTGAATAGTAACTCATGAATAGTAACTCGTGAATAGTACTCCGTATTCATACATAGTACCGTATACGTAAATAATGTCATATACGTAAATAGTGCCATATATATGAATAGTGCCGTATACGTGAATAGTGCCGTATACGTGAATAGAAACCCCGACTCAAAAAGGTAGAAATTCCACAATAAAATCCATACCAATATTTCAGTATAATGATATTGAAAGAATAACATCATTATGAAGAATATAACATGTGAGACCCCAGATTTTATGAATAAATATTTAATTTTTTTCTCGAAATAATTTTTTTTATATTATGGTGTGGATTTGATATAATAGTTATGGGTAGTATTTATAAATTTTACAAAGTATACAAGTTGTCATATAATATTCGATTGGTCGGAAAATATTCGTTTTAACAGGGAATATTCGTACAACGACACAATCATTGGTGGACCCCACAACGGAATTATTGTAGAATTGAGAAAACGACAAAATTTTTTTTATTAAAAATAACGGCGGAAGTTTTACCATTGTTACTGTTGAACTACTCGGTAGTAAAAGTACAGTAATACGCGTGGTTGCATAGTAACACACGGTATTGATTATTGATGCTTACGTGAGAATTCACTTAGTTTTGCTTATTATATGGATTCCTATTTTGCCCATTTTTTAAAAGAATCGGTAGAATTTTTTTTATAAGGGTGGGGCCCACAGGTGGGGGCCACATATGGGGCCCACATGTGAAGTATGAAACCTGAAAATAGGGGTGGGAGAAAGTTTACGTAAATGAGTGGTAAAATATAAGAGTATGTAATGTGTGTGTGTATATATATATATATATATATATATATATATATATATATATATATATATATAATGTGAGTGGAAAGTGGTGGAAAAGTGATAGTATGAGAGTGATGGGTGTAAGATGTGTGTGTGTGATAGTGATGTGTGTATTTGTAGTGTTAGTGGAGGATGTTGGAAAAGGAAGAGTGTATTATTTATATATTATATATGGTGTGAATAATTATATATATTTATAATGGGTGTGGTAAGTGGTGAATGTGGTGGATGGTGATATGTTGGTGGAGGAAACATGCGGGGCCATGTTGGAAGAAAAAAAAATGAATGGGGATGGAGGGAAGAAGAATGAGATGGGAGAAAGAAAGAATTGGACGGAAGGTGTATTATTATGTATATTATAATATATTATAATATATATATATATATATATATATATATATATATATATATATATATATATATATATATATAGGTAAGTTTGAAAATTTGGGTAGAGGGAGTAAGATGGATAATCACGGGTCTTCCACCCGTGATTTTTTTTTCTTGCACATGTTATATATATAATATATATATATATAATATATTATATTTTATTTAAAAAATTTTGCTTTAATTATGGACCGTCCGATTAGAGTAAATCAATCTGGACCGTTCATGAGTTAGTTACTATGCAGTCCATTTTCCTATAAATAAAAACTCAATTCTTCATTATTTTTTACGAATTCACTGAAACTCTGAAGAAAGAAATTATAGAGAAGCTATAGAAAAGTATCCTGCTCCTTCCCTACTCTTATATTCAGTTTATTTTACGGTAAGGGGTGTTATTCTTTCTTATTCATGAAGAGAACTTTTGTTATTCCATTTCTTATTATTTTGTTGGAATAACCTGTATACGCGGTCTACCCTATACTTGGTGACATTCTTCTATTATTCTGTTGGAACATCCTGTCTGTGTGTTTTACACCGGACCTGGTTCCGTCTTTATTATTATTCTGTTGGAACATCCTGTCCGTGTGTTTTACACCGGACCTGGTTTCGTCTTTATTATTATTCTGTTGGAACATCCTGTCTGTGTATTTTACACCGGACTTGGTTCCGTCTTTATTATTATTCTGTTAGAATATCCTGTCTGTGTGTTTTACGCCGGACCTGGTTCCATTATTTATTATTCTGTGGGAATAACCTGTCTGTGAGGTCTATCGCATGCATGGTGATTTCTTTTGTTATTCCATTATTTATTATACTCAGTTGGTTAAGTTTTGACTTCTATACTCCATGAAATTTGTGGAATATCCTTGATAATTGCGTTTCATCCAGTATCTTTTCATGAAAATATTCTTCTAAGCATTCTTGAATTTTACTCCACAAAGCAGTATCATGTTGACAATTTGGACGTTGTTAATTCTTGGATAAATTAATTCTTGAACTTGTTTTATTGAATTCTTATATCATTGTCATCATCCTCATGTTTATAAAATGTTAAAAGTCATCTGTGGCCTGTAGTGCATAGATGGACTTGGTATGATTAGGACCAGGGATTATTCGGTATAATCATGACCGTAATGTTACAAATGATGTGATAAAAGTCTTCATTGGCCCGTAGTGCGTTGATGGACAGTTGTTGGCATGATCATGGCCATTAATGAATACACGAATATCCTTGGCCGTAGTGCAGGGTTGATTCGATGACGTGGATTATTTTATTAAGCTGAGTCTCAGCGATCACAGTGTTGAAAAACCTTTTAAATCATAAAAGATAGTAGAGTTTATTTTCTACTTGACTCTTTTAATGGATTATTTGTTCCGCTGCAGTTAAACTTGATGTCTATTATATTTTATCAGTTTAACATTGTTGAAGGCTAATGATAATTTATTCTGCACTATCTTAGTCATAATATTTCTTACTGGGCTAGTTGAGCTCACCCTTTCTTTCACTGTTCTCTTCAGGAAATGAGAACGTAGCTGGGGCAAGTCGGAAAACGGAGTGATGGTCCGAATGATAGTATTAGTTAGTAGTCCTCACTATTCTATGTAATGGTGTGTTAATAAATGTAATGAGAACCCCTTTTGAGTATGAATACTCTCTAGAAGATAATATTTATATTCAAACTCACAGTTTATGTTTTGTCGTATGTTACACGACAGTTGTATAATTAAGTTTGGATTTGTATTCTGTACCATGTATCTGGCGACCCAAGATGGGTGATGTATACCTAATTTTGGGGGCGTCACATAACATCCCTTAATATCTCTTACCTCAAAAGAGCAGCACTTCTGACTGGATATCGGATATGACGCCGAAGAAAACTTACACTGATGAATAGCAACTCTCAAAGTATCTAAATACTCACAAAATACACTCAATAATCTAGAGAGAGAAAGAGAGAAAACTTATTTTTGGTGTGATTTTCAATTCTAACTTAGCCCTCTATTTATAGGAAAATGTTAGCACGCCGAAGCAGACTTAACCTGCAACCTGATGGCTTTACCTGCTACTATTCCCACCCACCACATTTGAATAAAAATCTCTGCACATTTCTTCACCAACCAAGAGTGGGGCCCACCAATTCTAGAATTTTTCACCAAAATCATTAACTCCGAAAATTCAACAATTTCTGAACCAGTCATCTCGTAAAATTCATAACAAATCATACGTTCATTTTTAACAGTTCAAAGTTTATGGACATATACTCAACTTATATATGTATAACATATCCAAAAATCACAACGATCCAACGGTCGGATTAAAAATTATAACCCCCGCAATATATCTCAAAAACCCTAATTTGATTTTCAATACCCCCGTTCCGACAAAAATACAGATAAAATACCTCAACATTATCTCCTTCATTTTTAACCACAAAAATATATCCCTCATTTATATCCATATACAATAAATATTTCCTTATCATATGAATCAATAATTAATTATTCACAAATAATATTACAGAATCACATTTATGACAAATAGGTCGTTCCCAGGAAAGAGGGGGCTTTTTAATAAGAATTTCTCATTACTGGCGCGCAATTAGATGACCAAACCTCTCCTTAGACAGGACTTTCTAGACATTATCAATAATATTATCTAATAATATTATTCAAATAATATGAATTATTGATCTGATAATAGGAAATACTGTGCAGTGATAATTATTGAAACAACAATAATATAAAATATCAATGCAGCAATTAATGAATCAATAAAATAAAATACTGAACAGTAATTACTGTGACAATTATTCAGTAGTGCCTTCTTACATAAGAATCAATAATTTCAAAAATACTGTACAATACCATGTGCTACTGTGCAATAACGCGTATTACTGTATTTTAACCACCGGGTATTCTAACAGTGTTAACGGTAACAACTACGCCGTTATTTGTAAAAACTCAAATTTGTCGTTTTCTTCATCCGACAGTTATTCTGTTATGGGGCCCACAAATGGTTGCGCCGTCGTACGAATATTTCCCGACAGAAAGAATATTCCACGACCAAACGAATATTTTCCGACAACAATGAATATTTTATAACCACTTGCGTATTTTGAAAAAAAATTCATATATCACCCTTAACTTTAACATTTATCAATTTAACCATTTACTGAATAGTAATTATAAGAAAATTGAATACTTTTATTTCATAAAATTCGGGATCTTACAATATTCGTACAACGGCACAATCAATGGTGGACCCCACAACGGAATTATTGTCGGAGTGAGAAAATGACAAAAATATTTTATTAAAAATAACAGCGAAAGTTTTACCATTGATACTGTTGAACTACTCGGTAGTAAAAGTACAGTAATACGTGTGGTTGCATAGTAGCACACGGTATTGATTATTAATGTTTATGTGAGAAGTCACTCAGTTTGATTCAATTATTGTCAGTTAATAATATGAATTATTTAGCGATAATGACGTTTTGTTTTATTCGTATTATTAACGTAATAAAATAGAAACATCTTTTTATATAAAATAAAATACTTTATTAAAGTTATTCTATAAATAGAATATATTATATTTTATTTAAAAGATTTTTCTTTAAATATGGACCGTCAGATTAAAGTAATCAATCTGGACCGTTCTTGGATTAGATACTATGCATTCTATTTTTCTATAAATAGCAGCTCATTCCTTCATTATTTCTCACGAATTCACTGAACTCTAGAGAGAGAAACTATAGAGAGAGATAAGAAGAGTATTCTGCTACTTAACTACTTCCTTATTTCAGCTCTTCTTTAAAACGGTAAGGGGTGTTATTCTTTCTCATTCATGAAGAGAACTGTTGTTATTCCATTTCTTATTATTATGTTGGAATAACCTGTATACGCGGTTTACCCTATACTTGGTGACATTCTTCTGTTATTCTGTTGGAACATCTTGTCTGTGTATTTTACACCGGACCTGGTTCCGTCTTGTTATTATTCTGTTGGAACATCCTGTCTGTGTATTTTACACCGGACCTAGTTCCGTCTTGTTACTATTCTGTTGGAACATCCTGTCTGTGTGTTTTACACCGGACCTGGTTCTATTATTTATTATTATTCTGTTGGAACATCCTGTCTGTGTGCTTTACACCGGACCTGGTTCTATTATTTATTATTCTGTCGAAATATCATGTATGTGCATTTACGCCGGACCTGGTTCCATTATTTATTATTCTGTTGGAATAACCTGTGTAAGACCCCAACTTTTATAAATAAAGATGAATTTTCTATAAATATCATTTTTATATATTATGGAGTTAATTTGATATAATGTTATAGTTGTGGGTAATATTTATAAATTTTACAAAGTACGCAAGTTGTTATATAATATTCGATTGGTCGGGGAATATTCGTTTTAACAGGGAATATTCGTACAACGACACAATCATTGGTGGACCCCACAACGGAATTATTGTCGAATTGAGAAAACGACAAAAATATTTTATTAAAAATAACTGCGGAAGTTTTACCATTGATACTGTTGAACTACTCGGTAGTAAAAGTACAGTAATACGTGCGGTTGCATAATAGCACACGGTATTGATTATTAGTGCTTATGTGAGAAGTCACTCAGTTTGATTCAATTATTGTCAGTTAATAATATGAATTATTTAGCGATAATGACGTTTTGTTTTATTCGTATTATTAACGTAATAAAACAGAAACATCTTTTTATATAAAATAGAATACTTTATTAAAGTTATTCTATAAATAGAATATATTATATTTTATTTAAAAGATTTTTTTTTAAATATGGACCGTCAGATTAAAGTAATCAATCTGGACCGTTCATGGATTA
This sequence comes from Panax notoginseng, assembly GCA_016801055.1. Taxonomy (NCBI): domain Eukaryota; kingdom Viridiplantae; phylum Streptophyta; class Magnoliopsida; order Apiales; family Araliaceae; genus Panax; species Panax notoginseng. The sequence goes on from CM029012.1 coordinate 269,105,548, forward strand.
GTTACTATGCATTCTATTTTTTTATAAATAGCAGCTCATTCCTTCATTATTTCTTACGAATTCACTGAACTCTAGAGAGAGAAACTATAGAGAGAAACTATAGAGAGAGAGAAGAAGAGTATTCTGCTACTTAACAACTTCCTTATTTCAGCTCGTCTTTAAAACGGTAAGGGGTGTTATTCTTTCTTATTCATGAATAGAACTGTTGTTATTCCATTTCTTATTATTCTGTTGGAATAACTTGTATACGCGGTCTACCCTATACTTGGTGACATTCTTCTATTATTTTGTTGGAACATCCTGTCTGTGTGTTTTACACCGGACCTGGTTCCGTTTTTATTATTATTCTGTTGGAACATCCTGTCTGTGTGTTTTACACCGGACCTGGTTCTGTTTTTATTATTATTCTGTTGGAACATCCTGTCTGTGTGTTTTACACCGGACCTGGTTCCGTCTTGTTATTATTCTGTTGGAACATCCTGTCTGTGTGTTTTACACCGGACCTGGTTCCGTCTTATTATTATTCTGTTGGAACATCCTGTCTGTGTGTTTTACACCGGACCTGGTTCCATTATTTATTATTCTGTCGGAATATTCTGTCTGTGCGTTTACGCCGGACCTGGTTCCATTATTTATTATTCTGTTGGAATAACCTGTCTGTGCGGTCTATCGCATGCATGGTGATTTCTTTTATTATTCCATTCTTTATTATACTCAATTGGTTAAGTTTTGACTTCTATACTCCATGAAATTTGTGGAATACCCTTGACATTTGCGCTTCATCTAGTATCTATTCATGAAAATATTCTCCTGATCATTCTTGAATTTTACTCCACAAAACAGTATAATGTTGACAATTTGGACGTTGTTAATTCTTCGATAAATTAATTCTTGAACTTGTTTTATTGAATTCTTATATCATTGTCATCATCCTCATGTTTATATTCTGTTGAAAGTCATCTGTGGCCTGTAGTGCATAGATGGACTTGGTATGATTATGACCAGGGATTATTCGGTGTAATCATGACCGTAATGTTACGAATGATGTGGTAAAAGTCCTCATTGGCCCGTAGTGCATTGATGGACAGTTGTTGGCATGATCATGACCATTAATGAATATACGAATATCCTTGACCGTAGTGCAGGGTTGATTCGATGACGTGTATTATTTTATTAAGCTGAGTCTCAGCGATCACAGTGTTGAAAAACCTTTTAAATCATAAAAGATAGTAGAGTTTATTTTCTACTTGACTCTTTTAATGGATTATTTGTTCCGCTGCAGTTAAACTTGATGTCTATTATATTTTATCAGTTTAACATTGTTGAAGGCTAATGATAATTTATTCTGCACTATCTTAGTCATAATATTTCTTACTGGGCTAGTTGAGCTCACCCTTTCTTTCACTGTTCTCTTCAGGAAATGAGAACGTAGCTGGGGCAAGTCGGAAAACGGAGTGATGGTCCGAATGATAGTATTAGTTAGTAGTCCTCACTATTCTATGTAATGGTGTGTTAATAAATGTAATGAGAACCCCTTTTGAGTATGAATACTCTCTAGAAGATAATATTTGTATTCAAACTCACAGTTTATGTTTTGTCGTATGTTACACGACAGTTGTATAATTAAGTTTGGATTTATATTCTGTACCATGTATCTGGCGACCCAAGATGGGTGATGTATACCTAATTTTGGGGGCGTCACAACCTGTCTGTGCGGTCTATCGCATGCATGGTGATTTCTTTTGTTATTCCATTCGTTATTATACTCAATTGGTTAAGTTTTAACTTCTATACTCCATGAAATTAGTGAAATATCCTTGATAATTGCGTTTCATCCAGTATCTTTTCATGAAAATATTCTTCTAAGCATTCTTGAATTTTACTCCACAAAGCAGTATCATGTTGACAATTTGGATGTTGTTAATTCTTGGATAAATTAATTCTTGAACTTGTTTTATTGAATTCTTATATCATTGTCATCATCCTCATATTTATAAAATGTTGAAAGTCATTTGTGGCCTGTAGTGCATAGATGGACTTGGTATGCTTATGACCAGGGATTATTCGGTATAATCATGACCGTAACGTTACAAATGATGTGGTAAAAGTCCTCATTGGCCCGTAGTACATTGATGGACAGTTGTTGGCATGATCATGACCATTAATGAATACACGAATATCCTTGGCCGTAGTGCAGGGGTGATTCGATGATGTGGATTATTTTATTAAGCTGAGTCCCAGCGATCACAATGTTGAAAAACCTTTTAAATCATAAAAGATAGTAGAGTTTATTTTCTACTTGACTCTTTTAATGGATTGCTTGTTTCGCTGCAGTTAAACTTGATGTCTATTATATTTTTTATCAGTTTAACATTGTTGAAGGCTAATGATAATTTAATCTGCATTATCTTAGTCATAATATTTCTTACTGGGCTAGTTGAGCTCACCCTTTCTTTCACTGTTCTCTTCAGGAAATGAGAACGTAGCTGGGGCAAGTCGGGGAACGGAGTGATGGTCCGAATGATAGTATTAGTTAGTAGTCTTCACTATTCTATGTAGTAGTGTGTTAATAAATGTAATGAGGACTCCTTTTGAGTATGAATACTCTCTAGAAGATAATATTTGTATTCAAACTCACAGTTTATGTTTTGTCGTATTGTACACGACAGTTGTATTAGTAAGTTCTATTTGTATTTTATACTATGTATCTGACGACCCAAGATGGGTGATGTATACCTAATTTTAGGGGCGTCACACTATCTATATTGGGAGAAAGTGGAGATATATTCAGACCATAAAAGCCTCAAATATTTCTTCACTCAAAAAGAACTCAACATGCGGCAACGATATTGGCTCGAGCTGTTGAAAGACTACGACCATACCATTCAATACCATCCTGGAAAAGCGAACGTGGTAGCCGACGCATTGAGTAGAAGATCATACGCGGGAACGAGTGCGATGTTGTCAGCACAAAGGCCCATTTGGTGTGATTTACAAAAGATGAAGATAAAAGTCAAGGCTCCGGGGACCCATGCAATGATGTCAAGTATACATATAGAACCAATTTTAATCGAAAAAGTTAAAATTACTCGAGCCACAGATCCGGAGCTAATGCGTATGAAGAAGAAAATGCAAGAAGGTGTTATTCCAGAATCAAGAATCGATGAAGAAGAAATACTTCGAGTCCACTCCAGACTTTGTGTTCCTAATTATTCTGATTTGAAGTATAAGATCATGATGGAGGCACACAATACACCATTTGTAATCTATCTTGGAAGTACCATACATTTTGGTAGAACAATATGAATAGAGAGATTGCAAAGTTTATCTCGAGGTGTTTAACTTGTCAACGTGTAAAGGCGGAGCATCAAGTGCCTAAGGGCCCATTGCAACCACTTGAGATTCTGAAATGGAAGTGGGAACACATTATCATGGATTTTGTTACGGTTCTTCCCACGGTTTCCCAAGGCATAAATGCTATTTAGGTTATTGTTGATAGATTAACCAAGTCTGCTCATTTCTTGTCGATACATGAGACTTATTCCCTTGAACATCTTGCTCGTATGTACGTAGATGAGATTATGAGATTGCATGACATGCCAGTATCCATAGTTTCGGATCGTGACCCAAGATTCACTTCAAGATTTTGGGCTGGCTTGCAAAAAGCTATGGGCACGAATTTACGATTCAGTTCGGCATACCATCCTCAAACGGACGGACAATCAGAGAGGACTATTCAAACTCTTGAAAATCTATTAAGACTCTGTGTCTTAGACTTCAAAGGGAGTTGGGATAAATATTTACCATTGGTGGAATTCTCTTACAACAATAGTTATCAGCCAAGTATAGGTGTGGCTCCATTCGAAGTATTATATGGACTAAAGTGTCGCTCTCCAATATGTTGGGATGAGGTGGGTGAAGCAACATTATTGGGACCAGAGTTGGTACGTATGACTACGAAAAAGATCCAAATGGTTCGACAACGTATACAAACGACACAGGATCGACAAAAGAGTTATGCGGATCTTCATCGATAGGACGTGGAATTTAGTATTGGGGATCATGTATTGTTGCGTGTGGCTCCATGGAACGGAGTTACAAGATTTGGGAAGAGTGGAAAGCTCAATCCACGATTTATAGGTCCATTTCAGATTCTTGACCGAGTAGGAAATGTGGCCTATAGACTCGCGTTACCTCCAAGTATGTCTCGTGTTCATAATATTTTTCATATATCTGTGCTTCGTAAATATGTGAAAGACCCAAACTAGGGGTGCTCAAAAAATTCGGTTTTTCGGTTTTTTTACCGAACCGGTTCGAACCGGTACCGGCAGTACCGGTTTTTTTCGGTTTCGGTTTTTTCGGTACCGATTTTTCGGTTTTTTTACATTTTTCGGTACCGGTAGCGGTAATACAAATTATGAATTCGGTAAAACCGAAAAACCGAAAATAATACCGAAACTAATAAGTACTTAATTACTTACAGACTTGTAGACTACTCAGACTAGTACTTCATTTACTCTCTCTCTTAGTCTCTTTTAATTCTACAGAGCTTCAAGCCTTCAACTACTTTACTCTTTCGATTCGGTCTTCACTTTTCACTCTCCCTACTCCGGTACTCCCTAGTCCCTTCTTCTTCAGTCTTCTACCGCCACTACCGTGCTGTTCTCCTTCCATTAAAGCTCATCGCCTCACCCTGCCTTCTCTCAAAGCTCAGCTAGCGCCGGCCGCCGAGGACGCGAAGTCGCGAACGTCGCAACCAACTGAACCATATCCAACGACTAGCGCCGACAGGCGACGGTAAGTCGTTACTCGTTAGATGATCTGTACTGTAGTCTGTAGATCTGTAGTTCTGTACTTTTAGATCTGAGATCTGTAGTCCATGCTTTTGGGGAAACAACTTGTATGATGTTTATGTAGTACAATGGTTCCTAAAATTCTACTTGAATCAAACTTTTGTCAATCTTTTTGATTACATATATTTGAGAATTTTATTGTTATCTGTTAAGATAACTATCGTCTATAAAGCACATCTATCTACATACACATGAGAATTTTACTATTGTCTGTTAAGATAACTTGTATGTTGTCTGTTAAGAATTTTATTGTTGTCTCTTATTTGCACTATTGAAATTTGCGAAATTGAAACTTGTAAATTCATCAAAAATGGGATTATGGGACTGAGTTACAAATTGTGAAGTTACAAATTGGGACTGACTTACAAATTGAAATTGGGACTGAGTTACAAAGTGGGACTGAGTTCACAATATTTATAAGATAGATGTGTTCAAATATGGTTTAAAAAATAATCTATGGACGTTCACAATATTTATAAGATAGATGGTTTGTCAATTCTTTGTAGTAACTAGTAATTATGGTTGTTCTGAGCATGTGTAGGTTATAATGGCTGAGCAGCAGTCTGAGGCACCCATCAACGTGGAATCGAATGCTGAAAATCCAATTCATATTGATGAAGAGGAGTTGAATGAAGGTGAAATTGAGCAACTTGATGCCGGTAAGACTCGTGCTAAAATTTGGGCTCATTATACAAGATTAAAGCAAAATGGTCAAATTAAAGCTAAATGCAAATATTGTGGAGCTATTTTAAGTGCTGATCCAAAAAATAATGGGACTAGTGGTCTAAATGCTCACAATAGGAGATGTAAAATTTACCCCCCAAATGTGGAGTTAAGAAATCAAGCAATCTTGAACTTTAAATCTGCAAGTGCTAATAATGATGATGAGACCATGGAAGGGGAGTCAACAAATACTTGTCTTTGGAAGTTTGATGTGGAACTAACTCGGGCTGCTTTAGCATATATGATTCTAGTTGATGAACTTTCTTTTAAATTTGTCGAAAATGAGGGATTTCGACATTTTGTGTCTATCGCATGTCCTAGGTTCAATGTTCCTTCACGTCACACAATTACAAGAGATTGTTTTAAAATATATATGGATGAGAAACAGAAGTTAAAATCCACTTTTAACTCATCTTCTCAAAGGATATGTATTACAACTGACACATGGACATCAATGCATAGACTTAATTATATGGTTGTGACAGCTCATTACATTGATGATAAATGGAGATTGAGAAAAAAAATTATAAACTTTGTTCCAATTTTGAGTCACAAGGGTGAGGCCATTGGAATGGCAATTGAGAATTGTTTGATAGAATGGGGGATTAAGAGAGTTTTTACTATAACTGTTGATAATGCCAGTTCAAATGATGTTGCGATATCTTATTTAAAAAATCAATTGCAAGTATGGGGACATAGTGTTTGTGAGAATAAATTCATTCATGTTCGATGTGTTGCTCATATTTTAAACTTGGTTGTAGTTGATGGGTTGAAAGATGTTAATATTTCGGTAGCTCGTGTTCGAGCATTAATTAGGTGGGTAAGGCAATCTCCATCTAGGATTAGAAAGTTCAAGGAGTGTGTTGACTTTGAAAAAATTGAAAATAAATCTTCATTAATCCTAGATGTTGCTACTAGATGGAACTCCACTTATTCAATGTTGAATGTTGCTCAACATTTTGAACGTGCTTTTAATAGGCTTGGGAGTAGGGATCCTTTGTTTAAACAAGAAATGATCTCAGGTGAAGGGTGGCCAACGGTGGAGGATTGGGGTAATGTGAGAAGAATTGTTTTGTTTTTGAAACACTTCTATGAATTAACACTTAGAATCTCTGGCACATTATATGTTACATCCAATGGATTTGTTCACGAGTTTGTGGAAGTTGATGGTCTTTTGAAAGAATTGGAAGATGATGATGATTATCAAATGAGAGAAATGGCTATGAGGATGAGATCAAAGTTAATGAAATATTGGGGGGATGTTGATAAAATGAACAAGTTGTTATACATTGCCGTGGTTCTTGATCCAAGACACAAATTCACTTTCATTGAGTTTGTATTTAATCACATGTATGGTAAAGAAAGTGATTTGGCAATCAAAATGATTAGGGGGGCTAAAGATGTATTATTTGAGTTGTTCAATTATTATAATCTCAATCATTTATCGTCCCAAGGTAACTCATCTCAAACTCCAAGTGGGAGTGGAAGTGTAACTCGAAGTGGTGGCTCGTCATTAGTAGAAAGTTTGTCAAGAAAAAAAAGAAAAATTGACAGCTTGTTTGAACAACATGTTGAGGATGTTCAAGGTGGGGAAGTTCAAACTGAGCTAGAAATGTATTTAAAGGATCGAGTTGAAAGAAAAGATGAAAAATTTAACCTTTTAGCTTGGTGGAGATCCAACACTCATAGATTTCCTGTTCTTTCATTAATGGCTAGAGATATCTTAGCGATTCCCATTTCTACCGTGGCTTCCGAATCGGCATTTAGCACAGGAGGACGCATACTTGATTCCTTTAGGAGCTCTTTAACTCCTAGGATGGTGCAAGGAATTATTTGTGCTCAAGATTGGCTTCGCCGAAGCAACGAACCAATTGATATCGAAGAAAAGTTAGAATCCCTTGAAGAAATTGAAAAAGGTACATCACAGTAACACTATAACACTTTGTATTGTTTATTTATTTTTTTGTAATGTAGTTGAAATTCTTCTTAATAAATTATGATTTGCTCACATTTGTCTTTTAAAAATTGCAGAATTTTTAGCAGGCGATTTAGATGCATCAATCTTGGATATGTAATATGGTTGATTTGTTCGAGAATGGGGACTTGATAGTTGAGAGAATTATGCCTTGTGCCGTTGTGCGGCGTTTGTTTTTAATCTTGAATTAGTTGGATATGTAATATGGTTGATTGGATTACTTGCTAGTGAGTAGTGGGTACTTTAGTTCTGTTATGTTCAGTTTATCAGGTTATGTTTTATCATATGGTTATGACTTATGAGGTTATGTTCTATAACACTTTGTATTGTAATCAGGTTATGTTTTATCATATGGTTATGACTTTGTATTGTTATCAGGTTATGTTTTATCAGGTTATGTTTTATCATATGGTTATGACTTTGTTTTGGTGAAATAGTGTTAGTGGTGATTTCATGATTATATCTTGTTTTAAAAATATCTTGTTTTGTTTTGGTTATCAGGTTATGTTTTGTTTTATTTTGGTTATCAGGTTCTGTTCATTCAGTTGTAAAATGCAGGCTATGTTCAGGTTATGTTCAGGTCATTATGTTTCTGGTCATTCAGGTCATTATGTTCAGGCTATGTTCAGGTTATGTTCAGGTTATGCAGACTATGTTCATTATGTTCAGTTCAGTTGTAACCGTGTTGCATACATGATACAAGTGATCATTTGTTTCATCATTTGTGCCAGAGTGAAAAGAAAAATAAAAAAGGAAAAACACTTGCAAAAACACTTTTTGATTGTGTTATAAACATTACAGAGCGACCTGCAGTTCTTGGCTAGTGAAGCTCAACTGTTGATTTGTAATATTACTGTATTACATATATCAGATGCCAAGTACAAAGTTAAAACTTGTAGGCTTGTAGCAATTCTTAATAAGATACATAACTAGAATCAGAAGGACTTGGTTAGTTGGTAATACTGTGAAAATAATCAATCTTTCAATTTCGTACATCTGCGCCATTCTTCAATGAGCATGCACATCTCGCTATTATCATTACAGATAACAATTATTTCATGCAACAATATGAATCTGGGGAGGAAGCAACAATATGAACTAGGCAGTCTTAAGTTTGCAATTACAGGCAAAGAATAATCAATTTCTTTCTTAAAATTTGATTATTTAAAACAACAGTTTAAAACATGAGTTTAAAAAAATTATTTAATTATTATTATTTATTAATAATTACATATATTACCATGCATGCGGTATAACCGAAAACCGAACCGAAAAAATCGCTACCGAATTTGTACCGAACCGGTACCGAAATCGGTAATTCGCTACCGGTTTCGGTTCTTAATTTTTCGGTAATTCCGGTTCGGTACCGGTTCGGTTTTTTCAGTACCGGTTTGGTTTTTTACCGATGAGCACCCCTAACCCAAACCACGTCATTGAGTTAGAACCGGACGAGATAGCTGAAGACTTAACGTACGAGGAGGTACCTATCAAGATCTTGGATAGGAAAGAGCATGTCCTACGCACAAAGGTCATACCACAAGTTGAAGTTTTGTGGAGGAACCATGCTATTGAGAAAATGACCTGGGAGTTGTAAACGGAAATGAAAGCGAGGTATCCTCATCTTTTTAAAACACCAGGTACGTACGTCAATTTCGAGGACGAAATTTCATAAGGAGGGGAGGTTGTAAGACCCCAAATTATTAATAAATGAAATTTAATTTCCTCTATTTATTATTTTGAAATAGTAAGGGTTGAATTGATTAATGAGGTTAGTTATGGGTAAAATGCGCAAATATTTTAAATAAGTAAGTGGTTATAAAATATTCATTGTTATCGGGGAATATTCGGTTGGTCGTGGAATATTCTTACTGTCGGGGAATATTCGTACGACGGCATAGCCTTGTGTGGGCCCCATAACGGAAAGCGATTCGATAAAAAAAATAACAAGTATAAGTTATTTATAAATAACGGCGTAGTTGTTACCGTTAATACTGTTGAAATACCCGGTGGTTAAAACACAGTAATACGCGTTGTTGCACAGTAGCACACGGTATTGCACCAATTATTGATTCTTACGTAAGAAGGCACTACTCAATAATTGTTACAGTAATATTGATTCAATAATTGTTGCGTTGATATTTTATATTACTGTTGTTTCAATAATTGTCACTACACAGTATTTTCTATTATCGAAGTAATAATTCATATTATCTGAATAATATTATTAGATAACATTATTGACAATGTCTAGAAAGTTATGTCTAAGGAGATGTTTGGTTACCTAATTGCGCGCCAGTAAGGAGAAATCCTTATTGGAAAGCCCCCTCTTTCCTGGGAACTGCCTGGTTGTCAGTATTGTGATTCTGTAATATTATTTGTGAATAATCAATTATTGATTTATATGATGAGAAAAATATTAATTTTATGTGGATATAAATGGAGAAAATTTTTTAAAGTGACAATTGTTAAAAATCGATATTTTATCTTTTCTGATATAATAATATTTTATTATTATAATATAATAATGATGATATTTTTACAATGAATGTGGGATATATGAGTATATGAGGTGAAAGAGTATTTTTGTTGCATTAAATGATTAACACATATTTTGTGTGTCGGTGGACCCCATCTCTTGACTGAAATTTGATTATAGCCTGTAAAATCGTCCGTTTGTGGATTTCGGTCAATTTTTGTTTGGAATTTAGAAAAAATTTCTTCTGCAAAGTTGTAGATAATGAAATTTCCTATGAAAAGGGCACGAGATTTGAATTTTTTTATAAAAGAGTTATTTATTATGATTTATTGAAGTTCTGAAGTTCCGAAATAATTATTTTTAAGAGTTTTAAAAGAAAAACGTTTTTGAAATGTTTGTGGGCATCATTGACATGTGCTAGGTGGCTGAAATCAGTTGGTAAAAGTGGGCGTAGAAATTTGTAATATAAATAATAATATTTTATTAAATTTTCTGCTTTGGTGTTCTAAGCATTTTCCTATAAATAGGGTGCTTAGGTTAGAATTGAAAATCACACCAGAAACTGAAAATCTTTCTCTCTCTATATTATCGAGCGTATTCTTGTGAGTATTTTAAGACTTTGAGTGTTGCTATACGGTGCATGTGAGACTCCAGATTTTATGAATAAATATTTAATTTTTTTCTCGAAATAATTTTTTTTATATTATGGTGTGGATTTGATATAATAGTTATGGGTAGTATTTATAAATTTTGTAAAGTATGCAAGTTGTCATATAATATTCGATTGGTCGGGGAATATTCGTTTTAACAGGGAATATTCGTACAACGACATAATCATTGGTGGACCCCACAACGGAATTATTGTCGGATTGAGAAAACGACAAAATTTTTTTTATTAAAAATAACGGCGGAAGTTTTACCATTGTTACTGTTGAACTACTCGGTAGTAAAAGTACAGTAATACGCGTGGTTGCATAGTAGCACACGGTATTGATTATTGATGTTTACGTGAGAATTCACTTAGTTTTGCTTATTATTTGGATTCCTATTTTGCCCATTTTTCAAAAGAATCGGTAAAAAAAATTTTATAAGGGTGGGGCCCACAGGTGGGGGCCACATATGGGGCCCACATGTGAAGTATGAAACCTGAAAATAGGGGTGAGAGAAAGTTTACGTAAATAAGGGGTAAAATATAAGAGTATGTAATGTGTGTGTGTGTATATATATATATATATATATATATATATATAATGTGAGTGGAAAGTGGTGGAAAAGTGATAGTATGAGAGTGATGGGTGTAAGATGTGTGTGTGTGATAGTGATGTGTGTATTTGTAGTGTTAGTGGAGGATGTTAGAAAAGGAAGAGTGTATTATTTATATATTATATATGGTGTGAATAATTATATATATTTATAATGGGTGTGGTAAGTGGTAAATGTGGTGGATGGTGATATGTTGGTGAAGGAAACATGCGGGGCCATGTTGGAAGAAAAAAAAATGAATGGGGATGGAGGGAAGAAGAATGAGATGGGAGAAAGAAAGAGTTGGACGGAAGGTGTATTATTATGTATATTATATTATATATATATATATATAGGTAAGTTTAAAAAATTGGGTAGAGGGAGTAAGATGGATAATCACGGGTCTTCCACCGGTGATTTTTTTTTCTTGCACATGTTATATATAATATATATATATATATATATATATATAATATAATATAATATATTTTATTTAAAAGATTTTGCTTTAATTATGGACCGTCCGATTAAAGTAAATCAATCTGGACCGTTCATGAGTTAGTTATTATGCAGTCCATTTTCCTATGAATAGAAACTCATTCCTTCATTATTTCTTACGAATTCACTGAAACTCTGGAGAGAGAAATTATAGAGAAGCTATAGAAAAGTGTCCTGCTCCTTCCCTACTCTTATATTCAGTTTATTTTACGGTAAGGGGTGTTATTCTTTCTTATTCATGAAGAGAACTTTTGTTATTCCATTTCTTATTATTCTGTTGGAATAACCTGTATACGCGGTCTACCCTATACTTGGTGACATTCTTCTATTATTCTGTTGGAACATCTTGTCTGTGTGTTTTACACCGGACCTGGTTCCGTCTTTATTATTATTCTGTTGGAATATCCTGTCTGTGTGTTTTACGCCGGACCTGGTTCTATTATTTATTATTCTGTGGGAATAACCTGTCTGTGCGGTCTATCGCATGCATGGTGATTTCTTTTGTTATTCCATTATTTATTATACTCAGTTGGTTAAGTTTTGACTTCTATACTCCATGAAATTTGTGGAATATCCTTGATAATTGCGTTTCATCCAGTATCTTTTCATGAAAATATTCTTCTAAGCATTCTTGAATTTTACTCCACAAAGCAGTATCATGTTGACAATTTGGACGTTGTTAATTCTTGGATAAATTAATTTTTGAACTTGTTTTATTGAATTCTTATATCATTGTCATCATCCTCATGTTTATAAAATGTTAAAAGTCATATGTGGCCTGTAGTGCATAGATGGACTTGGTATGATTAGGACCAGGGATTATTCGGTATAATCATGACCGTAATGTTACAAATGATGTGATAAAAGTCCTCATTGGCCCGTAGTGCGTTGATGGACAGTTGTTGGCATGATCATGACCATTAATGAATACACGAATATCCTTGGCCGTAGTGCAGGGTTGATTCGATGATGTGGATTATTTTATTAAGCTGAGTCTCAGCGATCACAGTGTTGAAAAACCTTTTAAATCATAAAAGATAGTAGAGTTTATTTTCTACTTGACTCTTTTAATGGATTATTTGTTCCGCTGCAGTTAAACTTGATGTCTATTATATTTTATCAGTTTAACATTGTTGAAAGCTAATGATAATTTATTCTGCACTATCTTAGTCATAATATTTCTTACTGGGCTAGTTGAGCTCACCCTTTCTTTCACTGTTCTCTTCAGGAAATGAGAACGTAGCTGGGGCAAGTCGGGAAACGGAGTGATGGTCCGAATGATAGTATTAGTTAGTAGTCCTCACTATTCTATGTAATGGTGTATTAATAAATGTAATGAGGACTCCTTTTGAGTATGAATACTCTCTAGAAGATAATATTTGTATTCAAACTCACAGTTTATGTTTTGTCGTATGTTACACGACAGTTGTATAATTAAGTTTGGATTTGTATTCTGTACCATGTATCTGGCGACCCAAGATGGGTGATGTATACCTAATTTTGGGGGCGTCACAGTTGGTATCAGAGCTTAGGGATATGATCCCTGGCTAAGATGTGAGAATAGAACTAGGAGGGGAGAGACGGGGAATTCCTTCGCTATTATGACCTACCTAAGTTTATTTGGTATTTAATTGGTCGGTCAGTGTATAGGGATAATATGTGACATGTTAATTAACCCTTGTTTTGTGAAAGTGTTTGAGAATGGCATCTGAAAATGCTGAGATAAGCAATGAAGCACATGAGAGTGTTGATTCAGCTCAAGCAAAAGGTAACGACCAACAACACGATAATAATCATACTGGTGGCAACGGCTATCGGAACAATGATAACCATCTTGGGGGAAATGATCATGCCAAGAGTGGTAACCACTTCGGTGGTAATCATGGCAAAGATAATAGAAGTGGAAATTGCAAGAAGAAAATGTCATTTAGCCCAATTTTATCGTGTACCAAAGTCAAGTCCAGCTGGGACGGTGGCACCAAAGGCGGATATAGACAAAACAAAGTCGTTGGTTTTAGGAAGAGCGTTTTTCATGACTTCTCAAAAAGGAAGTAAACCGAACGAAGTTAGCACGGGTTAGTTAATTATAAATTCTTGTAAAATCTATACCTTATTAGATATCGGTTCTACCCATTCTCTTATCTCTCTTGCTTGTGTTCAACGTTTAAATTTGACTTTAGAGAGATTAGACTATGACCTATCGGTTGAAACTCCGTTAGGAGAAACCTTCATTTCATGTGCTATCCAAGTCTTGGATGAGAGTCACAGTATTGAGTGATATTTTTATTGTTAATAAATTTCCTGACGTATTCTTGAAGACTTCTTAAACTACCCCTAGAGCATGAAATCGAATTTTGTATTGACCCCAGTACAAAACTCATTTATAAAACCCTCAAATATTTCATCAACTAAAAGGATCTGGTTACGTTGATTATAATGAGAGTCATAATAAAAGCGTTGGAATAATGAAAATCATGGGTATATGTGGTATTAGTAAGTGTTATGATGAGTTATGTTGGTTATTATGTGAAAACATGAAAGTTTCTTAGAAATCACAAAGGGTTAAAAAATTAGATTTTGGTAAAAAGGTAACATAAAATTTAATTGACCATATCTCCTATTATATTTTGAATTTTTGAGTGTGGTCAAGTCCTAGAGTTAGATCTATGAGTTACCTAACTAATCCAAGTGGAATCACTGAAAAATGTGTTGTAGATTTTCGTGCTGACTGATTTTAGCAAAGGAGTCAAAACTTCAAAATGTCCAAAAAGCTACTGCCACGTTTTTGTAAGGGCTGTTTCGGCTACTTAATTAGTGAGAAAAATTCAGGCTTTTTGGGACATAAAAGTATATGGTATAAAGAACATCGTGTCTAAAAATGAGCTCATTCCGACTTAAAATGAGCAAGTTATGACCATTTCAATATTTAGGTTTTTCTGACGAAAAATGCAATAACCGGAGTTCTACAACTCCGATGGCCATGAAATTTAAACTGGAGGCTCACATTAACATGTGTAATGTCTTGCCAAGATTTGGGAATTTTTGGAGTTAAACTTGAGGTAGAAAATTTCTTAAGGAATTAATTGGAAATTATTTTTTTAAAAAATAGTAAATGAATTTTAAAAATTTCGAGAAAAATGTATGTTCATTATGAGACTATATTATGCTAAATCCCAGAAAAGAAATATTTTTGGGACTGATTTGGTATTTTCATGAAAAATATTTAGTTACGAATATATGAGTTAAATATGTTATGTGAAGTAACAAAGTTAGAAAATAGGATTTTATGGCTTGAAAATCCTATATAGAGCATATGCATATTTTTGATGAGGGATTTGATCATTGGTGATGATATCTTGTGAGTATGGCATTTTTGAATGATTATATGCATTATATGGTAAAGCGTAAACAATTAAAATAAATTGTTTATAAGTTTAAGAAGTGATTAAAATATTGTTATAAGATTAATGATATTAGATTATAAGATTATTAAGTGATTGATAGCATTGGGATATTCTTGAACCCTGGATAAATTATATTATAAATATTTAATATTTATTATTTATCTCATTTGATTGATTCTTTATATCATTATCCTCATGCTTATATTGTGTTGAAAGTCATATGTGGCTTACGTGCATAGATGGACTTGGTATGATTATGACCATGGATTGTTCGGTATAATCATGACCGTAATTGAAAACACGATTATCTTTGGCACGTGGTGCATGGATAATTCGTGGTCGTGATACTAAAGAA
This sequence comes from Panax notoginseng, assembly GCA_016801055.1. Taxonomy (NCBI): domain Eukaryota; kingdom Viridiplantae; phylum Streptophyta; class Magnoliopsida; order Apiales; family Araliaceae; genus Panax; species Panax notoginseng. Next base: position 269,121,074 of record CM029012.1, read on the forward strand.
TATCTTTGGCCTGTAGTGCAGGGATGATTCGACGATGTAGATTAATTATTGAGCTGAGTCTCAGCAATAAAATATTAATTCATGGATGTGGTAAAAGTCATCTTTGGCCTAGTGCATAGATGGACTTGGTATGATTATGACAAGGGATTATTCGGTATAATCATGACCGTAATTGAAAACACGATTATCTTTGGCGCGTAGTGCATGGATAATTTGTGGTCGTGATACTAAAGAATATCCTTGGCCTGTAGTGCAGGGATGATTCGACGATGTGGATTAATTATTGAGCTGAGTCTCAGCAATAAAATATTAATTCATGGATGTGGTAAAAGTCATCTTTGGCCGTAGTGCATAGATGGACTTGGTATGATTATGACCAGGGATTATTCGGTATAATCATGACCGTAATTGAAAACACGAATATCCTTGGCCTGTAGTGTATGGATAATTCGTGGTCGTGAAACTATTAAGCTGAGTCTCAGCATTATTGGTTTTACAGTTGTATATCTTTGGCCTGTAGTGCAAAGATAAATTGTTAATGAACATCTTTGACCAAATTGCAAAGATAAATTTAATGCTTTCAACGATAAAGGTATTCAAGGTATCCTCACCTCTTTATCATACCAGGTACGTACGTAAATTTCGAGGGCGAAATTCTATAAGAAGGGGAGATTGTGAGACCCCAGATTTTATGAATAAATATTTAATTTTTTTCTCAAAATAATTTTTTTATATTATGGTGTGGATTTGATATAATAGTTATGGGTAGTATTTATAAATTTTGCAAAGTATGCAAGTTGTCATATAATATTCGATTGGTCGGGGAATATTCGTTTTAACAGGGAATATTCGTACAACGACACAATCATTGGTGGACCCCACAACGAAATTATTGTCGGATTGAGAAAACGACAAAAATTTTTTTTATTAAAAATAACGGCGAAAGTTTTACCATTGTTACTGTTGAACTACTCGGTAGTAAAAGTACAGTAATACGCGTGGTTGCATAGTAGCACACGGTATTGATTATTGATGCTTACGTGAGAATTCACTTAGTTTTGCTTATTATTTGGATTCCTATTTTGCCCATTTTTCAAAAGAATCGGTAGAAATTTTTTTATAAGGGTGGGGCCCACAGGTGGGGGCCACATATGGGGCCCACATGTGAAGTATGAAACCTAAAAATAGGGGTGGGAGAAAGTTTACGTAAATGAGGGGTAAAATATAAGAGTATGTAATGCGTGCGTATATATATATATATATATATATATATATATATATATATATATATATATATATATATATATATATATATATATATATAATGTGAGTGGAAAGTGGCGGAAAAGTGATAGTATGAGAGTGATAGGTGTAAGATGTGTATGTGTGATAGTGATGTGTGTATTTGTAGTGTTAGTGGAAGATGTTGAAAAAGGAAGAGTGTATTATTTATATATTATATATGGTGTGAATAATTATATATATTTATAATGGGTGTGGTAAGTGGTGAATGTGGTGGATGGTGATATGTTGGTGGAGGAAACATGCGGGGCCATGTTGGAAGAAAAAAAAAATGAATGGGGATGGAGGGAATAAGAATGAGATGGGAGAAAGAAAGAATTGGACGGAAGGTGTATTATTATGTATATTATATTATATATATATATATAGGTAAGTTTGAAAAATTGTATAGAGGGAGTAAGATGGATAATCACGTGTCTTCCACCCGTGATTTTTTTTTTCTTGCACATGTTATATATAATATATATATATATATATATATATAATATATATATATTATATTTTATTTAAAAGATTTTGCTTTAATTATGGACCGTCCGATTAAAGTAAATCAATCTGGACCGTTCATGAGTTAGTTACTATGCAGTCCATTTTTCTATAAATAAAAACTCATTCCTTCATTATTTCTTACGAATTCACTGAAACTCTGGAGAGATAAATTATAGAGAAGCTATAGAAAAGTATCATGCTCCTTCCCTACTCTTATATTCAGTTTATTTTACGGTAAGGGGTGTTATTCTTTCTTATTCATGAAGAGAACTTTTATTATTCCATTTCTTATTATTCTGTTGGAATAACCTGTATACGCGGTCTACCCTATACTTGGTGACATTCTTCTATTATTCTGTTGGAACATCCTGTTTGTGTGTTTTACACCGGACCTGGTTCCGTCTTTATTATTATTCTATTAGAACATCCTGTCTGTGTGTTTTACACCGGACCTGGTTCCGTCTTTATTATTATTCTGTTAGAACATCTTGTCTGTGTGTTTTACACCGGACCTGGTTCCGTCTTTATTATTATTCTGTTGGAATATCCTGTCTGTGTGTTTTACGCCGGACCTGGTTCTATTATTTATTATTCTGTGGGAATAACCTGTCTGTGCGGTCTATCGCATGCATGGTGATTTCTTTTGTTATTCCATTATTTATTATACTCAGTTGGTTAAGTTTTGACTTCTATACTCCATGAAATTTGTGGAATATCCTTGATAATTGCGTTTCATCCAGTATCTTTTCATGAAAATATTCTTCTAAGCATTCTTGAATTTTACTCCACAAAGCAGTATCATGTTGACAATTTGGACGTTGTTAATTCTTGGATAAATTAATTCTTGAACTTGTTTTATTGAATTCTTATATCATTGTCATCATCCTCATGTTTATAAAATGTTAAAAGTCATCTGTGGCCTGTAGTGCATAGATGGACTTGATATGATTAGGACCAGGGATTATTCGGTATAATCATGACCGTAATGTTACAAATGATGTGATAAAAGTCCTCATTGGCCCGTAGTGCGCTGATGGACAGTTATTGGCATGATCATGACCATTAATGAATACACGAATATCCTTGGCCGTAGTGCAGGGTTGATTCGATGATGTGGATTATTTTATTAAGCTGAGTCTCAGCGATCACAGTGTTGAAAAACCTTTTAAATCATAAAAGATAGTAGAGTTTATTTTCTACTTGACTCTTTTAATGGATTATTTGTTCCGCTGCAGTTAAACTTGATGTCTATTATATTTTATCAGTTTAACATTGTTGAAGGCTAATGATAATTTATTCTGCACTATCTTAGTCATAATATTTCTTACTGGGCTAGTTGAGCTCACCCTTTCTTTCACTGTTCTCTTCAGGAAATGAGAACGTAGCTGGGGCAAGTCGGGAAACGGAGTGATGGTCCGAATGATAGTATTAGTTAGTAGTCCTCACTATTCTATGTAATGGTGTATTAATAAATGTAATGAGGACTCCTTTTGAGTATGAATACTCTCTAGAAGATAATATTTGTATTCAAACTCACAGTTTATGTTTTGTCGTATGTTACACGACAGTTGTATAATTAAGTTTGGATTTGTATTCTGTACCATGTATCTGGCGACCCAAGATGGGTGATGTATACCTAATTTTGGGGGCGTCACAGTGCAAGTTCCCTTCAGCTCTATATCCACTATTTCAGTCAGAAATACTGTCTTTTCGAGGTAAGGGATGTTATTGTTTTTAAATGATATTATTTCTTTCAGTATCATTATACCAAAATATTGATCTGAATTGTTTATCAAATTTGAAACTTTTTGTGTCGGGGTTATTATTCACGTATACGACACTATTCACGTATACGGCACTATTCACGAATACGACACTATTCACCGAAAAATTAAAGTTTTATTTTTGTTCAAGATATCTATTATGGATACTAGCTTTGATTGTATCCATGTTTTGATCATTCTTGATTTTACTTCACTATGATTATTTATGAAGTATTTTTGAACTCAGATTGTTTAAAGTACGAATCCTTAATATTTGTTCTTTTATTTCACTGGATTCGTTTTCTTTAAAATATTTTTTATCATCCTCAGTCCTAAATGATGATATAACTGAATATCTTTGGCCTGTAGTGCAAAGATTAATGATTTTATGATGAATATCTTTGGCCCGTAGTGCAAAGATGAACAGATGTTGAGATGAACATGACCAACTAATGAATATCTTTGGCCTGTAGTGCAAAGATGAATATTTGATTCAAGATGTTTATTGATTAATGTTACAGGGATAAAATATTGATGATGGACTTTTAAATTCATAGATGATAGTAGATTTCATACTCTACTTAACTCTTCTAATGAATTATTATTTTCGCTGCGAATATTGATTTAAAATTTGTTGTATATTATATTCTATTAAATTTTTCCCTGTTGAGGACTAACGATAATTTGTTCTATATTATCTTAGTCATAATGTTCTTTACTGGGCTAGTTGAGCTCACCCTTTTTCCTTTCTGTCCCATTTTTCTTTTCAGGAGACGAGAATGTAGCGAGTACTAGTCGGGGTATGGAATGATGGTTCTAGAAAGTTGTTTAGTAGTCCTCACCATTTTTGTAAAATAATGTATCAATAATTATAATGAGGACTTATTTGAGTGTGGATATTGTCTAGAAGACAATATTTGTATTTAAACTCACAGTTTTTATGTTGTATTAATAAAGTTGTAATTGTTTCTGTACCATGTTATTGACGACTCAAAATGGGTGATGTATACCTATTTTGGGAGTGTCACAAATAATGTGTGTTTACTTTTCTTTTTAAAAAAAGAGAGTTATTCTTCTTAATTAATGAAAATTTTGAAATCATTATCTATAGATTTGTCGCTTATGATTGTAACCATAAGATGAATAATGATAATATTTATGACGCCCCCAAAATAGGTATGCATCACCCATTTTGAGTCGTCAAATATATGGTATAAAACACAAATACAACTTCATTATACAACTGTCGTGTAAAAGATGACAAAACGTAACTGAGAGTTTCAACACGGATATTGTCTCATAGACAATATCCAAACTCAAATTCAATCCTCATTACATTTATTATCACACTAAATAGTGAGGACTACTAAAACAACCGTCTCGGACCATCACTCCGTTATTCGACTAGTCCCGGCTACGTTCTCATTTCCTGAATAGAACAATGAAAGCAAAAGAGTGAGCTCAACTAGCCCAGTAAAAAATATTATGACTAAGATAATGCATAATAAATTATCTTTAGCCTTCAACAATATAACAACTGATAGAATACAATAGACAAAAAGTTTTAGATCAACAACTGCAGCGAAAGAAACAATCCATTAGAAGAGTCAAGTAGAGCATGATATCTACTATCTTCTATAATTTAAAAAGTTTATCATCAATTTTATCGCTGAGACTCAACTTAATAAATAATCCACATCACTAAATTATCTATGCACTATGGGTCAAGGATATTCATTAGTATCACGACCACGAATTATCCATGCACTACGGGCCAAGGATATTCGTGTTTTCACCAATAGTCATGAAAATGTCAAACAATAATTCATCTTTCCACCCTTGGCCAAAGAGAACGCATGTGCATAAACATACTAATAACTGTCCACCAATGCACTACAAGCCAATGAGAACTTTTACCACATCATTGTAACATTGCGGGTCATGATTATACCGAATGATCCCTGGTCATAATCATACCCATCAACAATCCATCTTTGCACCATTGGCCGAAGATGACTCTCATCACAATATAAGCATAAGGATGATGACAATAATATAAATATTAATCAAACGAAATCAAGGATAAATATTAAAGACTTTAAATTTTCTCCGAGTTTAAAAATATCCAAATTGTCAACATGATACTGATTTGTGGAGTAAAATTTGTAAGACCTCAACTTTTATAAATAAAGATGAATTTTCTATAAATATCATTTTTAAATATTATGGAGTAAATTTGATATAATGTTATAGTTGTGGGTAATATTTAAAAATTTTGCAAAGTACGCAAGTTGTTATATAATATTCGATTGGCCGGAAAATATTCGTTTTAACAGGGAATATTCGTACAACGGCACAATCATTGGTGGACCCCACAACGGAATTATTGTCGGATTGAACAAACGACAAAAATACTTTATGAAAATAACGACGAAAGTTTTACCGTTAACTGTTGAAACACCCGGTGTTAAAAGTACAGTAATACGCGTAGTTGCACAGTAACACACGGTATTGATTATTGATGCTTACGTGAGAAGTCACTCAGTTTTGTTCAATTATTGCTACAGTAATTATTGCATAATATCTCACGTTATTTGATTCAATTATTGTCAATATTTTATATATTATTAAATTAATAATTGAGACGACAAAGGTTTACATATTATTATTTGTAATATTAACGATGTCTAGAAGTTCTGTCAAGGAGAGGTTTGGTCACCTAATTGCGCGCCAATAGGGAGAAATCCTTATTGGAAAGCCCCCTCTTTCCTGGGAACGACCTGGTCGATTAATATTGTGAATTATAATAAAAGTGATAAATGTTGTTAAAATTATTAAGATGATTTTTATGAAGTTTTGCATATTTTATGGACCCCCATTTACCCATTTTTCAAAATAATCAGTAAAAAATTTGTTAGTGTAGTAAAGGCGGGGGCCCACAAGTGGGGCCATGTGTGTTACAAAGTCTTGGGAGGGAGAAAATTTGGTTACGAGAATTGAGGGGGAGTACAATTATTACATATATATATATATATATATATATAAATTATGTATTATTATATAATTATAAATAGAATATATTATATTTTATTTAAAAGATTTTGCTTTAATTATGGACCGTCCGTTTAAAAGTAAATCAATCTGGACCGTTCATGAATTAGTTACTATGCAGTCCATTCTTCTATAAATAGAAGTTCATTCCTTCATTATTTCTTACGAATTCACTTAAACTCTAAAGAGAGAAATTATAAGAAACTATAGAAAAGTATTCTGCTACTTCCATACTCTTATATTCAGTTTCTTTTACGGTAAGGGGTATTATTTATTTTGTATTCATGAAGAGAACTTCCGTTATTCTATTATTTATTATTCTGTTGGAATAACCTGTATACGCGGGCTACCTTATACTTGGTAAAATTCTTCTGTTATTTCATTCTTTATTATTCTGTTGGAATATCCTGTCTGTGCGTTTTACGCCGGACCTGGTTCCATTATTTATTATTCTGTCGGAATATTCTGTCTGTGCGTTTACGCCGGACCTGGTTCTATTATCTATTATTCTGTCAGAATATCCTGTCGGTGCGTTTACGCATGACCTGGTTCCGTTATTTATTATTCTGTTGGAATAACCTGTCTGTGCGGTCTATCGCATGCCTGGTGATTTCTTTTGTTATTATATTCTTTATTGTACTCAGTTGGTTAAAGTTTTAACTTTTATACTCCATAAAATTAGTGGAATATCCTTGATATTTGCGCTTCATCCAGTATCATGTTGACAATTTGGACGTTATTTGTTCCTGGATAAATTAATTCTTGAACTTGTTGTATTGAATTCTTATATCATTGTCATCATCCTCATGTTTATACTTTGTTGAAAGTCATCTGTGGCCTGTAGTGCATAGATGGACTTGGTATGATTATGACCAGGGATTATTCGGTGTAATCATGACCGTAATGTTACGAATGATGTGGTAAAAGTCCTCATTGGCCCGTAGTGCATTGATGGACAGTTGTTGGCATGATCATGACCATTGATGAATACACCAATATCCTTGGCTGTGGTGCATGGATAATTTGTGGTTGTGATACTAATGAATATCATTGACCGTAGTGCATGGATGATGTGGATTATTTATTAAGCTGAGTCTCAGCGATAAAAGTCATGAAAAACCTTTTAAATCATAGAAGATAGTAGATTTTATTCTCAACTTTACATTTCTAATGGATTGTTTGTTCCGCTGCAGTTAAACTTGATGTTTGTTATATTTATCAATTTAACATTATTTAAGGCTAATGATAATTTATTATGCATTATCTAAGTTATAATATTTCTTACTGGACTAGTTGAGCTCACCCTTTCTTTCATTGTTCTCTTCAAGAAATGAAAATATAGCTGGGACGAGTCGGGGAACGGAGTGATGAACCAAATGATAGTATTGTAGTCCTCACTATAAGACCCCAAATTATTAATAAATAAAATTTAATTCCTCTATTTATTATTTTGAAATAGTAAGGGTTGATTTGATTAATGTGGTTAGTTATGGGTAAAATGCGCAAATATTTCAAATAAGCAAGTGGTCATAAAATATTCATTGTTGTCGGGGAATATTCATTTGGTCGTGGAATATTCTTGTTGTCGGGGAATATTCGTACGACGGCGCAGCCTTGTGTGGGCCCCATAACGGAAAGCGATTGAATGAAGAAAACGACAAAAATAAGTTGTTTATAAATAACGGCGTAGTTGTTACCGTTAATACTGTTGGAATACCCGGTGGTTAAAACACAGTAATTCACGTTGTTGCACAGTAGCACACGGTATTGCACCAATTATTGATTTTTACGTAAGAAGGCATTACTCAATAATTGTTACAGTAATTACTATTTAGTATTTTATTTTATTGATTCAATAATTGCTGCGTTGATATTTTATATTACTGTTGTTTTAATAATTGTCACTACACAGTATTTTCTATTATCGGAGCAATAATTCATATTATCTGAATAATATTGTTAGATAACATTATTGGTAATGTCTAAAAAGTTCTGTCTAAGGAGAGGTTTGATCATCTAATTGCGCGCCAGTAAGGAGAGATCCTTATTGGAAAGCCCCCACTTTCCTGGGAACGGCCTGGTTGCCAGTACTGTGATTCTGTAATATTATTTGTGAATAATTAATTATTGATTTATATGATAAGAAAAATATTGATTTTATGTAGATATAGATGGAGAAATTTTTTAAATGTGATAATTGTTGAAAATTAATATTTTATCTTTTTCTGATAAAATAATTCATTTAAATATATTATTTTAATAATATATTAATGGTGATATTTTTATAATTAATGTGGGATATATGAGTATATTAGGAGAAATAGTATTTTTGTTACATTAAATGATTAACACATGTTTTGTGGGTCGGTGGACCCATTTCTTGACTGAAATTTGATTATAGCCTATAAAATCGCCTGTTTGTGGATTTCGGTCAATTTTTATTTGGAATTTAGAAAAACTTTCTTTTGTAAAGTTGTAGAGAATTGAATTTCCTATAAAAACTCGCGAGATTTGAATTTTCTGATAAAAGAGCTATTTATTATGAATTATCGAAGTTCCAAAATTCCAGAATAATTGATTTTTGGAAGTTTAAAATATTTATAGTTAGAAAAATATTTTTGATATGTTTGGTGAGCCCCATTGGTTGTTGAAATCAGCTGAATTGAGTTATTGATGGTGGGCGTAGGAAATTTAATTATATATATTAATATTATATTAAATTTTCTGTTTTGGTGTTCTAAGCATTTTACTATAAATAGGATGCTTAGGTTAGAATTGAAAAACACACCAGAAACTGAAATCTTCTTGCTCTTTCTCTCTCTATATTAGTGAGCGTATTCTTGTGAGTATTTTAATACTTTGAGTATTGCTATACGGTGCAAGTTCAAGTCATAGCCTATATCCGGTGTTTCAACTAGAAGTACTGTCTTTACGAGGTAAGGGATGTTATTTTATTCGAAAATGATATTATTTCTTCAATATTATTATGCCGAAATATTGGTTAAATTTTTTTATCAAATTTGGAACTTTTTATGTCGGAGTTACTATTCACGAGTTACTATTCACGAGTTACTATTCACCGAAAAATAAAATTTTCTTCTTTTCGTCCAAAATATCTATTCTGGATACTAGCTTTGATTGTATCCATGTTTTAATCATTCTTGAATTTTACTTCACTATGATTATTTATAAGGTTTTTTTGGACATGGATAAATCGAAATACGAATCCTTAATATTTGTTATTTTGTTTTACTGGATTCGTCTCCTTTAAAATATTTTTCATCATCCTCAGTCCTAAATGATGATATAACTGAATATCTTTGGCTTGTAGTGCAAAGATGAATGATTTCTTGATGAATATCTTTGGCCCGTAGTGCAAAGATGAACAGGTGTTGAGATAAACATGACCAACTGATGAATATTGTAAGACCCCAAATTTTATGAAATAAAAGTATTCAATTTTTTTATTTAGTAAATGGTTAAATTGATAAAAAGTTAAAGTTAAGGGTGATATATGAATATTTTTCAAAATAAGCAAGTAGTTATAAAATATTTATTTTATCGGAGAATATTCGTTTGGTCGTGGAATATTCTTTCTGTCGGGGAATATTCATACGACGGCGCAGCTATTTGTGGGCCCCATAACGGAATACTGTCGAATGAAGATAACGACAAAAATTGAGTTTTTATAATTAATGGCGTAGTTGTTACCGTTAACACTGTTGAAATACCCAGTGGTTAAAATACAGTAATACGCGTTATTGCACAGTAGCACACGGTATTGCATAGTATTTTTGAAATTATTGATTCTTACGTAAGAAGACACTACTCAATAATTGTTACAGTAATTACTGTTCAATATTTTATTTTATTGATTCAATAATTGCTACGTTGAAATTTTGTATTATTGTTGTTCAATAATTGTTGCTGCACAGTATTTCCCATTATCAGATCAATAATTCATATTATTTGAATAGTATTATTAGATAACATTATTGGCAATGTCTAGAAAATTCTGTCTAAGGAAAGGTTTGGTCATTTAATTGCGCGCCAGTAAGGAAAAATTCTTATTGGAAAGCCTCCTCTTTCCTGGGAACGGCCTGGTTGTCGTAAATGTGATTCTGTAATATTATTTGTGAATAATTAATTATTGATTCATATGATAAGGAAATATTTATTTTATGTGGATATAAATGAGGGATATATTTTTGTGGTTAAAAAAATGAAGGAATTAATGTTGAGATTTTTATCCGTATTTTTGTCGGAATGGAGGTATTAAAAATCAGGGTTTTTGAGATATTTTGCGGGGGTTATAATTTTTAATCCGACCGTTGGATCGTGGTAATTTTTGGATATGTTATACATATATAAGTTGAGTATATGTCCACAAATTTTGAACCGTTAAAAATGAACGTATAATTTATTATGAATTTTACGAGATGACTGGTTCAGAAATTGTTGAATTTTCAGAGTTAATCATTTTGGTGGAAAATTCTAGAATTGGTGGGCCCCACTTGTGATTGGTGAAGAAATGTGCTGAATTATATTTCAAATATGGTGGGTGGGAATAGTAGCAGGTAAAGCCATCAGGTTGCAGGTCAAACCTACCAAAATTTTCCTATAAATAGAGGGCTAAGTTAGAATTGAAAATCACACCAGAAACATAAGCTTTCTCTCTTTCTCTCTCTATATTATGAAGCATATTTGGTGAGTATTTAGATACTTTGAGAGTTGCTATTCAGTGCAAGTTTCCTTCGGCTTTGCATTCCAGTCAGAAGTGCTGCTCTTTTGAGGTAAGGGATAGTAAGGGATATTAAGGGATTTTAAAGGTTGTTATGATTTTCAGTTTCGTAATTTTTCTGATCTTCAAAAATTCTGGAAAAATTTGAAATGATATTTTGATGAGTTTTCTTGATTGTGTCCAAAAATGGTGATTTTTGGATGTATAGATTAAGAGTTATGAATTTTACGGGAAAATACTATTTTAAAAGTAACCACTTATAATTCCTTGTGGTTAACTCCAAAATTGATAAATTTTTTATTGGGAGTACATGTATATGATAGGAGTATACTCTGTGAATTTCAGAATTTTTAGACGAAAGTATAATTTTTGATAAATGTCTAAATATTCGGCTGTTTTGGCCATATGAAAAATAGTAAATGACTTTTAAAAATTCTGAGAAAAATATATGTTCACTATGGGACTATATTATGCTAAATCCCAGAAAAGAAATATTTTGGTAACTGATTTGGTATTTTTTATGAAAATGGTCTAGTTATGCGTAAATGAATTAAATATGTTATATGAAGTAAGAAAATTGGAAAATAGGATTTTATGACTTGAGAATCCTATATGAGGTATATGCAGATTTTTGATGAGGGTTTGGTTATTGGTGATAAAATCTTATGAGTTTGACATTTTAGAATGATTAAATACATTATTTTAGTAAAGTGTAAACAATTAAAACAAATTGTTTATAAATTTAAGAAATGTTATTCTTTCAATATCATTATACCGAAATATTGGTATGGATTTTATTGTGGAATTTCTATCTTTTGTGTCGGGATTACTATTCATGAGTTACTATTCACGATTTACTATTCATGAGTTACGAATATTACTCTTGAGATTAAAACTAGATGTTGATCATATTATTTTTATTATTATATATAACGTTTTTATAACCCTAATGATGATATTTCTCTTTGACTTGAGTGTAAAGATGGGTAAATTTTTGGTATGATCATGACTATGGGTTATCTTTGGCCAGTAGTGCAAAGTTGAATCGTTGATTGGTATGATCATGACCATTAAATTTATAAGTGAATATCTTTAGCTTAAGTGCAAAGGTGAATTGATCAACATGGTTATAATTATTGTTTATATAAATTCTGAAATGATTATATATTTCTTTGAGATATTAATATCTTTGGCCTGTAGTGCAAAGATGAAATATTGATGAATATCTTTGGCCTGTAGTGCAAAGATGAATTGTTGATGAATATCTTTGGCCCGTAGTGCAAAGATGACATGTTGTTGAATATCTTTGGCCAGTAGTGCAAAGATGAACAGATGTTGAGATAAACACGACCAACTGGTGATACAAATGAATATCTTTGGCCGTAGTGCAAAGATGAAGTTATTAGTATGATTATGAACAGGAACTGTGATTTGGTATAACCATGATCTTTGATGTTTCAGGTAAAGACAGGTGATTAAAATATTCTTCGTCCTGGGTGCGAAAAAAATTTATAGTCACAATTATGATTATGAGTTATTCATATGATTGTGGAAAGGAACTGTTGAGTGATGTTACATGGATAAAACATTGTTGGTGGATTTTTAACATGGAGAAGATAATAGACTTTATAGTCTATTTGACTCTTCTAATGGATTGCTCGTTCCGCTGCAACTATGGTTGAAATTTTTATCATTACCATATGTTCTAAATCTCTGATTTATTGTTGATGAAGGCTATTGATAATTGAATTATCTTTAGTCATGATATTCTTTACTGAGCTAGTTGTGCTCACCCTTTTGCTTCACAATTCCTTTCAGGTAATAAGAGTGTAGCTGGGTTGTGCTCATCCACTTGCTGAGTATATCTATGGGCACTACTTATATAATCTTGGTGTTTGTTTGAAGTATAATTCTCAATTAGAGACAGTGGAGATAATGATAAGTCAAGAGAAGACTCACCATTGGGAAGAATATGATAGTAATCTTCTCGTTTTTCTTTGGGGTCTGTTGGGTTAACCAAGGATAATTCTGTGGCCATATGATATCTATCATAACCTAGACGCATGACCTCCCATGTACAAAGGTTTCCTTGAGCACTTCCCAAAGATTCTAATTTCTAAAACAGTTTTTGACTATACCTTTATGTAAGGTGTTATTGTGAGGTGATGTCCACGGTTGGAACATGAGTCACATTTGGTATATATTTGTATCCAAACTCACAGCATATGTGTTGTTGTATTTTGCACGACAATTGTTGTAATAAAGTTGTAGTTGTTTTCTGTACCATGTATTTGGCGACTCAGAATAGGTTGGATGGAATGGACCTATTTTGGGGTCGTTACAAATATCTTTGGCTTGTAGTGCAAAGATGAATATTGATTGATGTTACAGGGAAAAAATATTGATGATGGACTTTTAAATTCATAGATAATAGTAGATTTCATTTTCTACGTAACTCTTCTATGAATTATTATTTTCCGCTGCGAATATTGATTTAAAACTTGTTGTCTATTGTATTCTATTAGATTTTTCCCTGTTAAAGACTAACGATAATTTGTTCTGTATTATCTTAGTCATAATATTCTTTACTGGGCTAATTGAGCTCACCCTTTTTCTTTTTGTTCCATTTTTCTCAGGAGGCGATAATGTAGCAAGTACTAGTCGGGGTATGGAATGATGGTTCTAGAAGTTATTTTAGTAGTCCTCGCCATTTTTGTGAAATAATGTATCAATAATTGTAATGAGGAATTATTTGAGTGTGGATATTGTCTAGATGACAAAATTTGTATTTAAACTCACAGTTTAAGTGTTATCGTATTTTGCACGACAATTGTTTTAATAAAGTTATAGTTGTTTCTGTACCATGTATTTTGGCGACTCAGAATGGGTTGTGGATTGGACCTATTTTGGAGGCGTCACACTCACTATTCTGTTAAATAGTGTGACAATAAATGTAACGAGGACTTATTCTGAGAGTGAATATTGTCTAGAAGACAGTATTTGTATTAAAACTCACAGCTCTCTTGTCATATATTAACGATTGTATTTGTATTCTGTACCATGTATTTGGCGACTCAGAATATGTGATGTATACCTATTTTGGGGGCATCACAAAATTCAAGAATAATATTGTATCAAAAATAATTTGAACAGAAAAGAAATCAAATTTTCGTCGTGAATAGTACCCCGATGAATAGTACCTGAGTGAATAGCACCCCGTGAATAGTATTTCGTGAATAGTACCTCGAGAATAGTACTATGTGAATAGTATTTTATGAATAATACTTTGTGAATAGTATCCCGTGAATAATATTTCGACATGAAAAGACCAATAATTATCAAGAATACTCATAATAATATTTCATGAAAAGATACTGGATGAAGCGTGTGACGCCCCCAAAACAGGTATACAACACCTATTCTGAGTCGTCAATAACATGGTACAGAAACAACTACAACTTTATTAATACAACATAAAAACTGTGAGTGTAAATACAAATATTGTCATCTAGACAATATCCACACTCAAATAAGTCCCCATTACAATTATTGGAACAATATTTTACAAAAAAAAATGGTGAGGACTACTAAAACAACTTCCTAGAACCTTCATTCCATACCACGACTAGTACCTGCTACATTCTCGCCTCCTGAGAAGAAAATGGAACAACAAGGAAAAGGGTGAGCTCAACTAGCCTAGTAAAGAATATTATGACTAAGATAATATACAACAAATTATCGTTAGTCTTCAACAGGGAAAAATTTAATAGAATACAATAGACAACAAGTTTTAATTCAATATTCGCAGCGGAAAATAATAATTCATAGAGAAGTTACGTAGAGAATGAAATCTACGATTATCTATTAATTTAAAAGCTCATCATCAACATTTTATCCCTGTAACATCAATCAATAAATATCTTGAATCAAATAGTCATATTTGCACTACAGGCCAAAGATATCCATCAGTTGGTCATGTTCACCTCAACACCTGTTCATCTTTGCACTACGGGCCAAATATATTCATCAAAAATTATTCATCTTTGCACTACAGGCCAAAGATATTCAGTTATATCATCATTTAAGACTGAGGATGAAGAAAAATATTTTAAAGAAAATGAATCCAGTGAAGCAAAATAACAAATATTAAGGATTCATATTTCAATTTATCCATGTCCAAAAATACCTTATCATAGTGAAGTAAAATTCAAGAATGATCAAAATATGGATACAATCAAAGCTAGTATCCAGAATAGATATTTGGACGAAAAGAAGGAAATTTTATTTTTCGATGAATAGTAACTCGTGAATAGTAACTCGTGAATAGTAACTCATGAATAGTAACTCATGAATAGTAACCCCGACATGAAAAGTTTCAAATTTGATAAAAATTCAGATCAATACTTCGGCATAATGATATTGAAGAAAATAATATCATTTAAGAAGAAATAACATCCCTTACCTCGGAAAGACGGTACTTCTGACTGGAATACTAGATATAGTGCTGAAGGAAACTTGCACCGTATAGCAACACTTAAAGTATCAAATTCTCACAAGAATACGCTCGATATAGAGAGAGAAATAGAGAGAAACTTGTGTTTCTGGTGTGATTTTCAATTCTAACCTAAGCACCCTATTTATAGGAAAATGCTTAGAACACCAAAGCAGAAAATTTAATATAATAATAATATATTTATCAAATTTTCCTTAGCCCACCTCTAGACATCTGATCTCAGCCCATTTATATCACATGTTAGCCCACTTAAATGCCAAAAAACATTTTTCTTCAAAATAATAAATAAAACTTCCAAAAATCAATTATTTCGGAACTTCAGAACTTCAATAATTCATAATAAATAGCCCTTTTATCAGAAAATTCGAATCTCGCGAGTTTTTATAGGAAATTCAATTCTCTACAACTTTGCAGAAGAAAGTTTTTCCAAATTCTAAATAGAAATTGATCGAAATTCACAAACAGGCGATTTTACAGTCAATAATAAATTTTCGGTCAAGAATTATGTCCACCAACACACAAAACATGTGTTAATCATTTAATGCCACAAAAATACTATTCCTCCTCATATACTCATATATCCCACATTCATTGTAAAAATACCACCATCAATATATTATTAAAATAATATATTTAAATGAATTATTTTATCAGAAAAAGATAAAATATTAATTTTCAACAATTGTCACATTAAAATTTTTCTCTATCTATATCCACATAAAATCACTATTTTCCTCATCATATAAATCAATAATTAATTATACACAAATAATATTACAAAACCACAGTACTGGCAACCAGGCAGTTCCTAGGAAAGAGGGGGCTTTCCAATAAGGATTTCTCCTTACTGGCGCGCAATTAGATGACCAAACCTCTCCTTAGACAGAACTTTCTAGACATTGCCAATAATGTTATCTAATAATATTATTCAGATAATATGAATTATTGCTCCGATAATGAAAAATACTGCGTAGTGACAATTATTGAAACAACAGTAATATAAAATATCAACGCAGCAATTATTGAATCAATAAAATACAATATTGAACAGTAATTACTGTAACAATTATTGAGTAGTGCCTTCTTACGTAAGAATCAATAATTGGTGCAATACTGTGTGCTACGCGTATTACCGTGTTTTAACCACCGGGTATTCCAACAGTATTAACGGTAACAACTACGCCGTTATTTATAAACAACTTATTTTTGTCGTTTTCTTCATCCAATCGTTTTCTGTTATGGGGCCCACACAAGGCTGCGCCGTCGTACGAATATTCCCCGACAACAAGAATATTCCACGACCAAACAAATATTCCCCGACAACAATGAATATTTTATAAACACTAAAATATTTGTGCATTTTACCCATAACTAACCACATTAATCAAATCAACTCTTACTATTTCAGAATAATAAATAGAGGAAATTAAATTTCATTTATTAATAATTTGGGGTCTTACAACCTCCCCTCCTTATGAAATTTCGTCCTCGAAATTGACATACGTACCTGGTGTTTCGAAAAGATGAGGATACCTCGCTTTCATTTCCGTTTCCAACTCCCAGGTCATTTTCTCAATAGCATGGTTTCTCCACAAAACTTTAACTTGTGGTATGACCTTCGTGCGTAGGACATGCTCCTTCTTATCCATGATCTTGACAGGTACCTCCTCGTACGTTAAGTCTTCAGCTATCTCGTCTGGTTCTAACTCAATAACATGGTTCGGGTCTTTCACATATTTACGAAGCACAGATATATGAAAAATATTATGAACACGAGACATACTTGGAGGTAACGCAAGTCTATAGGCCACATTTTCTACTCGGTCAAGAATCTGAAATGGACCAATAAATCGTGGATTGAGCTTTCCTCTCTTCCCAAATCTTGTAACTCCTTTCCATGGAGCTACACGTAATAATACATGATCCCCAATGTCAAATTCCACGTCCTTTCGATGAAGATCCACATAACTCTTTTGTCGATCCTGTGCCGTTTGTATACGTTGTCGAATCGTTTGGATCTTCTCTGTAGTCATTCGTACCAACTCTGGTCCCAACAACGTTGCTTCTCCCACCTCATCCCAACATACTGGAGAGTGACACTTTCGTCCATACAATGCTTCAAAGGGAGCCACACCTATACTTGCCTGATAACTGTTGTTGTAGGAGAATTCCACCAATGGTAGGTACTTATCCCAACTCCCTTTGAGATCTAGGACACAAAGTCTTAATAGATCTTCAAGAGTTTGAATAGTCCTCTCTGATTGTCCGTCCGTTTGAGGATGGTAAGCTGAACTAAATCGTAAATCCGTGCCTATAGCTTTTTGCAAGCTAACCCAAAATCTTGAAGTGAATCTTGGGTCACGATCCGAAACTATGGATACTGGCATGCCATGCAACCTTACAATCTCATTCACGTACATACTAGCAAGACGTTCAAGGGAATAAGTCTCCTGTATCGGCAAGAAATGAGCAGACTTGGTTAATCTATCAACTATAACCCAAATAGCATTTATGCCTTGAGAAACAGTGGGAAGACCCGTAACAAAATCCATGGTAATGTGTTCCCACTTCCATTTCGGAATCTCAAGTGGTTGCAATGGACCCTTTGGTACTTGATGCTCCGCCTTTACACGTTGACAAGTTAAACACCTCGAGATAAACTTTGCAATCTCTCTCTTCATATTGTTCCACCAAAATGTATGTCGAAGATCACGATACATTTTAGTATTTCCAGGATGGATTGCAAATGGTGTATTGTGTGCCTCCATCGTGATCTTGTACTTTAAATCAGAATCGTTAGGAACACAAAGTCTGGAGTGGACTCGAAGTATTCCTTCTTCATCGATTCTTGCTTCTGGAATAGCACCTTCTTGCACTTTCTTCTTCATACGCATCAGCTCCGGGTCTGTAGCTTGAGCAACTTTAACTTTATCGATTAAAGTTGGTTCTACGCGTATACTTGACATCATCGCACTCGTTCCTGCA
This sequence comes from Panax notoginseng, assembly GCA_016801055.1. Taxonomy (NCBI): domain Eukaryota; kingdom Viridiplantae; phylum Streptophyta; class Magnoliopsida; order Apiales; family Araliaceae; genus Panax; species Panax notoginseng. Next base: position 269,139,918 of record CM029012.1, read on the forward strand.
TATGATCTTCTACTCAACGCGTCAGCTACCACGTTTGCTTTTTCAGGATGGTATTGAATAGTGTGGTCGTAATCTTTTAACAGCTCGAGCCAACGTCGTTGCCGCATGTTGAGTTCTTTCTGGGTGAAGAAATATTTGAGGCTTTTATGGTCTGAATATATCTCCACTTTCTCCCCATATAGATAGTGCCTCCAGATCTTTAGCGCGAAAACGACTGCTGCCAACTCTAGATCACGAGTAGGATAATTCCTCCCATATTCTTTAAGTTGTCGCGAGGCATAGGCTATGACTTTCCCACGTTGCATGAGAACACATCCTAACCCTTTGCCTGAAGCATCGCTGTAGATAACAAATCCATCCGAACCAGATGGTATTGTCAGAACAGGTGCCGAAATGAGTCTCCTCTTAAGCTCTTGGAAACTCTTCTCGCATTCTTCGCTCCATACGAATTTGATATCCTTCCGAGTCAGCTGAGTTAACGGGGTAGCGATTCGAGAAAACCCTTCTACGAATCTCCGATAATAACCAGCTAAGCCTAGAAAGCTACGTACATCGGTCACCGTCTTCAGTTGCTCCCAGCTTTGTATTGCTTCAATCTTCGCCGGGTCCACAGATACTCCATGTTTTGACACCACGTGCCCTAGGAATGCTACTTCCTCAAGCCAGAACTCGCATTTCTTCAACTTAGCATATAACTTGTTTTCACGCAACCTTTGGAGTACCAGCTTCAAATGGTGCTCATGATCTTCACGGCTTTTGGAATATATGAGGATGTCATCAATAAAGACAACAACGAACTGATCCAAATAATCCTTGAATACTCGGTTCATCATATCCATGAAAGCCGCAGGAGCATTAGTCAATCCAAAAGACATGACTAAGAATTCATAATGCCCGTACCGAGTTCTAAAGGCAGTCTTCGGAATATCCTCAGTTTTAACCTTCAGCTGATGATATCCAGAACGAAGATCGATTTTTGAAAAGAATTGTGCTCCTTGTAACTGGTCAAACAGGTCATCAATACGAGGTAGCGGATACCTATTCTTGATGGTGACATGGTTTAATTCCCGGTAATCAATACAAAGTCGCATACTCCCGTCTTTCTTCTTTACAAATAAAACAGGAGCACCCCAAGGAGATGTATTAGGACGAATGAAACCGATGTCCAACAACTCTTGTAGTTGGACTTTTAACTCCTGAAGTTCAATAGGAGCCATTCGATATGGGGTTTTAGAAATGGGCTTTGTACCAGGTTCAAGATCAATAAAGAATTCAACTTCACGTTCCGGGGGTAGACCGGGAAGTTCTTCAGGAAATACGTCAGGAAAGTTACTAACAACAGGAATATTATTCAAATTTGACGTGTCTTTATTCAAATCCATAACATGGGCTAAGAAAGCTTGACATCCGTTTTTCAATAAACGAATGGCTTTATGACTTGATATGACAGTGATTGATTTTAATGGCTTTGTTGCTTGAATTCGAACAACATGTTGATTAGGAATATGAAAACTAATCACCTTACGAAAATAATCAATTTTGGCATGATGAGTAGTTAACCAATCAATTCCTAAAATCACGTCAAATGCAAGTATCTTTAAAGAGATAAGGTCAACAGGTAAGGTGATGGTACTAACTTGGATCAAACAAGATTTATAAACAGTGGATGTGATGAAAGTTTCCCCTAACGGAGTTTTCACAGATAAATCAAAGTCTAATTTCTCCGGAGTCAAGTTTAAACGTTGAGCACAAGCAGGAGAAATAAATGAATGGGTAGCACCGGTATCTAGTAAGGTATAAACTTCACATGAATTTATGATTAGCTTACCCGTGATCACCTCGTTTGGGTTCTTCGCATGTTGACCAGTCACGACAAACGCTCTTCCAGGAAACGTTGACTTTGACTTTTCTGGGGCAGCCTTTTGAGTCACCGTCTCCGCTGAACTTGGTTTCGCTATCGTACAATCTCGAGCTATATGTCCTTCCTTTCCACAATTATAGCATACCTTGAACTGTTGTGGACAGTTTGGGCTGATATGTCCCTCTTTTCCACATTTATAGCATATGACCGGTGGTCGTTCTCCTCCCTTGGAACCAGTTGCTGCTGATGCTGACGTCTTCGTATTATCATTGTTGAATCTCCTCTTTTTAAAATCTCCTCCCGACTCGCTTCTTCTATTTTCATAGCCACGATTACCACCAGAGTGGTTGCCATTCTTGTCCGTACTTTTCTTTCTCCGCTGGTTATCATTGTTCTGATGACTGTTGTCACCGATATGATCCTGGTTGTGGTCCCTCGGTTGACCGTACTCGTTATCTCGCTCTAATAATTGAGCCCTGTTGACAACATCTGAATAGAGAGAAAATTTATGAGAAATGAGATATTGACGTATGCCGGGTTTCAAACCTCTCAGAAACATCCGCGTCATACGTTCCTCATTCTCCACCAAATGAGGTGCAAACCTGGACAACTCCGCAAACTTCGCCTCATACTGGGACACCGTCATGTTATTCTGCTCCAGTCTAATAAACTCTACCTCCTTCATATGACGAATACTTTCAGGAAAGTACTTGTCATTGAATAGCTTCTGAAATATCTCCCAAGACATGCTGAGTGCAGCTGGATGGGTACGCTTCACAGATTTCCACCAGTAGTCTGCCTCGCCACGGAACATAAAGGTGGCAAATGGAACCTTCTGTTCCTCCGTGCATCCCGAGACATCAAATATCTTGGTAATTTGCTTGAACCATGTCTCCGCCTTAATCGGATCCGGCTTTTCCCAGAATTCTGGTGGTCCCAACTCTTTGAACTGCTTGGCTATGACCAGCTGTGCGTTGCCATTGTTTCTTCCTATATTTTGAACAGGAATCTCCTTCGTCTGGTTTTGCATGAATCGCAAAAAGCTTCTAAACATCTCATCGTTCACCGTCTGCTCAGTGGTGTTGTTCACAGGAGGAACATTGCCAGCCTGTTGCACGTTCTCCTCGTTGGTGAGTACAGGTGTCTCCACGGTTTCATTTACTCCACTGTTAACATTCTCAGTCGACATTCTCAAATACTGCCATAAAACAAGGGTTAATTTAACAAATTAACAAATCACATAATATCCCTATATTATGACCAACCAACAAATAAGCTTAGGTAGTACACACTAGCGAAGGATTTACTCGTCTCTCCCCTCCTAGTTCTATTCCCCAATCTCCGTCAGAGATCATATCCCTAAGCTCTGATACCAACTGTGACGCCCCCAAAACAGGTATACAACACCTATTCTGAGTCGTCAATAACATGGTACAGAAACAACTACAACTTTATTAATACAACATAAAAACTGTGAGTGTAAATACAAATATTGTCATCTAGACAATATCCACACTCAAATAAGTCCTCATTACAATTATTGGAATAATATTTTACAAAAAAAAATGGTAAGGACTACTAAAACAACTTCCTATAACCTTCATTCCATACCCCGACTAGTACCTGCTACATTCTCGTCTCCTGAGAAGAAAATGGAACAACAAGGAAAAGGGTGAGCTCAACTAGCCCAGTAAAGAATATTATGACTAAGATAATATACAACAAATTATCGTTAGTCTTCAACAGGGAAAAATTTAATAGAATACAATAGACAACAAGTTTTAATTCAATATTCGCAGCGGAAAATAATAATTCATAGAGAAGTTACGTAGAGAATGAAATCTACGATTATCTATGAATTTAAAAGCTCATCATCAACATTTTATCCCTGTAACATCAATCAATAAATATCTTGAATCAAATAGTCATCTTTGCACTACAGGCCAAAGATATACATCAGTTGGTCATGTTCACCTCAACACCTGTTCATCTTTGCACTACGGGCCAAAGATATTCATCAGAAATTATTCATCTTTGCACTACAGGCCAAAGATATTCAGTTATATCATCATTTAAGACTGAGGATGATGAAAAATATTTTAAAGAAAATGAATCCAGTGAAGCAAAATAACAAATATTAAGGATTCGTATTTCAATTTATCCATGCCCAAAAATACCTTATCATAGTGAAGTAAAATTCAAGAATGATCAAAACATGGATACAATCAAAGCTAGTATCCAGAATAGATATTTGGACGAAAAGAAGGAAATTTCATTTTTCGATGAATAGTAACTCGTGAATAGTAACTCGTGAATAGTAACTCATGAATAGTAACTCATGAATAGTAACCCCGACATGAAAAGTTCCAAATTTGATAAAAATTCAGATCAATACTTCGGCATAATGATATTGAAGAAAATAATATCATTTAAGAAGAAATAACATCCCTTACCTCGGAAAGACGGTACTTCTGACTGGAATACTAGATATAGTGCTGAAGGAAACTTGCACCGTATAGCAACACTTAAAGTATCAAATTCTCACAAGAATACGCTCGATATAGAGAGAGAAATAGAGAGAAACTTGTGTTTCTGGTGTGATTTTCAATTCTAACCTAAGCACCCTATTTATAGGAAAATGCTTAGAACACCAAAGCAGAAAATTTAATATAATAATAATATATTTATCAAATTTTCCTTAGCCCACCTCTAGACATCTGATCTCAGCCCATTTATATCACATGTTAGCCCACTTAAATGCCAAAAAACGTTTTTCTTCAAAATAATAAATAAAACTTCCAAAAATCAATTATTTCGGAACTTCAGAACTTCAATAATTCATAATAAATAGCCCTGTTATCAGAAAATTCGAATCTCGCGAGTTTTTATAGGAAATTCAATTCTCTACAACTTTGCAGAATAAAGTTTTTCCAAATTCTAAATAGAAATTGACCGAAATTCACAAACGGGCGATTTTACAATCAATAATAAATTTTCGGTCAAGAATTATGTCCACCAACACACAAAACATGTGTTAATCATTTAATGCCACAAAAATACTCTTCCTCCTCATATACTCATATATCCCATATTCATTATAAAAATACCACCGTCAATATATTATTAAAATAATATATTTAAATGAATTATTTTATCAGAAAAAGATAAAATATTAATTTTCAACAATTGTCACATTAAAATTTTTCTCTATCTATATCCACATAAAATCACTATTTTCCTCACCATATAAATCAATAATTAATTATACACAAATAATATTACAAAATCACAGTATTGGCAACCAGGCAGTTCCCAGGAAAGAGGGGGCTTTCCAATAAGGATTTCTCCTTACTGGCGCGCAATTAGATGACCAAACCTCTCCTTAGACAGAACTTTCTAGACATTACCAATAATGTTATCTAATAATATTATTCAGATAATATGAATTATCGCTCTGATAATGAAAAATACTGCGTAGTGACAATTATTGAAACAACAGTAATATAAAATATCAACGCAGCAATTATTGAATCAATAAAATACAATATTGAACAGTAATTACTGTAACAATTATTGAGTAGTGCCTTCTTACGTAAGAATCAATAATTGGTGCAATACCGTGTGCTACGCGTATTACCGTGTTTTAACCACCGGGTATTCCAACAGTATTAACGGTAACAACTACGCCGTTATTTATAAACAACTTATTTTTGTCGTTTTTTTCATCCAATCGTTTTCTGTTATGGGACCCACACAAGGCTGCGCCGTCGTACGAATATTCCCCGACAACAAGAATATTCCACGACCAAACAAATATTCCCCGACAACAATGAATATTTTATAACCACTAAAATATTTGCGCATTTTACCCATAACTAACCACATTAATCAAATCAACTCTTACTATTTCAGAATAATAAATAGAGGAAATTAAATTTCATTTATTAATAATTTGGGGTCTTACAAAGCGTAAATATTAAGGATATTCTACTAATTTCACGGAGTATAGAAGCAATATTTCAACAAAATGAGTGTAAAATTAGGGATACGAAACAAATTAGTATTACATATATACTACAGATTATAAAAGAAAATATTATTTTATATGAATATTGAACAAAAATAATATCCCTTACGAATACGAAAGAAATAATACCATTTACCTCAGAAGAAGACTGGATACTGAAATAGTGAAGTAACAGAATACTTTTCTTATTTCTCTCTATAACTTCTCTCTTTATAATTACTCTTGTGAGTCTTAGAAAATTGCTCTCTCTATATTATTATTGATTTTTTGAAGTCAATTTAAGATATTTTTAAAATCAGAATGGACATGATTTTTTTTAAAAAAAGCAAAACATAATAGATATTATAAACTAGTTAAAAAATTATTACTTATTGCAAATATGTGAAATTTAAATTCATATTTAGTTAAAAATTAAAAAATTATAATTAAGTTAATATTAATTAAGATGTATACGTGGGAATAGAGTTGACTTAGTAAATAGTAACAATTTACAAGGTAGTCAAATTAATTTATAAATTATTTTTTATTATTGAATATTTGAGAGTGATTTATTTTTTGACTTATAAATTATTTTTGATAATTAAAAAATAATTTATAAGTCATTTTAAAATAAATAAGTTTGACAAAATAGAAAAATTATTTTGTCCTTATTTTAATAGTACTTATTTTAATTATTTTAGTCAAACACTTTTATATTTTATTTTAACTTAATTTATAATTTATAAAAAATATCAAAATACTTTTATTTATAAGTTCCAGCTTAATACGACTAATACGTCATTTTAAGTTAAAATAAGTGTTCGCCGACCAGGCCATTACGATAGCCGACGATGCCTCCTAGTCAATTATTGTATTCAAGAACTCCTCTTGTACACTGGATACTCGAACAGAGAATTATCTTCATCGATCTCTCTTCAGTAGCAGTGAGTGTAGCAGGTGAGTTCGCTTTAAGTTTCCCCATCCAAAAGTTAGGGTTTCTGTTTTATTATAATGGATTGAGTTAGATTATTTTCCCAACATCAAATCTCAAATCTCACATTTTTCATTATTCTTATTATTATCAGCTCGAAGTCTAATTGATTTACTCCCTCTTATTTGTATCGTAAATACTTTGATTCGGTTATGGGAAAACGAAGGGAACAATGAGATGAAAAAGCAGCAACATTTTTTAAAAGATTTTATTTTATGAAAAGATTCGAGATTTTGATTTATTTGTGTTTCCTCTTCATATTGGATTGGAAGACTGTTTGTTCTGCTTATTGTGTTATGATCGGTCAATTTATATATTTGTTTTGAAGACCCATAACCTTAACTGCATGTATTTTGGGTTGCATTAGTTTTTGATATTGCAAGTATTGCCTGTAGAATTTGAATGACTCTTCAGACTGGTTTATGTGGATTTTGAGTTTCTTGTGAGGCGGTTGCTTGCATATTCGTACTTTTGAATACATAGCAGTGGTATATTTTCTGAAGCTTAGCTTTGTAACGGATTTCAGGCTTATGTATACATACAGGCACATATGTTGGAACGTATGCTGATCAATTGTTGATTGATATGAGCTTATAGGGACTACTCAACTTCCACTCTTTGATAGTGTTGGAGACTTGGAGTGGGTGATACAATCTACTTAACTCTGTAGCTTTTTGGAAAATTAGGTTGTATACAAGTTCTCAACAGTATTGAGAAAATGCTTTTCTAATCTGCTATAAAGGAATTCCTCCAATTCTCCCTTTTTCCTTGGCTCATATGGAGAATTACATAACTATTTGCTCGTGTAACTGAAGGAAAGGGAATAAATTGGAGAGAGAATAAGGCACACCTCTTGTTTGAATAACTAATATGGAAAAGAAAGGAAAATATAGTTGTTGACTATCCTATCTTTTTCAGAAGAGAATGATAGAGCTTTTTCAGGAATTCTAGCTTTAGAAGATTTCAGAGGAACATCAAATCCACCTTACTTACTTTGATCTTTAAAAAAGGAGGGGTAAAAGATGTTCATGATTTTAAGCCTATTAATTTTGTAGGCAGTGTGTGTATAATTCTGTCAAGGCCCTTTCCTTAGTCTTTGGAAGGTTGTAGCCTTGGTATTTTGGAGACCTTGTGAGGAAGGCAGATTTTAGATAATTCTATGATTGAGAAAGAATGTTTCGAAGCTATAATTCAGTGGGGACGTCCATGAGTGATTTGCAAGTTGGATTTAAAAAGCCTATAATCGCGCGAACTGGGATTTTCTTCTCTATTTGTTTTAGAGGATGGGATTTGGTTAAAGATGTTTATTATGGATTCAAGCTTGTATTTCTTAGTGAGATTCTCGGTGTTGATTAATGGGTCACTCAAAGGTTTTTCTTTTTACCCGTCTTTTAGATGGGCGAGGCACAAGGATTCTATGTCATCATAATTATTCATTATTGTGATAGAGGTCTTTCGTCATTTGACGGGAGGGCAGTGGAGGCCGATTGGATTGGGGGCGTTTAGGTAGGGAATGAAGATTCAGACATGGTCACACATTTTCCTTTTGAGGATTTTGATTTTATGGAAGGCAGAAGCATAGTTATTAAAATCGGACCGGACCGGACTGGCCGGTTCAACTGGTTGGATCGGGATCCGGAGCCTAGGCCGTTCCAATTTCAATAATATACTGGATGTACATCTGAACCGTGATGAACCACTCTAACCAAATGATTTCTTAAAAAATCGGTGAACTGGCCGGCTAAGAAAGAACCGATCCGATTCAGTTCAGCTTTTGGAAAAGATACACATGTTAAAATTATATTCATCTGTTTGAACTCATCCTAGAAGCTAAAGGATACCCATGCTGAGTTTAGGTCGTAATCTGTGTGTTGTGCAATTTGATGATTGTGCTCCATTATTTTTGAACTATATTAGTTTACTTTTATAATCGTTTGAAATGAAAAAAAATTAAACTAAGAACACAATAGTAGAAGATGAAAAAGCTAGTAAATAATAGTAAGAGAAGATGGAAAAGATGGATTATATCCGTTGCTAGATAGATAGAGAGAGAGAGTGAATGTGAAGGAGATAGGGAAACTGAGAATGAAGGGAATGTGGGAAATTAAAAATGAAGAAGGGATTAACTCTAGAATATGCCAAAGCATATTCTCTTTTGACTAATTATATACCACATAATATATGTGGGCCTACTCTTGCATAAAGTTTGATCGGTACTTGTAATTGTTTTATTGGTATTATGCATTAAAGGTGAAGGTAAAATAAATCAAAACAATTGAATTGATATGTATGTATTTGTTAACATATTTATTAACATTATTTCACTCATTGATATGTTTTTCTATTTTTTGTGATACTTTTTTATTCATTGATATTATCGATATATTTTTTAATTCTTTATTCTTTTTTTAATTTTAGGTAAAGGCTTTTTTTGTTTTGTTTTCTTTCAATTTATTTACTATTTGGTAGAGTTATATCATCTTTGGTCTCTAGTAAAACTATGTCTTTCTAAGATACAATGTATGATTTTGTACTTCATTTTAGTATTTATCTTATAAAATATTTTGTTAAAAATTAAAACCCAGTGCCTTAGCTAGTTCGATCTTCGGCCAATTCTGATAACTATGGGCGGAAGAGCAACTATGTTTTTGAAGTTCACTTGTGTTTTGAATTTGTTTGGGGTGTGGAAGTTAATGCGCGCAAGAGTATTTTCTATCTTGTGTTGATGTGCTGAGGTCAAATTCCTTAGCAAAGATATTTTGGTTCAGATGAGGTTTTTTTCAGCTTCTTATTTTAGGACTTCCTTTGGGAGAAAGTATAAGACAAAGGAAACATGGTTGCATGTGGTGGAAAGTTACGAGAGGAGGTTATCAGGTTATCAGGATGGACATTGAGTTAGTGTTCTAAGTGGGAGTACCGTTGTATCAAGAGTTTGCTTTCAAATTTTCCAACCTATAATTTGTCTATGGTTTTTTCCCAACTTTTATCAAGCGTCATTTGGGAAGACTAATGAGAGATTTGATTTTGTAACGAGGGAGGTTGGAATACTATTTAGTGAAATAGGATCGAGTTAGTCTCCAATGAAGCAAGAGGGATTGGGATTAAAGTTTTTGCCTTTTTAATTCGGCTCCTTGGTAAGTTATGGTGGTGGTTCGTAGTGGAACAATTTAATTTTTTTTTGAGGAACGAAGTGGTTTTAGTCAATTTAGGCACCACTTGGGGTATGAATATTGTGAAGGGTCCATATGGAGTTGGTTTGTGATAGCTCGGGGATGGGAAATTTTACATCAGTTTTTATCCTATCTATAAGGTGGGTGAAGTATTGAGGACTAGATTTTGGCGTGATCCGTCAATTGTTGATCATTTGTTTGATGGATAGTTTTCATAATCTATTTGCCGTTGTGGTTGACAAGACAACTTTTATTTTGTCTCTATGTTTTTCTATAAAAGATGGCATATGTGTTGTAAAAGATGGTCTTAATAAACTGATGACACTTATTAGGGCAAAACTAGAAGATTTTAACAATTCTAAGGATGTATAGATACATGTACTGTTGTCAATCTTGTTTCTCAGTCATGTTATGTGTCCATTAAAGTGGAAAATCTCGAACCTCTACTAGTTGAAACTGAGATTGTGTGACGCCAGCAAATTGAGGAAAATGCTGAAGTTTATTTTGAGTTATTCATCACCGAAGAGAAGATGGTTTGAGAAGTCGATCCATACGAAGTTGATAATGTTGAGTTCTTATTCTAGTTAATCTACAACATCCAACGCCTTTGAATGCAAAAGTAGTGCTATCATAAATTATCTTTTGAATAATTTTTGATACATTTCGTTTCGTGTGAAGATCTATGAGATGTCCACATATTGTGTCTTATGCGGAGGAGTTCGAAGGATTATTCTAGCATATTACGGAACTTGAGTTCGAGTTTTTCCCAACCCGAAGAGGATGATGGGGACCAGAAGTCAAGAGCAAAGAAAAGACTTTATAATTACTATTTGAAATTTTTATTATATTTATATTTATTAGGAAATATTATTATCCAAATAGGTATTTTAATCGTTTAGTACTTTTACTGTTCTCCATGTAATATTTGGGTTTTGAGTCTCTTTAAATGGTGTTGTAACTTGTAATCCTCCCAAGATTATTATTCCACATGTTATATTATTGGTAATTGATATTGAGTTATGAGCTATTTTATAGTGGTGTGCAGGGCATCACCCAAGTAAAAGATCTTTGGGGTCACTAGGTGCGGAATCTCACCAAGCTAATTTTCCATTGTTTTTCAATTGTTCTCTACAATTATTCTTCTCAAAATTTTGTCCAACATCAATTAGTATACCTAATAGAAAAAGGAAAAGGGAAAAAGAAGAAGAAAATAATTGTGAATTCAGCGGGAATTACCTCAGCTTGGACGAACTCCACTTGGTGAATTACTTTTGATAATTAGTCGTGAGTTGACCTTCATCTATCATCATACGTACGCTAACTAAAACACTAGCTAAAAGTTTATTAGGAAGCAACCATCTTGTGGTAATTGAGAGTTACTTTCAGGGAGTGATCTGGTTGAATAGAAGTTTACTGTAAATGACGAAAGTTGGAAAGCCAACAGAAAGACTCGATTCTGACTTCGTAGAGCCGGTGCTGCTGTTGCCTGCGTGTAGGGCCGTCCCCCACTCTCATCTCGTGGCGCTAAGGAGCTTTTGTTTTTGGAACAGACGGCAGTGTTTTGCTGACGCTATAGAACGTCTGAGCTTTTATAGAGATGTGTATGCATCATAATTCTTATGTGAAAACGGGACACCATGATGAACAATCTTTTCTTTATTATGACTCTATGTCAGTTGCTGCTTATTGTACTGTTATTGTGATAGATCTTAATATCTGGAATTTTAATTGTTTCTAATGTTATATTTGGGGACTATTACATTAATTTATCATGCTGGTTGGAACTGAATCTTTTGGTGCTCGCGTGCATAAGAGTTTAAGTGGTTTTGTTTGTAGGATTGGGTAAAAACTTTCCACAATTTTTTCGACATAATGACTTGGTTCCTTTGTAAATTGGTTCAAATAATAATAAAATCTTAAGTAGTAGGAGTATTTGATAATGAGCAGCTGGTTGGGTCAATGTAACTGGCTGCTATGGTTATCTTGAACCTGCCTTATTGGGGATTGGGATAGGTAAGAGGTTCAGGTTGAAAATTCTGATCAATGTGCATGCATTCTGGAATTACTTCATGAATCTTTTTTTTCATATATTGATATGCTATTGCTTGGTCTGGAGATTCACCTTGTACTAGAATGAGTGATTATGGAAAGTAAATCTGTTACCGAGCACCTGCACACAACCACGGAAGAAACTCATACCAAACTTTGAAGAGAGAGAAATATGAAGGTCCTAATTTTATCTCAAACATTGCATCCACTTATGGTTTCTTGTTGGTTCACTCTCATTTTAGGTGGATTACTTTTTTTAGTTTGGTTAACATAATAAAACCAAACATTCTTGCTGGAACAAATATTGAGAGGAACCTTAAGGGAGTTTGGTAAATTTTGTTAAATTGACCTCTTCACTTTTTCCTACAGATTATGGTTCATCTTGATTGATAGAAGATAAGTATTGCACATATTTCTTTCACGAGGGTACACTATGAGTGGAGATTTCAGAAAGCGCAAATCTTTATGGAATCACAAAGAAGAGAACGAAGTTCCTGCTGAATTTAGTGAACACACTGTTTGGCATGGACGAGGAAACCATTTTAGTCATCGAGCCAAATGGTCAGACTTGGAGGCCAACAATGCAGTAGATTCAAATGATTGTTCTCGATGGTCTTCTAGGGAAACCTTGCAAGACAACAATGATCACAGGGATAACAGTATCAACAGAGAGTTGAATGAAATATCTGAAGCTTTAAGTGCAGTTGGTGGGGATAAAAAATACATCATATCTCCTTGTTTTAATGGGCGCAGACAGCAAAATCATAGCCGTTCCCCAGAAAATTGTTGGAGCCAATCACGCAGGTTTGTGATTTAGTAAAAGGGGGAGTGCTTTTCTTAAAGAGTAAAAGTCTAATTTGCACCCTTTAGTTTGTAACCAAAATTTAATTTACACCCAGAGGTTTTTTTTCCGATTAAATGCGGGTGTAAACTTAGAATACAACTTGCACCCCAATGTATAAACGTAAAATACAACTTGCACCCCAATGTTAAACTACAGAATACAACTTCCACACCAAGTTAACACAATAATTTATCACTCTAGGATGAATTTAATCGTCAAAGACTAGTGTAAATTGTTAGGTGTAAAATATAGGGTACAAATTGGACTTTAGTCTTTTTCAAATAAGTAGAGAGGCAAGTCTCCCCACGTCATTTAAAAAAAATATAATATATGTATATATATATATATATATAAAGTATTATTCTTTGATGCCATTGCTTGGAAACGAACACCTCAAGGTTTCTAAACTATTATCCCAACTCTAGGCTTCTTCCAAGAGTTTTGTTTATTTATTTATTTTGGATTCATGATTTGATTCTCGTATTGACCGTCTTTTAGGAGTCTGTTGTTTGGTGTATTTACTTTATAACTGGATTGTAGGTACCAGCAGAATAGCAGGGACAGGGACAGGGACAGGGACAGGGACAGGGACAGGGACAGTATACGGAGCAGGAGCCCACTCTGTGATCATAGAAGTGAATATTATGGATGGAGTGACGGAAGAAGTGGATCCAGAGTATCTTTTCAACTATGTAGAGATTTTGCTGGCGGGAAGTGTAGAAGAGGCAGTCAATGCAGGTTCCTTCATCAGGATAATCCCAATCTTGGGGATGGAGGTCTACCAGAGAGAAAAAGAGCAGGAATATTGATAGGTAGGCAGGAGAGTGGCGAAGATTTAGAATATGCTGATAATGAAAGGTACATGGATTATTCACTCGATAAGGTTTCCAACTATGATAGAAGCAACAGAAGTGCTTCCTTTGACCATGATCACAAACGCGAGCCACGTAGGAATGCCAATATTCCTTGCAAGTATTTTGCAACGGGGAGATGCCACAGAGATGATTGCAAGTTCTCTCATGATGGTCTAGCAGGTGGCAGTGTGTTCACAAGGTTGCGGGATAATAGGTATGGCAACAATTTGGATGATGAGAACAAGTGCTGGAATGGTCCAAAACGGGATGATGTAAATGGTGTCTCAGATGTGAAGATCACTGGATGTGGTAACAGTGATGTTGGCAACATAAATTACAACGATAGGACAACTGCTAATAAACATACTTATGAAAGATGGGAACAAAATTTGGATGAGAACAAATCATGGAATGGTCCAAAATTGGGGGATGCTACTAGTGTCTCAGATGTTGAAAGATCCTCTGGGTGGGTTGAGAGTAACGTTGGGAATGTGAGTTTTGCTGAGCGAACAACTGTCGAGATGCAGACTGATGAAAGACGTGGCTGTAGTATGGATTACAGGATGTGGAGCACAATGGAGAATCATAGTGATGTTGCAAATGTAGACACTTGTGAAATAACAGGTATAGCAAACTCATTCGGCACAGAGGTCCCACTCAATCCCCAAGGTTCACATTCTCAGAGACTGGATGACACCTCTTTGGTGACTTATGAAGAGATAGCTGAAGGACCTTCAACCCAGCAGCTTGCTAACAAAGTCATACATCCGGCAGTATCCGAAAATTCTTATGTTCAGCAGCCTGACAGTAAAAGAGGGGATGATAATATGTTAACTGATGATTCTTATGCACTGAATATGGTAAGCTTCTCTGGGAACACCGTGCATCTGGTAATGCCTGGACAAAGCTTAGATCAAAATGATAGCTCAGGCTATTTGCCTCCAAGTATTTGTGAGACTAAACAGAGGAACTTGATCCCTCTAAATCCCTTGGAAGGACATGAGTTTGATCCATATGGGCCAGGGCAACAACTATTATATATCAATCCACAAAGTAAGTCCAAGATTCTCCATGAAGAATCTATCAAAAAACAAGAGATGCTAGAATTTAAAGTGCCACAAGTGGACTCTGGAGCCCCTCGAAATGTTTTGATCAGTGACCAGGTTGCTCAAACAACTAACCATGAGATATTCAGTAATGAGCAACATCTTCCTCAACTACATGCTACATTGAACCCCCAAGATTCCACTGAGTTGCTGACTTCTCTTTCTAGTTCTGCAAGTGTTATTTCCCCTGTAGCCTTAATAGAGGGTCAGCACAATCCAACTACGATTTTGCAAGAACAGTGTGATCCCATTGGTGATAGCATAGAGCCTAGTAAGTATGCCAACAGTACAAAACCCTATGAACAGGACAAGCCAAAGCCCTTGGTTCTGCTACTTTCGTCATCTACTGAGGGGCCTACTAAGCATGGCAGCAGTAATATTCCCTACGAACAGGAACAGGCAACTCCATTGGAGCACTTCCTTCCTTCATCTACTGAGGAGACTAGCAAGTATGGCAACAACAATAGACCCTATGATGAACTGGACAAGGCAAAACCCTTGGATCACTTTCTTTCAGCATCCACTGCTGGGCCTGACTCTAGCAAACTCCGGAAGATTGGTGATCCAGAGAAAGAATGTCAGGAGATTCATAAACCAAAACAGCAGAATCTAATTGCAAATTCAGAACCTGAGCAGAAGTGTAATATAATATCCGAAAAATCCAAGTCGGAGCAAGAAATTCGTTCTGACAACGTTGATGGAGAATGTGGGGTTCGAGAGGGAAATTTTGGCGAGGATGAGAAAGAAATGCGGTTTTTCAAAGTTGCTCTTGTGGAGTATGTTAAGGAGATTCTAAAACCCAAGTGGAAGGAAGGTCAAATGAGCAGAGACGTCTACAAAACTATTGTTAAGAAGGTGGTTGATAAAGTGACCAGTACCATTCTAGAAGTTCACGTCCCTAAAACACAAGAGAAAATTGATCAATATCTTTCATGTTCTAAACCCAAGCTTACCAAACTTGTACAGGTCGGTTCCTATATGATTTTGGCTCTCTTTACCTTTTGTTACTGTTTTTATTGTTATCTTCCTCCATCGCCACACGCTAAAGCTTACTGCTTAGCCATTAGATAAATTGTTATTCTCAAGGATAATAAAATTCCCAGGTCCAATTTGGTTTGTTGGTCGGGTTTTTTTTTTGTGTGTGTGGAAGTCTTGACAGATTGAGGGGTTTTATTTTCCTTCCTTGTGGCATCATGAGGGTTTGGTTTTCATAAAGTACAGTATCTTCATGTGAACTTTCATGGTTATATATTATTGTCTTAAAATATCAAATTCTTGCAGGCTATTGTTCTAAACCTGAACTTTCCTCCTTGCAGGCTTACACAGAGAGACTTCTAAAGAGTTGAAAGAGATGCTTGTAAAAGTCGGTGTTACTGATCTTTTGTACTGGACATAGACATGAGTTTGTTGTGTATCTAAAGCTTTCTAGTTTCAAATAATCATTTGGTTAATTTACTTTATTTTTTGAACTTTGGTTTTCTATTTTCCCCTCATTTGGTTCAAGCATTTCATGATTGAATATTCCTCGAGGTGTTTGGGATGCTAGAATAGTGTTTGTTGTATTTACTTGAACTTTGCTTTCCGCCTTCGGCTTAGCCCAAATCTTTTTGAGAACATGGTGTTTTTTAAAAACAAAATATTGTTTGCCCTGCATGATATTGTTAGCATTTAACTGTATCAATAACCAAAAGTACAAACTTTGTGAGACCTGCCGGGCATCTTAGTCTCTTTCTTTGGAAAAACTAAACGTATATTTACTTGTCTGGGTCGGAGCCAGATAAGTGGTGCGTTGGCTACTGAACTCGCCGTGCAGTGTCATATCGTATATAATTATTGTTTGATTTTTTAAAAGAAGTATATTAATTTTATGTTATTTAATTACTATTAGATTTTATTTTATTAAATATACTAGATTTGAGTGTGTAATTCTTTTAGAAGTCTTTAGCATCTTTGATATTATATTTCTTTAAATATTTATATCCATAATTAATTAATTAAATTTTTGACTTGTATAAAAGAATACACACACGCACACATCTCTATTTATAAAGCCTTCATCTCTTGATAATGGTCTGGTGATGATTTTGGGTCACAAAACTAACATAACAAGATTTGTGGTGCTGGGTTTGTATTAATGCAATTCATTTAGCTTTTGAGAAAAAATAATTTTTTTACTAGATTGTTTACAATTTTCATAATTGAATACGTAAAAAGTCATATATTTAGGAACAATGAGAGAATATATATATGATTAGTTTAACATAAATGTCGTTTAAAAAGCCTATTCAGCCTTGTTTAGAGAAAAAGACTGCATAGTTATAATGACCAGCCAATCTTGCTGAAAACAAAAAGATGGTACAGATACATACATATAAAAGAAAGAATCTTAGGTTAAGTATCTATTTTTGCTAAACTTATTATTGCTTCAAGTATCTTAGGATTTTTATTGCATGTTTGTGATTCAGCGTGGAAGTGATATTTTTTCAAATTTTTTATGAGAACGTGTGGAAGTGAATGTAAGAATTAGGAAGCAATTGGGGTACCTTTTGAGTGCTTGAGTTTTATACGCGAGGGTGACTCCACTAGATCCTTTAGAGTAATGAAATAGTGACTGTTGTTCCCATAGAAGATGGTACAAATATATATAAAAGAGAGAATCCAAAAAAGACCTTCCTTTTTATTGCGTATCCCAAAATGTCAACTCAAGTTTCCTCTCATATAAATATAGGACCCCATTTGAAAACTTGGGAAAAGAAATATCAATTCTTAAAAATTATCTTATAAAATAGGTCTAAAGTAGATAACGTCCATCATTTAATAGTAACATTCACACGAGACACTCTCGAAGGTAATAAACATGATAGAGAATAAGTCGGTCAATAATAACATGAATATTCATGTCAAGAAATAGCATAAATTCACTAAGCTTGAAATCATTCCCGCTGTGGTGAATACGCTCAGGTTTTGGAACCACCAAAAATGAAAAGAAAAAACTGCAAGTTCTCAGTGCAGCAACAAAATGACCAAAGAATCTACTTGAAAGGTGAATGAGAATAATGATTCTTCTATTTGGAAAGAATGTCAGACAAAATTGAAAAGATAAAAACTGTAACAGAAAAGCTTGATCAAGCAATCTTTTTAGCTCGACCACTTGAAGGATTATGATCGTCTTTTTTGGAACCGGAAACCTCGGGTTTCTTTGCCCAAGCAGGCGCTCTGTCTGCCTCATAACGATAATCATAAAAGAGTTCTTCCCCAGCACAAATTCGTTCCTTTGCAAATATGCCCACCCTATGATCCCCAGCCACCATCATAACCTGAAACAAAGTCATGGTTATATGTGTCGAATGTTACAAGTGAGTGGCAAGATGCATAATAATATTGTGACAGCCCTAGATTGTCATGTTCATCAATCTTTATATACATGATGATGATCTATTCACATCTTCAATCAACAACTAAGGTACAAAATCGGATGCTAGGACAATTTGGGGGTTGAAGGAAGCTAGACAAATACCTTTGCATAGCAATTTGGATCAGGAGAATGGTTGGCAAACTTCAGTTTGTCCCCTTTGCGATAAGCATCAAGAACATACTGTACCAGAAAACCAAAAATATGCAACTTATAGTTTGATCCGTGAGAGTAAAGTACAAATGTTAGGAGCTAAATCCAAATTATAAAGGTAGCGTCATTTTCAGTATTTACCTGATCATTCAAATTGAAGAGAAATGAAGAATTTACACGGTCATATATCTTGCCACGTTTGTCTGCTTCACGATGCGAGATCAGTTCTCCCGTATACTCACCAAGATATTCATGTTTCGCAACACTATTCTGGGAAGTGACTAAAGATGAGTCGTCGCAGGAAAAAAAATTAAGAACGGGAATTAAACAACATAATATTTAGATGTTACCTTCAAAAAAGCTCCCCAGCCAGATACATCAGATCTTCCAAGCAACACCTGTACATCAGTGGGCAATAAAAGACATTAACATCAATCCAGCAACTATTTATTTTCTTTTCTTTTTTTGGACGAGTCAATTTCATCGTCGTCTATGAGTTACTTTCTTCACGTACTATTCGTAAGCCACAGTGCAACATAAGTTTGTAATACAAACCAATAGCTGACCAAAACATTTTGACTGAAGAGTTTGATAGGCAAGTAACTACAAAACAATAAGTGAAGCATACGAAGTTGTCTAAATAATTCCGAAGCACTCATAGCTGGCTAAAAATGTGTAATTTAGTATTTCTATTTTAGAAATCAATATCAGAAATTCATTGAAACACATCTCTTCAACAAATTGAATGTTCGAATTGCCCATGGCAAAGTATACGATCTCTTTAGATAAATGAAGAATATTTTATTGATAATAAGAGAAGAAATTGCCATAAATATGGAGGACAGGAAGTCCAACCAAAAAAGAAAAAGTATACAAAGTAAGCTGGTGGAAAAAGCATACACACTTTAGTAAAGGACCACCCACCTTTATAAAGGTATGACAATGAAACTCCTCGAAAAACTCCAAAAGCACGAGCCCAAAGAGAAGTTAAATCAAACACTACGAAAGTAAATCGACACTCACTGTCCAGCCACAAATTTTCCTAGCATTTCTCTCGTTTCTAACTCCCTACAAAATAGCTAAACAGGGACATCTCCACATAATACTAACCTTCCACCGCAAAAGCCCCAGAAAATGCATAGAAGATCTTCCACCAAAGAAGCTACAATCCAACGTTCACCAAACACCAAGTAAAAGATACCACAACCACCGAGCCACCAGATAATGAACTAAAAGTTAAAAATGGGTCTCCCCACCTGGAGATAAATATTTGTAAGCCTAATCCTCCGAGTCTCTAACAAATGTTATCATGTCAAGCCGATTAAAAGTAAACAATCACACAAAAGACTTACTTTTGGGGGAACCTTTCTCTCCAATTATGAGAAGCTAGAGAAAATGATGAACTTGAAAATACCAACAAAAAATATATTTACGAGGTTCAAACTTCAAAACATCTCTCTCTTTCTGTAAATATATGCATACTTAAATATGCATTCATTAGGTTCTTAATTGTACAGGCAGAGAAGGTAAGTGAAGTTCAAACAAATCGCAATGCCTATGCTGACAAAGAAGATCATTAAGAACAGAGTTGAGAGTTCACAAGGCCATAGGACCCAAAAGTCTCTGGCATGGTCCTCCATCTGTTCCGCAATATAAGATTAATATTGACTTTTTAAAGTTAATTTGATATATTTTCGAATTCAAAATTGATGTGACTCAGTTAACCATGATAACAATAAATTTTGTAATTAGTAGTACTTTTTACATAATTTACGATATTCATAATTGTATTACCTAAAACTCAACGAGTTCATATCAGTTTTAAATCTGAAATTATCTCAAATTGACTTCAAAAGGGCATGATCCTATATTTTGAAACAGAAGAAGTATTTCTTTGCAGAAATGAGTTAAAACAAACTAAATAATTTAAGGTTTCAAATCTATCCCATTTGTCTTCTATGAAATTGAAGTGGGAATGTTAACCTCTCTGATCCGGAATGAAAATAGTGAACTAGGCAGTAATTTGCAGTAACCTTGTCCCACCAATTTTATTCAAGTTTACGCTTGTTTTTTTTATCACATGATGCCAAAGAGAGTCGAGTTCTAAAGGAAATTTCCACGACCATTTGCGCACCAAGTATAAGTTTGTAGATACCAAGTTCCTTAGGCAAAGCCCCTTTTCCCTTAGGTTGGCACACACAACCCCAATCCGAAAATGATCCAACATATCCTCAATATCCCCAACTTACAAAACCTACACAACACACTCAAAACGTTTCGAGTCACCATCTTAAAAAATGAAAGATATTAAAGATTAACTTCTATACTTGAAATAGCCTCCAATTTTGAAAGCAAAAAGACATTCATCAAATCTTCAACACACTAACCGAGTACAAGAACGGTATTGCTCGCAAACTGAAAATAAAAAATCCCAACTTTATTTCTCCCAACTGCACAACCACCAACAAGACCCACCAACTCACTGTTGCATGCGTTATCCTGCCATCAACGACACTGATTCCTTTCCCCAGACAAATCACCACAAATCTAGGCAAACTCGGTCCCCTGCTAAATCGATTCGGATTCGCTGGCATTTGGGAAAATCCATACTTCCTAGATTGACTACTTCTACATAGAAAGCCTTGGTTGGTAAAGAGGTGATAATTATGAAATATGAAGTTTTTAAGGCATTCCAACTATGGAGCTTATTTTAAGTTATACCCCCCCTTCTTCAACATGAACAAGTTCAAATCACACTTTAAATATAAAATATATATATTTTTCGAACAAGAAAAAAGTTAATAGTACAAGAAGAGAAGAGCTTGCATCTCTGGTGGAAAATCAATAACAAGAAACATGCAATATAACATAATTACCCTTTGTTGTTGCTTTAGAAGAAGCTTCATATTCCTACATTCATAATTATCACCTCTTTGCCAAGGAACTCCAAGAGTGCCATCACCACAACTGCAAAGCCGAATTGAAAAATTTTAGTGAAAAAAAAAGAATAAAGGGAAATGAGAAGGGAAAGTTTAATTGTACAAGAGCAAATGAGAAAATAATAGCAATCTCTACAAACAAGTGAACATAGGAAAAACACATAATATCTCTCTTAATAGTTAGTTAAATGTTAGAAGTTCACCTAAACTAATTACTTTATATCTTATATATAGGAAATATTCATCCTTCTCTCTAAAAATAGGGCATTGATGTATCTGATTTGAAAGCCTTCCCACCACAAATCAATGAAGCTGTTAAAAACAAGAGCTTACCTACATCCTCTTTTCTACTTCTAACTTCTTAGGTTATCTGTTTGCTATTTTATAGTTTAAAAAAATTGTTCATTTGTAGTGCATAATATTCAAGTCTTTGGCATCATTTTTAGTAATTATTCAACTTTTTTTTGCACCTTTTTCTATGATCCTGTTTAGGATATCTTATAGTTTTCTGGAACAAAAACAAAACCAATTGGTTGGGATAACTTATTAGACCAACTTAAAGCCAGCTTCTGGGTTTTTAAAATAACTAATTGTAAGCCTCGTATTGCATTTTAGTTTGAATCAATTACAGCAATATCACCTATCCCGAAATACTCCTATGTTGGTAAGAATAAGCTAGTGATGATCAACATTTTATTGAGAACAAAACAAGTATGTAGAAATGCTTTCATCATCAATTCTAGTTTCGAGATTTAGTTGTCAGAAGTCTAAATAGCTAAAAGAGGTTCACTTTTCTAAATGCACATGATAGAGGTCTGCATGACAAAATTTATGAAATATAATGAAGTAATGGAACTAAAAGATCCAGATCAACGATAACATGTTACCTAATCCAGCAATTCCGGCAAACATCAGGATCGCATTCTCTACCTGCGGCAAAGCATGGACACTGTCGACTTCGACACTGACTTTTGGCACAATGACAGCCTCTAAATCGATTTTTGCAACTCCTTGGACATCTAAAAGATTATATATCATAATTTAAAATTATACATATAGATCATTACTTCTCCCAAAAAAAATTAGATTACACAACTATACATATATTGGCCCTTTTAGCAACTTGACTAATTTGAAGTAGACAGGGAGAGAAAGAAAATAATTTGGGTGAAGAAACCAATGGCTTACCCACAGTACTTCTCACAGCAGGTTCCATTCAAAAGGCAAGAACACTCCTTCCCACAGGCAGATTGACACCCACATGGATTATACTGTCGACAAGGCTGATCCTTCCTCTCAGAAATTCGCTTCCTAAATGAATGGTAACCAGTAGATTTCCATGTATACTTTAAGCGGCGAACTCTACCTCTCCTCCGTAAAAATCTTGATCTCCTTCTTAGTTGAGTACCCTAATGTATTTCACCGCCAAAACTAACTAATAAGATTCTAATATAAGAAGAGATGATGCAAAACATGCAGATCATCAAAAAATGTACTGACCATATTTTCATTACCATCACCCTTGGAATAGCCTTCAGCCAAAGAATCCAAACCGTTGCCTGCTTCAGAGGATTGCTTGTTCTCAGAGTGATTCAAGAGCTGAAAGACCTCTGAACATGTCTTCATACCGTTCATAAGATTCCTAGCTATTAAACAGCTGCAATGGTGAACCCTTGTTAGTGAATAAATGAATTGGAAGAACAAAATGTAAGGTGCAAGGTGCACATAAAAAAATAAAGTGCTCAACAAGTTCCTTAGATAGATGGAAGTATACGTTGCACATTAAGTGTGTAGTGCTCTTACTACCTTTTGAAGATGACCAATCACACAATTATCCTACTAATTCAGTTCATTAACTATACTATTGAACCATATCTGCGCTGGAAGATTGTTGTTAGGGAAAAATGTGGCTGTTCAAATGTAATGCCAGTATGCAGCACAGCAGCAACACTTGTTTAAGATGTAGAATTAGTGACAATGTGCAGAGAAAGTTGCCAACAAGAGACCACTGGACTATTATCAAAGCAATTTCACAACTAACGTAATAATTTCACTGCACAATTAAGTCACTAACCTGTTCCTGCCAAAAATCTCTACCCCTTTCTCAAAAAGGGCTTTTTCAATAGCCTTCCAAGATTTAACATCATTTAGTTCTTTACAGATGTTCTCATCCACAAACTCGCCTTTCTTCAAGGTGTCATCACTATTAGTCATGGGTCTACCACTAAAAGCTGGAGAACCTTTCCTTGTAGATCTTCTAGCACTTGGAGATTTCACTTTCTGTGAAGAAGAACTAGCATCTTCATTTTCTTTGCGCAAATTGAACTGAAGATTTGTATCACCAGAGCATGGACTTCCGCTGGCAAGAGAATCAGAATCTGAAGTTGCCACTTTCTTCTGCCTTTTCCTCATGGCAACAACAACATGCTCAGCAAGTCGTGTGATATTCCTCTTATGAATCCCACGCTTCTCAACAACCTTAGTCTTGGGTGGTGACGATGAGGGATGAGTAGAAGTGAAGTCGTGTAAGGGTCTACTCTCTGAGTCGCTGCTTTCTGATACATTTCTTGCATTTGATGTTGCACTTTCACTTTGGCCAGGCTTTGCCCTCCTCCTTAAAGATGGGCCAGCAGATTGCCTTCTTGATGTCTGAGAACCAGTAACATCAGAAGGGATCCCTATATCTTTACAATTAACCATTGCAGGAGAACTCACTGTAGCTTTACCTTCTGACTTTAAGACCTAACATGAGTCAATTAGAAATTACTCGATAAGTTTTATTTCATTAATTGGTAAGAAAGAGCAGTGCCTGCTAATATAGTATAATAAGTATACACCAAATAGCAGATGCTGAAGCCAAGGGAGGATGCTAGTTAAGGTAGCCCACGAAGCATACAAAATGGAGGGTGGCTTTGAGGAGTAGTATTTGATTCCTAATGGTCTATAAAAGTAAGATTATTTACCAGGCGATAACAGTGCAAGCCGCATGGTATGTTTTCCTCATCTGGGGAGCTCCATGGAAGTGGTTTCTCAGCCTAATTGAAGAAAAACTAAGATAAGTGCCCCAAAAACTATAAACTTCAATATAATAATGAAATAAACTTACAGGAAAGATGAGATCCTGTGAACACCCATGTAATCTACAGTCAAATACCTGCCAGTGAATATGACAAAGCAACAAAAAGTTAGTTATGGAAGACTGCAGCTAACTACAAACAAATACATAACGAACAAGTACATGAAGAGTGCTTACAAGACATCGACGACAAAATAGATTGTCAAACGAATCCAAAGCTGCATCAAGATCTTTATCAAGAAACGAATTTGAAATCGCTTCACTGTGTCCATTTTGAGATCCCCCAGCAGCATTTTCTCTTTTATTGAGAACTTCATATCTTGCCTGTATAAGATGTTTGATCGTAGTTCATATCTCTGTAAAGCCAGCAGGAAACAAATGGGAAACAGCTGGACCAAAGCTTACACTATGACCAGTTTTTATCAGAGAATAAAAAGAGACAGAAGCATCTAGCAAAATCTCCAGAATAAACCTCATTCCAGACTTTCCCATTAGATGTTTACCTTGACTTCAGATGGTTTCCTAGATAAACATTGTGCCAGTACATCCAAAACAGCATCGGATAAGCCAACTTCGTTGATGGTCATTCTAGCAAATACATATATGAAGACACTGTAAGAATATTATATATATACCACTAAAAAATATATATACACTCCATCCTAAAGAAAAAGTACAACTTTCTTTGTAGAACACAAAGAAAATATAACCATTTTAAGGATGGGGGAGTATTAAATATTTATGCAATCATTCATACAAACATCAATTTCTCAAATAGCAAAACAAAGATGATTTTCTTATACACAAATATTCATAAACAATACGCAAGACACAAAGACAAGTCAAACCAAGACGATGAGGAACCTGAAGGATAGATAAACTTCAATGAGTTATCATGCCTTCGTTTGGTAGGAAATGTGGAGGGAAGAGAAAAAGGGGTGCATTGCCATTTCACTCCTTCCCACTACATGTAATACTCTGAAAAATAAGCGGAAAAGTAAGTAAAGCTCAATGAGTAAACAGCCCATGAAATCTTTTTGTAATTTCATTTTTTTACTCAAAAAGGTATAATGGCATTAGGAATATGGATAAAATGTATATTAGAAGGCTAATCCTCAGCCTTTGCTTATAAATTTAGATAAATAATAGAAATAATAAAAAAGTGGGATAAAGAAAGAGAGAACCAACAAGTGAGTGGTTGTAATAAATATCAGTAAGATTTTTCTCCCAAAATACTTCAATTTCACACTTCTGTATGCAAGAGATATGCAGTTTATGCGGTAAAGATACTACTCAGACTTCAGTTATAAATAGGAAAGAATGAACAGAACACACGTAGATTGCATGAAAGCGTCAAATAATTTAACTATACCAACCGGAGAATGTAATCTTCAGATTCCACAAATTCTTTCTTTTCCTCGTCTTCATCAATCACTTCTTCATCACTGTCACTGGCAACTAGAGCTTCACCCCCACTTTGATCATAATAAATTCTCCTTCGACCAAAGACAGATTGATCTTCCGTCATTCTTTGATTTCTGCATTATATTTATGTTGACATCCGTAATATCTCCCATGATTTCGATATAGCATGCAAAACATAACGATGTTTATGGAAAAAGTATTTTTACATGAAGGAGAAATAGGACTAAAAAATATACTTAAATCTTTATCTTAGGACACAAAATATTGAATCTACAAGTTGTTTTACTTGCATAGAAATTAGAACCAGCAGTTGTCACATAAATAGCTACTGGAACCAACATCTTAAACACCAAGTGAGGTCGATTCATAACTGCAAATGATGAAAGTGTGATGCAAAATAATACAAATCATTTTATTCAATTTAATTCGCAATTTTGTCCTGTTGTAAATTGTAGTTAAGATATTATTTATAACAGCTAAGTCTTGAAGTTTAAGAACATCAGCTCTGAAATCTAAGGGTCCCTACAATGGATTAGGACACAAATCAAACTGTGACACCTCAGCTGCTTAAGAGAAATTTGATATTTTCTTGATAAGTCTTGAGAGATATGGTATTTAATATAAAAGCTTGAGGTGGCGAGGCCCACAACTCTAAAAGAGTAAGGTGCTGAGTAACAAAATTTCACATCCAAGATTAAAATCAAAGGTAATCGGAAACCAAGATGCCAGAGGTATTATAGCCCAAATGATGATGGATCAGGGCTATGAGCATATGCCATATGATAACAGAAATTATCGCCTCAAAGCCTGATGTCTAGAAGTAATTCCAAAGGTAATGCAAGTAGTTAGGATTAGCATGAACTTGAGCGATCACATTTACATTATTCTAAAATAGAAAAAAAATATAAGCAATTAGGAATTTATTCTTTGGATAAAAGAAAACCAACAAGGAATCAATTAGGATTTTCAAATAGCACACTATATTAATAGATGACCATCATGTATGAGGTCAAAACTTTGGAAAGGAAAATTAATCAATTCATACAAGTAAGTAAAAAGTAAATAATAATTTTTTGTAAAGTAAATTATAAGTATAATAAGCGACAAACAAATATCAAGACTCAAACTTTT
Source organism: Panax notoginseng (assembly GCA_016801055.1). NCBI lineage: Eukaryota > Viridiplantae > Streptophyta > Magnoliopsida > Apiales > Araliaceae > Panax > Panax notoginseng. Next base: position 269,166,935 of record CM029012.1, read on the forward strand.
CTCCACACAAATGAGAACCTTACCTGTCCAAAAAAATCCATGTGGTATAAGGTGGTAATTTTTTCACTTCAGTAAGCTTGATGGGCCGAACAGCATTCTTCACTGCAATACTAGATCCTAAAAGAATTGCTGCAGAGCCATGGCCATCATCTAGGGAACTGTTGCTGTCATTATCCCCGCTACTTTTATCAATACCATTTTGCATATCAATTGCATCTTTCTGCCTCTTTGTCAGTAGATCAACATTTGTACCAGTGTCATTACTCTTAAGATATCTTCTTTCTAGTGAAGACCTGAAAAAATTGTTGGTGACTTCAGCCATCTTCTGTCTATTTTCTTCCATTCTTCTCTGAAAGAAAAACCCTAAAATTAATATGTTAACATAATATCACAAGACATGATTTATAATCACTGATCACACTAGCTAAATTGATGCTACAGCACCTTTATATCAACACAGCGGTCAGCAGCAACTTGTTTCTTTAAAGAATTGATAACTGAATAAACTTTTGAAACTGCTGGACTTCTTTCTTGCAATCCCTCACTCTGTAGAATTGACAAAAGTTCATCATACCAAAGATTGTATTGTTGAATGATCTATCATTTAAAAAGGTAAAAAATGAAAGAACGTGATAAAAAATCAAAATGCATTAGGTTCTTACAAGAAACACATGATTAAGCATGACTATGTATGACTTAACTTGCGTTCAGTTTTTCTTCAACAAATTAAGGCAGAAATCAACATGGATTTAAACTGGAAAACCCAGATAAAGAGAAAACTTTACGTGAAGAACCATATGGAAAGAAGTTAACGAAAACTTTAACGAAAGCAACATGGATTTAAAGTGGAAAATCCGAATCCCAGTGCACTTGAATCCCCATTTTTAAAATTTGGCAAATTGTCATATCCTCGTATGACCAATCAGTATCCCCTCACCCTTATCCTTGCTTATTAATACTAGAGGCATCACACCAAAGGATGATTGAATCATTCGGGCATAAATATTTCACAAGGTAATAAGCTTGTGGTGATTACATAACGTCTAATTCTACTTTGGGAACAATAAAAGTACTAAAAATACTATAATGTCCTAACTAAATAATACCTAAAAATCTTAATAGATTGGGAAACCTGGGCCATAATTAAATACGGAAAAAAAAACCTCAATGGATTACAACAAATCTTATTGCATAATCATATTAAGACGAGGAAAATTGACAAAAAATTCTAGGCTTCAAACATAGAACCACTAGTATCTCTCAAGCTTCAAGCGCAAGATGAACTTAGCTAAGGCTTCACAACAAAGGTTTCCAAAGGCATATCATTAAATCATTCAACAACGAATATTTCATAAACTCTAAATATTCCGCAACCTAAGCCTAATTACTATAATTACCCTAATTCCCCAGCTATTTAATAAACTACAAAATACCTTATTACATCAATTTTTACCTAATTGGAAAACCTAAGGAATAAACAACTAAATCTAGGGTTGCATTTCTCATCACCAAATATTTAGCACTTACTATAATAATATGAATTACAACAGTGTCAACAGTAATTGACAACTCTTTTCTATCTATATTGAATAATGACTTCAATCTTACTTTCACTTACAAACCCTCTATAAACTTTGCATTATCATTACCCAGCATAAAGCTTTCCTGCTTTAGAAAAGTATCGTTACAATGTTCCATTCCAGATTTAAGGCCGAGAAACCAAAAGAAACCTTACCAATTCACTTAAAACCGCAACAAACATGCCAATCAAGCAGCAACACCGGTTTCAATTGCGGATGCAATGCTTATTTTATGAAAAATAAGTGCAGTTCATGTGTGCTAAAAGATGAGTGGGTAACACGTGGCAGTGTACAATTGGTATCTATTCATTTTCTCCACAAAATGATTTTGTTTTATGTTTAAGTATATAATATGTTTTTCTTACCAATTCACTCATTTTCTCACACTATTTCTCACTCTATGCTCACTCATTCTATCTCATTATACCCTTTCAATCGCACAAATTTCACTCACCCTCTCTGTCCCTTTCTGATCTACATCTCAATCACCCTCGTTCACAAAACCTTAGAAACCAAAAATCTCTCACAATCCCTAACCAAAGATTATCTCCAACAAATAACATTTATCTATCAAAAAATCTCCAATAAATAATAACCATTTGGAAAAGTTTTATATTTGGAGTGGCAATTAATGTAGTTTTGTCAATCATCTGAGCATCCAATCTTTACCTTCGTATCCTCCATTTTCTCATTTTCAATTGGATTTTGGTTATGAAGGGTAAACCTTCATATATTCCGATTTCTTCATTTTCATTCGGATTTTGGTTATTAAGCTTAAATAATATATTGACGCTACGGCTTTAATCTTCACTTCTTTTTTGCATTAAGTGTGAGTTTTTTCTTTCTTTTATATATTCAGTTTCTTGCTTTTTCCCTTGTTTATATTATATAGATTTTGTACATTTTCTGACAAAATAAATTAATATTGATCTATATTTGCTTCATCTGATCAGAATGTCATAAATCGCAACAGTTACTGTTCATCAATTATTTTCTCACTTTAAAGATGTAATCTTGCAGAAATTTTCAACATTTTAGGGAGAATTGAAGGCGAAACGCTAACAAAGCAGCTTAGGGCAACCACACCAGCTAGCTATGATACAATTACAATTGCACAAACCGTGTTGTGCCCAGCCCTACCACAAGTTATGCACACTGAATTACGACGGCATAGACCTAATTAGCAATTATTGCCCCCTTTCAGATATAGGTCAAATCTTTGATACAACTTCCTAATTTAGTTAGTTTTTGTTTGAGTCACGTGTCCAAGTCTCCGGCAAGCACGACAATAACTATAGTTTGATTTAGTAACCAGCTAGAGTTTTAACTAAATCTAAATTAGAATCAATTATGTCTCTTAACTGTCTAGCACACTATTCTTAACATAAAAGAAAAAGAAAGAAAAGCAATCTGGCTGTCTACAAGAGCTAGCTAAGGCTTTTGTTGAGCTTATGCATTAAATTCTCGTGCATTTCATTACAACAGCTAAAATAATTCATCCAAACACATAAAAATCAGCTCTTACATTAAAATGCAGTACCAAACCGTTTCTATATCTTAAAACAACACATTACACAATTAAGGAAAATAGATGAGCATAGATGTAAACAACCATATATTAAATAAATAAATTTCAAACAAAAGAAAACATTAGAATGTAGTTAAAAAATCTTGAAAGATCTGGATAACGATAAGAAGCTATGAGTCATACATTGACGAGATAAATTTAAGAGATATTACCGCCGAGCTATCGGGAGGTTCTGATCTGTACGTGGAGGCGGATGGTGAAGCCTTCGACGGCGACATTGCCGGCGGCATAGCTTCTGACGACGGTCGATATATTCCGGTGGAAGATCAAACTCATACAAATTTGTAATGGGACAAGTATTTGGGAATTTGGCGGGTCGGATTTGAAGCCCTAGATTGTTATTTTTGGTGGGGGGCCAGGAACAGCGTTCTTTTGCTTTGTCTGCGGTCTAGTAAAGAGAGATGTATATTTTTAAGATTAAACAAATGATAATGATATATAGTGGCCAGTGGGTGACGCCCTTTTTAGGTTTTGGTGTGAATTGGGCTTTTCTGGAAGAAATTTAATTAATTAAAGTTTGGTTTGGGGGGAACTATAAAACTTGAATTGCTTGGTAGGAGCGGGGCCGCGGACGGTGGACCATGTGGTCAAATACAACGAGATGACTAATTCAACTTCAAACAACACCAAACATGTGTTTTATTTTGTATAGGTGATTAAGAATGTTAATTGGGCTAAATGACTCTAAAGGACTGTTTATTTATTTTTGAATGATTTTAAATTTTACAGAATAAGTTATTTATAATTTTTAAATTCTAAATATATTTAAATGTGTCTGAGCAATTTTTTCAAAAAATTGTGATTGAATAAGTAAGGAGTAGTATTGAATAACAGTTTTATTTATTCAATATCTATTTTATTTTACTATCGTAAACAAATATTGTTACATACAAATTATTTTTAATTTTTTTAACAAAAAATTTATCAATAGCCAATTTAATTAATGTTGTGTAGTTTATTTTTATTTTATGGATAGAATGTTATCAAGTTTTTTAGAATTTTATTTTTAAAATTATATTATTAATAGTATATTACATCAAATGTTGTTCAAAAATTTTTATTTAATATTATATTATTCAATAAGTGTTAAATAATGCTACTATTAATCACATTGTTCATATACTCATGCGGACCCCACATATCAGCGTCACCCACAGTATGCACTATGCAGTATGCGAGCATTATAGGTGTTTTTGCCGTCTACAAAACGAGCGTGGGAATTCGGGCCTACTGTTTAAGGCCCACCCTACAGCTTCGGTCCTACGCAAATCCATATCAAATTCGTTTGGATCATAAAAAAAAACACTTGGTGCCGATAGAAGGATATGAAGATCAGCGGGGTAGTGTTCGGAGGTCCACGCGCCGCCGCTTTTCCCGCAGTACTTCTTGGACGCAGCAGAGCTACAATTCGATGTTATTCCCCTTCTTGTGCTGCTGGTACATATTTACTTCTCGAACTTTTTAGCTTTGAAATGAATAAATACATTTTGAACTAATATTTGTACATGTATGATGTGAAGTATCCTAAAATCTGGAAATGTGAAAGGTTTTTAATTTGAGTAACTTCCATAGTCAATCCCATAAAAAGAGTCCCATTTGCAAATTTTATATGTTTTTCTTTTATTAAGGATATATTTTTCTTTCATGTTTATTCCCAAGTAATATAATTTCTGAAGGATATGTTTTTCTTCAATATATATCCCTAAATAATATAATGATTGATGAGTGTTTAGTTTAGTAGTGGTGGAATGATGGTAAAATTGTGTTGTTATGCATGACATCTTTAATAAAAAGAGCGCACTTTTTGTGGAAGTTTTTTTTTTTACAAATGAGACTTTTTTGTGGAATTGAGGTAGTAATAAAAGTGGAAAACGATACAAATAGCTAAATGAATGCTGAATAACAAAACAACTGACATTGTTATAGCTTTACATTGTATTATTATACAAATTATTGACTCTTCCTTGCGGACACACACATAAATATATATTTGTGCGTATGATTGTGTGTCTGCACATATATTTACAATATATAGCCATATAGGGAATCAATTCATAGCCAGGTTGGCTATTTATTTTCAAGCCAACCAGTCTTTTGCCGTCTTTCTAGATTGCGAACGTAAGAGTTTACTAAGTTTTCAAATTCTTCTTGCGGATGGTGACAAATAGTCTGTCAGGCTTATTTGAAATTACATATTATCCTTTTCCCCTTACTTCAGTCAACTTCCAGAACTCAATTAATCCGCCTGCTAAACTGTCTAGTGGACGAGATCAATTATCACGGGTTCAATAAGAGGCTTATCACACGAGTGTTGGCAACAGTATTAATCATCTTTTGTACCTTCTGGAGTGCCTCGTTGCAGCGTTCAATTTCTGCAAATTAGTCATACCATTATTTGCTATATGTTTACACTTTCTTCGGAGGAACCCACAGTCACATCCTCTTTTTTTTTTTTTTAATAACTGGGAACATCCTAGCCACAAATCGCCTCTATGGAATTTGAACCAATGACTTATATTATTCCCTACCACTAGATCACCCTTACAAGTAAAATGCATAAAAAGAATCATTGCACGTTCATTGAACTTTCAAGAACTGACCATATTAGCAAGATTAAAAGTAATTATCACATTGGTGATTGGTCCAAAACAATGGCATCATTCTGATAGCGTTTTATCATCCGTGGCCTCAACTGGTACAAGAGGAGCTATGCCTTACCAAGGTAGAATACAGAAGGCACAAAAATAGTTTTTGCATCATTCGCTAGACAGTCTAGTGGATGTTGTTGAATTTTTTTTAATCGTGTTCGTCCACAATCTAACGGTAGAAGATGAGTTGGCTAGGAAATGGTCAGAGCTCACAACCATGAATCAGTCCCTACACACATGCACACACACACACATACATAGATATATATATATAAATTTATATAGGGACTATCCATTCTTTTGCTTGCTTTAGAGAAGCTTATCAAAGGTCACTTATTCAAAAGAATCAAAACTGTGTAGTTTTGTTCAGAGAGTTAATTTATTATTGATAAAATTTCCTTTCATCTGTTTCTTCTCAAATCAGACAAATAGTTCTTTCTATTCGTAAGCAGACACGTTCTTTATCACAGGTTCTTCCATGCAGTCTCTGATAGCAATCCTTTTTTGTTTCTAACTACTACTTCAAGTTCCAAATCTTGACTACTAATATTTCCGTCCCAAACCTGAAATATTGGATACTACTTTTCAGTCCCAAATCTTGATTACAACTATTTTGGTGATTACGTGCAACTCAGTTTTTATTTATTTAATGTTAATAATTATGATAGTAATACTTTTTTGTTACCACCACAAGTTAGTACGAAAACAAATTAAGCTTTTTGCTGCAACCAGTATCATGCCTATGTTTTATGAATGCTTATGTTTGCAGAGCTAGATAATGGGAATTACAATTTGTACTAGATACGAAAATTATGGTCATCTACTTTATTGTTAAACTTTTTTGATAATGGGAAACTGTTTCCTTTGTCCCAAAATATAACATGGCCTCCTAACCTTAATGCAAAGAATGTGCTTGTGGCACCGAAAATTGAAAGAATATGACGAAGAAAGAGAACATTTAGCAATTGACATCAAAGTACCAATTAAAGGCAGACGAAGTTATAAATCTATAGGCATTGGAGCCAAAATTTGAGTCCAACCTTGATTTAAAACAGAAAGAAAAAAAGAAAAGACTCTAATTTACAACACACAAAACACATGAAAAGTCTATTAGTTTACAACATACAACACATGAAAAATCAATAGACCAATTAACTAATAGATTGTTTCTTTTCTCAATTGTACCATTCAGTATAAATTCAAAAACAGAGAATATTAAGGTTTCACCTTTGATTGGCAAACTAAACAAATCCCTAAGGAACAAATTAATATTTTACAATTAATACAAGATATGTTCAATATATATCACAGAGTGAGTGGTGAGGGAGAGAGAACCTATTCAATGAGAGATCGCATGAGAGAACCTGTTAGAGGGAAAGTGTGTGCGTATGAGAGAGATGAACAATTTGTATGATTTGAGAAGAAAACAGATGGTGAAGGGAAATAAAAAAGGAAAGGAAAATAACTTAACTCGCTTAACAAAATTATATAGTTTTGTTAAGTGGGCTTAGATAAGCTTATCTAAACTAGCCTTAGAATGTGTATTCCCATATGACTTTGACTAATCGCTATTTGATGTAAAATATATGACTTGCTTTCTATTGCAAAATATTTCAGTGAGTGGTTTATTTGATAATTTTTGTGTTTGACGGAATTCTATTTCTTATTCTGAAAAATATCTTAGTACAAAGTGGAGATGCAAAGCTTGCAGACCACGCATCATTTATTAAAGATGTAGCTGTGACTGAACCACCCGAGCATCTGCAACACCTTCTAAGAATGCTTCAGGTTAGAGGTAAGGCATTGACCAACTCTGGATCATTTGCATTGTTTGTCAGAACTCATTGATTTATTGTGGATGTCCTATTGAAACAAAGTAATGAGTTTTCTCGTCACATTACTCGCATTATATTTGAGTTTAGTTCTTTTTGCAGCGAAAATTGTCATTTTATTGGTTGGAATGTGTGGACCACCCAAGCAATAATTTGTTTGATTTTCCTTTCAATTTTCTATTATATACTTTCAAATCTGTCAATGCACAACATTAAGAATTCTACTGCAGATAATTAAAAGGAAAAAGAATCCAGGATATTAACGAACCCTATAGTTTTTCACATGTGAAATATAGAAAAAGAAAAAAAGTCAATTTTTCTGAAAAATAATTAATCCAACCAAGTGCCATATTGGACTAAGGGCTACTCCGTAAACCCCACGTGGTGTTCCCCCCAATTCCACTCATATATAGCAATTGCAACCACATTGGGTTTTGGGTGGCCCATGAGAATCATTGCTCTGCGTACATGTGTAACAGTCAATCAAAGGCCTCTAGAGACTTAGAAGAGAAATTACAGACTTTAACAAAAATGACAATGAAGCTACAGGTTTGCTATGCTTATCTTTTGCTGCCATTTGTTTTATTAGAGGTATTTACTTCTTAGATGTTGTTTTTTACCATTTCCCCATTTTTGCTAAGCTTCCCTTGTGTTCGCCGTTGTTACACAGTGACAGAGGTATCAGGATTCTACACTGACTCGCCTGTTCTTCATTCTTGATTTTATTTCTCTTTTGCCTTGGACTCGTGCTTTTCTGGCTTGTCAAAGAAGGCAGATTGACAATGTTTTGTTTATACTGAATACAAAGCTTAATTGTATGAGGTTGTAGATTATTTTTGGCGGTTTTGTTGCCAATCATTATTCCGTGGAGGCCACTCTTTTCTATTTTTTACTTTTCTCTGGTCTACTCTTTTTTCATTTCCGCTATTTATTATATTAACATCTTTTACATTCACTGTTAATGCTAGCACTACTCTAACTTGTCTGTAATTCGAGCCATTATGAATTCTTGATTCATGAGTTGGTTCCATACAATGAAACCAATTACATTATTTGGTGTAGTAAAGTAAACATTAGTGAATGAATTACTCTGGATCTAATTACACCATATAATTATTTGTCGATGGGCTTATTTTGACAACCATGTGACTTGTGCCTTCAGCACATTATGTTTTTTACATATTGAAGTCATCCTATTAGAATTTTCAATTGATTGATTACTAATAAAATTATCATAATTATCACTTTTTAACAGGAGAACCGATAATTTCTCCTGCGGCCAAGCAAGGGATGATTCCCCTTACAATTCCTCTATCCAGAAACAGATCAGGTTGGTATATAGCCTGTATTTAAAGTTGAAAACTCATTTTCTATCTTTAGTGATGATTTTCTTGGCTATAGGTTTTGTGACTGCACTGCTACGATGGCCTACAGCTCCACCTAGGTAAAATCATGAATATTGCTGATAATTATCTTTTGAGAGGTTATCTTTTTCTTGATCTATCTTCTCCAACACACAGAATGGAGATGCCAGTTGTGGAGGTCCGTAAGCATGGCGTGTGGCTTTTGGCCAAGAATGTAAGTCAAGATGAACATCCTTTGGATATCGAGACATGATGAGTTAATTTTCTTTGAGTATTATTTTTAAATAACAAAGAAAAGAGAAGAAATTCCCCTGGGAATATATGAATACAAACAATCTCATTTTTGTTCTTGTCTGATCCAATGCAGGTAGACCAATATATTCACAGAATCCTGGTTGAAGAAGACGCCAATATTTCTCAGGAAAGAAACGATGAACTTTTTCATGCTGCAGCTGATGCTGGGACGAAACTTTACAAGAAGGGTGACTTTGCAGAATCTCAGATTTCAAGTTTAGATGTTTATCTTTTGCGGAAGGTACCAAAAATTCATTTGCTTTAGAACTCTATTTAACTGGCTTGAGGAACTGCCATAGTGTTTAGTAACTGTTAGAATGTAGAATATTCTATAAATCTGTTAGAATATTATTACAATCTTGCTATTTACGAAGGTAGTATTTAGCCTTGATTACAGCTTTAATTAGAGCCTTAATTGTAGTTTGATTGTAACAGAATGTAGTATATATACAATGAAATGATGAGAATGATTTAACCTCTCATATTCACCAATTCATTTGTTTTCAATACCCTAAATATGGGTTTCAACTGTAACTTTAGTTTATTTCAGGTCGGTTTGTTTCCTGATATTTTGGAACACAAAGTGATGCAGCACTTTGAAAAGGGGGACCATGTAAGACTAACCTGATCTTGCTATAATGTTTTAAAACAACATAAGTTTCATGAGTTTGCATCTGTAACAATTACTCATTCTGGTGGAAGGTGTCGGCTATGGTGACCGGAGAATTTTATACAAACAAGGAGCATTTTCCAGGATTTGGAAGGCCTTGTGTATTCAATGCAGAGATTTTACTGAAGTCTGTAGAAAATCTTTCTTGCCGCCTCCAATAACTGCTTATAGTATTTCAGCGAACAACTTCGCTTTATTTTGCTTAGGAGCTGTTTTGTGTACTGTATAGGGTTGGACGTACTTTAGAAGCTAAAGACGCTGCTAGGGGAGCTCTGAAGTCACCGTGGTGGACTCTGGGTTGTGAATATCAGGTATTGGCTTGTGGCCCTTGCCCTCTCACTTTTTGTGCATTTCTTGGCATCATTTCTTGCTTTATACTTTTCATGTTTTTTCTGACCAATTGACACTACATTTATTGGCTGTGATTAAATCTGTTTAGCAAGTTGCTAATATAGCTCAATGGGATGATGAACAAATTGAATACATTAAGGAGAAAGTATCAGAGGAGGGAAGGCAGGAAGATCTAAAGAAGGGAAAGGAACCTGCTCAGGTATTACGTAAAGAAATGATCTATTATCAATTCCATAATTTCTTTAGATGTTAATTTATTATGTATGTTCATGGCGAATTTTTTCATGCCAGTCTCTTTCTATTCACAGGTTGCGTTGGATGAAACTGCTTTTTTGTTAGATTTAGCCTCAATTGATGGGACCTGGGATGACTTAGTGGAGCGGATTGCTAGGTGTTATAAGGAGGCCGGGCTCCAGGACATTGCAAACTTTGTACTATATAGAGATTGAGTATTGAATATAGATTTGAGAGGGAGTACGTTTAATTGGGGAATAAAATATTTTGTTTGGTTTTATTTGTATTAGTTTTTCTAAAACCATGTAATTTACGCCACCTAATACCTCCTTGTATGTTTATTTATGAAATTATGTAAATGGTGCTTTGGTTCTAATTTTAAGGCTGAATACTTTATTTCACATTTATATCTAGATTCATCATAGTTACAATAATAAATACAGTATACAGATTGCACCAGCATGCACACATACAAAACCATGCTCACTCTCTCCCCTTCCCTCCCCCTTCCCCTTCCCCTTCCCCTTCCCCCAACCCAATAAAAACCGAACTGATCATATTATTTATATTTCCTCTAGGCTCCAACTCAACAGGCCAAACAACCATAGTCATCACAACAAAGCCCTAAGCAAGATCTATACTGACACTACATTGTTGTAATTACCTTTCTTTGATCTCCAAAATAGCTTTTTTAACAATCCACCTCTGCAATTTCTCTTACCAGTAGCATTGTCCAAGGAATTGATTACATCTTCCCCATTTTCATGTTTAATCCCTTCTGGAGAATTTACTATGCAGTCGAGACTGAAGGCAGAGCAGGTGCCATCAACACCACTAGGAGACTTGGAGGGACATATAATCTCTTTGGTTTTGGGAGACCTTGAACACCTAATTTCAGCATTGTCCTCGGCCATCATTTTGTCGAGCAGAGAGGGTCTCTTTTTATTGTCCATCTTGGTGTTGTTGTTCATAGTTGTAATTGCATCAGTGGGACTAGGGATGACCTTATTGAAAAGGGATGCATCTCTTGGTGAAGCCATTGCCTGAAACTGCCTCCCCAAGTTTAGAATGGTTTCTTGGCACTCTGCCAACTTTTCCGAAGCTGCTGTTATCTCCGACTCCTAGATGGTTGAATAATAACTTCAAATATGTGAGAATTTGAAATTCAACAATTGATTAAAACCAAGCTATTTTCACATGGGCACTTTATTTGATATAAACATATATTTTCCAAAGTCCTCGTAATTTCAACATGTCATGATTCTCTTATAATAAAGTAGGAGAATAGATAGCAATCTGTCCATTTAAATCAAATTTGCTGCAACAAGAAATTAATCCTCAATAGAAGTTATAATGCGTTCCTTCCAGAAACATCTCAGTGGGCCCTCCTTTCTGTCTGTCTGTTTCTATGTTTAACTAATGGATATTCATTTTTCTTTATAGACAGCTGCATAAACACTTAAAAAGGAAAATGAGCAACTGTTTCAAACTAAAAACAGAATAGATCTAATCTGTGATTCTTATTGTGAATTCTATAAAAAAAAATAAGCACACTGTGGTACATTTCAACAATATCTCGCAATATGATCCTACAAATAAACTATAGGGCCTTAAAATCTGTAATAACTAACTAGTAAAAGTATAGATTGATAAGTTTATGAGAACTTACATTTTGAAGTGGCTTTTCCTCTTTCTCCAAATCATACTTTAGAATTACTTTATTTGTCATGCTGCAAGTTACAGAATTCAGATTACTGAGAACTCCTAAAAATGATGTGTTTTTTATTTGCTCATTGGAACAAAAGCATAAAAATATTTACCTTTCTAGCTGGAGCTGTAAGTCGAGACACGTGGCCTCTAATACTTCACAAGATGTATTTTTGTTGTCCAGTTTATCCCCCAGAAATGACAAGTTTTCGCCACCCTCGGCTAATTCAACTTTGGCCGTTGTTAGTTGTATCTTGTGATCTTCTTTCACCGTTTTCGAAATTTCAAATTGATCTTCAACAATTCTCTTTGATTGACTCAAAGTTTCCACCTCTGCTTGCAAGCTTTCAATTGTTGCCTCAAATTCCCCAAGTTGAATCATCAAAGATTCATTTTTACTAATTTCCGCCTGGATTCTTCCTTCCAATTCCTTTTCACATTCTGTATTTGTCAATTCATCTTGTAATCTTGTACTCTCTTCTCTCACATTTGACCAAAGTTCTTCCACTAGTGAAAAGCTGTTATAGCATTTCCAATCTGAAACAATGGGAACTTGTAATTTATCTGCTTCTGCAAAGTGATTTAATCATTCCACCTTCTATCTCACTCTCGCTTCGTGATTCATCCCAATCAAAGTGTTTCTTGATGGCATCCCTCATGCCTGAAACATCTTGAAGAGAAAAGCAATGGTTCATAATCCATTCCAAAGTAGAAGTCAATTCTTCGGCAAAATTTTCAAGACCTGCTTTTCCATTTAATACGTCATTACAGATTTGAACAAATTTCTGTAAGACAACACCCAGATCAGAAGTTTTCCATTGGAAAACACGAACCATGTATCCTGTTGGTGCTTCTGAAATATTATATGGGAAAGAACAATCAGCCTTCCAATTCAAGATTTCTGGTGTACCAAAATGAGGAGATTGTAAAGTGATTCCATTAACAAGCTCAATCATTTTATGTACTGATTTGCTCAGACCTGAACAGAACTGCTGGTTGCTCTTCTCTGCCAATGAAGTGTCATCAACAGTTAACCTATCTGGTGAATACATGATTGAAGATTTATCAGGAAGTTTAGAGGAAATGCAGCCACTAACATCAGGATAGCTTAAGCTTTCCCTTGGATTAAAAGATTCATTAGGGCTTGATTGATTTATGTGTGCCATGGCAACTTTGATATCCTAGTATTTCACCTGGATTTCTTTGTGTTACTTTAGTTTGCTCCAAGACCACTTTCACCATATCATCCATCCAACCGGGAATTTTATCAATTAACATACTTTCAGACTGGATAACTTGGTTAGAGACAGAAATGTCACAGTGGCAGCCAGATGCTGTCACAATCCCTCCACTAGTTGCTTCTGAGATATACCCACCTGACTGAGCTTTCAAGGGACCACTAATTGTCTTACCTCCCTCAGAAGAAAGATTTGAACTCTCTAATGACTTATCAGCAGAAACTATTGCTAATTTCTCCATCTCAACAAAGTCATCCATCAGACTTATGTCTGAAGCTCCACAAGATATGAATAACGGTGTCCCAGTTTTTCTATTTCTCAGAGGCTCCAATTCTGAAATCAAAGCAGAAGCCCAAGATTCGGCACAACTGAATTTTTCATCACTGCCCGTGTTAGACATTGATAGCAAAGAGAGTTCATGAGTCGTAGGTAGATTCCCTGTCAGTCCTGCAGCTGTCTGACCTTTTGATAATTCCTCGAACTGTGCATCAACTTCTGATAACCTGGAAGATGTGCTACCACATATGCTTCTTGAAAGTTGGAGGCCATTTGTTTTTTCAATCTGGGTCTCTTTTTCCACGGAGTATAATTGCTCACCCGAATAATTGATCTTTTCAGTGAGTGTACAAGGAGCATTGACAGCAAGGTCCATGGAAACAATTGAAGAAGTTGATTTTCTCCTCCACGTTTCAGCTGGATCCCTGGACAGCATTTCAACTTCAAATTTCATTTTCGCTAGGGCAGCAGGACCTGGCAACCGCTTCCGGACAAGGAGGCGTAGTTTCTGGCAATCTGATTCCAGTTTTGCAATTTTCTTCAAACTTTCTAAGTGTTGCTTGTGTGAAACTTCGGCTGTTTGACAATTGAAATCTCTCTCCTTGTTCCGAATCTCAAGCTCCTTCTCAACCACACGAGCCTCATATCTCAGAGAAGCATTCTCTTTCTCTGTAGATTCTAATCTAATCATTAGGGTACTGAAATCTGCCTCTGATTTAGCTGTGTTCCTGTAAATCTTTAATCACCTTTTCTTTTGCTGAGAGAGCCTTACTGAGTTTAGTATTCCGAGCACCTAATAAGGAAAACCTTTTATTGGTTTCTGATAACGGTTAATGCCAAGATCTTTGATGACTTTCCAATCACGTAAGACGTTCTAATCCTGCACAGAAAACACGATCAACACCAAAAGCTTGACGGCTGGACCGTCGGGGGATAGCTCCGGCGTGAGAGTCAATACAGGCGTTCAAGGTTTAACAATGGAGGGTGTAAAAAAAATGTCTAGTGTGTTGAGCTAGATAGAAAGTGTATGCGTACCTCTCGTTAGGAGACCCCCTTGCTCGGTTATACTCTCATACTCGGTTTTTTGTGCCACCAACCACGATCTGACACAGCCCCCTGCTTCTCTCTGGTCTTAGCCGTGTGCATGCAGGTTGTCACCTTTTTTCTACTGCTTCTGCCGCCGGCCAGATAAAATCCCATCCACATTAATGATCTGCAGACTTTTGGTCAACTGCTCTCCTTTTTCATCATTACCAGTCAAAGTCTTAGATATTAAAAGATTTTATGGACCGGCCGCTTGATCCAGCCCAATGTTTAAGGAGAGACAATAAAGACAGGGTAAAGATTAAGCCCAATGGCTAGAAGACTTAATAGTGAAGGTCCACTAGGCTAAGTAAATGGGGAGGCCCAATCCGTCCGACCCAGTAGAGGAAATATCGGGACCCAACATTGCCCCCTAGTTTTTTATTAAATAGAATATTCAATAAAGAACTATAAGCGGCCCAAGAGGTCATGAGACCCAACAGGGTTGGCATAGGCCCAAAAGGAAAATCCAAAGGGCCAAATATTTGGAGCTTAACCCGGACGTAACCTTTCAAATTCGTAATGATGACTGTTAAATTAATGAGCCGCCCCCGATTTTCGTGCAAAATTTGAAAAGACCGCTATAAAAGCCTATTTTCCCCAATTTGACGACTTTACCAGCTTAATCTGAATTTGATATACAGTGCTCTCTCTTTCTCTCCGATTCCTTTCTCTCCTACAAGATCTCAGTAACAATGGCGGCCCAAGATTCAGATAACTCCACCCCTATCCTTGCTGTTCCAATTTTCGTCACTCCTCCTACCCACAACCCTACTGAGTCGGTTCCAAACTCCAACCATTTCGAGTTCTTCGAGAGTGAAGAGCAGTATCCTCACGCCAATACCTCATCCATCGTTACTGAAACCGAGCTGCGGGTCATCAAGAGTCGGTATCAGATCCCGGACACCCATCTGGTGAGGGCTCCAGAATCGCATGAGCGGATGTATCAACGGCCGGACAGGTGGACTGCTGTGCCGGTAACTGTTCTAGATAAGGGAGTTAGATTCCCTCCCCACTCCTTCCTCGTTACCCTCCTGGGATTTGTCGGAGTAGGATTCGCCCAACTGGTGTCGAATTCGTACATCCACATCCTGGCCTTCATCGCGTTCTGCTATGAGTTGGGGATACCTCCAACAGTTGATTCTTTCTTCACTCTCTTCACGGCCGGGAAGTCTCGGGAACGAGGCTTCAAGGTGCTGAGCAAACAGTCCCCCAAGCCCAACGCCAAGTTTGAGAAGCGACCGTTGATGGATACTCCTTCGAGTAACAAGGGATGGCACAGAGAATGGTTTTTCGTGAAGGGGCCTGAAACTCCGTCTATCCCGGAATGGACCACTTCCGAGCGGATTTCTGCAGACTTCGGGGACATTCCAGAGGAGCGCGTGAGAGAAATGGCGAGCATTCTCGAGAGGATTCCCCTGAAGGAGTGGAGCTTTGGGCTCTTGAGCAAACAAGCCTGGTTATATGACCATAAACTTTCTTTGATAAAACCAACATCGACCGAGCGAAGGGAATTGGATGAATTCCTTTCGGGTAAAACATCATCATCCCCCGCCGACATCCCACAGGAAGAACTTGCTGCGGAGCCCAGCCGGCCTCGTCATAAGAAGAGGGCAGTTCGGAAAATCCGGGCAAACCCCCGAGGATTTCAATCAGCTTCTGCAGCGAGTTTGATTGATGTGCCTGCGAACGAGCGAATGCAAGCTCTTCGGATTAAGAAGAGGAAGACCATGGTGACTCCTCTGTCTGCCGATGAGCTTCGGGTTCCTCCTCCTGCAGCCGATCCGCCTACCATTATCCCTACGGAGATCCACGTTTCAGAAGACGAGCTCGAAGACCCGACCGAGTCTCTTCTTCTGTCTCGTAAAAGGAAGCAGCCTTCCGAGGATCAACCACCACCGCCTCCCGAACCATCAGTGCCTTCCCCGACAAGATCCTCCCCCTCCGCCTTCAGGCGAGAAGCTGCATCTTCTCCCACTGTGTGGCCGGAGTTCAATGCCAACTTCCCCTTCCAGCTGTTTGAATCCTTCGTCTGGGAGACAGACGATCACCGGTTCGGGAACAGCTCGATCAGGGATCTAATCGAAGAGGGCATGAGCTACCAGGCTAAGGTGAGTTTGTTCAGTTTGAAATATTTGGAAATCATCTGTTTTATCTGTTCCTTTTACTAATTACCCGACTTTCTTTACCCGTCTGTAGGCAAATGCTGTCTTCGGGAGACTTCTTCCCCGGTACAGAGAGTCCGAAGCCGAAGAAGATGCGGCTAGGCGGGAGAAGGCCATTCTGGCTTCGGCTCTGGAGAGAGAGAGAAGGGCCCATGGTACCACTCTGCTCAATAATGAAGGCCTCCAGAAAGACGTGAATAATTTAAAAGAGAAGTTGGAGACAGCCGAGGCCACCCACCAGATAACCGTTTCCACTAACATAGACCTGGTTCGTCGAAACGAGGTCCTTGTTGGGAAGAATGAGACGATGGTAAAGACCAATAAAAGCCTGGCGGTGCAAGTACATGAACTCGAAGCTAGGGACTTGAGACATCTGAAGGAGCGGGCAAAACTTGAAGAGGAGCTCCGTGAACTTCGGGCCTTGAGGGATTTGGGTCCCCCTCTAACCGGAGATCTTCGGAGGGAAATTCAACAGGAATACCGAAAATCAGCCGAGTTGAACGAGGAGATTGTCCAAATGTTCTCGGATGGATACGATGAATGCCGAAGCAAAGACAAGACAAGACTTGTCGCTGCCAAGGTTGACCCGACCATTCTGGACTCTTCGGAAGGTGAAGCTGACCCCTGAAGATGATTCTCTTTTCCCTTAGCTGTAGGATTCTTGTAAAGCTTCTATCGCTTTGTAAACATCATTATGTAAATAAAATATCAGCATTATCCTTTATGGCTTCGGTTTTTTCACTGTTTACCAACACTTCAATATGGATTTAATTTGAAAAATGTACAAGCTCCTCCGTGGACTTAACTTTAAACTGTTAATCAACAACTAAGCAAGTCGTATAACAGATAAGATGAAGCTAAATAACGTGGCATTCCGAACTCAACACTTAGAAAAATTTAGGCAATAATAACAAAGTAAAGGAATACTTATTCGTTACCAAATTGTGAGGTAGGTGCCGTGAGGGATCTGACGAAGTCTGAATGACGATACTTGCCTACCCCGAAGGGCCTGACAAGGTCCTCAGGATCACCTGCCGATGAGGCTACCATCGAATGGTTGGCGAGTCCGCCCGAGCCTCCTTACACCGGTGACCATCGAATTTACCACCCTTGGTGGAAAACAATATAGGATCCAGGATTTGACTACCACGCGGGGTATCAAATAATTTGGCTGCCATCGAATGGCCAGTGAGTCCTACCATACCTCCTTACTTCGGTGACCATTGATTTTGCCACCCTTGGTAAAAAATAATATAGGATCCAGGATTTGACTACCGCGCGGGGTATCAAATAAATTGGCTGCCATCGAATGGCCAGCGAGTCCTACCATACCTCCTTACTTCGGTGACCATTGATTTTACCACCCTTGGTAAAAAACAATATAGGATCCAGGATTTGACTACCACGCGGGGTATCAAATAAATTGGCTGCCATCGAATGGCCAGCGAGTCCTACCATACCTCCTTACTTCGGTGACCATTGATTTTACCACCCTTGGTAAAAAATAATATAGGATCCAGGATTTGACTACCATGCGGGGTATCAAATAAATTGGCTGCCATCGAATGGCCAGCGAGTCCTACCATACCTCCTTACTCCACTGTGACATTGGGACAAATGCGAAGATCAGTTGTGAAAAAAGTGACTTTTTATTGATGATGAACGGTTATGTACAGACTCCCAGTGGACTGACTTGGTTTCTACTGAAAGTACTTTCGGAGCCTGCCTGTGTGCCATGTGTTCTGAATTTCGGATCCATCCAAAGCCTTCAGCCGATACGTCCCGGGCTTTGGTACTTCGGCCACTTCATACGGTCCTTCCCAGTTCGGCATCAACTTCCCAGTGTTCTGCGGTGTAGACGCTTCGGCCTCTCTGAGAACGGGGTCTCCCACCTCGAATCTTCGGAGCTTTACCCCTTTGTTGTAATGCTTGGCGACTCTCCTCTGGTAGGCTGCTAACTTGATCAAAGCCACTTCTCTGACTTCCTCTAATAGGTCCAAGTTGGCCTTTAGTCCCTCGTCATTGTAGATCTCTCTGAACTGACTAACTCGAAGACTTGGAGATCCAATCTCAACTGGGACTAAGGCATCAGTGCCGTAGGCCAGTCTGAAAGGCGAGTCTCCTGTTGTTGTCCTCAGCGTAGTCCTGTAGGCCCACAACACGCTGAGCAGCTCTTCTGGCCATCTTCCTTTAGCTTCGTCCAATCTGCGCTTGATTCCATTCAGCAGCGTCCTGTTGGTCACTTCGACTTGTCCGTTAGACTGAGGATGAGCTACCGAAGTCTTCCTGTGCTGGACTCCTAGTTCCCTCAGAAATCCTTCAAATTTAGATCCCACAAACTGGCGTCCGTTATCTGATATCACCACTTGAGAGATCCCGAAGCGAAACACTACGGATTCTTTCATAAATTTCAGACATTCCTGTTCCGTTATTAGTCGGAGCGGTTTCGCCTCGACCCATTTGGTCATATAATCAATAGCAACTATGACGAAACTGACCTGCCCTTTAGCTTTCGGTAACGGGCCCAGTATATCAACCCCCCAGACAGCGAAGGGTATAGGAGATAGAATCGAGTATAGCTCTTCCGGTGGCTGATGTGGAATCGGACTGTTGAGCTGACATTTATCACACTTTTTCACGTATTCTGAAGCTTCCTTGAAGATCGTTGGCCAGTAGTACCCCTGCCGAAGAACTTTGTATGCCAGCGACTTAGCTGCCATGTGGTCACCGTAGATGCCCTCATGAACTTCCCGAAGGGCGTACTCTGCTTCGGACGGGACCAGACATTTCAATAATGGTGACGAAAATGCCCTCCGATAAAGATCCCCGTCAATAAGAACGAAGTTGGCACTTTTGTATTTGACCTTTTTTGCTAACATCTGATCCGAAGGAAGGACGCCATCTGCCAAATAATTGATGTAGGGAGTCATCCAGCAGTCAGATCGCTCGATACACATCACCGAGTCATGTTGAATACTCGGCTGCTGTAGGACCTCCAAATAGACTGATCCATTGAAAACGACGGCATCTGTAGTGGCCAACTTTGATAAGGCATCGGCAATGGAATTACCGTTACGCTCTATGGCTTAAAATTCGTGAGAAGCAAAGTATCGAAGCCTGTCTTTCAACTCTGTCAAATACCTGATCATCCTCGTCCCACGGGCTTCATATTCTCCTGATAACTGCTTGACGACCAGCTGAGAGTCACTATAAATGATCAACTTCTGGACTTCTAGGCTCTTCGCCAGCTGAACCCCAGCTAGAACGGCTTCATACTCGGCCTCGTTGTTAGTCGCCTTAAACCCGAATCTAATGGCTTGTTGTACCTTGAACCCCTCCGGACTGGTCAGAATAATTCCTGCTCCACTGACGTTTACCGTGGAAGACCCATCTACATACAGTGTCCATGCATTCTGACCGTGTTGAAGAAGTGTAACAGTTCGATCATGTGACGCCCCCAAAATAGGTATACAACACCCATTCTGAGTCGCCAAATACATGGTACAGAAAGCAAACTACAACTTCAATAATACAAATGTCGTGTAAAATACGACAACACATACTGTGAGTTTAAATACAAATATTGTCTTCTAGACAATATCCACACTCAAATAAATCCTCATTACAATTATTCAAACACTATTTTACAGAAATAGTGAGGACTGCTAAAACATCTTTCTAGAACCATCACTCCATACCCCGACTAGATCCTGCTATGTTCTCACCTCCTGAGAAGAAAAATGGAACAAAAAGGAAAAGAGTGAGCTCAACTAGCCCAGTAAAGAATATTATGACTAAGATAATATACAACAAATTATCGTTAGTCTTCAACAGGGAAAAATCTGATAAAATATAATCGACAACAAGTTTTAGATCAACAACTGCAGCGGAAACAGCAAACCATTAGAAGAGTCAAGTAGAGAAAGAATTCTACTATCTTCTAAGATTTAAAAGTCCATCATCAATATTTTATCCCTGTAACATCAATTAATAATCATCTTTAACCAAATATTCATCTTTGCACTACAGGCCAAAGATATTCATTTGTATCATCAGTCGGTCATGTTCATCTCAACACCTGTTCATCTTTGCACTACAGGCCAAAGATATTCATCAAGTAATTATACATCTTTGCACTACAGGCCAAAGATATTCAGTAATATCATCATTTAGGACTGAGGATGATGAAAAATATCTTAAAGAGAACGAATCCAATGAGACAGAAGGACAAATAGTAGGGATTCGTATAACAGTTTATCCAAGATCAATAATACTTCATAATAATCAATTGTGAAGCAGAATTCAAAAATAAAGATCAAAACATGGATACAATCAAAGATAGTAACCATAATAGACATCTTGGACAAAAAGGGAAAATTTTATTTTTCGGTGAATAGTGCCGTATTCGTGAATAGTGCCGTATACGTGAATAGTGCCGTATACGTGAATAGTAACCCCCGACACAAAAAGTTCCAAATTTGATAAAAACTCATATCAATATTTCAGCATAATGATATTGAAGAAAATAATATCATTAAGAAGAAAATAATATCCCTTACCTCAAAATATCAGTACTTCTGGTCGGAATACCGGTATAAGGCTGAAAGAAACTTGCTCTGATGAATAGAAACTCTCAAAGTATCTAAATACTCACAAAATACACTCAATAATCTAGAGAGAGAAAGAGAGAAAACTTGTTTCTGGTGTGATTTTCAATTCTAACTTAGCCCTCTATTTATAGGAAAATTTTAGTAGGTTTGACCTGTAACCTGATGGCTTTACCTGCTACTATTCCCACCCACCACATTTGAAATATAATTCAGCACATTTCTTCACCAACCACAAGTGGGGCCCACCAATTCTAGAATTTTCCATCAAAATGATAAACTCTGAAAATTCAACAATTTCTGAACCAGTCATCTTGTAAAATTCATAATAAATCATACGTTCATTTTTAACGGTTCAAAATTTGTGGACATATACTCAACTTATATATGTATAACATATCCAAAAATTACCACGATCCAACGGTCGGATTAAAAATTATAACCCCCGCAAACTATCTCAAAAACCCTGATTTTTAATACCTCCATTCCGACAAAAATACTGACAAAAACCTCAACATTAACTCCTTCATTTTTAACCACAAAAATATATCCCTCATTTATATCCACATAAAATAAATATTTCCTTATCATATGAATCAATAATTAATTATTCACAAATAATATTACAGAATCACATTTATGACAACCAGGCCGTTCCCAGGAAAGAGGGGGCTTTCCAATAAGGATTTCTCCTTACTGGCGCGCAATTAGATGACCAAACCTCTCCTTAGACAGAACTTTCTAGACATTGCCAATAATGTTATCTAATAATATTATTCAAATAATATGAATTATTGATCTGATAAATGAAAATACTGTGCAGCAACAATTATTGAAACAACAATAATATAAAATATCAACGCAGCAATTATTGAATCAATAAAATAAAATATTGAATAATAACTACTGTAACAATTATTGAGTAGTGCCTTCTTACGTAAGAATCAATAATTGGTGCAATACCGTGTGCTACTGTATTTTAACCACCGGGTATTCCAACAGTATTAACGGTAACAACTACGCCGTTATTTATAAACAACTTATACTTGTCGTTTTCTTCATCCAATCGCTTTCCGTTATGGGGCCCACACAAGGCTGCGTCGTCGTACGAATATTCCCCGACAGCAAGAATATTCCACGACCAACCGAATATTCACCGACCAAAAATAAATATTTTATAACCACTTGCTTATTTTGCAAAATTTGCACATTTCACCCATAACCAAAGTATTATATCAAATTAACCCCCTTATTATTCACAATAATATTTAGAGAAAATTTGATTTTATTCATTAATAAGTTGGGGTCTTACAACCTCCCCTCCTTATGAAATTTCGTCCTCGAAATTGACGTACGTACCTGATGTTTCAAAAAGGTGAGGATACCTCGCTTTCATTTCTGATTCCAACTCCCAGGTCATTTCTTCAATAGCATGATTTTTCCACAAAACCTTAACTTGTGGTATAACCTTCGTGCGTAGGACATGCTCTTTCCTATCCAAGATCTTAACAGGTACCTCCTCGTACGTTAAATCTTCAGCTATCTCGTCTGGTTCTAACTCAATAATGTGGTTCGGGTCTTTAACATATTTACGAAGCATAGATATGTGAAAAATATTATGAACACGAGACATGCTTGGAGGTAATGCGAGTCTATATGCCACATTTCCTATTCGCTCAAGAATCTCAAATGGACCAACAAATCTTGGATTGAGCTTTCCTCTCTTCCCAAATCTTGTAACTCCCTTGCATGGTGCAACACGTAACAATACATGATCCCCAATATTAAATTCCACGTCCTTCCGATGAAGATCCGCATAACTCTTTTGTCGATCCTGTGCCGTTTGTATACGTTGTCGAATCGTTTGGATCTTCTCTGTAGTAATGCGTACCAATTCTGGTCCCAACAATGTTGCTTCACCCACCTCGTCCCAGCATACTGGAGAACGACATTTTCTTCCATACAACGCCTCAAATGGAGCCATACCTATGCTTGCCTGATAACTGTTGTTGTAGGAGAATTCCACCAATGGTAGGTACTTATCCCAACTCCCTTTGAGATCTAAGACACAAAGTCTTAATAGATCTTCAAGAGTTTGAATAGTCCTCTCTGATTGTCCGTCTGTTTGAGGATGGTATGCTGAACTGAATCGTAAATCCGTGCCCATAGCTTTCTGCAAGCTAACCCAAAATCGTGAAGTGAATCTTGGGTCACGATCCGAAACTATGGATACTGGCATGCCATGCAATCTCACAATCTCGTTCACGTACATACTAGCAAGACGTTCAAGGGAATAAGTCTCACGTATCGGCAAGAAATGAGCGGACTTGGTTAATCTATCAACAATAACCCAAATTGCATCTATGCCTTGAGAAACCTTGGGAAGACCTGTAACAAAATCCATAGTAATGTGTTCCCACTTCCATTTCGGAATCTCAAGTGGTTGCAATGGACCCTTTGGTACTTGATGCTCCGCTTTTACACGTTGACAAGTTAAACATCTCGAGATAAACTCCGCGATCTCTCTTTTCATATTGCTCCACCAAAATGTATGTCGAAGATCGTGATACATTTTGGTACTCCCAGGATGGATTGCAAACGGTGTGTTGTGTGCCTCCATCATTATTCTATGCTTCAAGTCAAAATCGTTAGGAACACAAAGTCTGGAGTTGACTCGAAGTATTCCTTCTTCATCGATTCTTGCTTCTGGAATAGCACCTTCTGTGACGCCCCCAAAATTAGGTATACATCACCCATCTTGGGTCGTTAGATACATAGTACAGAATACAAATACAACTGATTAATACATCTGTCGTGTACAATACGACAAAACATAAACTGTGAGTTTGAATACAAATATTATCTTCTAGAGAGTATTCATACTCAAAAGGAGTTCTCATTACATTTATTAACACACCATTACATAGAATAGTGAGGACTACTAACTAATACTATCATTCGGACCATCACTCCGTACCCCGACTTGTCCCAGCTACGTTCTCATTTCCTGAAGAGAACAGTGAAAGAAAGGGTGAGCTCAACTAGCCCAGTAAGAAATATTATGACTAAGATAATGCAGAATAAATTATCATTAGCCTTCAACAATGTTAAACTGATAAAATATAATAGACATCAAGTTTAACTGTAGCGGAACAAGCAATCCATTAAAAGAGTCAAGTAGAAAATAAACTCTACTATCTTTTATGATTTAAAAAGTTTTTCAACACTGTAATCGCTGAGACTCAGCTTAATAAAATAATCCACATCATCGAATCACCCCTGCACTACGGCCAAGGATATTCGTGTATTCATTAATGGTCATGATCATGCCAACAACTGTCCATCAATGCACTACGGGCCAATGAGGACTTTTACCACATCATTTGTAACATTACGGTCATGATTATACCGAATAATCCCTGGTCATAATCATACCAAGTCCATCTATGCAATACAGGCCACAGATGACTTTCAACATTTTATAAACATGAGGATGATGACAATGATATAAGAATTCAATAAAACAAGTTCAAGAATTAATTTATCCAGGAATTAACAACGTCCAAATTGTCAACATGATACTGCATTGTGGAGTAAAATTCAAGAATGCTTATAAGAATATTTTCTTGAAAAGATACTGGATGAAATGCAACTATCAAGGATATTCCACAAATTTCATGGAGTATAGAAGTCAAAACTTAACCAACTGAGTACAATAAAGAATGGAATAACAAAAGAAATCACCATGCATGCGATAGACCGCACAGACAGGTTATTCCAATAGAATAATAAATAATGGAACCAGGTCCGGCGTAAACGCACAGACAGGATATTCCGACAGAATGATAAATAATGGAACCAGGTCCGGCGTAAACGCACAGACAGGATATTCCGACAGAATAATAAATAATGGAACCAGGTCCGGTGTAAAACACACAGACAGGATATTCCAACAGAATAATAATAAAACGGAACCAGGTCCGGTGTAAAACACACAGACAGGATGTTCCAACAGAATAATAAACGGAATCAGGTCCGGTGTAAAACACACAGACAGGATGTTCCAACAGAATAATAGAAGAATGTCACCAAGTATAGGGTAGACCGCGTATACTGGTTATTCCAACAGAATAATAACAAATGGAATAACAGAAGTTCTCTTCATGAATATAAAAGAAATAATATTCCCTACCTTAAAAGAACTGGATATTGGAAAAGTGATGTAGCAGAATACTTTTATTCTCTCTCTCTTATTCTCTCTATACTTTCTCTCTCTATAGCTTGAATGAATTCGTGAAAAATAATGAAGCCCTAGGCCTCTATTTATAGAAAAACTGAGGGTGACTCTTGGTCTTAACGAAGGGTCAAATGACTCTTGGTCTTAACGAAGGGTCAAATGACTCTTGGTAATATTGAAGGGACAACTACTATTGACGAAAGTAATTACTATTGACCAAGGTAAATACTATTGACGAAGGTAATTACTATTGACCAAGGTAAATACTATTGACGACGGTAATTACTATTGACGACGGTAATTACTATTGACGACGGTAATTACTATTGACGAAGAGACTCTTAGATGATGACATATGGCCCCCCATAAAATAACCAAACTTACCACAACGTCTCAATAATATAACATATTATACAGATGATACTATGACAATAATTTAAGAGATATGATGCAGCAATTACTGTAGCAATAATTGAGTATAGCTGAGTGACTTCTCACGTAAGCATCAATAATCAATACCGTGTGCTACTATGCAACCACGCGTATTACTGTACTTTTACTACCGAGTAGTTCAACAGTTTTAACGGTTTTAACGGTAACACTTCAGCTGTTATTTTTATAGAAAGATAATTCTGTCGTTTTCTCAATCCGACAATAATTCCGTTGTGGGGTCCACCAATGATTGTGCCGTCGTACGAATATTCCCCGACAAAAAGAATATTCTCCGACCAAACGAATATTTTATAACAACTTGCTTACTTTGCAAAATTTATAACTATAACATTATATCAAATTAACTCCATAATATTCAAAAATGATATTTATAGAAAATTCATCTTTATTTATAAAAATTGGGGTCTTACAACCTCCCCTTCTTATGAAATTTCGCCCTCGAAATTAGGGTACGTACCTGGTATGTCGAAGAGGTAAGGATACCTTGATTTCATTTCTGATTCTAACTCCCAAGTCATTTCCTCAACATCGTGGTTTCTCCACAAAACTTTAACTTGAGGTATAACCTTGGAGCGTAGAATATGTTCCTTCTTATCCAAGATTTGAACAGGAACTTCTTCATACGTCAAATCCTCCGCTATTTCGTCCGGTTCTAACTCAATAATGTGGTTCGGGTCTTCCACATATTTGCGTAACATGGATATGTGGAAAACGTTATGAACACGAGACATACTTGGCGGTAAAGCGAGTCTATAAGCCACAGTTCCTACTCGATCGAGGATTAAAAATGGACCGATGAATCGAGGATTTAGCTTTCCTCTCTTTCCAAATCTCGTAACTCCTTTCCATGGAGCAACACGTAAGAACACATGATCTCCTACATCAAATTCCACGTCCTTTCGATGAAGATCAGCATAACTCTTTTGTCGATCTTGTGAGGTTTTTATACGTTGTCGGATCGTTTGAATCTTTTCTGTAGTCATACGTACCAACTCCGGTCCCAACAACGTTGCTTCGCCCACCTCATCCCAGCATACTGGAGAACGACATTTTCTTCCATACAATGCTTCGAATGGAGCCATGCCAATACTTGCTTGATAACTGTTGTTGTAGGAAAACTCCACCAATGGTAAGAACTTGTCCCAACTTCCTTTGAAGTCAAAGACACAGAGTCTTAATAGATCTTCAAGAGTTTGAATAGTCCTCTCTGATTGTCCGTCCGTCTGAGGATGATATGCTGAACTAAATCGTAACTCCGTGCCCATAGCCTTTTGTAAACTAACCCAAAATCGTGAAGTGAATCTTGGGTCTCGGTCAGAAACTATGGATACTGGCATACCATGCAGTCTTACAATCTCGTTTATGTACATACGAGCAAGACGTTCAAGTGTATAAGTTTCTCGTATCGGTAAGAAATGAGCAGACTTGGTCAATCTATCAACAATGACCCAAATCGCATCAATACCTTGAGAAACCCTAGGAAGACCGGTAACGAAATCCATGGTAATGTGCTCCCACTTCCATTCTGGAATTTCAAGTGGTTGCAATGGACCTTTTGGTACTTGATGCTCCGCTTTGACTCGTTGACAAGTTAGACACCTTGAGATAAACAACGCTATCTCTCTCTTCATATTGCTCCACCAAAATGTATGACGAAGATCATGATACATTTTGGTACTTCCAGGATGGATTGCAAACGGTGTGTTGTGCGCCTCCATCATGATTTCATACTTTAAATCAGGGTTGTTAGGAACACAAAGTCTGGAGTTGACTCGAAGTATTCCTTCTTCATCGATTCTTGCTTCCGGCATAGAACCTTCTTGCACTTTCTTCCTCATACGCATCAGCTCCAGGTCTGTAGCTTGAGCAGCTTTAACTTTATCGATTAAAGTCGGTTCTACTCGTATATTCGCCATCATCACATGGGTCCCTGGAGTCTTCAACTCTATCTCCATCCTTTGCAAGTCACACAAAATGGGCCTTTGCGTTGTTAATATTGCACTTGTACCCGCATATGATCTTCTACTCAATGCGTCAGCTACCACGTTCGCTTTTCCAGGATGGTATTGAATGGTATGATCATAATCTTTCAACAGTTCAAGCCAACGTCGTTGTCGCATGTTGAGTTCCTTTTGAGTGAAGAAATATTTGAGGCTTTTATGATCCGTAAAGATCTCCACTTTCTCCCCATACAAGTAATGCCTCCAAATTTTAAGTGCAAAGACAACAGCTGCCAACTCTAGATCATGAGTAGGATAATTCCTCTCATATTCCTTGAGTTGTCTTGATGCATAGGCTATGACTTTTCCATGTTGCATGAGAACGCATCCCAACCCTTTGCTCGAAGCATCACTGTAGATGACAAATCCCTCCGAGCCAGATGGTATTGTTAGAACAGGTGCTGAAATGAGTCTCCTCTTGAGTTCTTGAAAACTCTGCTCACATTCTTCGCTCCAACCAAACTTTGTATCTTTCCGAGTCAGCTGAGTTAATGGAGTAGCGATTCGAGAAAATCCTTCCACGAATCTCCGATAATAACCAGCTAAACCAAGAAAGCTACGTACCTCGGTCACTGATTTAGGTTGCTCCCAGCTTTGAATAGCTTCAATCTTTGCCGGGTCAACCGATATTCCACGACTTGATACTACGTGCCCAAGGAATGCTACCTCCTCCAGCCAGAACTCGCATTTCTTCAACTTGGCATAAAGCTTGTATTCACGAAGCTTTTGGAGTACCAGCCTCAAGTGTTGCTCATGATCTTCACGGCTTTTGGAATAAATAAGGATGTCATCAATAAAGACGACCACAAAGTGATCCAAATATTCCTTGAATACCCGGTTCATCATATCCATGAAGGCAGCAGGAGCATTAGTCAATCCAAAGGACATGACTAGGAATTCATAATGCCCGTACCGAGTTCTAAAAGCCGTCTTTGGAATATCCTCAGTTCTAACCTTCAGCTGATGATATCCAGAACGAAGATCGATCTTTGAAAAGAATTGTGCTCCTTGCAACTGGTCAAACAGGTCATCAATACGTGGCAATGGGTACCTGTTTTTGATGGTGACATGATTCAACTCCCGATAATCAATACAAAGTCGCATACTTCCATCTTTCTTCTTCACGAATAGAACAGGAGCTCCCCAAGGAGAAGTACTAGGACGAATAAAGCCAATGTCTAACAATTCCTGCAGTTGGATCTTTAACTCCTGAAGTTCAATAGGAGCCATTCGATATGGGGCTTTGGAAATGGGTTTTGTACCGGGTTCAAGATCGATACAAAATTCAATTTCACGCTCTGGGGGTAGGCCAGGAAGTTCTTCAGGGAATACGTCAGGGAATTTATTAACAATAGAAATATCATTCAAAACTGACGTATTTTTGTTTAGATCTGTGACATGAGCTAAGAAAGCTTGACATCCGTTTTTCAATAAACGAATAGTTTTATGGCTTGAGATGACAGCGATTGATTTTAATGGTTTGGTTGCTTGAATTCGCATAATAGGTCGATTAGGAATATGAAAACTAACAACCTTACGAAAACAATCAATTTTTGCATAATGAGTAGTTAACCAATCAATCCCTAGAATCACGTCAAATGCAAGTATTTTTAATGAAATCAGATCGATAGGTAATGTGTGGGTACCAACTTGAACCAAACAAGACTTATAAACAGTGGAGGTAATGAAGGTTTCTCCCAACGGAGTTTCCACAGATAAGTCAAAGTCTAATTTCTCCGGAATCAAATTTAATCGATGAGCGCAAGTAGGAGAAATAAAAGAATGGGTTGAACCGGTATCAAATAAAGTATAAACTTCTTTAGAGTTTATAATAAGCTTACCCGTGATGACCTCATTCGGGTTCCTTGCTCTCTGGGAGTTCACAACAAACGCTCTCCCTTGCACAACCGGTTTTGACTTTTCTGGGACGGCTTTTGGTGCCTCCATCCTAGCTGAATTTGTCTTCGGTAAACGACAAAATCGGGCTAAATGACCTTCTCTTCCACAATTATAACATGCTTTGGACGGCATCGCGCAGTTTGGACTGATGTGCCCCTCCCCTCCGCATTTGAAACATATGATAGGTGGTCGTTCTCCTTCCTTAACGACAGGTGCTGGTGCTGACGTCTTTCCATCATTGTTGAATCTCCTCTTCTTGAAATGTCCATTCTTATTGTTTTGGCCCTGATTACCACCGAAGTGGTTACCATTTCTGGCCTGTTGATTCCCTCCACGCTTGTTGTCACCGCTTCGATGACTGCTCTCACTGGTATTATCATTTTGCCGGCTGCTCTCTTTTGGTTGCGTTGTCTCGTTATCGCGCTCCACCAACTGAGCCCTATTTACAACATCTGAATACAAACACAGTTTATGAGAAACAAGATGTTGACGTATCTCCGGCTTCAAACCTCTTAAAAACATCCGCGTCATTCTTTCTTCATTATCCACCAGGTGGGACGCAAACCGGGATAACTCCGCAAATTTTGCCTCGTACTGCGACACGGTCATATTATTCTGCTCCAATTTGATGAACTCCACCTCCTTCATGTGACGAATACTCTCGGGAAAGTATTTGTCGTTAAACAGATCTTGAAACTTCTCCCAAGACATCTTCAGTGCGGCAGGTTGAGTACGCTTTATCGATTCCCACCAGTAATCTGCCTCTCCTCGCAACATAAAGGCGGCAAAGGGAACCTTTTGCTCCTCGGAGCAACCCAAGACATCAAATATCTTGGTGATCTGCTTTATCCATGTTTCAGCTACAAGTGGTTTGGGTTCTCCCTTAAACTCCGGTGGTCCCAGCTCCTTAAACTGTTTAGCGGTGACCGCCTGAGAGTTTCCAGTATTTCCACCTACGTTGTGGACAGGAGCCGCTTTCACCTGTTGTTGCATGAATTGCATAAAGCCTCTGAACATTTGATCATTCATCATTTGGTCAGTGTTGTTGTTTGCATGAGGATTGACACCTTCCTGATGCACATTATCCTGATTATTGATATGTGGTGAATCAACAGTCGTCTGTGCTCCATTGCTATTCTCAACATTCTCAGATGCCATTTTCAGATACTGCCACAAAATAAAAATTAATTGATATGTCATATATTATCCTTATATTATGACCGACCAATTAAATACCATGCAAATAAACTTAGGTATGTCATACTAGCGAAGGAATTCCCCGTCTCTCCCCTCCTAGTTCTATTCTCACATCTTAGCCAGGGATCATATCCCTAAGCTCTGATACCAACTGTGACGCCCCCAAAATTAGGTATACATCACCCATCTTGGGTCGTCAGATACATAGTACAGAATACAAATACAACTGATTAATACATCTGTCGTGTACAATACGACAAAACATAAACTGTGAGTTTGAATACAAATATTATCTTCTAGAGAGTATTCATACTCAAAAGGAGTCCTCATTACATTTATTAACACACCATTACATAGAATAGTGAGGACTACTAACTAATACTATCATTCGGACCATCACTCCGTACCCCGACTTGTCCCAGCTACGTTCTCATTTCCTGAAGAGAACAGTGAAAGAAAGGGTGAGCTCAACTAGCCCAGTAAGAAATATTATGACTAAGATAATGCAGAATAAATTATCATTAGCCTTCAACAATGTTAAACTGATAAAATATAATAGACATCAAGTTTAACTGTAGCGGAACAAGCAATCCATTAAAAGAGTCAAGTAGAAAATAAACTCTACTATCTTTTATGATTTAAAAAGTTTTTCAACACTGTAATCGCTGAGACTCAGCTTAATAAAATAATCCACATCATCGAATCACCCCTGCACTACGGCCAAGGATATTCGTGTATTCATTAATGGTCATGATCATGCCAACAACTGTCCATCAATGCACTACGGGCCAATGAGGACTTTTACCACATCATTTGTAACATTACGGTCATGATTATACCGAATAATCCCTGGTCATAATCATACCAAGTCCATCTATGCACTACAGGCCACAGATGACTTTCAACATTTTATAAACATGAGGATGATGACAATGATATAAGAATTCAAT
Organism: Panax notoginseng; assembly: GCA_016801055.1. Lineage (NCBI taxonomy): Eukaryota > Viridiplantae > Streptophyta > Magnoliopsida > Apiales > Araliaceae > Panax > Panax notoginseng. The sequence continues at coordinate 269,199,308 of CM029012.1, forward strand.
AAAACAAGTTCAAGAATTAATTTATCCAGGAATTAACAACGTCCAAATTGTCAACATGATACTGCATTGTGGAGTAAAATTCAAGAATGCTTAGAAGAATATTTTCTTGAAAAGATACTGGATGAAACGCAACTATCAAGGATATTCCACAAATTTCATGGAGTATAGAAGTCAAAACTTAACCAACTGAGTACAATAAAGAATGGAATAACAAAAGAAATCACCATGCATGCGATAGACCGCACAGACAGGTTATTCCAATAGAATAATAAATAATGGAACCAGGTCCGGCGTAAACGCACAGACAGGATATTCCGACAGAATAATAAATAATGGAACCAGGTCCGGCGTAAACGCACAGACAGGATATTCCGACAGAATAATAAATAATGGAACCAGGTCCGGTGTAAAACACACAGACAGGATATTCCAACAGAATAATAATAAAACGGAACCAGGTCCGGTGTAAAACACACAGACAGGATGTTCCAACAGAATAATAAACGGAACCAGGTCCGGTGTAAAACACACAGACAGGATGTTCCAACAGAATAATAGAAGAATGTCACCAAGTATAGGGTAGACCGCGTATACTGGTTATTCCAACAGAATAATAACAAATGGAATAACAGAAGTTCTCTTCATGAATATAAAAGAAATAATATTCCCTACCTTAAAAGAACTGGATATTGGAAAAGTGATGTAGCAGAATACTTTTATTCTCTCTCTCTTATTCTCTCTATACTTTCTCTCTCTATAGCTTGAATGAATTCGTGAAAAATAATGAAGCCCTAGGCCTCTATTTATAGAAAAACTGAGGGTGACTCTTGGTCTTAACGAAGGGTCAAATGACTCTTGGTCTTAACGAAGGGTCAAATGACTCTTGGTAATATTGAAGGGACAACTACTATTGACGAAAGTAATTACTATTGACCAAGGTAAATACTATTGACGAAGGTAATTACTATTGACCAAGGTAAATACTATTGACGACGGTAATTACTATTGACGACGGTAATTACTATTGACGACGGTAATTACTATTGACGAAGAGACTCTTAGATGATGACATATGGCCCCCCATAAAATAACCAAACTTACCACAACGTCTCAATAATATAACATATTATACAGATGATACTATGACAATAATTTAAGAGATATGATGCAGCAATTACTGTAGCAATAATTGAGTATAGCTGAGTGACTTCTCACGTAAGCATCAATAATCAATACCGTGTGCTACTATGCAACCACGCGTATTACTGTACTTTTACTACCGAGTAGTTCAACAGTTTTAACGGTTTTAACGGTAACACTTCAGCTGTTATTTTTATAGAAAGATAATTCTGTCGTTTTCTCAATCCGACAATAATTCCGTTGTGGGGTCCACCAATGATTGTGCCGTCGTACGAATATTCCCCGACAAAAAGAATATTCTCCGACCAAACGAATATTTTATAACAACTTGCTTACTTTGCAAAATTTATAACTATAACATTATATCAAATTAACTCCATAATATTCAAAAATGATATTTATAGAAAATTCATCTTTATTTATAAAAATTGGGGTCTTACACCTTCTTGCACTTTCTTCTTCATACGCATCAGCTCTATATCCGTAGCTTGAGCAGCTTTAACTTTATCGATTAAAGTCGGTTCTACTCGTATATTTGATATCATCATGTGGGTACTTGGAGCCTTCATCTCTATCTCCATCCTTTGCAAGTCATACAAAATGGGCCTTTGTGTTAAAAACATTGCACTCGTACCCGCATATGATCTTCTACTCAATGCGTCAGCTACTACGTTTGCTTTTCCAAGATGGTATTGGATGGTATGATCGTAATCTTTCAACAGCTCAAGCCAACGTCGTTGCCGCATGTTGAGTTCCTTTTGGGTGAAGAAATATTTGAGGCTTTTATGATCTGTATAGATCTCCACTTTCTCCCCATAAAGGTTGTAAGACCCCAACTTTTATAAATAAAGATGAATTTTTTTATAAATATCATTTTGGAATATTATGGAGTTAATTTGATATAATGTTATAGTTGTGGGTAATATTTATAAATTTTGCAAAGTACGCAAGTTGTTATATAATATTCGATTGGTCGGGGAATATTCGTTTTAACAGGGAATATTCGTACAACGACACAATCATTGGTGGACCCCACAACGGAATTATTGTCGGATTGAGAAAACGACAAAAATATTTTATTAAAAATAACGGCGGAAATTTTACCATTGTTGCTGTTGAACTACTCGGTAATAAAAGTACAGTAATACGTATGGTTGAATAGTAGCACACGGTTTTGATTATTAATGCTTACGTGAGAAGGCACTCAGTTTTGTTCAATTATTGCTATAGTAAGTGTCGTAAATTTTGCTTACTTTATGGGCACTCATTTACCCATTTTTCAAAATTATCGGACAAAAGTTATAAAGTATATATATTTATATTAGCATGTGGGTGAATGGTGGTGGCTTTGATGGATTTTGGCAGGATGCTTTGTTTTTCAAAGTCTTGGACTTAGTGGCCAACTTTTCAAACAAAAGCTTTGTGTTGATAAAATTGGTCGGGAGAGATTAATTATTATAATATATATATAATGGTGCCATGTACTTGATTATATATTATATATACATATATATGTATGATTGAGTGCTGGTAGGGAGGTGAAAGAAAATTGAGTCAGTAATGGGGGTAGTTGCGTATTATTATTATTTTTAAATAGAATATATTATATTTTATTTAAAAGATTTTGCTTTACTTATGGACCGTCAGATTAAAGTAAATCAATCTGGACCGTTCATGGATTAGTTACTATGCATTTCATTTTTCTATAAATAGCAGCTCATTCCTTCATTATTTCTTACGAATTCACTGAACTCTAGAGAGAGAAACTATAGAGAGAAACTATAGAGAGAGAGAAGAAGAGTATTCTGCTACTTAACTACTTCCTTACTTCAGCTCTTCTTTAAAACGGTAGGGAATATTATTTCTTTTATATTCATGAAGAGAACTTCTGTTATTCCATTTGTTATTATTCTGTTGGAATAACCAGTATACGCGGTCTACCCTATACTTGGTGACATTCTTCTATTATTCTGTTGGAACATCCTGTCTGTGTGTTTTACACTGGACCTGGTTCCGTTTATTATTCTGTTGGAACATCCTGTCTGTGTGTTTTACACCGGACCTGGTTCCGTTTATTATTCTGTTGGAACATCCTGTCTGTGTGTTTTACACCGGACCTGGTTCCGTTTTATTATTATTCTGTTGGAATATCCTGTCTGTGTGTTTTACACCGGACCTGGTTCCATTATTTATTATTCTGTCGGAATATCCTGTCTGTGCGTTTACGCCGGACCTGGTTCCATTATTTATTATTCTGTTGGAATAACCTGTTTGTGCGGTCTATCGCATGCATGGTGATTTCTTTTGTTATTCCATTCTTTATTGTACTCAGTTGGTTAAGTTTTGACTTCTATACTCCATGAAATTTGTGGAATATCCTTGATAGTTGCGTTTCATCCAGTATCTTTTCAAGAAAATATTCTTCTAAGCGTTCTTGAATTTTACTCCACAATGCAGTATCATGTTGACAATTTGGACGTTGTTAATTCCTGGATAAATTAATTCTTGAACTTGTTTTATTGAATTCTTATATCATTGTCATCATCCTCATGTTTATAAAATGTTGAAAGTCATCTGTGGCATGTAGTGCATAGATGGACTTGGTATGATTATGACCAGGGATTATTCGGTATAATCATGACCGTAATGTTACAAATGATGTGGTAAAAGTCCTCATTGGCCCGTAGTGCATTGATGGACAGTTGTTGGCATGATCATGACCATTAATGAATACACGAATATCCTTGGCCGTAGTGCAGGGGTGATTCGATGATGTGGATTATTTTATTAAGCTGAGTCTCAGCGATCGCAGTGTTGAAAAACCTTTTAAATCATAAAAGATAGTAGAGTTTATTTTCTACTTGACTCTCTTAATGGATTGCTTGTTCCGCTACAGTTAAACTTGATGTCTATTATATTTTATCAGTTTAACATTGTTGAAGGCTAATGATAATTTATTCTGCATTATCTTAGTCATGATATTTCTTACTGGGCTAGTTGAGCTCACCCTTTCTTTCACTGTTCTCTTCAGGAAATGAGAACGTAGCTGGGGCAAGTCGGGGAACGGAGTGATGGTTCGAATGATAATATTAGTTAGTAGTCCTCACTATTCTATGTAATGGTGTGTTAATAAATGTAATGAGGACTCCTTTTGAGTATGAATACTTTCTAGAAGATAATATTTGTATTCAAACTCACAGTTTATGTTTTGTCGTATTGTACACGACAGTTGTATTAGTAAGTTGTATTTGTATTATGTACTTTGTATCTGACGACCCAAGATGGGTGATGTTTACCTAATTTTGGGGGCGTCACAGTTGGTATCAAAGCTTAGGGATATGATCCCTGGCTAAGATGTGAGATTAGAACTAGGAGGGGAGAGACGGGGAATTCCTTCGCTAGTATGACATACCTAAGTTTATTTTGTATTTAATTGGTCGGTCAAAGTATATTGATAATATGTGACATGTTAATTAACCCTTGTTTTGCGGCAGTATTTGAAAATGGCAGCTGAAAATGTCAACATTGGAGTGAATGAGACCGTGGCATCTCTAATCACCAACCAGGATAATGTAATATCAGGCAAAGAAGAAATTAGAGATATCTATGTGGTAAGTGAAGAACTAATAGTTGCACCCGAGCTAGTGGCAGAGGTAGCAGCTGAGAGCGAGGAAGAAGAGGAAGAAGAGGACGAAGAGGAACCTGAGGAGAATTGGTTAGAAGAAATTTATGATCAAAACTTAGAATTACAAAATCGTGTTCATGAGTTAGAAGAGCATGCTGAAGAACAACAGGCGGTCGTGGAGCAAAGAGATGTAACGATTCAAAATTGTGTTACCCGATATGTGTTGCTCGAACAAAATCACGCTTTGGCAGAGTGTAAGATATTAAAGTTGGAATCTGAGAATTCAAATATCAAGGATCAGCTGAAAGAAGAAACAACTGAACGAGTGAGAATGAAGGATGCATGGGTAAAAGCCGCACGACGTGCTGATATTGTAGAAAGAGATGTCCGATCCAAAAAGGCTAAAATAGATGATATACATTTCTCTTTTTGGACAGCAATTGGGAGAACCCAACATCGAGTTTTGAATTACCCTGTACAGAGCGGTCAATCTGAACTCGACATGGATCGAAGATTGATGATTCAGATTATGAAGCAGGAGTACGATGAAGCAGTTGAGGGTGGAATATGTCCGATATTAAAGTCAATTCCAACGATAGAGATGACATCAAATGCTACCCCAGACAAGTCAAAGCCGGGTAGTTCAAGGGAGAGCGGTTGTCATGACTTCCCAACAAGTGAGGAACCCAAATAAAGTTATCGCGGGTAAGCTAATCATAAACTCTTGCGAAGTTTGTACCTTATTCAATACTGGTTCTACCCACTCTTGTATTTCACCTAGTTGTGTTCAACGTTTAAACTTGGCCCTTTAAAAAAAAAAATATTAGGCTTGACTTATTTGTTGAAACTCTGTTAGGAGAAACCTTCGTTAACTCTACTAATTATAAATCTTGTTTGATTCAAATCGACACTTTCACGTTACCTGTCGATATGTGATTTTTGGAAACGATTGGTTAACTACCCATTATGCTTTTCGTAAGGTTGTTAATTTTCATATTCCTAACCAACCTGTTATGCGAATTCAAGCAACCAAACCACTAAAGTCAATCATTATCATATCAAGCCATAAGTAAGGATCCTCATTCCTTTCATTGTTGACTTCCTGGTGGGGAATGCACCGAAACCAGACTTTCCGTAGGAGACGTTGTAAATGACGATGGCAAGCTGATAGGTATCAATGTGACGTGTTATCCAAGTCTGGGATGAGAGTCACAGTTTTGAACGATATTTCTATTGTTAATAAATTTCTTGACGTATTCTTGAAGACTTCTTAGCCTACCCCAGAGCGTAAAATTGAATTTTGTATTGACCCCAGTACAAAACCTATTTCTTAAACCCTCAAATATTTCTTCAACTAAAACGAACGTATTATGCGCCAAAGACGTTGGCTCGAGCTGTTGAAGATTACGATCGTACCATTCAATAACATCGTGAAAAAGTGAACGTGGTAGCTGACGCGTTGTGTAGAAGATCGTATACGGTTACAAGTGTGAATATTCGAACCCACGTGAAGATAACGAATATACGATTAAAATCGACTTTAATTGATAAAGTTAAAATTGCTCAAGCTACAGACCTAGAGCTGATGCGTATGAGGAAGAAGGTGCAAGAAGGTGCTATGCCGGAAGCAAGAATCGATATTTCAAGTCAACTCCAGACTTTGTGTTCCTAACAACACTGATTTAAAGTATGAAATCATGATGGAGGCGTACAACACACCGTTTGCAATCCATCCTGGAAGTACCAAAATGTATCATGATCTTCGTCATACATTTTGGTGGAGCAATATGAAGAGAGAGATAGCGTTGTTTATCTCAAGGTGTCTAACTTGTCAACGAGTCAAAGCGGAGCATCAAGTACCAAAAGGTCCATTGCAACCACTTGAAATTCCAGAATGGAAGTGGGAACACATCACCATGGATTTCGTTACCGGTCTTCCTAGGGTTTCTCAAGGTATTGATGCGATTTGGGTCATTGTTGATAGATTGACCAAGTCTGCTCATTTCTTACCGATACGAGAAACTTATACACTTGAACGTCTTGCTCGTATGTACATAAACGAGATTGTAAGACTGCATGGTATGCCAGTATCCATAATTTCTGATCGAGACCCAAGATTCACTTCACGATTTTGGGTTAGTTTACAAAAAGCTATGGGCACGGAGTTACGATTTAGTTCAGCATATCATCCTCAGACGGACGGACAATCAGAGAGGACTATTCAAACTCTTGAAGATCTATTAAGACTCTGTGTCTTTGACTTCAAAGGAAGTTGGGACAAGTTCTTACCATTGGTGGAGTTTTCCTACAACAACAGTTATCAAGCAAGTATTGGCATGGCTCTATTCGAAGCATTGTATGGAAGAAAATGTCGTTCTCCAGTATGCTGGGATGAGGTGGGCGAAGCAACGTTGTTGGGACCGGAGTTGGTACGTATGACTACAGAAAAGATTCAAACGATCCGACAACGTATAAAAACCTCACAAGATCGACAAAAGAGTATGCTGATCTTCATCGAAAGGACGTGGAATTTGATGTAGGAGATCATGTGTTCTTACGTGTTGCTCCATGGAAAGGAGTTACAAGATTTGGAAAGAGCGGAAAGCTAAATCCTTGATTCATCGGTTCATTTTTAATCCTCGATCGAGTAGGAACTGTGGTTTATAAACTCGCTTTACTGCCAAGTATGTCTCGTGTTCATAGCGTTTTCCACATATCCATGTTACGCAAATATGTGGAAGACCCGAACCACATTATTGAGTTAGAACCGGACGAAATAGCGGAGGATTTGACGTATGAAGAAGTTCATGTTCAAATCTTGGATAAGAAGGAACATATTCTACGCTCCAAGGTTATACCTCAAGTTAAAGTTTTGTGGAGAAACCACGATATTGAGGAAATGACTTGGGAGTTAGAATCAGAAATGAAATCAAGGTATCCTTACCTCTTCGACATACCAGGTACGTACCCTAATTTCGAGGGCGAAATTTCATAAGAAGGGGAGGTTGTAAGACCCCAACTTTTATAAATAAAGATGAATTTTTTTATAAATATCATTTTGGAATATTATGGAGTTAATTTGATATAATGTTATAGTTGTGGGTAATATTTATAAATTTTGCAAAGTACGCAAGTTGTTATATAATATTCGATTGGTCGGGGAATATTCGTTTTAACAGGGAATATTCGTACAACGACACAATCATTGGTGGACCCCACAACGGAATTATTGTCGGATTGAGAAAACGACAAAAATATTTTATTAAAAATAACGGCGGAAATTTTACCATTGTTGCTGTTGAACTACTCGGTAATAAAAGTACAGTAATACGTATGGTTGAATAGTAGCACACGGTTTTGATTATTAATGCTTACGTGAGAAGGCACTCAGTTTTGTTCAATTATTGCTATAGTAAGTGTCGTAAATTTTGCTTACTTTATGGGCACTCATTTACCCATTTTTCAAAATTATCGGACAAAAGTTATAAAGTATATATATTTATATTAGCATGTGGGTGAATGGTGGTGGCTTTGATGGATTTTGGCAGGATGCTTTGTTTTTCAAAGTCTTGGACTTAGTGGCCAACTTTTCAAACAAAAGCTTTGTGTTGATAAAATTGGTCGGGAGAGATTAATTATTATAATATATATATAATGGTGCCATGTACTTGATTATATATTATATATACATATATATGTATGATTGAGTGCTGGTAGGGAGGTGAAAGAAAATTGAGTCAGTAATGGGGGTAGTTGCGTATTATTATTATTTTTAAATAGAATATATTATATTTTATTTAAAAGATTTTGCTTTACTTATGGACCGTCAGATTAAAGTAAATCAATCTGGACCGTTCATGGATTAGTTACTATGCATTTCATTTTTCTATAAATAGCAGCTCATTCCTTCATTATTTCTTACGAATTCACTGAACTCTAGAGAGAGAAACTATAGAGAGAAACTATAGAGAGAGAGAAGAAGAGTATTCTGCTACTTAACTACTTCCTTACTTCAGCTCTTCTTTAAAACGGTAGGGAATATTATTTCTTTTATATTCATGAAGAGAACTTCTGTTATTCCATTTGTTATTATTCTGTTGGAATAACCAGTATACGCGGTCTACCCTATACTTGGTGACATTCTTCTATTATTCTGTTGGAACATCCTGTCTGTGTGTTTTACACTGGACCTGGTTCCGTTTATTATTCTGTTGGAACATCCTGTCTGTGTGTTTTACACCGGACCTGGTTCCGTTTATTATTCTGTTGGAACATCCTGTCTGTGTGTTTTACACCGGACCTGGTTCCGTTTTATTATTATTCTGTTGGAATATCCTGTCTGTGTGTTTTACACCGGACCTGGTTCCATTATTTATTATTCTGTCGGAATATCCTGTCTGTGCGTTTACGCCGGACCTGGTTCCATTATTTATTATTCTGTTGGAATAACCTGTTTGTGCGGTCTATCGCATGCATGGTGATTTCTTTTGTTATTCCATTCTTTATTGTACTCAGTTGGTTAAGTTTTGACTTCTATACTCCATGAAATTTGTGGAATATCCTTGATAGTTGCGTTTCATCCAGTATCTTTTCAAGAAAATATTCTTCTAAGCGTTCTTGAATTTTACTCCACAATGCAGTATCATGTTGACAATTTGGACGTTGTTAATTCCTGGATAAATTAATTCTTGAACTTGTTTTATTGAATTCTTATATCATTGTCATCATCCTCATGTTTATAAAATGTTGAAAGTCATCTGTGGCATGTAGTGCATAGATGGACTTGGTATGATTATGACCAGGGATTATTCGGTATAATCATGACCGTAATGTTACAAATGATGTGGTAAAAGTCCTCATTGGCCCGTAGTGCATTGATGGACAGTTGTTGGCATGATCATGACCATTAATAAATACACGAATATCCTTGGCCGTAGTGCAGGGGTGATTCGATGATGTGGATTATTTTATTAAGCTGAGTCTCAGCGATCGCAGTGTTGAAAAACCTTTTAAATCATAAAAGATAGTAGAGTTTATTTTCTACTTGACTCTCTTAATGGATTGCTTGTTCCGCTACAGTTAAACTTGATGTCTATTATATTTTATCAGTTTAACATTGTTGAAGGCTAATGATAATTTATTCTGCATTATCTTAGTCATGATATTTCTTACTGGGCTAGTTGAGCTCACCCTTTCTTTCACTGTTCTCTTCAGGAAATGAGAACGTAGCTGGGGCAAGTCGGGGAACGGAGTGATGGTTCGAATGATAATATTAGTTAGTAGTCCTCACTATTCTATGTAATGGTGTGTTAATAAATGTAATGAGGACTCCTTTTGAGTATGAATACTTTCTAGAAGATAATATTTGTATTCAAACTCACAGTTTATGTTTTGTCGTATTGTACACGACAGTTGTATTAGTAAGTTGTATTTGTATTATGTACTTTGTATCTGACGACCCAAGATGGGTGATGTTTACCTAATTTTGGGGGCGTCACAAAGGTAGTGTCTCCAGATCTTCAACGCAAAAACGACTGCTGCCAACTCCAAATCATGAGTAGGATAATTCCTCTCATATTCTTTGAGTTGTCGTGAGGCATAGGCTATGACTTTCCCATGTTGCATGAGAACACATCCTAACCCTTTGCCTGAAGCATCGCTGTAGATAACAAATCCATTCGAACCAGATGGTATTGTCAAAACAGGTGCCGAAATGAGTCTCCTCTTGAGTTCTTGGAAACTCTTCTCGCATTCCTCACTCCATACGAATTTTGTATCTTTCCGAGTCAGCTGAGTTAACGGAGTAGCGATTCGAGAAAATCCTTCCACAAATCTCTGATAATAACCAGCTAAGCCCAGAAAGCTACGTACTTCGGTTACCGACTTCGGTTGCTCCCAACTTTGTATGGCTTCAATCTTCGCCGGGTCGACAGATACTCCATGTTTTGACACCACGTGCCCAAGGAATGCTACTTCCTCAAGCCAGAACTCGCATTTCTTCAGTTTGGCATATAGCTTGTTTTCACGAAGCCTTTGCAGTACCAGCTTCAAATGGCGCTCATGATCTTCACGGCTTTTGGAATAGATGAGGATGTCGTCAATAAAGACAACAACGAACTGATCCAAATATTCTTTGAATACACGGTTCATCATATCCATGAAGGCAGCAGGAGCATTAGTCAATCCAAAAGACATTACTAAGAATTCATAATGCCCGTACCGAGTTCTGAAGGCAGTCTTTGGAATATCCTCAGTTTTAATCTTCAGCTGATGATATCCAGAACGAAGATCGATCTTTGAAAAGAATTGTGCTCCTTGCAACTGGTCAAACAGGTCATCAATGCGAGGTAGCGGATACCTATTCTTGATGGTGACATGGTTCAATTCTCGATAGTCAATACAAAGTCGCATACTCCCGTCTTTCTTCTTTACGAATAAAACAGGAGCACCCCAAGGAGACGTACTAGGACGAATAAAACCGATGTCCAACAACTCCTGTAGTTGGACTTTTAACTCCTGAAGTTCAGTAGGAGCCATTCGATATGGGGTTTTAGAAATGGGCTTTGTACCGGGTTCAAGGTCAATAAAGAATTCAATTTCTCGTTCCGGGGGTAGACCGGGAAGTTCTTCAGAAAATACATCGGAAAATTCTCTAACAATAGAAATATTATTCAAATCTGACTTGTCTTTGTTCAAATCCATAACATGGGCTAAGAAAGCTTGACATCCGTTTTTCAATAAACGAATAGCTTTGTGGCTTGATATGACAGTGACTGATTTTAGTGGTTTAGTAGTTTGAATTCGTATGACAGGTTGGTTAGGAATATGAAAACTAACAACCTTACGAAAACAATCAATTTTAGCATGATGAGTGGTTAACCAATCAATTCCTAAAATCACATCAAAAGCAAGTATCTTTAAAGAGATAAGATCAACAGGTAATGTGATAGTGCCAACTTGGATCATGCAAGATTTATAAACTGTAGATGTAACGAAGGTTTCACCCAACGGAGTTTCAACAGATAAGTTAAAGTCCAATTTCTCCGGAGTCAAGTTTAAACGTTGAGCACAAGCAGGAGAGATAAAAGAATGGGTAGAACCGGTATCTAGTAAAGTATAAACTTCGCAATAATTCAAGATTAGCTTACCCGTGATCACCTCGTTTGGGTTTCTCGCGTTTTGGCCAGTAACGACAAACGCCCTTCCAGGAACCGCTGATTTCGACTTATCCGGGATAACTTTTGGAGTCACCATCCCCGCTGAACTTGGTTTTGCCACAGAACACTCTCGAGCTATATGACCTTCCTTTCCACAGTTATAACATACCTTGGATTGTTGTGGGCAGTTTGGGCTGATATGTCCCTCTTTTCCACATTTGTAACATACGACTGGTGGTCGTTCTCCTCCCCTAGAAACAGTTGATGTTTGTGCTGACGTCTTCACGTTATCATTGTTGTACCTTCTCTTCTTGAAATCTCCTCCCGACTCGCTCCTTCTATTATCACGACCACGATTACCACCAGAGTGGTTACCGCTTTTGTCCGAATGTTTTCCTCCCTGCTGGTTTTCATTGCTTCGATGACTGCCGCCACCGGTATGACCCTGGTTGTGGTCCCTCAATTGCACATACTCATTATCTCGCTCTAATAATTGAGCCCTGTTTACAACATCTGAATATAAAGAAAATTTATGAGAGATAAGATATTGCCGAATCTCGGGTTTTAGACCTCTCAGAAACATCCTTGTCATTCGTTCCTCATTTTCGACCAAATGAGGTGCAAACCTGGATAACTCTGCAAACTTCGCCTCGTACTGGGACACCGTCATGTTGTTTTGTTCCAGTCTAATAAACTCAACCTCCTTCATATGACGAATACTTTCAGGAAAGTACTTGTCATTGAACAGTTTTTGAAATGTTTCCCAGGACATGTTGAGTGCGTCAGGCTGGGTATGCTTCACAGACTCCCACCAGTAGTCTGCCTCACCGCGGAACATAAATGTGGCGAATGGAACCTTCTGTTCCTCCGTGCATCCCAAGACATCAAATATCTTGGTAATTTGCTTGACCCACGTTTCCGCCATGATCGGATCCGGCTTTCCCTTAAATTCTGGTGGTCCCAATTCTTTGAACTGCTTAGCTGTGACAAACCGCGCGTTGTTATCATTTCCACCCGTATTCTGCACACGAGTCTCCCTCGTCTGATTTTGCATGAACTGCAAAAAGCTCCTAAACATTCCATCATTCATCGTTTGCTCGGTAACGTTGTTTATAGGAGGAATATTGCCTTCCTGTTGCACGTTCCCCTGGGTAGTGATCAAAGGTGTCTCCACGGTCTGATTTACTCCATTATTAACGTTCTCAGCTGCCATTCTTAAATACTGCCATAAAACAAGGGTTAATAGTCATGTCATATATTATCCCTATACTCTGACCGACCAAATAAACACCAAATAAACTTAGTCAGGTCATACTAGCGAAGGAATTCCCCGTCTCTCCACTCCTAGTTCTTGTCTCACATCTCAGGCAGGGATCATATCCCTAAGCTCTGATACCAACTGTGACGCCCCCAAAATAGGTATACAACACCCATTCTGAGTTGCCAAATACATGGTACAGAAAGCAAACTACAACTTCAATAATACAAATGTCGTGTAAAATACGACAACACATACTGTGAGTTTAAATACAAATATTGTCTTCTAGACAATATCCACACCCAAATAAATCCTCATTACAATTATTCAAACACTATTTTACAGAAATAGTGAGGACTGCTAAAACATCTTTCTAGAACCATCACTCCATACCCCGACTAGATCCTGCTATGTTCTCACCTCCTGAGAAGAAAAATGGAACAAAAAGGAAAAGGGTGAGCTCAACTAGCCCAGTAAAGAATATTATGACTAAGATAATATACAACAAATTATCGTTAGTCTTCAACAGGGAAAAATCTGATAAAATATAATCGACAACAAGTTTTAGATCAACAACTGCAGCGGAAACAGCAAACCATTAGAAGAGTCAAGTAGAGAAAGAATTCTACTATCTTCTAAGATTTAAAAGTCCATCATCAATATTTTATCCATGTAACATCAATTAATAATCATCTTTAACCAAATATTCATCTTTGCACTACAGGCCAAAGATATTCATTTGTATCATCAGTCGGTCATGTTCATCTCAACACCTGTTCATCTTTGCACTACAGGCCAAAGATATTCATCAAGTAATTATACATCTTTGCACTACAGGCCAAAGATATTCAGTAATATCATCATTTAGGACTGAGGATGATGAAAAATATCTTAAAGAGAACGAATCCAATGAGACAGAAGGACAAATAGTAGGGATTCGTATAACAGTTTATCCAAGATCAATAATACTTCATAATAATCAATTGTGAAGCAGAATTCAAAAATAAAGATCAAAACATGGATACAATCAAAGATAGTAACCATAATAGACATCTTGGACAAAAAGGGAAAATTTTATTTTTCGGTGAATAGTGCCGTATTCGTGAATAGTGCCGTATACGTGAATAGTGCCGTATACGTGAATAGTAACCCCCGACACAAAAAGTTCCAAATTTGATAAAAACTCATATCAATATTTCAGCATAATGATATTGAAGAAAATAATATCATTAAGAAGAAAATAATATCCCTTACCTCAAAATATCAGTACTTCTGGTCGGAATACCGGTATAAGGCTGAAAGAAACTTGCTCTGATGAATAGAAACTCTCAAAGTATCTAAATACTCACAAAATACACTCAATAATCTAGAGAGAGAAAGAGAGAAAACTTGTTTCTGGTGTGATTTTCAATTCTAACTTAGCCCTCTATTTATAGGAAAATTTTAGTAGGTTTGACCTGCAACCTGATGGCTTTACCTGCTACTATTCCCACCCACCACATTTGAAATATAATTCAGCACATTTCTTCACCAACCACAAGTGGGGCCCACCAATTCTAGAATTTTCCATCAAAATGATAAACTCCGAAAATTCAACAATTTCTGAACCAGTCATCTTGTAAAATTCATAATAAATCATACGTTCATTTTTAACGGTTCAAAATTTGTGGACATATACTCAACTTATATATGTATAACATATCCAAAAATTACCACGATCCAACGGTCGGATTAAAAATTATAACCCCCGCAAACTATCTCAAAAACCCTGATTTTTAATACCTCCATTCCGACAAAAATACTGACAAAAACCTCAACATTAACTCCTTCATTTTTAACCACAAAAATATATCCCTCATTTATATCCACATAAAATAAATATTTCCTTATCATATGAATCAATAATTAATTATTCACAAATAATATTACAGAATCACATTTATGACAACCAGGCCGTTCCCAGGAAAGAGGGGGCTTTCCAATAAGGATTTCTCCTTACTGGCGCGCAATTAGATGACCAAACCTCTCCTTAGACAGAACTTTCTAGACATTGCCAATAATGTTATCTAATAATATTATTCAAATAATATGAATTATTGATCTGATAAATGAAAATACTGTGCAGCAACAATTATTGAAACAACAATAATATAAAATATCAACGCAGCAATTATTGAATCAATAAAATAAAATATTGAATAATAACTACTGTAACAATTATTGAGTAGTGCCTTCTTACGTAAGAATCAATAATTGGTGCAATACCGTGTGCTACTGTATTTTAACCACCGGGTATTCCAACAGTATTAACGGTAACAACTACGCCGTTATTTATAAACAACTTATACTTGTCGTTTTCTTCATCCAATCGCTTTCCGTTATGGGGCCCACACAAGGCTGCGTCGTCGTACGAATATTCCCCGACAGCAAGAATATTCCACGACCAACCGAATATTCACCGACCAAAAATAAATATTTTATAACCACTTGCTTATTTTGCAAAATTTGCACATTTCACCCATAACCAAAGTATTATATCAAATTAACCCCCTTATTATTCACAATAATATTTAGAGAAAATTTGATTTTATTCATTAATAAGTTGGGGTCTTACAGATCAGATGTCCCCGCTTCCTGTAACTCGGCATCTGCTTCGGTGAAGGAACACTCTACCACAAAATCGGCCAAAGCTTGTCCCTTGATAGCGGTTTGGGGATGGTACTCAAGGAAAAACTGGGACAATTCCATGGTCCATGCTGCCAATCTCCCCGAAACCTCCGGTTTACCCATTACCTTCTTCAGTGGTTGATCTGTGTAGACGATCAGGAGCCTACCCTGAAAGTACTGCCGAAGCTTTCGGCTAGCAATTACTAAAGCAAAGGCAATTTTTTCAATATTTGGATACCTGGTTTCGGCGTCTCGCAGGACGTGACTGACGTAATAGACCGGGTACTGCTTTCCACTGATCTCCCGAATCAGCACCGCTCCAACGGCTAAGGAACTCGCTGCAAGATAGAGATACAAGGTCTCTTTCGGGGTGGGTTTTACCAATAGGGGAGCAGAGGACAGATAGGTCTTTATGCCTTGGAAGGCTTCTTCACAGGGCGAAGTCCATTGGAAAGTCTTCGCGTTCTTCGGCCCCCTCAGTGTGTCGAAGAATGGTAGACACCTTTCTGCGGATCTGGACATGAACCTCCTCAGAGCTGCAATCCTACCGGTCAGACGTTGGACGTCTTTAAACGATTGAGGAGTCTTCATGTCAAGGACGGCCTGAATTTTCTCTGGATTGGCTTCGATGCCCCTCTGACTGACTAGATACCCCAAGAACTTTCCCGCACCGAGGCCGAAGGTACACTTTGCGGGATTAAGCCTCAATTTGTGATGTCGGACAGTCTGAAAACATTCCTCCAGATCATCCAAATGTTTCTGAATCTACATGCTTTTAACGATCATGTCGTCCACATAAACCTCCATATTCTTTCCCAGCTGCTTGTGGAAGATAAAATTCATCATTCTTTGGTAGATTACTCCAGCATTTATAAGGCCAAAGGTCATCTTCTTATAGGCGTATACCGAATGGTGTGTAATGAATGCTGTCTTCGGGATATCTTCCTTGCACATGGATATTTGATGATAACCTGAAAAAGCATCCATAAAGCTTAGTAAAGCATATCCTGAAGTCGCATCAATAAGTTGATCAATATGGGGCAAAGGATAAAAGTCCTTTGGACAAGCTTTATTTAGGTCGGTGTAATCAATGCAAACTCGCCATTTCTGGTTCTGCTTCTGCACCAATACTACATTGGCCATCCACTGTGGGTAGTCGATCTCAAAAATAAAATCAGCGGCCAACAGCTTGGCGATCTCTTCGTCAATTATCTTCTGTCGCTCGGGTGCGAAGATCCGTCTCTTTTGCTGAACAGGCTTCTTCGAGGGATCTACCTCCAATCGGGTGCTCAGCGACCTTTCTGCTAATCCCAGGCATGTCCTTTGGTTCCCATGCAAAAATGTCCGCATAGCAGCGAAGGAGTTCCGTAAGATTTGTCCGAAGAGGTACTGGTAGACCCAAACCGATTTTCACCATCTTGTCTGCTTTCCCAAGGATCAACTCAATCTCCTCCGTCTCCCCTGCAGGTGTTACCAATGGCTCGGAACTGCCTTCCGTGAAGGGCTCAATCTCGATTGCCAGGGTTTATTTCTGTTTGTTGACCCCTACCCCGAAAGAGATGCACGCATTCCGATAACAGCGTCGGGCTAGATCCAAGTCTCCAGCCACCTCTCCGACCCCGTGCGCTGTAGGGAACTTGATTTTGAAATGGGGGATAGAAGTCACGGCTTGGAGAGCCGTCAGCGTAGGTCTTCCCAGTATGGCGTTGTAAGCCGAATCTACATGCACAACATAGAATTTACACATTATTTTTGTCTGTTGCGGGGCTGTGCCGAAGACCACCGGGAGCTCGATAGTGCCAGCAACCTTGACCGGATCGTTACTGAAGCCATACAGAGGAGCCTCCTGCCCAACTTCCATTTTTCGCCCTTCAAGATGCATCCTTTGATATGCGTGGGCGTACAGAATATCCACTGAAGACCCGTTATCTATCATCATACGTTTCATGTCCACCGAGCCTACTTGCGCGGTGATCACTAACGCCCCCTCATGTGGATCAATGGGCTCCAAAGGATAGTCTGCATCCGTAAAGGATATAATAGCTCCGGGAAAGGGTCTATCCATCTTTGGAGAGGCACCTGATATGGACATAACCGAATCTAGATACCCCCTTCTCTTTCTTCCTACCAATTTCCCCGACGTTCCCCCTGTTATTACGTCAATGACATGCCTTGGTGGCGGGTTCGGGGCGGGCTGTACAGGAGGATTCGTTTGAACTGTCTGAACGGTGCGATCGGCACTTTGTTGGTTCTTTTCGGCCACATATTGGACTAACAGACCGCTCTGGATCTTTATTTCCACGAAATCCTTCAGATTACAACATTTGTTGGTGTCATGGCCTGCAGCTTGATGATAGTTACAATATTTTCGAGAGTTGCCCTGTCCTGTCCTATAATTGTCCCTCGGTGGCTCAAAGAACGGCTGGTTCCGGATTTGGTCTAAAATTACTGACCTGTCTGTGTTCAGTTTGGTATAAACCTTGGTCACCTTCGGGGCGAAAACAGGCGGATGAGTATCTCCTTGTCGCCATGAGTTGTTGAACTTCTTGGAACGGCTCTCCGATCTATCATTATACCCCCCCGTCTTCTTCTGATCAAGCTGGGTTTTAGGGACATCTGCCTCCTTCACCTGCTCCGAAGAGGAACGTCTCAAGCTACTCATGGCCTCCTCCACAACGATATAACCTTCTGCCTTATCGAATGCCTCTGCCAGGCTCTTCGGATTATTGAACATCAGCTTCCTCACCAGCTTCTCCGACTTCACTAAGTCCAAACCGTTCTGAAATAATCCCACAGCTTGGAGATCGTTCAAATCAGATACCTGACCAACGGCCTCTCGGAACCGTTTCACATACTGACCCAAAGATTCGTTGGTGTACTGCCTGACCTGTGCCAGGGAGCCCGTGGGCTTCCCTCTCCTTCGGTTACTCCCAAAACGAGCGTGGAACTTGTCGCAGAGTTCGGACCATGATGAAATTGAATCTGCTGGTAAAGTCCCCATCCACTGCCTCGCATCCTTTCTCAATGTCGTAACGAACATGTGACATTTAGCAGCGTCAGTGAAATCATAGTAGTCCATTAACCGGTCGAATGCTTGTCTATGGTCGTAAGGATCTCCCGAACCATCGTAACTTTCCATGTGAGGCAACTTCTTAGAGGTGTCCGCCTTCTTCTTAAGAATATCCAAGGAAAATGGGGATGCTTTCTTTCCCGGAGTATCCTTTACTTGCTGGACCTCGGATAACTGCTTCTGAAGAGCCTTCAGCTCTTTTACGAGGTATTCTACTCCTTCTGGCTGTGACGACACCTCCTTCTCCGACGACTCTCTCCTTTTTTGAGTAGATCGGTCGTTAACCATAATACCCCCAATCTTCGAAGGACTCTCACGACGGCGGTCCTCTGAGCGAAGCACCCGACTTTCGGGTGTAAGGCCCCGAGATTTGCTTTGCCCCTAGGTCCGATGACTATGGTGAGAGTGCGCGACAATGAGTGCCCTCTTCATGCTTTCTGGAGTTCGTTCTCTGGACCGGCCTTTCCTATCACTTCGGATCTGCCCCATAGGGACGTCACGACGGAGTGCTTCCTTCGATCTTCGAGGAGCGGGGCTCCTCGATCTTTTTCTCTCCCGATGCTGGCTTTGAATCCCATGTTCTGAATGAACCGGCTCTTTCCCGCTGCGATGCACACGCCTTTCGGACTGGACATAACTGGACGCTTCATCCCTCAACTCTTCCATCCGAGACATCTGCTCGGCTATATCCTACCTCTGCTTCATGAGTGACTCCATGGCCCTATCTGCCTCTTCTGCCATCTTAGCCAATCGGGAGGTCTTCTCGTCGTGGTCTAGCTGTTTCCGGCCGCGACCGAACTCTTTATCCGTCGTGAAGATTAACTTTCTCTTAGCTTTGCCCACGACCCTTGGACGAGAATCTCCATGCGACCGCTTGGAGGCTGTGCTAGCATGAGCACTTAGTGTGGGCCCCAAACGATCTCTAACAGAAACTCGTGGTGGTGAATCACCAACAGTCATCGGTTGTCCCTCAGGCGTGTCTGCTCTGCTCTTCCCCATCCTTGAGAGCGTGGAACAAATGAATATTTGTGATTGAAAGCTCTGGAACACTAGAACTCAGCCCTCCTTCTAGCGCCAATGTTAATGCCAAGATCTTTGATGACGTCCCAATCACGTAAGACGTCCTAATCCTGCACAAAAAACACGATCAACACCAAAAGCTTGACGGCTGGACCGTCGGGGGATAGCTCCGGCGTGAGAGTCAATACAGGCGTTCAAGGTTTAACAATGGAGGGTGTAAAAAAAATGTCTAGTGTGTTGAGCTAGATAGAAAGTGTATGCGTACCTCTCGTTAGGAGACCCCCTTGCTCGGTTATACTCTCATACTCGGTTTTTTGTGCCACCAACCACGATCTGACACAGCCCCCTGCTTCTCTCTGGTCTTAGCCGTGTGCATGCAGGTTGTCACCTTTTTTCTACTGTTTCTGCCGCCGGCCGGATAAAATCCCATCCACATTAATGATCTGCAGACTTTTGGTCAACTGCTCTCCTTTTTCATCATTACCAGTCAAAGTCTTAGATATTAAAAGATTTTATGGACCGGCCGCTTGATCCAGCCCAATGTTTAAGGAGAGACAATAAAGACAGGGTAAAGATTAAGCCCAATGGCTAGAAGACTTAATAGTGAAGGTCCACTAGGCTAAGTAAATGGGGAGGCCCAATCCGTCCGGCCCAGTAGAGGAAATATCGGGACCCAACAATAACCTTTCTTCTAAAACATTTATCAGTTTTTCAAATTCTCTCGATGTCTTCATCATAGCATCGTGAATCTTCTTCTCCTGCTCTTCTCGAACAAAATGCAGTTGCTGCATGCATTCCTTCAGAGCTGCGTCCAAACTAATTAATCTTTCTTCACCAGCTACTCTTTGCTTCATAGCTTTCTCTAGTTCTTGCTTTAGTGATATTGCTTCTGTTTCTGCCTTCTCCCAGCCTACATAAAATGTAAAGACAACTTAACTTGATAAATACTTAGGAAATTACAAATAGACATATCTGATAACGTGTTAAACTTGACCATAGAACATTCCAAAAGAACAGAAAGCAACTGCATATACATGTGTGCTTGTGTATGTAATCATAACTGAATACAAGATCACCTTCAATGGCTTCCTGAGCCACTTTCGCCTGCTGCTTGGCAAAATCATCTTTAATGTTGCAATCAGTGAGGGCTGAAGAAAGCTTCTCGTTTAAAATTGTCAGATATCTCTCCAGTTCTGCTTTGTCAATCTTATGTAATACCCAGTAAAAAAATTAATTAATAAATAAATATTGAATAATAAAAAAATTATTTTGTTTTAAAACATATTAATTGGACTTTATCTTTATTTGGGTTAAACTAGTCATTTATTTTGGGCTAATAAGTTAACAAGTGTTGGATAAAATTAATTTAGTAAAAATTGGGCCTTAAAACTAATTGAATTTAATTTATATGTGGGTAATATTAATCCTATTCTAATTAGGAGAATTAATAAGACAAAATAATAAGTAAAAATATATATAAAACCTACTCTTATTTTATCACGTCAGTCGTCAAATAAGAATTGTGGAAAAGGAACGGCGCAAGGAGACGAAATTGTGAAGACCGAAGATCAGAAATTAATTTTTTTTTCCATACATGTAAGTCTATCTATGATTTCGTATTGAAAGCATGTTGAAGTTTTTTTTTCATTTTTTTTTTGGTTGAGCTTGTCTTGGAACGTAGGGCATTAGCCTTAATTATATATATAAGGAGTACTGTTCAATCATGATTTGGAAGGGGACAAAAATCTGCAATCCTGAAGTTGTTGTTTTCATTTTAGAATATAATAATTATATATATATATATATATATATATATATATATATATATATATATATATATATATATATATATACTTTGATGTTGAGAGTTGAAGTTAAAATTTATAATATACTACCTGCATGTCGGCTAAATTAGTTAACATGTTTTAACTTAAATGAATGTTCTTGTTTAACAATAATTGACCTGCATAAATATTATAAAAAAATTACGAAATATAATAATAAGGTAACATAATTAGTTAATCAAAATGTGGTAGTAATAATTATAAAATTTTGAAATCTTGATGATTAACAAAATTATAAAATTTGATGACTATTAATTAATATTTTATAATTTTATCAAACTTATATTAATTATTATTTTGTTTAATTAGATCGAACGGTAGGAATTTAACGAACTATATTGGGATAATAATTTTGGATATTGCATTACTTAATTCAGGTACGGATTCCGTACTCTTTCAGCGAGACTCTTTTGTTTTTAATTTGTTCGTTTCGTTATTCGTTTTGAAATTTAGTTTTGCCTCGCATAATTGTTCCTTCTTAAATTCGTGAGAATGTTTCATTTTGGCATTAGTATTTGAAACTAGTATTTGTACTCTTTGGTCTAGTGTGTCATGGTTAATATTTATTTCGATCATTGTAGGAAGCACATGTTAATATATTTGGAGACTTTTTGATGATATTTCGTTTCAGTTTAACATGTACATGTTAGAACCCCTTTGTTGTGTCGCATGTGTTGTGACATTATATTTTGTTAGAATACCGTAGGGTATACCTGAGCTATAACCACATGTGGGAGTACAACAGACATGTCCTCTTGGCACCGAGGCATGATGTGACGCCCCCAGAATAGGTATACAACACCCATTCTGAGTCGCCAAATACATGGTACAGAAAGCAAACTACAACTTCAATAATACAATTGTCGTGCAAAATACGACAACACATACTGTGAGTTTAAATACAAATATTGTCTTCTAGACAATATCCACACCCAAATAAATCCTCATTACAATTATTCAAACACTATTTTACAGAAATAGTGAGGACTGCTAATACATCTTTCTAGAACCATCACTCCATACCCCGACTAGATCCTGCTATGTTCTCACCTCCTGAGAAGAAAAATGGAACAAAAAGGAAAAGGGTGAGCTCAACTAGCCCAGTAAAGAATATTATGACTAAGATAATATACAACAAATTATCGTTAGTCTTCAACAGGGAAAAATCTGATAAAATATAATCGACAACAAGTTTTAGATCAACAACTGCAGCGGAAACAGCAAACCATTAGAAGAGTCAAGTAGAGAAAGAATTCTACTATCTTCTAAGATTTAAAAGTCCATCATCAATATTTTATCCCTGTAACATCAATTAATAATCATCTTTAACCAAATATTCATCTTTGCACTACAGGCCAAAGATATTCATTTGTATCATCAGTCGGTCATGTTCATCTCAACACCTGTTCATCTTTGCACTACAGGCCAAAGATATTCATCAAGTAATTATACATCTTTGCACTACAGGCCAAAGATATTCAGTAATATCATCATTTAGGACTGAGGATGATGAAAAATATCTTAAAGAGAACGAATCCAATGAGACAGAAGGACAAATAGTAGGGATTCGTATAACAGTTTATCCAAGATCAATAATACTTCATAATAATCAATTGTGAAGCAGAATTCAAAAATAAAGATCAAAACATGGATACAATCAAAGATAGTAACCATAATAGACATCTTGGACAAAAAGGGAAAATTTTATTTTTCGGTGAATAGTGCCGTATTCGTGAATAGTGCCGTATACGTGAATAGTGCCGTATACGTGAATAGTAACCCCCGACACAAAAAGTTCCAAATTTGATAAAAACTCATATCAATATTTCAGCATAATGATATTGAAGAAAATAATATCATTAAGAAGAAAATAATATCCCTTACATCAAAATATCAGTACTTCTGGTCGGAATACCGGTATAAGGCTGAAAGAAACTTGCTCTGATGAATAGAAACTCTCAAAGTATCTAAATACTCACAAAATACACTCAATAATCTAGAGAGAGAAAGAGAGAAAACTTGTTTCTGGTGTGATTTTCAATTCTAACTTAGCCCTCTATTTATAGGAAAATTTTGGTAGGTTTGACCTGCAACCTGATGGCTTTACCTGCTACTATTCTCACCTACCACATTTGAAATATAATTCAGCACATTCTTCACCAACCACAAGTGGGGCCCACCAATTCTAGAATTTTCCATCAAAATGATAAACTCCGAAAATTCAACAATTTCTGAACCAGTCATCTTGTAAAATTCATAATAAATCATACGTTCATTTTTAACGGTTCAAAATTTGTGGACATATACTCAACTTATATATGTATAACATATCCAAAAATTACCACGATCCAACGGTCGGATTAAAAATTATAACCCCCGCAAACTATCTCAAAAACCCTGATTTTTAATACCTCCATTCCGACAAAAATACTGACAAAAACCTCAACATTAACTCCTTCATTTTTAACCACAAAAATATATCCCTCATTTATATCCACATAAAATAAATATTTCCTTATCATATGAATCAATAATTAATTATTCACAAATAATATTACAGAATCACATTTATGACAACCAGGCCGTTCCCAGGAAAGAGGGGGCTTTCCAATAAGGATTTCTCCTTACTGGCGCGCAATTAGATGACCAAACCTCTCCTTAGACAGAACTTTCTAGACATTGCCAATAATGTTATCTAATAATATTATTCAAATAATATGAATTATTGATCTGATAAATGAAAATACTGTGCAGCAACAATTATTGAAACAACAATAATATAAAATATCAACGCAGCAATTATTGAATCAATAAAATAAAATATTGAATAATAACTACTGTAACAATTATTGAGTAGTGCCTTCTTACGTAAGAATCAATAATTGGTGCAATACCGTGTGCTACTGTATTTTAACCACCGGGTATTCCAACAGTATTAACGGTAACAACTACGCCGTTATTTATAAACAACTTATACTTGTCGTTTTCTTCATCCAATCGCTTTCCGTTATGGGGCCCACACAAGGCTGCGTCGTCGTACGAATATTCCCCGACAGCAAGAATATTCCACGACCAACCGAATATTCACCGACCAAAAATAAATATTTTATAACCACTTGCTTATTTTGCAAAATTTGCACATTTCACCCATAACCAAAGTATTATATCAAATTAACCCCCTTATTATTCACAATAATATTTAGAGAAAATTTGATTTTATTCATTAATAAGTTGGGGTCTTACAACCTCCCCTCCTTATGAAATTTCATCCTCGAAATTGACGTACGTACCTGATGTTTCAAAAAGGTGAGGATACCTCGCTTTCATTTTTGATTCCAACTCCCAGGTCATTTCTTCAATAGCATGATTTTTCCACAAAACCTTAACTTGTGGTATAACCTTCGTGCGTAGGACATGCTCTTTCCTATCCAAGATCTTAACAGGTACCTCCTCGTACGATAAATCTTCAGCTATCTCGTCTGGTTCTAACTCAATAATGTGGTTCGGGTCTTTAACATATTTACGAAGCATAGATATGTGAAAAACATTATGAACACGAGACATGCTTGGAGGTAATGCGAGTCTATATGCCACATTTCCTATTCGCTCAAGAATCTCAAATGGACCAACAAATCTTGGATTGAGCTTTCCTCTCTTCCCAAATCTTGTAACTCCCTTCCATGGTGCAACACGTAACAATACATGATCCCCAATATTAAATTCCACGTCCTTCCGATGAAGATCCGCATAACTCTTTTGTCGATCCTGTGCCGTTTGTATACGCTGTCGAATCGTTTGGATCTTCTCTGTAGTAATGCGTACCAATTCTGGTCCCAACAATGTTGCTTCACCCACCTCGTCCCAGCATACTGGAGAACGACATTTTCTTCCATACAACGCCTCAAATGGAGCCATACCTATGCTTGCCTGATAACTGTTGTTGTAGGAGAATTCCACCAATGGTAGGTACTTATCCCAACTCCCTTTGAGATCTAAGACACAAAGTCTTAATAGATCTTCAAGAGTTTGAATAGTCCTCTCTGATTGTCCGTCCGTTTGAGGATGGTATGCTGAACTGAATCGTAAATCCGTGCCCATAGCTTTCTGCAAGCTAACCCAAAATCGTGAAGTGAATCTTGGGTCACGATCCGAAACTATGGATACTGGTGTAAGACCCCAACTTTTATAAATAAAGATGAATTTTTTTATAAATATCATTTTGGAATATTATGGAGTTAATTTGATATAATGTTATAGTTGTGGGTAATATTTATAAATTTTGCAAAGTACGCAAGTTGTTATATAATATTCGATTGGTCGGGGAATATTCGTTTTAACAGGGAATATTCGTACAACGACACAATCATTGGTGGACCCCACAACGGAATTATTGTCGGATTGAGAAAACGACAAAAATATTTTATTAAAAATAACGGCGGAAATTTTACCATTGTTGCTGTTGAACTACTCGGTAATAAAAGTACAGTAATACGTATGGTTGAATAGTAGCACACGGTTTTGATTATTAATGCTTACGTGAGAAGGCACTCAGTTTTGTTCAATTATTGCTATAGTAAGTGTCGTAAATTTTGCTTACTTTATGGGCACTCATTTACCCATTTTTCAAAATTATCGGACAAAAGTTATAAAGTATATATATTTATATTAGCATGTGGGTGAATGGTGGTGGCTTTGATGGATTTTGGCAGGATGCTTTGTTTTTCAAAGTCTTGGACTTAGTGGCCAACTTTTCAAACAAAAGCTTTGTGTTGATAAAATTGGTCGGGAGAGATTAATTATTATAATATATATATAATGGTGCCATGTACTTGATTATATATTATATATACATATATATGTATGATTGAGTGCTGGTAGGGAGGTGAAAGAAAATTGAGTCAGTAATGGGGGTAGTTGCGTATTATTATTATTTTTAAATAGAATATATTATATTTTATTTAAAAGATTTTGCTTTACTTATGGACCGTCAGATTAAAGTAAATCAATATGGACCGTTCATGGATTAGTTACTATGCATTTCATTTTTCTATAAATAGCAGCTCATTCCTTCATTATTTCTTACGAATTCACTGAACTCTAGAGAGAGAAACTATAGAGAGAAACTATAGAGAGAGAGAAGAAGAGTATTCTGCTACTTAACTACTTCCTTACTTCAGCTCTTCTTTAAAACGGTAGGGAATATTATTTCTTTTATATTCATGAAGAGAACTTCTGTTATTCCATTTGTTATTATTCTGTTGGAATAACCAGTATACGTGGTCTACCCTATACTTGGTGACATTCTTCTATTATTCTGTTGGAACATCCTGTCTGTGTGTTTTACACTGGACCTGGTTCCGTTTATTATTCTGTTGGAACATCCTGTCTGTGTGTTTTACACCGGACCTGGTTCCGTTTATTATTCTGTTGGAACATCCTGTCTGTGTGTTTTACACCGGACCTGGTTCCGTTTTATTATTATTCTGTTGGAATATCCTGTCTGTGTGTTTTACACCGGACCTGGTTCCATTATTTATTATTCTGTCGGAATATCCTGTCTGTGCGTTTACGCCGGACCTGGTTCCATTATTTATTATTCTGTTGGAATAACCTGTTTGTGCGGTCTATCGCATGCATGGTGATTTCTTTTGTTATTCCATTCTTTATTGTACTCAGTTGGTTAAGTTTTGACTTCTATACTCCATGAAATTTGTGGAATATCCTTGATAGTTGCGTTTCATCCAGTATCTTTTCAAGAAAATATTCTTCTAAGCGTTCTTGAATTTTACTCCACAATGCAGTATCATGTTGACAATTTGGACGTTGTTAATTCCTGGATAAATTAATTCTTGAACTTGTTTTATTGAATTCTTATATCATTGTCATCATCCTCATGTTTATAAAATGTTGAAAGTCATCTGTGGCATGTAGTGCATAGATGGACTTGGTATGATTATGACCAGGGATTATTCGGTATAATCATGACCGTAATGTTACAAATGATGTGGTAAAAGTCCTCATTGGCCCGTAGTGCATTGATGGACAGTTGTTGGCATGATCATGACCATTAATGAATACACGAATATCCTTGGCCGTAGTGCAGGGGTGATTCGATGATGTGGATTATTTTATTAAGCTGAGTCTCAGCGATCGCAGTGTTGAAAAACCTTTTAAATCATAAAAGATAGTAGAGTTTATTTTCTACTTGACTCTCTTAATGGATTGCTTGTTCCGCTACAGTTAAACTTGATGTCTATTATATTTTATCAGTTTAACATTGTTGAAGGCTAATGATAATTTATTCTGCATTATCTTAGTCATGATATTTCTTACTGGGCTAGTTGAGCTCACCCTTTCTTTCACTGTTCTCTTCAGGAAATGAGAACATAGCTGGGGCAAGTCGGGGAACGGAGTGATGGTTCGAATGATAATATTAGTTAGTAGTCCTCACTATTCTATGTAATGGTGTGTTAATAAATGTAATGAGGACTCCTTTTGAGTATGAATACTTTCTAGAAGATAATATTTGTATTCAAACTCACAGTTTATGTTTTGTCGTATTGTACACGACAGTTGTATTAGTAAGTTGTATTTGTATTATGTACTTTGTATCTGACGACCCAAGATGGGTGATGTTTACCTAATTTTGGGGGCGTCACAGTTGGTATCAAAGCTTAGGGATATGATCCCTGGCTAAGATGTGAGATTAGAACTAGGAGGGGAGAGACGGGGAATTCCTTCGCTAGTATGACATACCTAAGTTTATTTTGTATTTAATTGGTCGGTCAAAGTATATTGATAATATGTGACATGTTAATTAACCCTTGTTTTGTGGCAGTATTTGAAAATGGCAGCTGAAAATGTCAACATTGGAGTGAATGAGACCGTGGCATCTCTAATCACCAACCAGGATAATGTAATATCAGGCGAAGAAGAAATTAGAGATATCTATGTGGTAAGTGAAGAACTAATAGTTGCACCCGAGCTAGTGGCAGAGGTAGCAGCTGAGAGCGAGGAAGAAGAGGAAGAAGAGGACGAAGAGGAACCTGAGGAGAATTGGTTAGAAGAAATTTATGATCAAAACTTAGAATTACAAAATCGTGTTCATGAGTTAGAAGAGCATGCTGAAGAACAACAGGCGGTCGTGGAGCAAAGAGATGTAACGATTCAAAATTGTGTTACCCGATATGTGTTGCTCGAACAAAATCACGCTTTGGCAGAGTGTAAGATATTAAAGTTGGAATCTGAGAATTCAAATATCAAGGATCAGCTGAAAGAAGAAACAACTGAACGAGTGAGAATGAAGGATGCATGGGTAAAAGCCGCACGACGTGCTGATATTGTAGAAAGAGATGTCCGATCCAAAAAGGCTAAAATAGATGATATACATTTCTCTTTTTGGACAGCAATTGGGAGAACCCAACATCGAGTTTTGAATTACCCTGTACAGAGCGGTCAATCTGAACTCGACATGGATCGAAGATTGATGATTCAGATTATGAAGCAGGAGTACGATGAAGCAGTTGAGGGTGGAATATGTCCGATATTAAAGTCAATTCCAACGATAGAGATGACATCAAATGCTACCCCAGACAAGTCAAAGCCGGGTAGTTCAAGGGAGAGCGGTTGTCATGACTTCCCAACAAGTGAGGAACCCAAATAAAGTTATCGCGGGTAAGCTAATCATAAACCCTTGCGAAGTTTGTACCTTATTCAATACTGGTTCTACCCACTCTTGTATTTCACCTAGTTGTGTTCAACGTTTAAACTTGGCCCTTTAAAAAAAAATATTAGGCTTGACTTATTTGTTGAAACTCTGTTAGGAGAAACCTTCGTTAACTCTACTAATTATAAATCTTGTTTGATTCAAATCGACACTTTCACGTTACCTGTCGATATGTGATTTTTGGAAACGATTGGTTAACTACCCATTATGCTTTTCGTAAGGTTGTTAATTTTCATATTCCTAACCAACCTGTTATGCGAATTCAAGCAACCAAACCACTAAAGTCAATCATTATCATATCAAGCCATAAGTAAGGATCCTCATTCCTTTCATTGTTGACTTCCTGGTGGGGAATGCACCGAAACCAGACTTTCCGTAGGAGATGTTGTAAATGACGATGGCAAGCTGATAGGTATCAATGTGACGTGTTATCCAAGTCTGGGATGAGAGTCACAGTTTTGAACGATATTTCTATTGTTAATAAATTTCTTGACGTATTCTTGAAGACTTCTTAGCCTACCCCAGAGCGTAAAATTGAATTTTGTATTGACCCCAGTACAAAACCTATTTCTTAAACCCTCAAATATTTCTTCAACTAAAACGAACGTATTATGCGCCAAAGACGTTGGCTCGAGCTGTTGAAGATTACGATCGTACCATTCAATAACATCGTGAAAAAGTGAACGTGGTAGCTGACGCGTTGTGTAGAAGATCGTATACGGTTACAAGTGTGAATATTCGAACCCACGTGAAGATAACGAATATACGATTAAAATCGACTTTAATTGATAAAGTTAAAATTGCTCAAGCTACAGACCTAGAGCTGATGCGTATGAGGAAGAAGGTGCAAGAAGGTGCTATGCCGGAAGCAAGAATCGATATTTCAAGTCAACTTCAGACTTTGTGTTCCTAACAACACTGATTTAAAGTATGAAATCATGATGGAGGCGTACAACACACCGTTTGCAATCCATCCTGGAAGTACCAAAATGTATCATGATCTTCGTCATACATTTTGGTGGAGCAATATGAAGAGAGAGATAGCGTTGTTTATCTCAAGGTGTCTAACTTGTCAACGAGTCAAAGCGGAGCATCAAGTACCAAAAGGTCCATTGCAACCACTTGAAATTCCAGAATGGAAGTGGGAACACATCACCATGGATTTCGTTACCGGTCTTCCTAGGGTTTCTCAAGGTATTGATGCGATTTGGGTCATTGTTGATAGATTGACCAAGTCTGCTCATTTCTTACCGATACGAGAAACTTATACACTTGAACGTCTTGCTCGTATGTACATAAACGAGATTGTAAGACTGCATGGTATGCCAGTATCCATAATTTCTGATCGAGACCCAAGATTCACTTCACGATTTTGGGTTAGTTTACAAAAAGCTATGGGCACGGAGTTACGATTTAGTTCAGCATATCATCCTCAGACGGACGGACAATCAGAGAGGACTATTCAAACTCTTGAAGATCTATTAAGACTCTGTGTCTTTGACTTCAAAGGAAGTTGGGACAAGTTCTTACCATTGGTGGAGTTTTCCTACAACAACAGTTATCAAGCAAGTATTGGCATGGCTCTATTCGAAGCATTGTATGGAAGAAAATGTCGTTCTCCAGTATGCTGGGATGAGGTGGGCGAAGCAACGTTGTTGGGACCGGAGTTGGTACGTATGACTACAGAAAAGATTCAAACGATCCGACAACGTATAAAAACCTCACAAGATCGACAAAAGAGTATGCTGATCTTCATCGAAAGGACGTGGAATTTGATGTAGGAGATCATGTGTTCTTACGTGTTGCTCCATGGAAAGGAGTTACAAGATTTGGAAAGAGCGGAAAGCTAAATCCTTGATTCATCGGTTCATTTTTAATCCTCGATCGAGTAGGAACTGTGGTTTATAGACTCGCTTTACTGCCAAGTATGTCTCGTGTTCATAGCGTTTTCCACATATCCATGTTACGCAAATATGTGGAAGACCCGAACCACATTATTGAGTTAGAACCGGACGAAATAGCGGAGGATTTGACGTATGAAGAAGTTCATGTTCAAATCTTGGATAAGAAGGAACATATTCTACGCTCCAAGGTTATACCTCAAGTTAAAGTTTTGTGGAGAAACCACGATATTGAGGAAATGACTTGGGAGTTAGAATCAGAAATGAAATCAAGGTATCCTTACCTCTTCGACATACCAGGTACGTACCCTAATTTCGAGGGCGAAATTTCATAAGAAGGGGAGGTTGTAAGACCCCAACTTTTATAAATAAAGATGAATTTTTTTATAAATATCATTTTGGAATATTATGGAGTTAATTTGATATAATGTTATAGTTGTGGGTAATATTTATAAATTTTGCAAAGTACGCAAGTTGTTATATAATATTCGATTGGTCGGGGAATATTCGTTTTAACAGGGAATATTCGTACAACGACACAATCATTGGTGGACCCCACAACGGAATTATTGTCGGATTGAGAAAACGACAAAAATATTTTATTAAAAATAACAGCGGAAATTTTACCATTGTTGCTGTTGAACTACTCGGTAATAAAAGTACAGTAATACGTATGGTTGAATAGTAGCACACGGTTTTGATTATTAATGCTTACGTGAGAAGGCACTCAGTTTTGTTCAATTATTGCTATAGTAAGTGTCGTAAATTTTGCTTACTTTATGGGCACTCATTTACCCATTTTTCAAAATTATCGGACAAAAGTTATAAAGTATATATATTTATATTAGCATGTGGGTGAATGGTGGTGGCTTTGATGGATTTTGGCAGGATGCTTTGTTTTTCAAAGTCTTGGACTTAGTGGCCAACTTTTCAAACAAAAGCTTTGTGTTGATAAAATTGGTCGGGAGAGATTAATTATTATAATATATATATAATGGTGCCATGTACTTGATTATATATTATATATACATATATATGTATGATTGAGTGCTGGTAGGGAGGTGAAAGAAAATTGAGTCAGTAATGGGGGTAGTTGCGTATTATTATTATTTTTAAATAGAATATATTATATTTTATTTAAAAGATTTTGCTTTACTTATGGACCGTCAGATTAAAGTAAATCAATCTGGACCGTTCATGGATTAGTTACTATGCATTTCATTTTTCTATAAATAGCAGCTCATTCCTTCATTATTTCTTACGAATTCACTGAACTCTAGAGAGAGAAACTATAGAGAGAAACTATAGAGAGAGAGAAGAAGAGTATTCTGCTACTTAACTACTTCCTTACTTCAGCTCTTCTTTAAAACGGTAGGGAATATTATTTCTTTTATATTCATGAAGAGAACTTCTGTTATTCCATTTGTTATTATTCTGTTGGAATAACCAGTATACGCGGTCTACCCTATACTTGGTGACATTCTTCTATTATTCTGTTGGAACATCCTGTCTGTGTGTTTTACACTGGACCTGGTTCCGTTTATTATTCTGTTGGAACATCCTGTCTGTGTGTTTTACACCGGACCTGGTTCCGTTTATTATTCTGTTGGAACATCCTGTCTGTGTGTTTTACACCGGACCTGGTTCCGTTTTATTATTATTCTGTTGGAATATCCTGTCTGTGTGTTTTACACCGGACCTGGTTCCATTATTTATTATTCTGTCGGAATATCCTGTCTGTGCGTTTACGCCGGACCTGGTTCCATTATTTATTATTCTGTTGGAATAACCTGTTTGTGCGGTCTATCGCATGCATGGTGATTTCTTTTGTTATTCCATTCTTTATTGTACTCAGTTGGTTAAGTTTTGACTTCTATACTCCATGAAATTTGTGGAATATCCTTGATAGTTGCGTTTCATCCAGTATCTTTTCAAGAAAATATTCTTCTAAGCGTTCTTGAATTTTACTCCACAATGCAGTATCATGTTGACAATTTGGACGTTGTTAATTCCTGGATAAATTAATTCTTGAACTTGTTTTATTGAATTCTTATATCATTGTCATCATCCTCATGTTTATAAAATGTTGAAAGTCATCTGTGGCATGTAGTGCATAGATGGACTTGGTATGATTATGACCAGGGATTATTCGGTATAATCATGACCGTAATGTTACAAATGATGTGGTAAAAGTCCTCATTGGCCCGTAGTGCATTGATGGACAGTTGTTGGCATGATCATGACCATTAATAAATACACGAATATCCTTGGCCGTAGTGCAGGGGTGATTCGATGATGTGGATTATTTTATTAAGCTGAGTCTCAGCGATCGCAGTGTTGAAAAACCTTTTAAATCATAAAAGATAGTAGAGTTTATTTTCTACTTGACTCTCTTAATGGATTGCTTGTTCCGCTACAGTTAAACTTGATGTCTATTATATTTTATCAGTTTAACATTGTTGAAGGCTAATGATAATTTATTCTGCATTATCTTAGTCATGATATTTCTTACTGGGCTAGTTGAGCTCACCCTTTCTTTCACTGTTCTCTTCAGGAAATGAGAACGTAGCTGGGGCAAGTCGGGGAACGGAGTGATGGTTCGAATGATAATATTAGTTAGTAGTCCTCACTATTCTATGTAATGGTGTGTTAATAAATGTAATGAGGACTCCTTTTGAGTATGAATACTTTCTAGAAGATAATATTTGTATTCAAACTCACAGTTTATGTTTTGTCGTATTGTACACGACAGTTGTATTAGTAAGTTGTATTTGTATTATGTACTTTGTATCTGACGACCCAAGATGGGTGATGTTTACCTAATTTTGGGGGCGTCACAGTTGGCATGCCATGCAATCTCACAATCTCGTTCACGTACATACTAGCAAGACGTTCAAGGGAATAAGTCTCACGTATCGGCAAGAAATGAGCGGACTTGGTTAATCTATCAACAATAACCCAAATTGCATCTATGCCTTGAGAAACCTTGGGAAGACCTGTAACAAAATCCATAGTAATGTGTTCCCACTTCCATTTCGGAATCTCAAGTGGTTGCAATGGACCCTTTGGTACTTGATGCTCCGCTTTTACACGTTGACAAGTTAAACATCTCGAGATAAACTCCGCGATCTCTCTTTTCATATTGCTCCACCAAAATGTATGTCGAAGATCGTGATACATTTTGGTACTCCCAGGATGGATTGCAAACGGTGTGTTGTGTGCCTCCATCATTATTCTATGCTTCAAGTCAAAATCGTTAGGAACACAAAGTCTGGAGTTGACTCGAAGTATTCCTTCTTCATCGATTCTTGCTTCTGGAATAGCACCTTCTTGCACTTTCTTCTTCATACGCATCAGCTCTATATCCGTAGCTTGAGCAGCTTTAACTTTATCGATTAAAGTCGGTTCTACTCGTATATTTGATATCATCATGTGGGTACTTGGAGCCTTCATCTCTATCTCCATCCTTTGCAAGTCATACAAAATGGGCCTTTGTGTTAAAAACATTGCACTCGTACCCGCATATGATCTTCTACTCAATGCGTCAGCTACTACGTTTGCTTTTCCAGGATGGTATTGGATGGTATGATCGTAATCTTTCAACAGCTCAAGCCAACGTCGTTGCCGCATGTTGAGTTCCTTTTGGGTGAAGAAATATTTGAGGCTTTTATGATCTGTATAGATCTCCACTTTCTCCCCATAAAGGTAGTGTCTCCAGATCTTCAACGCAAAAACGACTGCTGCCAACTCCAAATCATGAGTAGGATAATTCCTCTCATATTCTTTGAGTTGTCGTGAGGCATAGGCTATGACTTTCCCATGTTGCATGAGAACACATCCTAACCCTTTGCCTGAAGCATCGCTGTAGATAACAAATCCATTTGAACCAGATGGTATTGTCAAAACAGGTGCCGAAATGAGTCTCCTCTTGAGTTCTTGGAAACTCTTCTCGCATTCCTCACTCCATACGAATTTTGTATCTTTCCGAGTCAGCTGAGTTAACGGAGTAGCGATTCGAGAAAATCCTTCCACAAATCTCCGATAATAACCAGCTAAGCCCAGAAAGCTACGTACTTCGGTTACCGACTTCGGTTGCTCCCAACTTTGTATGGCTTCAATCTTCGCCGGGTCGACAGATACTCCATGTTTTGACACCACGTGCCCAAGGAATGCTACTTCCTCAAGCCAGAACTCGCATTTCTTCAGTTTGGCATATAGCTTGTTTTCACGAAGCCTTTGCAGTACCAGCTTCAAATGGCGCTCATGATCTTCACGGCTTTTGGAATAGATGAGGATGTCGTCAATAAAGACAACAACGAACTGATCCAAATATTCTTTGAATACACGGTTCATCATATCCATGAAGGCAGCAGGAGCATTAGTCAATCCAAAAGACATTACTAAGAATTCATAATGCCCGTACCGAGTTCTGAAGGCAGTCTTTGGAATATCCTCAGTTTTAATCTTCAGCTGATGATATCCAGAACGAAGATCGATCTTTGAAAAGAATTGTGCTCCTTGCAACTGGTCAAACAGGTCATCAATGCGAGGTAGCGGATACCTATTCTTGATGGTGACATGGTTCAATTCTCGATAGTCAATACAAAGTCGCATACTCCCGTCTTTCTTCTTTACGAATAAAACAGGAGCACCCCAAGGAGACGTACTAGGACGAATAAAACCGATGTCCAACAACTCCTGTAGTTGGACTTTTAACTCCTGAAGTTCAGTAGGAGCCATTCGATATGGGGTTTTAGAAATGGGCTTTGTACCGGGTTCAAGGTCAATAAAGAATTCAATTTCTCGTTCCGGGGGTAGACCGGGAAGTTCTTCAGGAAATACATCGGAAAATTCTCTAACAATAGAAATATTATTCAAATCTGACTTGTCTTTGTTCAAATCCATAACATGGGCTAAGAAAGCTTGACATCCGTTTTTCAATAAACGAATAGCTTTGTGGCTTGATATGACAGTGACTGATTTTAGTGGTTTAGTAGTTTGAATTCGTATGACAGGTTGGTTAGGAATATGAAAACTAACAACCTTACGAAAACAATCAATTTTAGCATGATGAGTGGTTAACCAATCAATTCCTAAAATCACATCAAAAGCAAGTATCTTTAAAGAGATAAGATCAACAGGTAATGTGATAGTGCCAACTTGGATCATGCAAGATTTATAAACTGTAGATGTAACGAAGGTTTCACCCAACGGAGTTTCAACAGATAAGTTAAAGTCCAATTTCTCCGGAGTCAAGTTTAAACGTTGAGCACAAGCAGGAGAGATAAAAGAATGGGTAGAACCGGTATCTAGTAAAGTATAAACTTCGCAAGAATTCAAGATTAGCTTACCCGTGATCACCTCGTTCGGGTTTCTCGCGTTTTGGCCAGTAACGACAAACGCCCTTCCAGGAACCGCTGATTTCGACTTATCCGGGATAACTTTTGGAGTCACCATCCCCGCTGAACTTGGTTTTGCCACAGAACACTCTCGAGCTATATGACCTTCCTTTCCACAGTTATAACATACCTTGGATTGTTGTGGGCAGTTTGGGCTGATATGTCCCTCTTTTCCACATTTGTAACATACGACTGGTGGTCGTTCTCCTCCCCTAGAAACAGTTGATATTTGTGCTGACGTCTTCACGTTATCATTGTTGTACCTTCTCTTCTTGAAATCTCCTCCCGACTCGCTCCTTCTATTATCACGACCACGATTACCACCAGAGTGGTTACCGCTTTTGTCCGAATGTTTTCCTCCCTGCTGGTTTTCATTGCTTCGATGACTGCCGCCACCGGTATGACCCTGGTTGTGGTCCCTCAATTGCACATACTCATTATCTCGCTCTAATAATTGAGCCCTGTTTACAACATCTGAATATAAAGAAAATTTATGAGAGATAAGATATTGCCGAATCTCGGGTTTTAGACCTCTCAGAAACATCCTTGTCATTCGTTCCTCATTTTCGACCAAATGAGGTGCAAACCTGGATAACTCTGCAAACTTCGCCTCGTACTGGGACACCGTCATGTTGTTTTGTTCCAGTCTAATAAACTCAACCTCCTTCATATGACGAATACTTTCAGGAAAGTACTTGTCATTGAACAGTTTTTGAAATGTTTCCCAGGACATGTTGAGTGCGTCAGGCTGGGTACGCTTCACAGACTCCCACCAGTAGTCTGCCTCACCGCGGAACATAAATGTGGCGAATGGAACCTTCTGTTCCTCCGTGCATCCCAAGACATCAAATATCTTGGTAATTTGCTTGACCCACGTTTCCGCCATGATCGGATCCGGCTTTCCCTTAAATTCTGGTGGTCCCAATTCTTTGAACTGCTTAGCTGTGACAAACCGCGCGTTGTTATCATTTCCACCCGTATTCTGCACACGAGTCTCCCTCGTCTGATTTTGCATGAACTGCAAAAAGCTCCTAAACATTCCATCATTCATCGTTTGCTCGGTAACGTTGTTTACAGGAGGAATATTGCCTTCCTGTTGCACGTTCCCCTGGGTAGTGATCAAAGGTGTCTCCACGGTCTGATTTACTCCATTATTAACGTTCTCAGCTGCCATTCTTAAATACTGCCATAAAACAAGGGTTAATAGTCATGTCATATATTATCCCTATACTCTGACCGACCAAATAAACACCAAATAAACTTAGTCAGGTCATACTAGCGAAGGAATTCCCCGTCTCTCCACTCCTAGTTCTTGTCTCACATCTCAGGCAGGGATCATATCCCTAAGCTCTGATACCAACTGTGACGCCCCCAAAATAGGTATACAACACCCATTCTGAGTTGCCAAATACATGGTACAGAAAGCAAACTACAACTTCAATAATACAATGTCGTGTAAAATACGACAACACATACTGTGAGTTTAAATACAAATATTGTCTTCTAGACAATATCCACACTCAAATAAATCCTCATTACAATTATTCAAACACTATTTTACAGAAATAGTGAGGACTGCTAAAACATCTTTCTAGAACCATCGCTCCATACCCCGACTAGATCCTGCTATGTTCTCACCTCCTGAGAAGAAAAATGGAACAAAAAGGAAAAGGGTGAGCTCAACTAGCCCAGTAAAGAATATTATGACTAAGATAATATACAACAAATTATCGTTAGTCTTCAACAGGGAAAAATCTGATAAAATATAATCGACAACAAGTTTTAGATCAACAACTGCAGCGGAAACAGCAAACCATTAGAAGAGTCAAGTAGAGAAAGAATTCTACTATCTTCTAAGATTTAAAAGTCCATCATCAATATTTTATCCATGTAACATCAATTAATAATCATCTTTAACCAAATATTCATCTTTGCACTACAGGCCAAAGATATTCATTTGTATCATCAGTCGGTCATGTTCATCTCAACACCTGTTCATCTTTGCACTACAGGCCAAAGATATTCATCAAGTAATTATACATCTTTGCACTACAGGCCAAAGATATTCAGTAATATCATCATTTAGGACTGAGGATGATGAAAAATATCTTAAAGAGAACGAATCCAATGAGACAGAAGGACAAATAGTAGGGATTCGTATAACAGTTTATCCAAGATCAATAATACTTCATAATAATCAATTGTGAAGCAGAATTCAAAAATAAAGATCAAAACATGGATACAATCAAAGATAGTAACCATAATAGACATCTTGGACAAAAAGGGAAAATTTTATTTTTCGGTGAATAGTGCCGTATACGTGAATAGTGCCGTATACGTGAATAGTAACCCCCGACACAAAAAGTTCCAAATTTGATAAAAACTCATATCAATATTTCAGCATAATGATATTGAAGAAAATAATATCATTAAGAAGAAAATAATATCCCTTACCTCAAAATATCAGTACTTCTGGTCGGAATACCGGTATAAGGCTGAAAGAAACTTGCTCTGATGAATAGAAACTCTCAAAGTATCTAAATACTCACAAAATACACTCAATAATCTAGAGAGAGAAAGAGAGAAAACTTGTTTCTGGTGTGATTTTCAATTCTAACTTAGCCCTCTATTTATAGGAAAATTTTAGTAGGTTTGACCTGCAACCTGATGGCTTTACCTGCTACTATTCCCACCCACCACATTTGAAATATAATTCAGCACATTTCTTCACCAACCACAAGTGGGGCCCACCAATTCTAGAATTTTCCATCAAAATGATAAACTCCGAAAATTCAACAATTTCTGAACCAGTCATCTTGTAAAATTCATAATAAATCATACGTTCATTTTTAACGGTTCAAAATTTGTGGACATATACTCAACTTATATATGTATAACATATCCAAAAATTACCACGATCCAATGGTCGGATTAAAAATTATAACCCCCGCAAACTATCTCAAAAACCCTGATTTTTAATACCTCCATTCCGACAAAAATACTGACAAAAACCTCAACATTAACTCCTTCATTTTTAACCACAAAAATATATCCCTCATTTATATCCACATAAAATAAATATTTCCTTATCATATGAATCAATAATTAATTATTCACAAATAATATTACAGAATCACATTTATGACAACCAGGCCGTTCCCAGGAAAGAGGGGGCTTTCCAATAAGGATTTCTCCTTACTGGCGCGCAATTAGATGACCAAACCTCTCCTTAGACAGAACTTTCTAGACATTGCCAATAATGTTATCTAATAATATTATTCAAATAATATGAATTATTGATCTGATAAATGAAAATACTGTGCAGCAACAATTATTGAAACAACAATAATATAAAATATCAACGCAGCAATTATTGAATCAATAAAATAAAATATTGAATAATAACTACTGTAACAATTATTGAGTAGTGCCTTCTTACGTAAGAATCAATAATTGGTGCAATACCGTGTGCTACTGTATTTTAACCACCGGGTATTCCAACAGTATTAACGGTAACAACTACGCCGTTATTTATAAACAACTTATACTTGTCGTTTTCTTCATCCAATCGCTTTCCGTTATGGGGCCCACACAAGGCTGCGTCGTCGTACGAATATTCCCCGACAACAAGAATATTCCACGACCAACCGAATATTCACCGACCAAAAATAAATATTTTATAACCACTTGCTTATTTTGCAAAATTTGCACATTTCACCCATAACCAAAGTATTATATCAAATTAACCCCCTTATTATTCACAATAATATTTAGAGAAAATTTGATTTTATTCATTAATAAGTTGGGGTCTTACACATGACACCTTCCGTGGCGGTGTGATCAGCCCACAGCGTCTCCGTTTTGTGCTCCGGTGGGAGTTGGCCATTTGGTGTTTTGTTGTGGGAGGCGTATGGGTCGACCCTAATTTTCTGTTCTGTCCTGTTCTGCGGATTGGTGATGTTTGTGCCAAACACGCCTTTCGATTTTACATGCATTGGATTCGCGGTCCAATGTGTGTGACTTGCCTGTGTGGCATTATTTGACTTGCCTGTGTGGCAAGGTATATTCTGTTTTATTTTGAGCTCGGTATGAAATAACACCCAGCCATTTGTTTCAGCCTATTATTTCGTTGTGTTCGATTTGTTCGTTTCGTTTCAGTTCGTTTCGTCTCTTTTCATTTAATTGAGTTAGTTATTTCGGTTCATTATTTGTATTCTATATCCGTACTGGGCATTTGGCTCATGCTGTGTTTTTCTTCCGGCAGGTAATCGGGGGAATCAAGGGCAAGTGTGATGAGAGCTCCATTCATTCCAATGATTTAGAAATATTCTGTTTAGACTTGATGTGTCAGTTTACTTGGAATTGTAATAATTATTTTAGATTGTGGTTTAAGACAGTTTGAGATTTATTATGGTTGGCATGTGGTATTTATCAGTTTTTAAGACTATTCTTTTGTGGCTTTGAGACTTGCTATTAAATTCATCAGTTTTGTTATGTTTTGAATAACCTCTCTTTCTTTTTCGAAAAGGGGGTGTTACAGAGTTGGTATCAGAGCCTAGGTTCTTTCTTATAGAAAACCTATTTAGGTTTGACCTGTGAGTTATGGGTAGACTTCTGGATTAGGTTTCTATTTCGTTGATTTTATGTTCAGCTATTATATCAGTTATATTTGAATTTATCCCTAATCTGTTTTATTTATAATCGTTATCTCTTTCTTAGATGGCTCGTAGATCCGCCAGAGTTGCTGGGAGGCGAGACAACAATAGGGAAAGAGGTGATGGTCAGCCCAATGAGCAACCTAATAATTAGATAAATGCTCAGTTGGCTACCCTTGTGAATCAGGCAGTGAATCAGGCATTACCTCAGTTGGTGGCACAGGTTGTGCAGGCAATGCAGCAGCCGCCACCAGAAATTCCTGAACCAGGAAATTTGGAAAATAATGGTCAGCATGCAAATATGGAGGAAGGGAATGCAGATGGTCTTGTTCAGCAGGTGGTTCCAATGTATGTGTGGTTGGAAAGGTTTCAAAAGCAGAAACTACAAGCATTCAGTTCAGCTCCAACTCCAATTGATGCAGAGAATTGGATTGCCCACCTAGAGAAGATCTTTGATGTGTTGGGGTGCTCAGATAATCAGAAAGTGTTGCTTGCTGCTTACAAGCTAGAAGGGGATGCACAGAGATGGTGGAAGGCGGTGAAAGTGACAAAGGGTGATGGATATGTTGAAACACTTAGTTGGGCGGAGTTTTGTGAGGTCTTTTATCAGCAGTATTTTCCTGTTGCTGATAAAGAGGCCTATGCTAGAGAGTATCTGTCGATTCGGCAGAAAGATGATGAGTCCATCACGGACTTCATGACGAGATTTACTAGGTTGGCAGGCTTTGCGGGAACCTCAGCAGGGACTGCAGTAGAAAAGGCAGAGAAGTTTAAGTGGAGGATTCATTATAGGTATCGACAACATCTCATTAACAACAAGTTTGCAGATGTGTCGGCTGTGGCAAATGCAGCAAAAAATATTGAGATGGAGCGACAGGACTTTCGGTCTTCTAAATTGGAGGGGAGTCGAAAGAGGGACAGAGATGATCAGCAGGGTCAAACTTCAGTTCAGCATGGGAGAAATCAGGGTGTTCAGTTGAATAGGAATCGTAGTGGCCAACAGGGACAGTGGCATGACCAGAATCAAAATAGGGGTTATCAGCAGATGCCTCAGCAAGGGCAGAATCGTCAGCTGCAGCTACCTTGGACTGGTCAGAATCGTCAGCAGGGGCAAAATCAGGGTCGTTATCCAGGACCAACTGGTGGGGGTAACCCAAATCTTATCCCGATAGCTCCTTGTGCTACTTGTGGGGCTATTCATCTGGGGAGGCAGTGTCATAGACTCACAGGTGCATGCTTCTTGTGTGGACAGATGGGTTATATTGCTAGGGTTTGTACCGGTCCACGCGAAAATGGTGGAGGTGGTGATAATGGTGGCAATGGAGGTCAGCGTCAGGGTGGTCAAGTGTTTGCCTTGACATATAAC
This sequence comes from Panax notoginseng, assembly GCA_016801055.1. Classification (NCBI taxonomy): domain Eukaryota; kingdom Viridiplantae; phylum Streptophyta; class Magnoliopsida; order Apiales; family Araliaceae; genus Panax; species Panax notoginseng. The sequence continues at coordinate 269,242,136 of CM029012.1, forward strand.
CAGGCGGCAGGTGCACCAGGTACTATTTCTAGTACTCTTTTAGTTGGCAATCGTGAGGCGTCTATTTTGTTTGATACGGGTTCTACTCATTCCGTTGTTGCTCAGTCTTTTGTTCGGCACCTGTGTGTGTTATCTCAGTTATTAGATTCTGTTATGTCTATGGGGACTTCTGTTGTTATTTCTGATTTGTATCGAGGGTGTCCGATAAGTTTTGGGGATAAGATTCGTAGGGCTAATCTTCTTCCAATGAGTATGCACGATTTTGATGTCATTCTTGGGATGGACTGGTTGGATAAGCACCAGGCCACTATCGATTGTCAGGCGAAGAAGGTTATATTTGGAGATATGAAGTCTCCAGAATTCGTGCTTCAGGGTTCACAGCCGAGTAGGGTGTTGAAGTTGATTTCAGCTTTGAAGGCTGAAAAATTGGTAGCAAAGGGTTGTGAGGGGTATTTAACATTTGTGAAAGATACCTCTAAGGGTGAGTCTCGTATTGAGGAGGTTCCAATTGTTCGTGATTTTTCTGATGTGTTTCCTGAGGAGTTGTCAGGGTTGCCATCGCAGCGGGAAGTGGAGTTTGCTATTGAGCTTATTCCTGGTGCGGAGCCTATCTCTAAGGCGCCGTATCAGATGGCACCATTGGAGTTGCAGGAGTTGAAGGAACAGTTGCAGGAATTGTTAGATCGTGGTGTGATTCGGCCGAGTGTTTCGCCGTGGGGTGCTCCGGTCTTGTTTGTAAAGAAGAAAGATGGGTCTATGAGACTGTGTATAGACTACAGAGAGTTGAACAAGATTACCATCAGGAATCGGTATCCATTGCCGATGATTGATGACTTGTTTGACCAACTTCAAGGGGCAAAGTATTTTCCGAAGATAGACTTGAGGTCAGGCTATCATCAGTTGAGGGTGAGGGATGAGGATATCCCTAAGACAGCTTTTCGCACTCGCTATGGGCATTACGAGTTTTTGGTGATGCCATTCGGGTTGACTAATGCTCCGGCGGTGTTTATGGATTTAATGAATCGGGTGTTCAGGGAGTACTTGGACCAATTTGTCATTGTCTTTATTGATGATATTTTGGTCTACTCCAAGTCTAAGGAAGAGCATGAGGAGCATCTTCGCACAGTGTTGGGGATTTTGCAGAAAGAGAAATTGTATGCTAAATTCTCTAAATGCGAGTTTTGGTTCGAGCAGGTGGCATTTTTGGGTCACGTTGTTTCTGCTGAGGGCATTAAGGTGGATCATGCGAAGGTTGAGGCTATCACTAAATGGTCGAGACCTACTACAGTGACAGAGATTAGGAGTTTCTTGGGTTCGGCAGGGTATTATAGGCGGTTTGTGGAAGGGTTTTCCTTGCTTGTCTTACCATTAACCCAGTTGATGAGAAAGGGCATGAAGTTTGTGTGGAATGAGGAGCGTGAGAAGAGTTTTGAGGAATTGAAGATACGACTTGTGACAGCTCCTATACTTGCATTGCCGTCGGGGACGGGAGGTTACCAGATTTATAGTGATGCTTCTAAGAAGGACTTGGGGTGTGTTTTGATGCAACACGGTAAAATGATTGCTTATGCTTCTAGGCAGCTTAAACCTTACGAGGTGAACCACCCCACTCATGATTTGGAGTTGGCAGCGGTGATCTTTGCCCTAAAGATTTGGAGGCATTATTTGTATGGAGAGACTTGTGATATCTTCACCGATCACAAAAGTCTTAAATACATCTTTACTCAAAAAGAGCTCAACATGAGGCAAAGGCGTTGGTTGGAGCTTCTAAAAGATTATGATGCTAGAATTCAGTATCACCCGGGGAAGGCAAACGTGGTTGCAGATGCTCTTAGGCTAAAGAGTTCAGGGAGTGTAGCAACCCTTATTACACAACCTCAGCTTATTTCGGATATGGATCGGCTAGAGTTGGAGTTGTATGTACGAGGTTCAGATGGGCATTTGGCCAGTATGAGAGTGGAGCCCTCTCTTATCTCGCGGATCAAAGAAGCTCAAAAAGAATATGGGGAGTTGTGGGGTCTGACGCAGAATCTGGAGGAGGGCAAGCAGTCTGAGTTTCGTATTGATGACCATGTTGTGATTTGGTTGGGTGAACGATTGTGTGTATCGTCCGATCCAATCATTCGGGAGACTGTGCTGGCTGAGGCTCATAGCTCGCCATTTTCTATTCATCCAGGTTCTACAAAGATGTATAGGGATTTGAAGAAGAATTTTTGGTGGAATGGGATGAAACGAGACGTGGCTGAATATGTTGGAAAGTGTCTTACTTGTCAACAAGTGAAAATAGAACATCAACGAGCTAGTGGTTTGCTGCAACAGTTAGATATTCCAGTGTGGAAGTGGGAGGATATCACGATGGATTTTGTGACTGGTTTGCCGAAGACTTTCAGGAAGAATAATGCCATATGGGTAGTGGTGGACCGGTTGACCAAATCGGCACACTTTTTGGCTATCCGTGAGGGTTACTCAGTGGATAGGTTGGCACATATCTTCCAGCAGGAGATTGTTAGACTTCATGGTACTCCGGTGACTATTGTTTCAGATCGGGACCCACGGTTTACTTCACGGTTCTGGAAAGGGTTTCAACGAGCTTGGGGTACTCGGCTCAACTTCAGTACTTCTTTTCATCCGCAAACTGATGGGCAATCCGAACGGACTATTCAGACATTAGAAGACATGTTGAGGTCTTGTACACTTGAGTGGTCGGGTAATTGGGATGAATACTTGAGCCTAGTTGAGTTTTCTTATAACAACAGCTGGCATGCAAGTATTGGAATTGCTCCGTTTGAGGCACTGTATGGTAGAAAGTGTCGGGCACCAACTTGTTGGGACGAGGTTGGCGAAAGGGCCATAGAAGGGCCTGAGTTAGTTCAAATCACTACGGAGAAGGTAGCGGTGGCTAAGGAGAAACTAAAGTCGGCTCGATCACGGCAGAAGTGTTGTGCTGATAAGCATAGGAGGACTTTAGAGTTTGAACCTGGTGAACATGTGTTTCTAAAAGTTTCTCCTTGGAAGGGCATTAGGCGATTTGAGTTGAAAGGGAAGCTTAGTCCGCGATATATCGGTCCATTTGAGATTTTAGAGAGGGTTGGTGAAGTTGCGTATCGGTTAGCTTTGCCTCCACAGCTAGCTCATGTGCACAATGTATTTCATGTGTCGGTGTTGAGGAGTTATCATTATCATCCATTGCATGTGGTGCAATATCCATTCGATAAGATTCGGGAGGATCTTACTTGTGAGGAGAAAGCTGAGGCGATTTTGGATCGTCAAGAAAGAATTATGAGGAGGAAGAATATTCCGTTTGTTAAGAATTTGTGGAGGAATCATTCGGAGCGGGAAGCCACTTGGGAAATGGAAGAGTCTATTCGAGCGGGGTATCTGCATCTTTTCGATAATTAGGTACTTTCTATTCTTTTGATTCCGAGGACGGAATCCTTTTTAAGGGGTAGGTGATGTAATACCCAGTAAAAAAATTAATTAATAAATAAATATTGAATAAAAAAAAATTATTTTGTTTTAAAACATATTAATTGGACTTTATCTTTATTTGGGTCAAACTAGTCATTTATTTTGGGCTAATAAGTTAACAAGTGTTGGATAAAATTAATTTAGTAAAAATTGGGCCTTAAAACTAATTGAATTTAATTTATATGTGGGTAATATTAATCTTATTCTAATTAGGAGAATTAAAAAGACAAAATAATAAGTAAAAATATATATAAAACCTACTCTTATTTTATCACGTCAGTCGTCAAATAAGAATTGTGGAAAAGGAACAGCGCAAGGAGACGAAATTGTGAAGACCGAAGACCAGAAATTAATTTTTTTTCCATACATGTAAGTCTATCTATGATTTCGTATTGAAAGCATGTGGAAGTTTTTTTTTCATTTTTTTTTTGGTTGAGCTTGTCTCAGAACGGAGGGCATTAGCCTTAATTATATATATAAGGAGTACTGTTCAATCATGATTTGGAAGGGGACAAAAATCTGCAATCCTGAAGTTGTTGTTTTCATTTTAGAATATAATAATTATATATATATATATATATATATATATATATATATATATATATATATATATATATTTACTTTGATGTTGAGAGTTGAAGTTAAAATTTATAATATACTACCTGCATGTCGGCTAAATTAGTTAACAGATTTTAACTTAAATGAATGTTCTTGTTTAACAATAATTGACCTGCATAAATATTATAAAAAAATTACGAAATATAATAATAAGGTAACATAATTAGTTAATCAAAATGTGGTAGTAATAATTATAAAATTTTGAAATCTTGATGATTAACAAAATTATAAAATTTGATGACTATTAATTAATATTTTATAATTTTATCAAACTTATATTAATTATTATTTTGTTTAATTAGATCGAACGGTAGGAATTTAACGAACTATATTGGGATAATAATTTTGGATATTGCATTACTTAATTCAGGTACGGATTCCGTACTCTTTCAGCGAGACTCTTTTGTTTTTAATTTGTTCGTTTCGTTATTCGTTTTGAAATTTAGTTTTGCCTCGCATAATTGTTCCTTCTTAAATTCGTGAGAATGTTTCATTTTGGCATTAGTATTTGAAACTAGTATTTGTACTCTTTGGTCTAGTGTGTCATGGTTAATATTTATTTCGATCTTTGTAGGAAGTACATGTTAATATATTTGGAGACTTTGTGTTGATATTTAGTTTCAGTTTAACATGTACATGTTAGAACCCCTTTGTTGTGTCGCATGTGTTATGACATTATATTTTGTTAGAATACCGTAGGGTATACATGAGCTATAACCACCTGTGGGAGTACCACAGGCATGTCCTCTTGGCACCGAGGCATGACATCTTCCGTGGCGGTGTGATCAGCCCACGGCGTCTCCGTTTTGTGCTCCGGTGGGAGTTGGCCATTTGGTGTTTTGTTGTGGGAGACGTATGGGTCGACCCTAGTTTTTTGTTCTGTTCTGTTCTGCGGATTGGTGATGTTTGTGCCAAACGCGCCTTCCGATTTTACATGCATTGGATTCGCGGTCCAATGTGTGTGACTTGCCTGTGTAGCATTATTTGACTTGCCTATGTGGCATTATTTGACTTGCCTGTGTGGCATTATTTGACTTGCCTGTGTGGTTAGGTATATTCTGTTTTATTCTGAGCTCGGTATGAAATAACACCCAACCATTTGTTTCAGCCTATTATTTCGTTGTGTTAGATTTGTTCGTTTCGTTTCAGTTCGTTTCGTCTCTTTTCATTTAATTGAGTTAGTTATTTCGGTTCATTATTTGTATTCTATATTCGTACTGGGCATTTGGCTCATGCTGTGTTTTTCTTCCGGCAGGTAATTAGGGGAATCAAGAGCAAGTGTGATGAGAGCTCCATTCATTCCAATTATTTAGAAATATTCTGTTTAGACTTGATGTGTTAGTTTACTTGGAATTGTAATAAATATTTTAGATTGTGGTTTAAGACAGTTTGAGATTTATTATGGTTGACATGTGGTATTTATCAGTTTTTAAGACTATTCTTTTGTGGCTTTGGGACTTGCTATTAAATTCATCAATTTTGTAATGTTTTGAGTAACCTCTCTTTCTTTTTCGGAAAGGGGGTGTACGTTGCATCTTAGGTGTCTGTATAAAGAAACAATATATATTAATAATGCCTCCAAGCACATAAATTGATTATTTAATATGGAGTATGTTTGAAAAACTTATCCACATCAGATAGGAATAATACACCAGCCATGCAAATTATTGCAATCATTTTATCTTTTAGGTGTTTGTTTGTTTGTTCTACTGCTTTGACGACAATACTTGGTTCTGCTCCTCCACAACTGGCAACCTTAGGCATTAACATAGTCTTCTTCCTATTGAGCATTGGACAAGCCGAAAAAAGCTTACCACTCAAGGGGGATAAATTTAGTATGTAGCCAATTCCTTTTAGAATCAAGCTACGAGTCTAGTATAATTTATCTCTACTTTCAAGATACAACGGAGTGGAGTGGAGGCCGGAATTGATACCCTTTGTGTTTCCAGAAAAAGGGCAGATATTTGAAATATCTGGTAAAGGAAGCCTTTTGATCACTATAACCAATTTATGTTTCATTGGAATTTATTGATAATTGATGGACTCGATCCGGCTGCCCTAAAGGATAGGCCTTGGAAAGGAAATAATAACATTGGTTTTATCACAAATAGATAGAGCAATGAATTTGAATGTGAGGCAAACAAATAAGAATGAGAAATGAATCAATGATGTTACTGAGAAATGTACTTCAAGTTGGATAATGACTAGAAGCATATGCTAAGTAAAACAGTTAACAATACGAGAGAACGAAGAAAATGCACCAAGCGTCCTTCATTTCCTCCCAAAGAAACCTTTACTTTGTCAGATGCAGTTATAGTCTTCTCTGTAGATCTTTTCTTCCAAAGCCATGTCTTGTTATCCATCATACCCAGAAAGTCTTCCAACTTAATGTTTTGAAGCTTGAATTAAAAAGAATCTGCAAGAATATGCTATGAAACACATTTATATGAAAATATGCAAAGAAAATTATGACTAGTACTTTGGTAATTTATCCGACAATAAATCATAGTAGTATATAGCTTTACATTTTTTCAGGTAAATATATCCTATAGAAAAGAAACACATTATGTGAAATAACGGACACTTTATTAGCCCTCACGCCCACACCCTCCTCTCTAAAAGAAAGAAATATTGGTCCAGCCCTGAGAGAATCATCATATATTTTCGTATGGTGGATGGTAAATTAAATTAGAAATTATAAGAATATAAAAATGAATAGTGTAATGTCATGCAACAATAAAATGACTGCTAGCTGCGACATGATGCATCGAACGCGGAATATTTTTTTATGTTTCTTCTCAGTTGGCTGAGCTGCAATCTAACTTGTGAACGAAAAGAAAGATATCTTTTCAAGGGAAATGGTACCACTACCAGTCACCACCCAATATCCATTATTACCTATATATTCAATAAGAAAATGGCTGGCTCACCGCTCACGTAAGAAAAAAGACAACATTAAAACTAACACAAATCAACTAGAAAAACAAAAACAAGTAAAAGTTAACCACAAAACGGAAAATCAAAAGGAAAAAGATTGCGCTGCCATAATTACAGCATAGAACCAAATTAAACTGAATTGTACAAGGATGGGCTACAAACAAAAAAAGATAAAAATAACAAACCCTCCCGTCCTAGCCACGGATCATTCAATATTATATATATATATATATATATATATATATATGCGACAATAAAGATCACAACTTGCAATTTGTAAGACATTGGAGTATTATATTTGTAAGTTTAGATGTTACCGGCGGCATGCATTTAGAGAGCAATGATCATGAGGTACTACAGGTTTAAATAGGAGAGAGATGTAATGAATTTAGAGAGGGAAAGAGGGAGATAATATATATGTTGTTGGGTTTTGAAAAGAGGAGTGAATGGAGAAGTGAGAAGGAAAAGGTGTGGATTTGGATCTTAAAAGTATCCGGGTCGGGTAATAACTGATTTGTTTACGTTGCGGAAGAGCGGACGTCGGTGTCAGTAGGACATGATTCATGTGTGAATCAACCTTATTTCTCTGCTTCAAACAAAAATGTAAGGTCGTCTTTTATTTTCTGTCCTTCAATTAGACGTGCCGATTAAGCATTAATAATTGTTGTGCTTATGCCTAATTTAGTTAAGTTGGTCCGGCTGAGAGAAAAATTTATGTTACGTTTGAATTGAAGAAACGAAAGTGAGAATAAAATAATTTATTTTTATTATATAAAAAAAATTATATTTAATTACGATTGAAATGAATTGAACCATCTTCCATCACAGCAGTGAACCGGTGAAATAGAGCAATTAATCTATTATTAGCCATTAGGATTGGCCGCGATAGAAGCGGCGGAGCAATTGACAGTGGTATTACAAAGTATTGTCGAGTCTAAAATACTAAGTGATGATGACATAAATAAAAAATGAACACGACATTTTTATTTAGTTAATTAGTTAATTAATCACTTTATAATCAAAATTCCAAAGCATCGGTTGTTGGTCACCCGTTGATTATTAAAAGCTTAATTTGCAATCATTGGCGAGATGAGATTTTGACTTCAAAGCCTTTTTTGGCTTAAGCAAAGTTACAAATTTATTCTTAAACAATTAGGGGAACAAAATAGTAATAAATTCCTGTCACACACCTATCTATAAAGTATGTAAAACACTTTTATAGTTATTTAGTAGTAAAATACTATATTACCTTTTTTAAATCAAAATTATTAATTCTCACCACACTTATCACACTGCTCATCAAAATAGAGTATTATAATAATAAAAATATTTAATGCAACTGTACCACGTCATTATTTTAACATTAACTAAATGTGTGAGAGTGATACGAGACAAATGTATATATGAAAATTTTCTCTATTCATGAGTTATACGTGATATAAATGTTATTGATTTTTTTTACCATATATAGTTATACCATTTTTTTTTCTTTAAAGTTTAACTTAATTTCATGACTTCCGAAATATAAGACTAATTTTTTTCTTTAATTTTTGAAGTCAATTTGAGATATTTTAAAATTTAAAATTAATATTACTTTGTTTAATTTTAGTTAATATAGTTATGATTATTGTAGTAATAATAAAATCTGTTATTTGAAATGAATAACATCAATATTGAATTTAATATTATTTCAAATTAACATTAAAAAAAATAAAAACTATAATTATAATTTGGACCTTAAAACTATCATAGTTTTTCAACATGGGCCTAGGTGATCCAATATTACAAATTAAAGGGTTAAGTTCAGATGACCACCTGAGGTTTTACCGGTTTTCCACTTAACCACCTATAGTCCGTAAAGCTACATTTAAACACTCCACCTTTTGAGTTGAAGTGAAAAAGTGCTTTCCGTCTTCACTCCGTTATTTGAGTTGGCTAATGACTTATTTACCCTTCATATATATATTGAAAACGACAGAAGTCATAAGGGTTTTGTTTCATTTGATTTCAGTCTAGGGCTAGAGAGGCGAGCGATCGTGGATAAAATCTAGGGCTAGAGAGGCGAGAGCAATAGGGTGTGGGTTAGAGAGGCGAGAGCAATAGGGTGTGGGTTAGATCTGTGGCCAAGGACTGGGTTCCCACCTTCGATTGGGGTCTGTGATACAAGAAGGTGCCGATTAAGGTAAATTTCTCCTTGTCTGATAGATATCATTTCTACTTTGTTAATTTTATGAGTTGTTTGTTGTATATGCGTGCATGTTTGCCACTGAATGTGGTCCCCTTTTTGTGGAATTATTTAGTATATTCGGTCATGCTAAATTATACTGAGTACTATGATCCCTCCTTTCTTTATTACTATTATTGTCCCACAGTGTCTGCCACTGAATTTGGTCCCCTTTTTGTGATACTTGTTTTAATGTTTTGTATATTATTTAACCATTTCTACTTCATTTGTTTAATGCAGAATGTCTGTCAGAATTATTTTTCATTATGGTGGGAAGTTTGTTCAAGATCCAGTACATAAATATGTTGGGGGTAGTGAACAAATAGTAGAGAAAGTTGGGTTGGATTACCTTTATTTGTTTAGTATACATGAATACTACAATACTTTATGCCCAGTGGCAAATTTGAATATTTATTACCTTGTACCACGATATGAAATTTGGGAGGGTGGGGCATTAGTGATGCAAAATGACAAAGATGTCATTGATATGATTGATTTCTTAGTTAATGCAGAGAGTGAGGAGGTGCATATTTATGGACAAGAAATGAATGGTCCCTTAAAAGTTGTTAGGCCAGAAGAAGTTGAAAATGAACCCAATAGGTATATTTGTGGTTTGACAACTGATAACATGAACCAAAGTGAAAATGAAAAAGACTTTGGTGTTCAAAGTGAAACAACTGATAACATTAAACAAAGTGGGGCTACTGATAAAGTAAAGCAAAACAAAACAGATACAGGGCAGCAGAAAGAAACAGACAAAGGAAAAGGGAAACAAACTGAAATGCCTAAAAATCAAACAAAACATACAAAGGAAAAATTTAAAAAACAGGTTGATAATGATATTGGGGAAGAAGCAGAGCATCCACCATGGATGGATGAGGATCTAGAGGGGTCTGGGGATGATGATACATTCGAAGAGGGAAAAAAATAGATGAACCAAAGGTGAACATGAATGACGTCTTTGTAGAGGATTGGTGGAGTGATGGTGATGATGGAGAAGGGAAAGATGCATTAAAGAAGAAGTTTATTCTGTCAGATGATGAGGATAATTTAGAAGGGGATGGAAGTATGGAGTTTAATGAGGCAACTGATATGGGTAAGATAGAATTTGAGATTAGAATGAAATTTTCAAATCATGAGGTTTTTAGACAAGCATTAGTTGAATTTTCTGTTAAAGGGGGGTTTGACATAAAGTATATTCAAAATGACAAAAAAAAGAATAACTGCTAAGTGTAAGGGTGAAAACTGTAAATAGAGGATTCATGCATCAGTCAAACAGGGTGAACAAACTTTTAAGATAAAATCTTTGGGGGGACAATACATGTGCTGGACAAGATAAGAATCATCTTGTTGACAGTAGATACTTGGCCAAAAAATATATGCATGACTTGAGAGATAATCCTAAGTGGGATTTGCAGGCATGGAAAAAGAAGGCACAAAAAGAATGTAACTCTAGTCTAAGTAAATCATCCCTATATAGAGCTAAAAGAAAGGCTTTACAACACATGCAAGGTGATGTATGAGAGCAGTATAACAGGTTGTTGGATTATGTGGAGACTGTCAAACATTTCAACCCTGGAACAGTCTTCAAGCTTTGTAGTGAGGGTCTAGATGAAAGATCTAGTTCACTACCTGTTTTTCAGAGGCTTTATATGAGGTTTGCTGCTTCCAAACATGGTTTCCTAGTTGGGTGTAGACCTATTTTAGGATTAGATGGGTATTTTTTAAAGGGGGTTTTTGGAGGGCAGCTACTGAGTGCTATAGGAAGAGATGCTAATGACAACATATTTTCCATTGCAGTTGCTGTTGTTGAGATTGAATGTAAAAATAGTTGGCAGTGGTTTCTTACACAACTTCTAGATGACATAGGTGAAAATGAGACAAGAAGGTATGTTTTCATTTCTGATAGGCAAAAGGGGCTGGTAGAGGTCTTCAATACAATGTTACCCAACAATGAACATAGATTTTGTTTAAAGCATTTGTACAACAACTTCAAAATTAAGTTTAGGGGGAAGTTGCTTAGGGATTTGTTCTGGAATGCAGCTAGTTGTGGTGACATGTTCTCATTTGAGGCAGTCATGAGTGAGGTGCACAAAGCTGATGCAGAAGCTGCAAAGTGGTTAATGGCTGTTGGGCCAAAATTTTGGGCCAGGTCTCATTTTTCACCCCACTGTAAGTGTGATGTAGTAGTGAACAACTTGAATGAGTCATGGAATAACTACATCCTAGAGGCAAGGGATAAAGGTATAATAAACATGCTAGAGTGGATAAGAAAGAAATTAATGGTTAGGTTTCAAGTAAAAAGGGAAGGCATGGACAAGTATGAAGGGTCACTTGGGCCCAGAATTCAAAAAAAATTGGAGATGATTAAGAAAGCTTGTAGGGGATGCACTGCTTTGAAGTCTGGGTGTGGAGAATTTGAAGTAGAAGTTGATCACAGAACATGGGTAGTGAATTTGAATGAGTGGACTTGTATTTGTAAAATGTGGCAGCTTAGTGGGATTCCTTGCAGACATGCTGTATCTGCAATATGGGCAAATAAGGAGCAGCCAGAGGCCTATTGCCATCAGTGCTATTACAAGGATGTGTACTTGAACACATATAACCACATCATAAAGCCTGTGCCAAGTCACCATGAATGGGTTCACTCCAATTTTGCAAAGATTCAACCTCCAACCTATCATAAGCCCACTGGCAGACCAAGGAAACTCAGAAGAAAGGCTCCAGATGAACCAAAAAACCAACATAAAGCAACAAGAAAAGGTGGCACTGTCACATGTGCAAGGTGTTTAACACTAGGGCATAACAGCAGGGCATGTACATTGCCTTTTCATCCTAAATCAAGAATGAACAAGGTATAAGCATTTATGTTTTCATTTCATACTATCAATTGTATTTGTTAACACATGGTTTATAACAGTTTAACATGTTTTCATTTGTCAACTGCACAGTCAACTGAAGGGACTGCACAGTCAACTGAAGGGACTGCACAGTCAGACATTCCTACCAGACCACATCAGTCCACTGGAGGAACTCCAACTAATGTGCAGTAGATTCCTGTTAAGGTACAATATAATAGATTATTGGGTTTAATTGGAATGCATTTGGATAACTGCATGAATGGTTGTGTGTGATAACTGGAATGATTAGCTTTTCAGCCAAATCCCAGGCCACCAAAGATGCAGACTAGAACACAGTCAAGTCAAGGGACTGCTACTGCTAATTCTACAACAACTTCAAGCTCTCAACCTAATCCCACACCAAGTTTGTCTACTATGTGGAGTAATCAGCCTGCTTCAAGCTCACAACCTACGAGGAAGAACATAAAGAAGGGAGCCATAAAGAGCAAGATAGGCAAATCACCAAAGAAAGGAGGACTGGGGGGATTAAGGCTTTAGTATATTGAATTGGTAGTTTTTGGATCATGAATGATGTATTGTAACTGTTTTTAACTATGTTGATTGTGTAGACTTTGTCTACTATAGTTGTTGGACAATGTTTTATAGTTGGTATAATTCATAGTAGTTACTGTAATTTTGGAATGGGCAAAATATGTACAGATGTTTAACAGTTACAATATAATTAGAAAAATATGTCTTATAATTAATGAGCTTGCAATATTTTACAGTTGAGTATGTTTTACATTTTGGAATGGACAAGGTTTTATAGTTGGTATAATGTTGTATGTGTCCAGTTGAGTATGAAATCTAACATAAATCCAAGAAGTTATGTTCAAAGAAGATACATACAACAAAATTTGCAATCCATCCTTTTTATAGATAAAGAACTAATTCCAGCAATCCATAACATAAAGTCTAGTACAACAAAGCTTGCTACCATTGGTCTCCTAAAATACATTCATTTAGTTTGTAAATTCATTTGTTACTAATAAAATACATCATGACTATTCCAAAATACAACACAATTCCAACAACAATTATCATCTTAATATTACTTTCAACAACTTTCATCCTACTTGGTATGTCTTTTTGCTCACACGAACAATTGCATTTTGTTCCACTCACCAATGTCCCCATTCTATCATTGTCTTCATTGGGGCCACTGACTATTCCATTTGAGCTTGTTGTAGAAGACAAGCACCATGCCCAAAACTCACACTCATCGCATACAAAATATAACCTCCCCTTCGATGGTTTGTTCGAGTCAACAATTCTTACACTTGCTTTTTTTTCACATTTACATCGCCTAGGTATATAGCGCAAGTCACCATTCATCCTTCCTACATCATTGCTTGACGAAGACATGACTCCTGTTCACATAAACAACACGAAGAATAATATCAAAGAGTAGATAACACTACATATGATAAACAAGTCAAGCCCAAGCTTTACTTTGGTCTAATAAATAGTTTTCAGTCAACATAGTTCTTTTAGAACTTTTATCAAACAACTGATAGGCATAATTTTATGTTAATAATTTTATAGTCATTATTTACAATAACAACCCATAATGTAAGACCCCGAATATTATGAAATAAAAGTATTCAATTTTTCTTATAATTACTATTCAGTAAATGGTTAAATTGATAAAAGTTTAAAGTTATGGGTGAAATGTGAATATTTTTTTCAAAATAAGCAAGTGGTTATAAAATAATCATTGTTGTCGGGGAATATTCGTTTGGTCGTAGAATATTCTTTCTGTCGGGGAATATTCGTACGACGGCACAGCTATTTGTGGGCCCCATAATGAATAACTGTCGGATGACGATAACGACAAAAATTTAAGTTTTTACAAATAACGGCGTAGTTGTTACCGTTAACACTGTTGGAATACCCGGTGGTTAAAATACAGTAATACGCGTTATTGCACAGTAGCACACGGTATTGCATAGTATTTTTGAAATTATTGATTCTTACGTAAGAAGACACTACTCAATAATTGTTACAGTAATTACTGTTCAATATTTTATTTTATTGATTCAATAATTGCTACGTTGAAATTTTATATTATTGTTGTTCAATAATTGTTGCTGCACAGTATTTTCCATTATCAGATCAATAATTCATATTATTTGAATAGTATTATTAGATAGCATTATTGGCAATGTCTAGAAAGTTCTGTCTAAGGAGAGGTTTGGTCATCTAATTGCGCGCCAGTAAGGAGAAATCTTTATTGGAAAGCCCCCTCTTTCCTGGGAACGGCCTGGTTGTCATAAATGTGATTCTGTAATATTATTTGTGAATAATTAATTATTGATTCATATGATAAGAAAATATTTATTTTATGTGGATATAAATGAGGGATATATTTTTGTGGTTAAAAATGAAGGAGTTAATGTTGAGGTTTTTATCAGTATTTTTGTCGGAATGGAGGTATTAAAAATCAGGGTTTTTGAGATATTTTGCGGGGGTTATAATTTTTAATCCGACCGTTGGATCGTGGTAATTTTTGGATATATTATACATATATAAGTTGAGTATATGTCCACAAATTTTGAACCGTTAAAAATGAACGTATGATTTGTTATGAATTTTAAGAGGTGGCTGATTCAGAAATCAGGTTATAAATCATTTTTGGTGGAAAATTCTAGAATTGGTGGGCCCCACTTGTGGTTGGTGAAGAAATGTGCTGAATTATATTTCAAATGTGGTGGGTGGGAATAGTAGCAGGTAAAGCCATCAGGTTGCAGGTCAAACCTACCAAAATTTTCCTATAAATAGAGGGCTAAGTTAGAATTGAAAATCACACCAGAATTCATAAGTTTTCTCTCTTTCTCTCTCTATATTATGAAGCATATTTTGTGAGTTTTTAGATACTTGGTGAGTTGCTATTCATCAGTGCAAGTTTTCTTCAGCATCATATCCTATATCCAGTCAGAAGTACTGCTCTTTTGAGGTAAGGGATAGTAAGGGATAGTAAGGGATAGTAAGGGATATTAAGGGATTTTAAGGGTTGTTATGATTTTCAGTTTCGTAATTTTTCTGATCTTCAAAAATTATGGAAAAATTTGAAATGATATTTTGATGAGTTTTATTGATTGTGTCCAAAAATGGTGATTTTTGGATGTATAGATTAAGAGTTATGAATTTTACGGGAAAAGACTATTTTAAAAGTAACCGCTTATAATTCCTTGTGGTTAACTCCAAAATTGATGAAATTTTATTGGAAGTACATGTATATGATAGAAGTATACTCTGTAAATTTCAGAATTTTTGGACAAAAGTATAATTTTTGATAAATGTCTAAATATTCGGCTGTTTTGGCCATATAAAAAATAGTAAATGACTTTTAAAAATTCTGAGAAAAATATATGTTCACTATGGGACTATATTATGCTAAATCCCAGAAAAGAAATATTTTTGGAACTGATTTGGTATTTTTTATGAAAATGGTCTAGTTATGAGTAAATGAATTAAATATGTTTTGTGAGGAAAGAAAATTGGAAAATAGGATTTTATGGCTTGAGAATCCTATATGAGGTATATGCAGATTTTTGATGAGGGTTTTGGCTATTGATGATGAAATCTTAAGAGTTGACATTTTATGATGATTAAATGCATTAATTAGTAAAGTGTAAACAATTTAAATAAATTGTTTATAAGCTTAAGAAATGTTATTCTTTCAATATTATTATACCGAAATATTGGTATAGATTTTATTGTGGAATTTCTACCTTTTTGAGTCGAGGTTACTATTCATGAGTTACTATTCACGACAAAATTGGTTTCTTTTTCTAACCAAATTATAGTTGATTTATGAATATTGCTCTTGAAATTAAATCCATGTTTTGACTATATTATTTTTATAATCATATATAACATTTTTATAACCTTGATGTTGAAATTCTCTTTCGCTTGAGTGTAAAGATGGGTAAATTATTGGTATGATCATGACTATGGGTTCTCTTTGGCCAGTAGTGCAAAGTTGAATTGTTGACTGGTATGATCATGACCATTGAATTTATAATTGAATATCTTTAGCTTAAGTGCAAAGGTGAAATGATCAACATGGTTATAATTATTGTTTATATAAATTCTTAAATGATTATATATTCTTTGAGGTATTAATATATTTGGCATGTAGTGCAAATATGAATTGTTGAGGAATATCTTTGGCCTGTAGTGCAAAGATGAATTGTAGATGAATATCTTTGGCCCGTAGTGCAAAGATGACCTGTTGTTGAATATCTTTGGCCAGTAATGCAAAGATGAACGGTTGAGGAATATCTTTGGCCTGTAGTGCAAAGATGAATTGTAGATGAATATCTTTGGCCTGTTTGCAAAGATGGTCTGTTGATGAATATCTTTGGCCCGTAGTGCAAAGATAAACTGTTGTTGAATATCGTTGGTCGTAGTGCAAAGATGGATTTATTAGTATGATTATGAACAGGAACTGTGATTTGGTATAACCATGATCTTTGATGTTTCAGGTAAAGACATGTGATGAAAATATTCTTCGTCCTGGGTGCGAAGAGGAATTTAGAATCACAATTATGATTATGAGTTATTCATATGATTGTGGAAAGGAACTGTTGATTGATGTTACAGGGATAAAACATTGTTGATGGATTTTTAACATGGAGAAGATAATAGACTTTATAGTCTATTTGACTCTTCTAATGGATTGCTCGTTCCGCTGCAACTATGGTTGAAATTTTTATCATTTACCATATGTTCTAAATCTCTGATTTATTGTTGATGAAGGCTATTGATAATTGAATTATCTTTAGTCACGATATTCTTTACTGAGCTAGTTGTGCTCACCCTTTTGCTTCACAATTCCTTTCAGGTAATAAGAGTGTAGCTGGGTCGAGCGGGGGTAACAAGGGAATAAAACGGTGGTCATCATTTAGTAGTTATATTTGGTGAAGAAAATAGGGTGAGGCGAACCCAACGTTGGAAGGGTGTTTTGTCATTATCATACAAGATGTCTAATGACATACAACCTCGTGTCATCATAAGACAGGGTTGTGCTCATCCACTTGCTGAGTATATCTACGGGCACTACCTATATAATCTTGGTGTTTGTTTGAAGTATAATTCTCAATTAGAGACAGTGGAGATAATGATAAGTCAAGAGAAGACTCACCATTGGGAAGAATATGATAGTAATCTTCTCATTTTTCTTTGGGGTCTATTGGGTAAACCAAGGATAATTCTGTGGCCATATGATATCTATCATAACCTAGATGCATGGCCTCCCATGTACGAAGGTTTCCTTGAGCACTTCCCAAAGATTCTAATTTCTAAAACAATTTTTGACTATACCTTTTATGTAAGGTGTCATTGTGAGGTGATGTTCACGGTTGGAACATGAGTCACATTTGGTATATATTTGTATCCAAACTCACAGCATATGTGTTGTTGTATTTTGCACGACAATTGTTGTAATAAAGTTGTAGTTATTTTCTGTACCATGTATTTGACGACTCAGAATGGGTTGGGTGGAATGAACCTATTTTGGGGTCGTTACACATAACAACATCCTTATTACTCCACAGCCCAACCTATCTCCTTGTGCCTAATTTCCATACATAACATAAGCATACCAGTGAACTAAATCTACTCGCAGCAACATCACAACTAACCCAACTAAAAAGACAAACAGTGTAGCTACTGAAAGTCATTTTATTAACAAGGATGAAATGAAAAAGGAAAAGAAGGGGATTAGAAAACTTACCTTCAGAAATTGTAAATGGTTGTTGCAAAATTCAATTTCGTAGAAGATGGAGCTTTAGTAGTTGAGAAATTTCGTGGAAGATAGGAGTTTTGCAAAGCAGATTTTTGTAGCTTTAGTCAAGAAGTAGCTTTCAATTTCGTAGAAGATGGAGCTGAAATAGCTGAGAAATTGGGTAGATCTGCTCTCTTAACAATAGCGAGGAAGAAGAGACCTATTTTAGACATTTAACCTTTGTTTCTGACCGCTACAGTCCCCTCCTCACGCGTTTTAGGCGACTGACGTACACACACAGTTAATTTGGATGAAAAATGTAATTTTTTCACTTCAACTCAAAAGGTGGAGTGTTTAAATGTAGCTTTACGGAATATAGGTGGTTAAGTGAAAAATCGGTAAAACCTCATCTGATCATTTGAACTTAATCCCAAATTAAAATAAATCCAAGAAGCCTTAAACGGCATTAAACCGTTAAACCTACCGGTCCTCGGGTCTGCAAAACACCGTCGTTAATTTGCCAAACAGAGAATTGATGAGCCGCCGCGGGAACCCTGTTTATAGATAGCGAGTTTAGCTATCGATTGTCTTTCTTCTTCGAATTTATTCTGCGAAATCGCAACCGAAACCTCCATTTTTAAAAACAGAAGAATGGTTAAAACAAAGCATCAAAAGTCCAAACCTAACAAACAAACACATGTAAGTATTATTTACTTTCTCTCTCCTCTTATATATGCATATGCACACATCTGCAGTATATATTATACTTGCATATTGTTTCGTGTTTTGGATTACCGCTGTTAATTTACTGATGGATTGGTTGTCCTACTACTTGAGAGTTCGAATGTAACTGTTTACCATTGCCTTTTTGCCGTATTTGATTTTTAAAGCATTTTAGTTCATACGATTCAAACTATTTAGTCTATTAGACACAGTCATGAGTGATTATGGGGTTTGATGTTATGAATTGAGTTAATTTGATCTTAATTCACTAGCAAAAATCAAAAGAAAAGAGAATTGCAGAATTGCAATTGTGAATCCTATCTATACACTGAACCTGCTTAGGAAGAGCTGATTAACAGTAGGCATGCTCTTTGCATATCTGAGTTTGCCGGGTATGAACTTCTCTTCAATCTTTGTTGGCAAACAACATCTACCTAATGCTATCCAATCATCTAAATAACCTAACAAATAGTAAATATATTTTCTAAACTATGTTGAGTATAATATATTGGATACTCAACCTTTTCATAACATTCGACTAATATGATTTAATTTTTTATGGGTTGGACAGATAAAAAAGCATGGAAAGCAAGCTGATATTTTGGTTCAACTTGATGCATTGGGTTTAAAAATAATCCAAGTAACTGCAGATGGTAATTGTTTCTTCAGGTTTGTCGATGGTCACCTTATTATGCATTCATGCATCTTGTTTTTGTAGTATTGTACACCGTATGGCCTATGGTATCAGTTTCTGTCTTAGATTTCCTTTTTTGTCAGCTATTGTGCTAAGTTGTATGGTAATTTGAATTACACTTTTTTTGGAAATTGTCTGCATAACCTCATTAGTGTAATTCAACCTAATAATTATTGTTATTGTAGAGCTCTAGCAGATCAGTTAGAAGGGAATGAGGATGAGCATATGAAGTACCGGATTATGGTGGTAGACTTTATTCGGGTATGTATTTTAGTATGTTATATTCATTAAGTATTTGATCCTGCTTGTATGTTATCAGATGGAAGCCTAAACGTATATTCCGGAAGTTTGTTTTATATATGTAGCAGTTATTACCATGGCTTGTCTGTTGGAGAAGCAACCTATGGTTGTGTGAGCCCTACCCGGAGTCATATAGATTTCAGATTTAGTAAAAATACCTAAGATAAATGAAGCAGACTCGTGAGTAACCTGAAATGGCTTTCATGAGATGCCGATTTAGCACTGCAACAGCTGAATGTTTTCTGAATAAGTGCCAAGGGAAGCTGAAACGTTAATATGACCTTGCTATAAATTTCTTATAAACTTCTTCTGAATTATTATAAACGTAAATATTTTCTTATTGTTGAAATGAGACAAATCATTTCTTTCTCTATGTTATACTTCTACCATCTAAGGTTGCTGTCATTGTTCCCCTGCAACTCTTGTGATGATTGTCAATGGTTTGATTGTTTCAATTGCTCCTTCACTTCTCCACTATGGCCCTAAAATCAAGGTTACCAGTAACACGGATGGGTGGATTTATGTTGAGGGAAACAATTTATGGTTCTCTAGAAAAAAACATTTGATGATCCAAATACTAATATTAAGGAACCAAGTGACAATTGAGATCAATTCGAGATGTAAGTGATCTCAACCTGTCAGATAAGCTAATCAGTGTAATGGGAAGGATGAACTTACTACTATGGTTATGTAGGTACCAAGTACCATCATAGAAGGACTGAGCCTGTGACAATATATTACCGGGACTGTCACGAGCATCTCAAGATCATGTCATATATTGTTAACTATAGTTTGATCTATTCTGAAATTTTATTCTGAGATTATGAAGGTCATTTTGTTTGATTTATCTTTTCATCTGTTGATCGGCAATACGCAGCAACCAGCTACCATTCTGTTTCATTATTGGCTTGGCATTATTTCCTTAATATTTTTCTAATTCAATTTGCAGATAATTTTGTGAAATCAATTGTTTAAACAGTTGCAGTTAAGGAATTTCCTATTTCTGCTATGTTAGTTTATATACTACCTTTTTTTCCTCCACAAGAACTTTACTGTGAACCTATTAAGTAAATTTTTACTGGAGCTTTATTTAACAGAAGAATCGTGAGACGTATGAGCCTTTTATTGAGGATGAAGTACCATTTGATGAGTACTGTCAATCCATGGAAAAGGATGGCACATGGGCAGGACATATGGAGATACAAGCTGCTTCTCTTGTTACTCATAGTAATATATGCATACACCAAGTAAGTCCTTTTATCCCGCCTCCATTCCTGTGTTCCTCATTTCAGCACTTTGACCATAATTCCATGATTGCAATGGCTATTCACAATGTGAAGTTCTGAAAGAACCTCAATTAGTTTTGCAATATGAAAAATGTGTTTTATGCTCATCGGTTATTTTCTAGACATTATATTTACATTTTATTCTTATCTAACAGAAAATGTCACCTCGCTGGTACATACAGAATTTTGATAACCGTGAAGCTCAGATGATTCATTTGTAAGTACATTAAGATTTTCATCTGGACCAGTAGTTTATTATGGCATTGATATGGAACTTTTGAGTAATAAATTTCCAAGAAAATGACACACAAGGTATATTATAGTGCCGTTAATGCATTATTATGTGAGAATAACAGAAATGGGGGGTAGAATATGAAAAGTAAATTGTGGTCTGCCTCAAAGTTTATTTGGCCCTGTTTTCATGGGTGCATGCAGATGTGGCTTGTATAGCATTCATAAACTGTACTTGCTTATTCAAGATATATTCACCACTTATATCTGTCTTTTCAGCTGGAATCAAGCTTCTAGTTTTATCATTGTTGTATTTGGTTCCATTTCTGTTTGTTGATAACTATTTTACTTGTATCACCTGATTATTATATTAGTTTCTTACTTTCTGCGGTTTGGGAAGCTTTATATTCTGAATATAACTTGCTGGTTAGTTTTGCAGGTCTTATCATGATGAGGAGCACTATAATAGTGTGCGATTAAAGGAAGACACTTGTTCTGGAGCTGCAAGACCTGTCACAATCAAGGTTTTTTTTTGGCTCGTCTCTTGCACCTTTGATTTGCATGTGCTTGTTCTTATTACAGTTTTTCATTCCTACTTGCAATCTTAATATCTGATTGGTAGTAGAAGCCTAATAATCTCTACTTATCTGATAGGCCGATGTTGATATTTCCACAAAATCTCATCAAGCTAAAGTTTCTGTCACCAAGTCTAAAGGGAAAGCCGATAAAAATATAATCCAAGCAGGATCCGTTAAAATGGTCATGGTTGGGAGTGGATGTGAAAATTACCAAAAGGCTGAACAGGTGATAATTGTTTTAAAGAGTCACACTTTTTGTCGTTACCTTTTTTAGGTATATGGTCTCACCAGTTACATGGATGCTGAAGTCTTTCGTCTAATGTGGATATACTTCCAGGTTTTGCTGTTGATGCCGCAATTTCTCATAACAGAACAAGGATCAGAAGAATCCTTAGTTGAAAATGATAACTTTTCTTTTTCAGCTGGCATTTCACATGGTAATGGCCGGTTAGTACAATTTTCACATTATTCTGTTTCCTATTTTTGTCTGCAAAGTTGTACTATTGATTGGGTTTATGTCCCGGAACTTATTGACTGTACTGTAGAGATATTTTTCATCAGTAATGCGCTTCCCCCTCCCCCCTCCCCCCTCCCCCTCCCCCTCCCCCCGTTCTTCTTCTTTATCCTCCTTCCCACACCGCCCCCCCAAAAAAAAAGAAAAAGAAAAAAAGAAAAAGGTAGCACACGTTATGCTAATTCATTTGTTTGTTAACTTTAGGCATTTATGGTAATGTCTCGTGTATGTCTTCTTAATTTGTTTTTCTTCTCTTTTTTGTTTCCTTCAAATAATCTTGATAGTAGTTTAGAGATTTTTTTTTGGTCTGTCTCCTTTATGTTTCAAGTTTTCTGAAGTTGCACTACGTTTTTTGCTTCCCTTAATAACTTATATATATTTCCAGGTGAGAATCAAAACGATAACCCTGTGCCGCACAAGGCAGAAGTTGATGATAATACAGAAAAAAGGGGCCAATCTTGTGATAATATAGAAAGAACTCGAGATAATAACATCTTGCAACAGTTTGAAAAGGTTTCTAATATTCTTAAATTTAGATGTAAAGCAGAAATCCTCTTCATATCTCTTAATTCAGTTTGGTTTTTGATTTGATATTATGTTGGTCATTTTTTCTGCTTCAGCAGATTATCCCGTCAAGAAATAAGGCATGTCCTTGTGGTTCAAAGAAGAAATACAAGTCTTGTTGTGGATCAGTTGCAGGGAGATCCTCAGCTAAATTTGCAATGTATGATTCTTGAAGAATAACTGTTGAACTATTTAAAATTTTGAGAAATGTTTAGAATAATACTTATGATTAGGTTAAATGATGTTTGGTGGTTACTTGGCGAAATTGCTGATACTTTCTATTTCTTCATTATGGTGGTGATGGTGTTGTATCAGCAACCAAACTGTTGACTATGGCGAGGGTAGGAAAGATAAAAAACAAGGCAAAAAAAGTGAAGCAAATAATGTTGCGAATTCACATGTGTCTGAAGGAGAGCCACCTGACGTGGGTGCACTTTGCATTTGAGGATCATCTTGAGGTATTTTGGCTGTTGCCAACTGAAAGTCCTTCGTGATTCAGATTATAAATTTCTCCAGTAGTTATCTTGAAAATTCATTTCATACGACTAAAGAGTCTCTGAGGTACAAATTCTGTGCTATTTAAGGGAATCTCAATACTCAAGGTGAATATGATGTTCATAAAATATGTCATTCTGAAAATACTTTTTCTAGTTTTTCACTGTTACCAGCACTCCAACAGGTATCTTGTGCCATGATAAGCTGTGGAGAAGCCACATTGAAGGCAAAGAGCAATTGCTCTTCTGGTTCTTTGGCAAAATTTTTCTTAGTAGTAGTTTAAATTTCTAAAAGTTCATACTTGCCATCCACATATTTTAAACATTTTGATCCCCTTCTCATGTGTTCTGTTGGTTTTGATGTTTATATTTCGTTTTTTTCTTTGAAATTTTAACTCAGCATGCAACATTGTTGTAATCATTTAGAATTTCTTGGCACTTATTTTCTATAAATGCAGGTTAAAAGCTCTTGTTGATCGTAGTGGTCAACTTTTTTATTAGAAATTTAAAGATGCATATTTGTTTTAACCAAGATATATTAATGAAGGATACTATTGATAAATTGGACTATGAGAAATCAAAATGGAGAACTTAGAAAACGATCGAAAAATCTTCTTGCTAACTTATTTTCTTGCTAAATTACTAGATTTTAGAGCAATTAGTGAGATAAATTACTTTTTTTGAGATCACCAATCTCTATCCCCTAATGGAAAGTAAGACCAATTACAAGCTCATTGTTTAGTAATATGGTGTTTGCTAAATTATTTCTCGATAAGTTCGTTGGTTAGTCATGGATTCCATGTTATGGTCCTTAGTCCTTGGTATATATGTACATCAAACATGCTAAAAACCAACAGCCTAGAGTATTTCTGGTTCCCTAATCATGTCACTTGTTTGATTTGCATGCAAAAGGTAAGTAGGGTCCCTTGCTCCCAAATCCATCCCCACTTCATTGGAGGCTTTTGTGTGTTTCACAAGGGATGGCATCATTTTTTTCTTTTTTGACATAAATGAACAGTTTAATTCCTTTTTTCTACTACATTAAGCAACTTGAATGAAAAAACAAGTATAGCTTGGACTTATTTATTCTCACTCATGCTACTTTCCGGTTCAAATTTTAAAAAGGCGAGCAGCAAGTCTATTATTTGTCTGTAAACAGCAGATCTGATTATGTATGTATCGTTTCACTCACCAGTCATTTTGTTTGTTTGTTTCTGTCTTTCTTTCAGCTTTCCTCAAATTCGCTGGAATGTGATTGCTGTTTTTCACTGTGATTAAATTTTAGAAGTTGTGGTAATTGTTTAATGTGTTGGACTTCTTCTATTTCACCTAACAAAAGGGGGCAAATGAGAAACGAAAAAAGAAAGAGGCAAAGAAGGAACAAATGAAAAGGAAAGGATACAGAAGAATGAGAAGGTAGCATTGTTATCTGCCATTCATCATTCGTGGAAGAAAAGTTTCAACAAGTGAGCATATATATATATATATATATATATATATATATATATATATATATATATATATATGTAAATAGATGATTGCCAGAAGGGTGTCCCATGGAGAAATAAAATGATGCTATGAAAACGTGAGAGGAATAGTGACTTCCAGTCTTTGTTGACATCTCTTTGTGATCCATGTATGGCTGCCAAAAGGGTATTATTCCTGATGCTTGAATATTCTCTTGCTCAAGACAGTTAAACACTGGCTTGGCTTCCTTCTGGTTTAATAATTTTTCGGATGCCATTAGAGAAGACGGTCATCTTAATGGAGGAGTGCCGATTTGGATAAAGCTGGACAAGTGATGAACCGGAGGAAAATATTGATCTGCTTCTGTGAATTCTTGAGTGGCTAGGTTCGTTGCATACATATCAATCAGAATAATGTATTTTCATTCTTGAGCTCACAGTAGTTGATAATTTTCATGAAGATTTTCTTCATAACATAGTTGTGACAATTGCAAAATTTAGCTCCTGCTTGTGATTTTTCAAATATTTACCAAACCCATGAAGAAGTTATTCTTCGGAGAAAAGAAAAGAACATTTGGACTCCAAATTGATGGTTTTTTTAAGACACGAGAAGTACAACCATAAAACTACTATAATTAATTACAGATTTTTTGTTTTCAAATTTCAATTGAATCATATTAGTTTTAAATTTGAAAATATCTTTAAAAATCAATTTTACCACATTTGAATTGAGAGGGTAGGTGTTTTATAGAAATGAGTTTTTCTCCATTAAAGCATTAATTAATTAAAAACCTTACTCCATTTATTACTATTACTTTTCTAAGGTTGCTCATTCAAATAATAGCGGTAGCGGATGTGTATCCAACTAGTACAAGGGGTTAAAAAATTGGCCATCTAGTTTTGGGTTTGGCCACTTAATTGAATTCCAACTACTTGTAAGGCCCGTCCGCCATTCGGAAATCTTGTGATCGAGGAGTTTTTTTTTTTTTTTCCCTCTATATTATACTCATCTTTTTTTCGACGGAGGAATTCGCATCCGAGAAAAACAAATCAAATGGATGATAAATTATAACGTACCCTTTCATAAAAAGTCAATTTTTTTGGTATAAAAATAGAGACATTTTCTAATAATAAAGATTTATATTTTTACAAGTTCTTACTTACTCACACGAGTGTGGGGTCTATTTACTGTTCCATTGTGGAATTTTAAAAAGTGAAAATTGATGCGTGAATGATGGAACAGCCTATAAAATGTAGCTAAGATAAGTGATTTTATTTTTTTATACCTAGAAAGGGAAAGTTTGGTGAAGAATATAAAACTTGCGTTAAGGACTGGCCTTTTCCTAATAAAGCAAAACTGCAAGTCTGGATATACATTTCACGCAACAAAAAACTAATAATGTATCAGGAAAAAAAACCCAAAAAACGAAGAACCTTTTTTTACCTACCTGTTTAAAAGTCTTAATTTCCATTGCATTATTTAGAAAATTGGGCTGTACTGTGTTGTCCCCTAGCTCCATTTTTTTTGGGGGGGGGGGGGGTAGGGGGTGGAGTGGGGTGGGGCGGGGTGCATTAGCAAGTCACTAATAGATGATGGATGCATGCATTAGACCCTAATCAGTCCAGTGAAAACAATGGAGTATTTGCTGATAAAGTAAAAGAACGGATCATGTAGTATTAACTTAAATTTTAGGGTTGCATGCATGTGTTCTTAAGAATGCACAGCTTTTAGGGTTTTTGATTTATTGAAGAGTACTTACGTAATTGGAATTAATAGTAGTGATCAACTCTTTGAACTTGTACTATATATATAATTACTTTTTCTTTTTTGGACATAACTATAAAGATCGACTTTGGTTCACTCGATCACCAATATTTTCTCAACAAAATTAATTATTCCTTCCCTTGTGTTTGAGTTCACTCCTCCAGTTTCAACTTCTTATTAGAAAGCCTTTCTTAATTCATATATTTTAATTAGGATTTACACCAAAATATATATACATATATATATATATATATATATATATATATATATGATACGAAAATATATTTATATATAGTATGCTGCGCCAAAGTTGCAGAATTTTTCTTTATGTTAAATTTTAGAGATACCTTAACTGAAAATTCCTCCGAACAAATCGAGTGAAAGAGAGACTACATATATTTAATCAATCAATGAGGCCAAAACATTGAATTGGACCTTATATATGCCCCCCACATAAAATTGAGTCTAATATATATTCCCCACACACATATATATATATATAGAGAGAGAGAGAGAGAGGTGCATCATGCTATGATAGAGTACCTAACTTGCAGGCACTATTTGTTATAAATAAGATTGGTGTCCACATTTCTAACATTAATAATATATATATATATACAGAAAGGATCAAGAGTAGAACTCTTAAGTATTAGAACTCCCTTAAATAATAGAATTGTATCAAAACGACATAGTTTTGATAAGATGCAGTGGTATTTTTGTAAATACAATACCACCGCGTATTTATAAAAATACCACCGCGTATTTACAAAAATACCACCGCATCTTATCAAAACTACGTCGTTTTGATACAATTCTATTATTTAAGGGAGTTCTATTATTTAAAAGTTCTATTCTTGATCATCTCCCTATATTTGCAAACATGGAAAGTCATCTAGACAAACAAATCCTAGGGCTGGCCTGGCTAGCTACCTCAATTACTACCACTAGTACATTATCTTATTATTAATAATAAAGAATAAAAGTGTGGTGTTTCACTTCACATCCATCTTATCTGTCTTCCATTATTCATAAAGCAAGCAACTCTCTCTAATGCTTGCCCTTGTCTTTTCAAACCTCCTTAATATATATAATTTTGATAGTCGTATTAGATTCCAAAAAATTAGAGCGAGAAGAGTGTAAAAAATATAAAGAGAAACTAAAATTTGGTTAATTTTATTAATATTTATTTTATTATAATGATAAACTTATATAATAATAAAATAAAAATTAATTCTATTTATTGATATTTAAAAATTAATATCCACCATGAATCACTATATATAGCTCACATACTTGTACCCCCGGCAGTACCCCTCCATGCAACACCAAAGCGTGCGCCACATTTAACGTTTCGAAAATTTTGAGGCTAAAAAAGTAAAAGTAAAAGTAAATGGAATTTAAAATTTTATTAAATCTTATATTATATATTATATTTAAATAATATTATTATTGGGACTAGATTTTTGAAATTAAGTATAAATAATTAATTTAATATTTATTAAATGTTGTTTTAACTTTTTGTTTAAACACGTTTTTTCTTTCTTTTTCCTCTGCTTTTTCTGAGTTCCAAGTGTATATGGGAAAAGAAAAATTTTAGGGTTAAAATATAAATAAATAAAATTATTAAATATACCTATTCAATTATCATGTCTATAGAAGACAATTTTTTCATTTTGATTTTATTGGGTTTGGGGAGAGAGAAAGAGAGTTGAACAGTAAAGAGATAAGCTTCTTTCTTTCTTGTCTGATCAAAGGTTAAAAAACCGCAGACGTTATCTTTGACTGGCCTGGTTGTTTGGTGTTTCGTGCGTGCATGTCTCATGCATTTCTGCTCTCTCTGATTCTTCATTACTCTTTTTTTTATCCAAGAGTTTGCTGTAAATAAAGAGTTAAGTAATTAAACCTCCAAAATAAGTATATTTCTACCAAGCATAATGTGATAAAAACACCAATGTATGAAAATTGGAGCATATATTATAAATATACGTACAATGTCATGTCAACCTATGTATCTTTTCTTACTCGCTCTGATTTCTCTGAACAATATTAATGTCAATGCTTACTGCACTTTAATTTGATGATAACAGTTGATACACCCGATTGCTAAAGCATAAAATTAACAGCAATGTCAGTTCCAAATCGTCTAGCCAAAAAGGATCTTTCATTATTTTTTTTGCTAAATAAGATCTTTCATTTTAAATTAATTAGCTCAAAATATCAGCCCTTTGTTTGAGAAACAAAAGTCTTGATTATCAAGCATGCTTCCGAAAAGAGTGCTGAGATATGAAATGCCTTTAACTTCCATGCCACAGATTGCAATCACATCAAGATGAGATGATCATGCACTCGATCTCTTTCTTAATTAATTCTATCATGCTTTTAACAGTACTAATACAATGACCTAACTAACTTAATTGGAGAATTGTCTTATCAAACTTATTGGCTCTAATTTGTTTTTATTTTTTTATTGGTGAAATGGACTGAAATTCTTTTATGTTAAGTGACGTTAGGTCAGGCTAAACATGTGTAAATTAAGCTAATCGATCTATTTGTTAATTAAGAAAATAACAAACCAAGTCATGCAGCTTTATTAATATTACTCTTGGCAGTTCAATAATCTCAATACATTTGAAGAATTGTCTTATCAAACTTATTGGCTCTAATTAGATCTTCATACAATCAGCAAATGAAAGAACCTTTAGCAACTACGTACTTTCAAAAAATTTTAGCTCAAGAGGCCAATATTAAACATACAGTAGTGATGATCAATATTGTTTAAAGGCTAATGGAAACATTATCTTATCACCTACTGTATGATATTATTTTCTTATAGTACTATGCTCACGCTTCCTAATACCGTACTCGATCACTCTCCCAATTTTGCTAAAAAGAGTCTAATTTATAAATTTAGTGATACATATTTGTTCCATGTTTATTCCTAAATCTATCTAGCTAGTATTAAGTTTATTATTGATGACATGATATTAAAACTAAACTTGATATATCAGAACTACCATTTTATTCTATCT
Organism: Panax notoginseng; assembly: GCA_016801055.1. Classification (NCBI taxonomy): domain Eukaryota; kingdom Viridiplantae; phylum Streptophyta; class Magnoliopsida; order Apiales; family Araliaceae; genus Panax; species Panax notoginseng. Next base: position 269,271,658 of record CM029012.1, read on the forward strand.
TACGATACTTCTTTTGGAACATATTTTTTTAAGGACTCTTTTTTGTAGCACGGGAAAAATCGAGTAATATTTTTATAGACAAAAAGAAGAAGAGAAAAATAGCTCTTTTATTTGGTTTGTTCTACGCAATTAATTCTTTTTAGCCTAGCTAGTCATGTCAATATAGAAAATATGACTAAGTTCTAACAAATTTATATATTTCAGATTGTTCAATGCTGACAACAAAAAATTCCGAAATAAATTACCATAAAATTAGAATGGTACGGTTGGATGGACAAATATAGTGGTTATACATATACGTGCATGTGTGTATATATATATATATGTACATATATATATATATATAGAGAGAGAGAGAGAGAGTATCTGCATGACTGTCTGTGTACAAGCTAGTGAAAATGTGTGTAAATAATATTGAAGGGAGTCGAGTGTGCAGGAAAGGAAAAGAGTAAATTTGAGTAAATGAATGAATGAAGAAAGCGATTTATCGAAAAAGGTTGAATGAATGAGAAGAGGCCTAGGCCTCCAATCCCCACATTAGTCTCGATGAGTCACAATCGTACTCGATCGTATTTTTACTTTTAACATACATACAAACATGCATGACAGATGAGCACCAAATTCAAACAAAAAATCAAAGAAAAAGTTTCCAACCGTTGAAGAAATTCCATATTTGGAAATTAAGGAAAGGAAAGGTTCATCTTTAGTTTCAGATAATTAATTAAAGCAATCTCAATCACAGCCCTCTTTTACAGATCTCTCTTAATTAATTCCTCACTTTTACACTTCCATCATTTTATTTATTTGTGATATATGAGTGGGGTTCTGATGTTCCGTTACCCCGTCTTATGTATTAGTCTTTACATAATTATAAATAAATAGATAAGAATGCGGTGATTATAATATATTAAAGTAATTAAAACAGTAGAGATATATAACGTGTGACGATATAATTTAACTGCACCATATATGCATATGCATGCATATATATATACATGTTCATGTATTATTTATATTTTGAAGGGAGAGAAAGAGAGAGAAAACTGTGTGTATGACTGTGTGGGTTTGGCAGTGTTTCGTAGATCCTATGCAAAGGAAAAAGGAAAAAGAATCTAAGGTGCTGCTGGACTCTGGTCCTTGGCCTATCTTGGAATAGAGTCATTTTGTTGCTTTTATGCTTTGGACTTTCTTCTAAGACTCGTGAATATATATGGCATCATGTGTTTATATAAAATATAGAGAGAGAGAGACAGAAAGATGGGAAAAGAGAGTTGGAGGACCACTTGGTCTGAGCATCATGTGTTTATATAAAATATAGAGAGAGAGAGACAGAAAGATGGGAAAAGAGAGTTGGAGGACCACTTGGTCTGAGCAAGTTTGCTCTTACGGATGGCAGAATGAGAAAGTACCCAACTTTATATTGCAATCTTTTGTTTGTATAGATTGGGACACCTATTGTCGTTTCTGCTTGCCTGTCAAAAAGAAAGAACAAATTAGTAATTAATTAAAACTAGACAAGTGACCCGTGTGAATTACATGGATCGAGTTAGTATGAAATTTATTTTTTGGTAAGTTAATTAATTAATCAATAAAATATTAATATATATAGAATTTCGTCAACGTGTCAGCATTTTATTGACCAATTAACCAATTTATCTAAAAATAAACTTCATACTAACCACTTCTGAATTACAAGCACCCGATAAAAACTTTAATTTATACTAGTCACAAAATTTATATTAAAGAAATTAAACAAATATGTGATAAGTTAAATTTATTTAAAATATTGGTCAATATATTTTTTATTGAGACGTTTTAACCATTTTTTTTCTTTTTAATTTTGTTGCATCCTTGACATACTTGCTATATCCTTAATTTTTTCATCTCATTCATCTTACCAACTCTACCTTATATATATATAGGGAATCTATCCATGACAATCGGTTGCAATGAACACTGTGCTAACAACCTCTTTTCAAACCGTTGATCAATTGATTTGAAAGCTGAGATTGGAATCAAAAATTCACAAGCCGGCACAGGTTGTTGTGCTTAAATATCAACCTGTACCGACTTTTATTTTAATAAGAGAGTCCCACATATTCAACATATATTCAGTATAGTTAAAAAAAATATTAAAATATTCCTAACCGGTACAGCTTGTACCGATTTTCTCTTTTTTTATTTACGCATTTCTCCATTATATGTCATGACTCGGCACATTAAAATAGAATTAAAAAATAAAATGAAGGCCGGCCGGTACAGGATGTTGCAACTGGGATTAAAAACAAAATTAAAATGCCGACCGGTACAACTTGTCACGGCTGACAATAAAAAATTGAAAAAAAATACCCGACTGGTAAAAGAATTGTTTCAACCAATTCGCTGCTAAACACCAACCTCCAACTCCAAACCATCGTCATATGACCACCTGAGCACCACGTGTAAGACCCCAAATTTTTTTTATATAAATAAAATTAAAATTTTCTCTATTCATTATTATAAATTAATAAGGTGTTAATTTGATATAATGCTTTGGTTATGGGTGAAATGTGCAAATTTTACAAAATAAGCATGTGGTTGTAAAATATTCATTTTGTCGGGAAATATTCGTACGACGGCACAACCATTTGTGGACTCCATAACGGAAAACAGTTGGATGAAGGAAAACGACAAAGTATGAGTTTTTATAAATAACGGCGTAATTGTTACCGTTAACAATGTTGGAATACTTGGTGGTTAAAATACAGTAATACGCGTGGTTGGACAATAGCACACGGTATTGCACAATATTTTTGAATTATTGATCCTTACGTAAGAAGACACTACTCAATAATTGTTACAGTAGTTATTGTTCAATATTTTATTTTATTGATTCAATAATTGCTGCGTTGATAGTTTATATTATTGTTGTTTCAATAATTGTCACTGCACATTATTTTCCATTATCAGATCAATAATTTATATTATTTGAATAATATTATTAGATATCATTATTGGCAATGTCTAGAAAGTTCTGTCAAGGAGAGGTTTGGTCACCTAATTGCGCGCCAGTAAGGAGAAATCCTTATTGGAAAGCCCCCTCTTTCCTAGGAACGGCCTGGTTGTCATAATTGTGATTCTGTAATATTATTTGTGAATAATTAATTATTGATTTATATGATAAGGAAATATTTATTTGATGTGGATATAAATTGTAAGACCCCAGCTTATTAATGAATAAAATCAAATTTTCTCTAAATATTATTGTGAATAATAAGAGATTAATTTGATATAATACTTTGGTTATGGGTGAAATGTATAAATTTTACAAAATAAGCAAGTGATTATAAAATATTCATTTTATCGGGGAATATTCGTTTGGTCGTGGAATATTTTTGCTGTCGGAGAATATTCGTACGACGGCGCAGCCTTGTGTGGGCCCCATAACGGAAAGCGATTGGATGAAGAAAACGACAAGTATAAGTTATTTATAAATAACGGCATAGTTGTTACCGTTAATACTGTTGGAATACCTGGTGGTTAAAATACAGTAGCACACGGTATTGCACCAATTATTGATTCTTACGTAAGAAGGCACTACTCAATAATTGTTACAATAGTTATTGTTCAATATTTTATTTTATTGATTCAATAATTATTGCGCTGATATTTTATATTATTGTTGTTTCAATAATTGTTGCTGCACAGTATTTTCCTTTATCAGATCAATAATTCATATTATTTGAATAATATTATTAGATAACATTATTGGTAATGTCTAGAAAGTTCTGTCTAAGGAGAGGTTTGGTCATCTAATTGCGCGCCAGTAAGGAGAAATTCTTATTGAAAAGTCCCCTCTTTCCTGGGAACGGCCTGGTTGTCATAAATGTGATTCTGTAATATTATTTGTGAATAATTAATTATTGATTCATATGATAAGGAAATATTTATTTTATGTGGATATAAATTAGGGATATATTTTTGTGGTTAAAAATGAAGGAGTTACTGTTGAGATTTTTATCAGTATTTTTGTCGGAATTGAGGTATTAAAAATCAGGGTTTTTGAGATATTTTGCGGAGGTTATAACTTTTAATCCAACCGTTGGATCGTGGTAATTTTTGAATATGTTATACATATATAAGTTGAGTATATGTCCACAAATTTTGAACCGTTAAAAATGAACGTATGATTTGTTATGAATTTTACGAGATGACTGGTTCAGAAATTGTTGAATTTTCGGAGTTAATCATTTTGGTGGAAAAATCTAGAATTGGTGGGCCCCACTCTTGGTTGGTGAAGAAATGTGCTGAGATTTTTATTCAAATGTGGTGGGTGGGAATAGTAGCAGGTAAAACCATCAGGTTGCAGGTTAAGTCTGCTTCGGCGTGCTAACATTTTCCTATAAATAGAGAGCTAAGTTAGAATTAAAAATCATACCAGAAACAAGTTTTCTCTCTTTCTCTCTCTAGATTATTGAGTGTATTTTGTGAGTATTTAGATACTTTGAGAGTTTCTATTCATCAGAGCAAGTTTCTTTCAGCCTTATACCGGTATTCCGACCAGAAGTACTGCTCTTTTGAGGTAAGGGATAGTAAGGGATATTAAGGGATGCTATATTTTTCATAATGATGTTATTCTTTCAATATCATTATACTGAAATATTGGTATAGATTTTATTGTGAAATTTTTACCTTTTTGAGTCGGGGTTACTATTCACGTATGCGGCACTATTCACGTATACGGCACTATTCATGTATAAGGAACTATTTACGTATATGACATTATTTACGTATATGGTACTATGTACGAATACGGAGTACTATTCACGAGTTACTATTCATGAGTTACTATTCACGAGTTACTATTCATGACAAAATTGATTTCTTTTTCTAACTAAATTATAGTTGATTTATGAATATTACTCTTGAGATTAAATCTATATGTTGATTATATTGATTTTATTATCATATATAACATTTTTATAACCCTAATAATGCTATTCTCTTTCATTTAAGTGTAAAGATGGGTAAATTATTGGTATGATCATGACTATGGGTTCTCTTTGGCCAGTAGTGCAAAGTTGAATTGGTGACTGGTATGATCACGACCATTGAATTTATAAGTGAATATCTTTAGCTTAAGTGCAAAGGTGAATTGATCAATATGGTTATAATTATTGTTTATATAAATTTTGAAATGATTATATATTTCTTTGATATATGAATATATTTGGCCTGTAGTGTAAATATGAACTGTTGATGAATATCTTTGGCCTGTAGTGCAAAGATGAATTATTGATGAATATATTTGGCCTGTAGTGCAAAGATGAATTATTGATGAATATCTTTGGCCTGTAGTACAAAGATGAATTGTTGATGAATATCTTTGGCCCGTAGTGCAAAGATGACATGTTGTTGAATATCTTTGGCCAGTAGTGCAAAGATGAACAGGTGTTGAGATGAACATGACCAACTGGTGATACAAATGAATATCTTTGGCTGTGGTACAAAGATGAAGTTATTAGTATGATTATGAACAGGAAATGTGATTTGGAGTAACCATGATCTTTGATGTTTCAGATAAAGATAGGTGATGAAAATTATCTTCGTCCTGGATGAGAAGAGGAATTTAGAACTACAGTTATGATTATGAGTTATTCATATGATTGTGGACCAAAATTGTTGATTGATGTTACAGGGATAAAACATTGTTGGTGGATTTCTAACATGGAGAAGATAATAGACTCTATAGTCTATTTGACTCTTCTAATGGATTGCTCGTTCCGCTGCAACTATGGTTGAGAAGTTTTATCATCTACCATATGTTCTAAATCTCTGATTTAATTCTGTTGAAGGCTATTGATAATTTAATTATCTTTAGTCATGATATTCTTTACTGGGCTAGTTGTGCTCACCCTTCTGTTTCATAATTCTTTTCAGGTAATAAGAGTGTAGCTGGGTCGAGCGGGGGTAACAAGGGAATAGAAAGGTGGTCATCAGTTAGTAGTTATATTTGGTGAATAAAATAGGGTAAGGCGAACCCAACGTTGGAAGGGTGTTTTGTCACTATCATACAAGATGTCTAATGGCATACAACCTCGTGTCATCATAAGACAAGATTGTGCTCATCCACTTACTGAGTATATATACGAGCACTACCTATACAATCTTGGTGTTTGTTTGAAGTATAATTTTCAATTAGAGACAGTAGAGATAATGATATGTCAAGAGAAGACTCACCATTGGGATAAATATGATAGTAATCTTCTCGTTTTTGTTTGGGGTCTATTGGGTCAACCAAGGATAATTCTGTGGCCATATGATATCTATCATAACCTAGACGCATGGCCTCCCATGTACGAAAGTTTCCTTGAGCACTTCCCAAAGATTCTAATTTCTAAAATAATTTTTGACTATACCTTTATGTAAGGTGTCATTGTGAGGTGATGTCCACAGTTGGAACATGAGTCACATTTGGTATATATTTGTATCCAAACTCACAACATATATGTTGTTGTATTTTGCACGACAATTGTTGTAATAAAGTTGTAGTTATTTTCTGTACCATGTATTTGGCGACTCAGAATAGGTTGGATGGAATGGACCTATTTTGGGGTCGTCACAGATACGTTGGTTATTTAAGAGTTATAAGGCCATGGATCTATAGTTAAGACAACAGGCTACACATGTATTACCACAACAACAACCAAACTTGTAAAAACTGACAGATCTATGCATTACAAAACCTTATCAGACCCATTTTTACACTTTCTGGGTTACCCAGAAAGTGATTGGTCATACTCGGTCAACCCTCTTTGACCATGAATAACAACACATGCAGACATCTGATAGCTATAAAACTAGTTTCAGATGGAAGACCTCATACCAGGCTATAGATCTAACATTTTAAACAATAAAAATCATAAATATACAAAGATCTACAACCACTGACATTCGGTTGTCAGACCATTTCTTGAATTTTTTTCCAGATTTCAAAAATATTTGATTCGTGCATCTAAGTGTTATGGATCCATGATCCAACAACCCAGATCTCTAATTGACACCTTAATACACATATCTAACCAATCAATTATAACTTTTAACAACAAAACATAAGATTTTAAAAATTAGGGTTCTTTACCACTTTGAAGCTTGATTCTTGATTCTGACTCGTGGGATCTGATATTGTTTAGCTAAGAAGTGTTCTTGGTTTATCTTTTCTCTCTTTCTCACTCTACATTTCGGATTTCTAGAGAGAGAAAGTGTAGGAGAAAAATAAAAATGAAAGTAACTTTTTCTCTCTCCTTTTAATCTTATATGTAATAATGCAATGCTATGTGGCTGTCAAAATTCGGCTGGTGTGTTTGATATTAAGCATGTGGAGTTGGTAGAGTAGTTGGCCAACTCTCTTATTTAGCTAGATTTGCAAGCAACACTAAATAATACAACCAAGGGCATTTTAGTCATTTCCATTTAATTTCTAAAATTTTCATTTGTTATAAACCCTTAAGGTTTAGGGTTTGAGCAAGCTAGGGTTTAAGGTTTGAAATATTTAGGGTTTATAAATTTAATTTTTTTCTAAAATTTCTAATTTAGGTTTTAAAAATAGAAAATTACTATTTCTAAATTGTAATTAGAATTTTCTAATTATATTCAAATTTCATAATCACAAATTAAATCTTGCTAATTAGGATTAATAATACCTAATTAAAATTGCTAATTACGCAATTAGGGTCAAAATGATCATTAGGGTTTATAAACCACTAATTAGGGTTTCTAATAGAAAAATTAATTTTTTTCTTAAAATAGAAATTAGATTTTCGTAATTAGATTAGGGTTTTCTAATTACCATAACTTGAAAATTAGGATTAAGGTTTCCTAATTAACATTAGATTACTAAATTAACACTTAGGTTTCCCTAATTATAAAATTAGGGTTTTTAACCCATAAATTAGGGTTTAACAAATTTTAGGGTTTACTAACTAATTAAGCGTTACCCTAATTAATATTATAATTAGTTACACCTACGCCATTAGGCTCCCGATTTAGAGTTTCATGCATCGAATTAGGATTTCGGATTCCCGAAACTTAAATTAGGGTTTCAAATTAAGATTTAGGGTTTTAAATTCTCGAAACAGAAATTAGGGTTTCCAGAACCGATTTTAGGATTTCTTATTAAACACTAGGGTTTTCTAACCGAACGTTGACGTTCTTAAAATATACTTAGGGTTTATTACAGATATCGTTTATCTGGTCAACCCTTGACCCCTAACCACATACTGTACACAGAACATATTCACATATTACTTAATCCTGAATAATTCACTTAAATCCTTCACAGATTTTTGAAATACTCAAAATTCCATCTTAAAAACATCATACGCATACACTTATTTTCTGCTTAGGTTTTAATTTTGAACCTTAAATCAATAAATAAAAATTTTAAAAAAATTCAAAATTCTCTGGTTGTCACATTCACCCCTTCTTCTAAAAATTTCGTCCCCGAAATTTACCTTACACCTTACACCTTATTCCATACACCATACACCATACACCATACATTCTCACATACTATCCAACACATTTCTCACAAGAATTAAAAATTTTCAAATTTTGCTGAGGGGTTTTACAGACTATTGTCTGTCATTTTCGAAAAGGTTATAGGAAATTCATCCGCGAACCGTCATAACTTACGGACATAGTGGGTAATTAATCCAGTATATCCTGTACTTATTAAGTACTGATGGTCAACTCTGTTTCTCTTTACTGTCATAGGCACACAATTCTACCTCAGTCTTATAGGATTCCGCACCAAAACAATTTGGTTCGGAAAAATTTCTTTCAATGAACACTTAGAGTTTTTATTGAAAATATTTTTGAGAGTGACGTCATGATGCCGTACTGTATTAACAGTCCATTTGAGGATGCCGTCATTATATGATTTTGTCATACTACATCATTCCATAGTGGGCTGACGATCTTTAGATCACATCCAACACTAAGTAATTCTGCATTGATAACTCCATCAAATTTATATCATCTCTGCACCAGTTTACCTGGTACATGAATGATAAATAAAATAATTTTTTTTAAAAGCACGCAGTGCGTATTTAGCTTGATGTCAAAATTTCAAAATCTAGCATAGTTAGGAGTTTTGAAAAAAAACTAAAAAACTTAATTCTTCACTAACAATCATTTGCTTAACAATCTATATGTTCCTATAGTCTTTAATACTCCATTACACACCACTATACCCAGTTCGTCAAACCACACTTATGAATCCATAAATTACCACAATCATATGAGTTTAAGAACTTGTCCTAGTCAGACCTTTGGCGTCCATTCGCTGAGGGGTTCATAAACATTTCATATAACTATGAATCAAGTATGCCACATAAGTATGAGTTTTAAGAACTCGTACTTAACCTTATATCCTCTACCTATGACCTATCTATCTTTTATACACACGAGAAAGGAATCACCCTCTCAACATGCATATAGCAACTAGCGCGACACAAACATTTCAATGATCATCAGTATCAGAAACAAAGTGGTCGTCAAACCAAACTCGGCCACTAATCAATATAGGAAGCTAAGCGCACAATTCTCCGCCCATACAAAGAATTGGTCAACCTAACCACTATATCGATTAGGAAGCTAAGTGATTCTAAAACCAAGTACAAATTCCCCGCCCATACAAAGAATCATACAACTTAGCTGCTGACATGAGTCCTTAATTGAAATCCCCACCTAATCTTAACACCCTTCTCAATACGAATTTCATTTAATCCGTATTCATAATCCACAACTCTCTCATGAGTTTTCATAGTACTATTTCATAGTATAACTTACACACAACATCTTGCTGTAAACTGTTCAATCATTAGATTGATTCTTCTCCCTGCTATCACCTTATCAGATCACGGGGTGATCGTATCGTATATATTACGATTCATTTCTATGCCTTGATCGTTTTGTTTTCCGATCTTCTCTCACTGCACTTTTAGTCTTTTAGACTCTATCTATTCACCACTACTGTTCAACTTTATTATCAGAGTTAGGGAACTCTGTATCTTATAAATCGCCCAGATTCGTCTTTGAATCTTACCGACCAACTAACTCTATGTGAGTTAGATCTTATCCTAATCACTGCGGTTATTAGTCTCAGGTATTCCTACCTGAGCTTCATAACCAACAGCTCTGATACCAACTGTGAGGGCCCCGAATCCAGGTCCTAAATCACCTCGAATCCGGTTCGATCATTCTATACAACTATTACTATTTGCGAAAGATATAAACATAAATTGTTTATACATTAAACTTACACACTATTCCCCAAGGTCGAGTAACCTTAATTTAATCACATTCATAACTTTTCTAACATATAACAACATTATTATCATACAACACTATTACAAAACTAATCGCATACTTATACTAAAGCTTGAACTGTCTTTGACCTTTTCTTGAATCCGACGCGTTCGCCTTAATCTGTAATGTTTTATCATGATATAGCAAGGGTAAGTGTAAGACCCCAAATTATTAATAAATGAAATTTAAATTCCCTCTATTTATTATTTTGAAATAGTAAGTGTTAAATTGATTAATGAGGTTAGTTATGGGTAAAATGCGCAAATATTTCAAATAAGCAGGTGGTTATAAAATATTCATTGTTGTCGGGGAATATTCATTTGGTCATAGAATATTCTTCCTGTCGGAGAATATTCGTACGACGGCGCAGTCTTTTGTGGGCCCCATAACGGAAAGCGATTGGATGAAGAAAACGACAAGTATATGTTGTTTATTAATAACAGCGTAGTTGTTACCGTTAATACTGTTGGAATACCCGGTGGTTAAAACACAGTAATACGCGTTGTTACACAGTAGCACACTGTATTGCGCCAATTATTGATTCTTAAGTAAGAAGGCACTACTCAATAATGGTTACAGTAATTACTGTTCAGTATTTTATTTTATTGATTCAATAATTGTTGCGTTGATATTTTATATTACTGTTGTTTCAATAATTGTCACTACACAGTATTTCCCATTATCAGATCAATAATTCATATTATTTGAATAATATTATTAGATAACATTATTGGCAGTGTCTAGAAAGTTCTGTCTAAGGAGAGGTTTGGTCATCTAATTGCGCGCCAGTAAGGAGAAATCCTTATTGAAAAGCCCCCTCTTTCCTGGGAACGGCCTGGTTGTCATAAATGTGATTCTGTAATATTATTCGTGAATAATTAATTATTGATTCATATGATAAGGAAATATTTATTTTTGTGGATATAAATGAGAGATATATTTTTGTGGTTAAAAATGAAGGAGTTAATGTTGAGATTTTTATCAGTATTTTTGTCGGAATGGAGGTATTAAAAATCAGGGTTTTTGAGATATTTTGCGGGGGTTATAATTTTTAATCCGACCGTTGGATCGTGGTAATTTTTGGATATGTTATACATATATAAGTTGAGTATATGTCCTCAAATTTTGAACCGTTAAAAATGAACGTATGATTTATTATGAATTTTACGAGATGACTGGTTCAGAAATTGTTGAATTTTCGGAGTTAATCATTTTGGTAGAAAATTCTAGAATTGGTGGGCCCCACTCTTGGTTGGTGAAGAAATGTGCTGAGATTTTTATTCAAATGTGGTGGGTGGGAATAGTAGCAGGTAAAGCCATCAGGTTGCAGGTTAAGTCTGCTTCGGCGTGCTAACATTTTCCTATAAATAAAGGGCTAAGTTAGAATTGAAAATCACACCAGAAACAAGTTTTATCTCTTTCTCTTTCTAGATTATTGAGTGTATTTTGTGAGTATTTAGATACTTTGAGAGTTTCTATTCATCAGAGCAAGTTTCTTTCAGCCTTATACCGGTATTCTGACCAGAAGTACTGTCTTTACGAGGTAAGGGATGTTATTTTATTCGAAAATGATATTATTTCTTCAATATCATTATGCCGAAATATTGGTTGGAAATTTTTATCAAATTTGAAACTTTTCACGTTGGGGTTCCTATTCATGAGTTACTATTCACGAGTTACTATTCACCGAAAAATAAAATTTTTTTCTTTTCGTCCAAAATATCTATTCTGGGTACTAACTTTGATTGTATCCATGTTTTGATCATTCTTGAATTCTACTTCACTATGAATAATTATAAGGTATTTTTGGACATGGATAAATCGAAATACGAATCCTTAATATTTGTTATTTTGTTTCACTGGATTCATTTTCTTTAAGATATTTTTCATCATCCTCAGTCCTAAATGATGATATTACTGAATATCTTTGGCCCGTAGTGCAAAGATGAATGATTAACTAATGAATATCTTTGGCCCGTAGTGCAAAGATGAACAGGTGTTGAGATGAACATGACCGACTGGTGATACAAATGAATATCTTTGGCCTATAATGCAAAGATGAATATTTGATTAAAGATGGTTATTGATTGTTGTTACAGGGATAAAATATTGATGATGGACTTTTAAATCTTAGAAGATAGTAGAACTCATTCTTTACTTGACTCTTCTAATGGTTTGTTGTTCCGCTGCAGTTATTGATTTAAAACTTGTTGTCTATTGTATTCTATTAGATTTTTCCCTGTTGAAGACTAACGATAATTTGTTCTGTATTATCTTAGTCATAATGTTCTTTACTGGGCTAGTTGAGCTCACCCTTTTCCTTTTTGTTCCATTTTTCTCAGGAGGCGAGAATGTAGCGAGTACTAGTCGGGGTACGGAATGATGGTTCTAGAAGTTACTTTAGTAGTCCTTACCATTTTTGTGAAATAATGTATCAATAATTGTAATGAGGACTTATTTGAGTGTGGATATTGTCTAAATGACAATATTTGTATTTAAACTCACAGTTCTTGTGTTGTAATAATAAAGATGTAGTTGTTTCTGTACCATGTATTTTGACGACTCAGAATGGGTGTTGTATACCTATTTTGGGGGCGTCACTGTAAGCATGAAAGTTGCCCATCAAGTTTAAGTACAACAGTATAACGATATATCATGATTGAAGAGTTTGAATAATAAGCTGGCTATAATTCATCAATATAATTGTGAACTAGCAAGAACAAGTTTATGACTGAACAAGTATTATACATGAACAAATATATCTGAAATCAACTGGTAATGAAGGTGATCAGCCTTTCATACCTGACTTATACATGCAATATGTACAGAGTACAAATTATACATGGCAATCAACAATGATTAACCATAAGCATATCTGAATTAAACACTCTTAGTAGAGTTAAGTAAAACAAACTTGCCTGAACCATTGATTACCGCAACGTAGTTTATAACGCTTTATCCGAAGACCTAATATTAGTAATATAGATCTCCAATATTAGAATAATATCATCACAATATAATACTACTATATATATAAACATAGAATAACCTAAACTCATAACACATAACCCTATCAGTCTATAACACACATAAGACTCGGTATCAAGTCAAATTATTACAGTATATCTTGATTCTGATAAAATTCTAACGTCCCGACGGTCTAGTCGGACTTTTATCGAGTCTAAGTTCAATTTAACTCTGCCTAACACTTAACAATTATCTCAAATAATTTTATTTTCAGTCAAAATATTTTTCGTAAGCTCGTAATAATTTTCACATAATTATTATCATTTATCAAGATTTTTCAATCATTAAACTCCTATTTAAATGAATTAAATACCACATAATTCTATTATCATTAATATTTATTTATTATCAAATATTAATGAAATACATGTCATAATATTATAATATATTTATAATCTCACAAAGTATTTTTAATACCTTAAAATCATATTTATATGATTTTTAAACACTTAAATTCATTATTCGGTAATTACTATTATTATTAAAATATTAATATTTTCATGACAAAATATCAAAAGTTATAGTTTACAACTTAAAATATTTTTCTAACACTTAAATCATTTTTATATGATTTATAAAACATTAATTCTATTTTTTTATAATTTATTTAATATATTCATTAAATAAACTAATTACCATTAATAATAATTAATTAATAAAATTTCTCACAAAATATTAAAAGTCACTTAAAATAACTTAAAATATTTTCTTTTACCATAATATTATTTTTCATGATTTTTCATGAATTAAAACTATTTTTAAATAATTTATTTAATTTTGTAATTAAATAAATTAAATACCATTTATATTTCAAAAATATTAAATATTTATGAATTATACCTAAAATAATTAAAAACTATTTTTCAGAATTTAAAATAATTTTTCGGAATTTATTTAGTATTTTTTAATAATTAAAAACTATTTTTCTCTATTTTTAATTAATTACCAGAAAATAGAAAATAAAACTGTCACTAAAGGGCCCTATAGCGACAGAACCATCGCTATAGGTGTTCTTGAGCCAACCCAGAAATAAAGTCAGAGTTCGAGTGGGCTGGTTTGACCGGATACAATTCTTTGTTCAAGCATGATCTGTCCAATCTAAAACTTAGATATTGTAGTGTTTGTGTAGAACTACAATTAACACCAATAAATCCAGTTCATATATCAACGTATCATGAAGATCAGGCTATGCAAAGTCACTGTCAGACTTAATCTGGGTTTTTTGGGTAACCCAGAAACCCAGACAGTGTTGAGTTGACACTTTCAAGCTCGATTTCCTTAATGTTCTGATCATGTTTTATGACGTTTAAAGATACACATCTATAGTATACATAACAAGAAACATTACCATAACAACAAATAAGTTTAACAACAACAGATCCACAAGCTACGACTCGGTCAAAGCTTGTCAGAAAAACATTCATATCCTTTTCTGGAAATTCCAGAAATGCAAGAATCAGTGCACGTAGTCTACTTTGACCATTTGCTACGATCGATACGTTGGTTATTTAAGAGTTATAAGGCCATGAATCTATAGTTAAGACAACAGGCTACACATGTATTACCACAACAGCAACCAAACTTGTAAAAACTGACAGATCTATGCATTACAAAACCTTGTCAGACCCATTTTTACACTTTCTGGGTTACCCAGAAAGTGATTGGTCATGCTCGGTCAACCCTCTTTGACCATGAATAACAACACATGCAGACATCTGATAGCTATAAAACAAGTTTCAGATGGAAGACCTCATACCAGGCTATAGATCTAACATTTTAAATAATAAAAATCATAAATATACAAAGATCTACAACCACTGACATTCGGTTGTCAGACCATTTCTTGAATTTTTTTCCAGATTTCAAAAATGCTTGATTCGTGCATCTAAGTGTTATGGGTCCATGATCCAACAACCCAGATCTATAATTGACACCTTAATACACATATCTAACCAATCAATTACAACTTTTAACAACAAAACATAAGATTTTAAAAATTAGGGTTCTTTACCACTTTGAAGCTTGATTCTTGATTCTGACTCGTGGGATCTGATATTGTTTAGCTAAGAAGTGTTCTTGGTTTATCTTTTCTCTCTTTCTCATTCTACATTTCAAATTTCTAGAGAGAGAAAGTGTAGGAGAAAAATGAAAATGAAAGTAACTTTTTCTCTCTCCTTTTAATCTTATATGTAATAATGCAATGCTATGTGGCTGTCAAAATTCGGCTGGTGTGTTTGATATTGAGCATGTGGAGTTGGTAGAGTAGTTGGCCAACTCTCTTATTTAGCTAGATTTGCAAGCAACACTAAATAATATAACCAAGGGCATTTTAGTCATTTCCATTTAATTTCTATAATTTCCATTTGTTGTAAACCCTTAAGGTTTAGGGTTTGAGCAAGCTAGGGTTTAGGGTTTGAAACATTTAGGGTTTATAAATTTAATTTTTTTCTAAAATTTCTAATTTAGGTTTTAAAAATAGAAAATTACTATTTCTAAATTGTAATTAGAATTTTCTAATTATATTCAAATTTCATAATCACAAATTAAATCTTGCTAATTAGGATTAATAATACCTAATTAAAATTGCTAATTACGCAATTAGGGTCAAAATGGTCATTAGGGTTTATAAACCACTAATTAGGGTTTCTAATTGAAAAAAATAATTTTTTTCTTAAAATAGAAATTAGATTTTCGTAATTAGATTAGGGCTTTCTAATTACCATAACTTGAAAATTAGGATTAAAATTTTCTAATTAACATTAGATTACTAAATTAACACTTAGGTTTTCCTAATTATAAAATTAGGGTTTCTAACCCATAAATTAGGGTTTAACAAATTTTAGGGTTTGCTAACTAATTAAGCGTTACCCTAATTAATATTATAATTAGTTACATCTACGCCATTAGGCTCCCGATTTAGAATTTCATGCATCGAATTAGGATTTCGGATTCCCGAAACTGAAATTAGGGTTTCAAATTAGGAGTTAGGGTTTTAAATTCTCGAAACAGAAATTAGAGTTTCCAGAACCGATTTTAGGATATCTTATTAAACACTAGGGTGTTCTAACCGAACGTTGACGTTCTTAAAATATACTTAGGGTTTATTACAGATATCGTTTATCTGGTCAACCCTTGACCCTTAACCACATACTGTACACATATACACATAACATAATCACATATTACTTAATCCTGAATAATTCACTTAAATCCTTCACAGAATTTTGAAATCCTCAAAATTCCATCTTAAAAACATCATACGCATACACTTATTTGCTGCCTAGGTTCTAATTTTGAACCTTAAATCAATAAATAAATTTTTTTTAAAAATTCAAAATTCCCGGGTTGTCACAAGTAGTGCAAAGATGAATTGTTGATGAATATCTTTGGCCAATAGTGCAAAGATGATATGTTGTTGAATATCTTTGGCCGTAGTGTAAAGATGAAGTTATTAGTATGATTATGAACAGGAAATGTGATTTGGTGTAACCATGATCTTTGATGTTTCAGGTAAAGATAGGTGATGAAAATTATCTTCGTCCTGGATGAGAAGAGGAATTTAGAACTACAATTATGATTATGAGTTATTCATATGATTGTGGACCAGAATTGTTAATTGATGTTAAAGGGATAAAACATTATTAGTGGATTTTTAACATGGAGAAGATAATAGACTTTGTAGTCTATTTGACTCTTCTAATGGATTGCTCGTTCCGCTGCAACTATAGTTGAAATTTTTATCATCTACCATATGTTCTAAATCTCTGATTTAATTCTGTTGAAGGCTATTGATAACTTATTTATCTTTAGTCATGATATTCTTTACTGGGCTAGTTGTGCTCACCCTTCTGTTTCACAATTCCTTTCAGGTAATAAGAGTGTAGCTAGGTCGAGCGGGGGTAACAGGGGAATAGAACGGTGGTCATCATTTAGTAGTTATATTTGGTGAATCATCTAGGGTGAAGCGAACCCAACGTTGGAAGGGTGTTTTGCCACTATCATACAAGATGTCTAATGATATACAACCTCGTGTCATCATAAGACAGGATTGTGCTCATCCACTTGCTGAGTATATTTACGAGCACTACCTATATAATCTTGGTATTTGTTTGAAGTATAATTCTTAATTAGAGACAGTGGAGATAATGATAAGTTAAGAGAAGACTCACCATTGGGAAGAATATGATAGTAATCTTCTCGTTTTTCTTTGGGGTATATTGGGTCAACCAAGGATAATTCTGTGGCCATATGATATCTATCACAACCTAGAAGCATGGCCTCCCATGTGCAAAGGTTTCCTTGAGCACTTCCCAAATATTCTAATTTCTAAAACAGTTTTTGACTATACCTTTATGCAATGTGTCATTGTGAGGTGCTGTCCACGGTTGGGATATGAGTCACATTTGGTATATATTTATATCCAAACTCACAGTATATGTGTTGTTGTATTTTGCACGACGATTGTTGTAATAAAGTTGTAGTTGTTTTCTGTACCATGTATTTGGCGACGCAGAATAGGTTGGATGGAATGGACCTATTTTGGGGTTGTCACAGACTGGTTCGTTGACAGACCAGTTATGACGACGGTTCATACCGTCGCCATAGCATGGACCGACTATGGCGACGATTCATACTGTCGCCATAACTCAAAAAATCGTCGTCGCAACCGGTTCGTCAACGGACCAGTTCGTTGGACATACTATATATAGATATATGTATAGAGTTACCTTACCAAGTGAGAAAGGTTGTCAGGAAAATAAAAAAATGGAGATGAAAGATATGAAGAGAAAGGAGTGAGGGAAATAGAAATAATCGATGAGGGAGATGAAGAGGTGGATGAGTGGTGGAAACTGAAGTAACTCATTGAGCGAACAAAAAATCGACGGAGAAACCAAAACTCGTCCGATCCAAAGAAATCTCGTTCTTCCTCCTTTTAATATTTTATATTGATTAAACAAATAGTAAGTCTACTATCAAATAAAATACATAACATACAGTTCACATACACTCTTTTTAATATTTTATATTTGATTAAACAAATGGTAATACACTAGCTATGTCTAGGTCACTTTTGGTTGGTTCTTTCCTCTGCAAATCAAAACATATACAAAATAATAATTTAGTAATTTATTCTAGTTGGATGCGTACCTCAAATATCAAATATATAATAATTAATAGGCTTATATAAATATTCCGTATCTACTAGTATTTAACAATATTGATCCGAGTTAACACGTGTTATTTTTAAATTCTTATTAATAAAGGATAATATTTTAATTTCTCTTGCAGAGTATTCTAAAAGTATATTAAATTTGATCAATTCATATTTATTAAAAGACGATAAAAAATAAATAAAATTTTATCAAACAATTTTATACGCTTACTAAATCAGACGTGAAATTGTTAAAAATATATTAATTGGTAAATAAACACCACTGTAAGACCCCAACTTTTATGAATAAAGATGAATTTTTTATAAACATCATTTTTGAATATTAAGAAGTGAATTTGATATAATGTTATAGTTGTGAGTAATATTTATAAATTTTGTAAAGTACGTAAGTTGTTATATTATATTCGACGGGTAGGGGTAGGGAAATATTCGTTTTAATAGGGAATATTCGTACGACGGCACAATCATTGGTGGACTCCACAACGGAATTATTGTCGGATTGAGAAAACGACAAAAATATCTTTTTATAAAAATAACGGCAAAAGTTTACCGTTAACTGTTGAAATACCCGGTGTTAAAAGTACAGTAATACGCGTAGTTGCATAGTAACACACGGTATTGATTATTGATATTATATGAGAAGTCATTTATATTCAATTATTGCTACAGTAATTGATGCATAGTATCTCACGTTATTTGATTTAATTATTGTCAATATTTTATATATTATTAAATCAATAATTGAGACGACAAAGTTATTCATATTATTATTTACAATATTGACGATGTCTATAAAGTTCTGCCAAGGAGAGGTTTGGTCACCTGATTGCGCGCCAATAGGGAGAAATTTTTATCGGAAAGTCCTATCTTTATTGGGAAAGATCTGGTTGTTAAATATTGCGAATAATAATAATGATAAATAAATATTGTTAAAAATATTGAGAGAATTTTTATGAAGTATTTGATGTAAAATTTACTTATTATTTGGACCTCCACTTACCCATTTTTTAAAATAATCGATAAAAAAATTTTCAGTAATAAAGGTGGGGGCCACATGTGGGGCCCAGATGTGGGATAAGTGGGATGGTTCACGAGAATGGATTGTTGAGAAAGTAAGGATTGTAATTATTATTTTTATTATTATTATAAGTTTTGTTTTTTTATGAAAAATAGAATATATTATATTTTATCATGGATAGTATTTGTATAGTGTCTGCATAGTAACCTTAAAAATTTTCAGACGATTATTTTCGGCGCCCGTGAACCTTGACACTGTGCGTCCGTGATTTTTATTCAAATAGTATCCTTTCCATTTTCTTATAAATAGGATGATTAGTTAGAATTTAAAATCGCACCAGAATCAGAGAATTCTTCTTCTATAATATTGAGTGTATTTCTTTTGAGTTTTAGAAAGCTTTGAGCGTAAAAAATAGTAAAAATTTTCTTTAAGAATATCCCCGCTATGTCAGTTAGAATACTCTTCTTTTCAAAGTAAGAGATATTATTTTTGTTTAGTATTCGTAAGAAATAATATTTTCTTCCATACTCTGTAGTATGTAAGTAATATTATTTCGTTTCAGATTCAGAATTCTACACTTATTTTGTTAAGTTTTGGCTTTTATACTCCATGAAATTAGTAGAATATCCTTGATATTTGCGCTTCATCCAGTATCTTTTCATAAAAATATTATTCTGAGCATTGTTGATAAGTTTTAACTTTTTCATGCCAGAGTACTATTCACGAGGTTACTATTCCCGAAGTACTATTCACGGAGTACTATTCACTCGGGTATTATTCACCTGGAGTACTATTTATGATAAAAAATAATTTCTTTTCGGTCCAAATTATTTTTGGTACAATATTATTCTTGAATTTTATTCCACAAAGCAGTATCATGTTGATAATTTGGACATTATTAAATTCTGAATAAATTAAATTATAATATTTAGAAATTTATCCTTTGTTTTCTTTTAATTGAATTATTATATCATTGTCATCATTCTCATGCTTATATTGTGATAAAAGTCATATGTAGCTTACGTGCATAGATGTACTGTTGATTTGTATGATTATGACCAAGAATTATTCGGTATAATCATGACCGTAATGTTACAAATGATGTGGTAAAAGTCCTCATTGGCCCGTAGTGCATTGATGGACAGTTGTTGGCATGATCATAACCATGGATGAAAACACAAATATCATTGGTCCGTAGTGCATGGATAATTCGTGGTCGTGATACTAATGAATATCCTTGTCCGTAGTACAAGAATAATTCGATGATGTGGATTATTTATTAAGCTGAGTCTCAGCGATAAAATTGATGATAAATTTTTTAAATCATAGAAGATAGTAGATATCATGCTCTACTTGACTCTTCTAATGGATTGCTTGTTCTGCTGCAGTTAAACTTGATGTTTATTATATTTTATCAGTTTAACACTGTTGAAGGCTAACAATAATTTATTCTGCATTATCTTAGTCATAATATTTCTTACTGGGCTAGTTGAGCGCACCTTTTTCCTTTCATTGTTCTCTTCAGGAAATGAGAATATAGCTGGGATTAGTCGGGGAACGGAATGACGGTCCAGATGTTTGTATTAGTAGTCTCACTATTCTGTGAAATAGTGTGATAATAATTATAATGATGACTTATTTTGATTTTAAATACTGTCTAGAAGATAATATTTGTATTAAAACTCATAGTTTATATTTTATCGTATTTTATACGACACTTAACAGTTATATAAATTAAATTTATATTTAAATTATATACTATATTTGACGATTCAAAATAAATAATATATACCTATTTTAAAGGCGTCACAATCATCCTATTCTTAACTTTTGAAGGAAAAAACTCTAGAATTCTTCTCCCAGAATTATAATTCCTCCCTCCTTACGTGCCTTGAGCATCGAGAATCGTTATATTACAGAAGTGACGCCCCAAGTGATGCAATCACACTATTACTTTTTATTTATTGTCCCCCAACTAGGATGTAAACAAAGGTATATTATATACGGATTAGTTTAATCTAAATCATATCTTTTTTTATTATCATATATTATGTTCATTAATTTGATTACAACTTTAATTAATGGTTACTAGAAAATTCCATGATCTAGTTACCCTTTGATTAAAGGTATACTTTAATTTTTTTATTTTAATTTAATCTCTCCCTCCGTCCCTCCCTCTAAGGAGTCAAATTACCTTTAGTCAAGTCCCCCTATCAAAAAGGACAAAAAAAATTAGAGCGAAGCCAAGTGGTAAAGTTAGAATATACTACCCACCCCGTTTTTAAAATATTATCGTTTTAAAAAAAAAATTTATTTTAATTTATTTATCGTTTATAACTTTTTAAAAGAATAAATTATTTATTTTTTTATATTATTCTTACTTTCTCTCATTATTTCAATAAATTTTCTTTCTTGTATTAATAGTTCTCAACTTTTCATAAAGAGACAATGATAGAATTTTAAATAAATTTTAATTGTTAAATAATAATAATATTAAATTATATTTTTAATTATAAAAATTTTAAATGATAATTTTTTTAGAATGGAGACAGTACTATACAATAGTAGTACTAGGCTGAGTCTGGGGCTCATTCCTCTGCGAATCAAACATATAATAATAATAATAATAATAATAATAATACTGCACCTCCTAAATGCTAATTGGATACTTAAGTACCTGAAAATTAACTAGTATATTTTATAAAAACTGAACCAGTAAAATATTACATAGATTTAAAACTAGTAAAAGGGGAATCAAGTGTTATATAATATTACAGGAATGACGCCCCAGGTGACGTAATTGCACATTTAACTAGTACTATTATTGTTTGTCCCCCGACCAACTAAGATGTAACTAGATCTAATCAAGTACATATATATGTACTACTAATATTTTACTAGTAAAATCTAAATCTTATCTTTTATTTTTATCATAAGCTATGCTCCTCAATTTTTTCACCAGAAATTTGTGGTAATTCCTTTGTGTCGTCAGGATGTACGATTAAGGAAGTCAATTAAAAAAAATTTTAATTTTAAAATTACTATTAATTTAGACAGTATAATTATTAAATTTATAAATAAAAAATTATTAATTACAAGATTTACTACTGTTTTTAAAAGTTAAAGATGAATCAATTAATTATGTTCAAAATATTATACCATTTCTAATTAATTAATCTCTCTGCTGTCCCTCGTGGAGTAAAGTTGTCCTCTGAGATAGATTTAGGTTAAGTCCCTCTCGTTATAATAACTTTGTGTGAGTGCTTTTAGTGATGAGAACTGATTCAAAGAACACACCACGGTGGTGACAATTCACCACCATTCCATGATTTTTCCACACCCATTACCATTTTTACTAAAAACACCTCTCTCTCTCTCTCTCTCTCTCTAACTTTTTTTTTTCCCTTCATATTTCATATAGGAATACATAAATTTGCTGACATAGTTACTCTATTAGTAGTAGATTAGGTTGCCAAAGAATTAGTCTGCAACTCTTGTTACCGTCCAAGAAAACAGAAAAAAGACGAGTCTTCCATTCATATAATATAAGACCACAATTTTTGTACGAAACAAACGTACCAGTAACATCTACCGTTGAGCATAATAAACACTAGTACACGTACTAAAATATCTTAAACCATACTGTAGTAGATATGAAGAACAGAGTAGGGGCGGCTAAAATATTAAGAGAACTGTATATGTTGATCAGTAGCTCTTTATTTAACTCAGAAACTCAAAATATCTAGTTGAAGATTTCGTCCGTTCGTTAGTTTGACCACGATAACCAACAATATCCAAAACGGTTGGGATTCCCATTTTTCTTTTGTTTCTTTTCTTCTTCTTTTTTACCAGTAGTAGTTATGTACTAATAATGGCCTTTCTTAGAGCACATTAAAGCTCCAAGATTTGATCTTTACCAGCTTAGAAGCCTTGATTGATATGTCCGATATAAGAAAGGAGCCAAGAGTTGGCCACAGAAAAAATATAAGCAAACTGATCAGGAGGGTCTCATTAGAGAATTAAACCCATTTTTCTGCAGCCAATTTTGGGACCTTACTATCTGCTGTGGGAATCCTGATGATGCTGCAGCATTTGCAAATACTTGAGGACCATTGGATTGCCATTGATGATGATGATGATCATCATGATCTTGATCATTGCTTGTATTGGTATTATTAGTATTAAGACAAGGGTCTCCTCCATTGGCTTCGATTCGCCCTCCGTTTCTGCTGCTTGGAAACTGAATCTGCTTTAATATATTATCAAAGATTTTAATTAGCTAAATTAATTTTTAAAGGATTTGAACAAATTTCAAGTACTTATAAATAAACACAGTAAAAATTGTCTTAAACACCCACTTGATAATTTAATGAGTTGAGTTGAGGTGGAAACATGTGAAGCACTTGCGGCTCACCAGCTTTCATGAACTGACCATATTTGTGCATTTCATTAGGCTTTACTGATCCTGGAGATTGAAGGTGAGTTTTGCTTAGAAGCTGCAATGTTTCGGTCTCGTTGTACCCATCTCTTCTGTAAACATCAAATTGACTTTGTGATTCTTGCTGCAGATTGAGCTGTGCGATTTTACACAAAGCAAAAAAAAACATAAAATCAGTACATTCCCATGCATGCCAAGTGTTACTTTGATTCATCATGAAACAAATATATTTTACAATTTATCTGTACCTTAGACCGAATCCCCCAATTCTGCCAATCCAATTCAAATCGCATTGAGACAGAATGTTGATCCATCACATTGTGGCTATCCTCCCCCAATTCTCTGTACTTTGAGGCCGATCTGCCCAAGCTCAAATCAAGATTGTGATCAAGTTGATTACCAGAAGATCCTGGATGGAAAACACATTTATCATTGAATCAATACATTATTTATATAGTAGTTCAATATGAATATTGCAAGAGTGAGTTTTCACTCTATATTGAAATGCAATCACCAAAATTTTTTTTAACCAATATTGGAAAGTTAATTAGAAACTGATTTGCATATATTTACCGGCGGCATTAAGCTCATTTTCGTAAATGCTAGGATCAAAGTTTGTAACAGCTTCCTTCCCGTTACACTTGATTGCAGCTTTGTCATAAGCTCTAAGAAATAAAAATTACCCAATTTTTTTCAAGCCCCAATAAGAATAAATTATAACTTAAAATCTATAATTTCTGAGTAATAATGCAATCTAAGAGGGAGAAAATAAGGGCATGCATTCATGCAACACTTTACTAACTAACCTGGCAGCTTCAATTTCAGTATCAAAGAGACCCAAATAGACATACCTATTTAGATGAAATTGGAATAGATATCATTAACCCACAGACAAACCAAAACACAACTAGGAGTACTACATTTATTGAAGAAGAGGAGGATCCAAAGAATAGAAAGATCCAATATGTGTATTCATTTTTCTTTTTCTTTTTTTAATTCCTTACTTTTTGCCTAAGAACTGGCCCATTCTAGCTTCCCATCTTCCACATTTGTGCAAGGTAACACCCCTATACTTTGAGCTCCCCCTAGGAAATCCAGTACTTTGTCTCCGAAGTACGTGTACAAATTCTTCTTTTGTTAAATTGCTCATCTGTTACATTTCAAAAGTTTTGTTAACCTTCAGAATCATATATAATAACAATGCCATTCTTTTCCATTTATTGACTATAATTTCACTTGAAAAAAAGTAAATCTTTAAGAAAGAAAAAAGAACAGCACAAGCTAGATAAGGTGGAAGGAACACACTCCGTGTTTGAAATAATCGACCTACCTGTTTCAAGTCTTCCTCATAATCGTCCAGGCTAAAATTTATGTCCGCCTCCACTCCCCGGAACTTAATGGCCGCTCTATCATATGCACTGATATATATATATATATATATATATATATATATATATATATATATATAACCATTAGTCCCTCCACATTTTTTCCATATTAATTAGTTAAAATTTGGTCCATATATCTGATAAGGATAAGTTACAAGTATAAAAGCTGAAAATGCTCACCGGGCAGCGGCATGTGCAGTGTCGAATCCACCTATCCAAGAACAACCCATCACACTTTATCAGAGTAGACTCATAAATTCACCAAAGGAGAAAAGGGAAAGGTTGAAACTTTTCTTCTTCCATAATCAAAGCACATAAAACGATACCATTTTTCGGTAATAATCATAACAAAAGAAAATACTAAAACTTACCCAGATAAACCTGTTTCCCACAATCCCTGAATCATCAAAAGAAAAGGTAAAATGAGTTAAGATAAATTCTCCGAATCATAAAACCGAATATGTATCAAGGTTTAAGCTTTAAGCAAGACAAGAATGATGAGGAGAGAGAAAATGGTTGATGAACTGCATTGAAAGGAAGAAAAAAAAGTGTTAAACGAACCATATATGCGACTCCCAGCGACCGGTCCGTCGGTAAAACGTAACGCCACGATACTGAGAGCTTCTAGACCTTGGGCCACGGCGGCTCTTCTTCAACGGTTGTGGAGCCTCGGTGGACTTTCCTACAACGTCAGCGCCAGAGCCGGCGTCGGCGAGAGGTTCGGGCTGGCAGAATTTAACACCAACCCAATGGGACCTTGGGAAAGTAGTAGTCGCAGCTGCGGCACCACCGGATGGGGTTCCCATTGTTTCAGACAACTCATCCACCGGAAAAAACTGCCGGGTAATCATCGACGGCTCTCTCCCCGATGAGCAATTGTCGAGGTCCATGCGGGCCACGGAAAACCCGAAAATCCTGCTACTGCTCCGCTTTCTTCTACTAACATCCTCTTCATCGGAGCCGTCTTCAATTAGTACAGCAGATGAGCTGGAATTTGACATGGATCCGACCCGCTTGCCCTTACTCAGTTCATCCCCATCCCCATCCCCATCCCCATCAATAGGTAATGAACATCCTTCTTCTGATTCTTCCTCATCCCTTCTCTGATCAGGCGAGTTGTTCAAATTCCACATTTTCTCTTGATCTCCTAAAAGAAAAAAAGGAGCTAAAGAGTTGGAATATTTTTCACTATCACCCGTAAGGATGTACAGGTATCTGTGTGTGTGTGTGTGTGTGTGTGTATATATATATATATATATATATATATATATATATATATATATAGAAGGGGAATGAAAGTAAAAGGGGTAAATCAAAAAAAAATTGTGAAAGAATAAAAAACCTAGGAGTTTTTGGTAGCTAGTTGAGCTGATGTTCCAGTTCCAGTTCCAGTAGATCTTGTGCGTCCCAAATTACTGCCCAATACAGCATAGACGAGGCCAGTTTGTGGAGGCTTAGCCGAAAGCAGCTAACCTCCCCCTTAATATCCTGTCTCTCTCTCTCTCTATATCTATAGAACTCAACTCCACTCAACTTGCCCTGTTTGTTTTTTTCTTTTAATTTTTTTTTTGAATTCCCACTCATGGTCTATAAAATCTATGTATGCTTATTTGTTTGTTTGGATTCTCCTATAAGCAAGCTGTTTCTTTTTTAAAACTATATTTACACATATCTGCTTTACTGATCGATCTTCTTGATGATTTTATTTAATTCTCTCTCCTCTTTTATGTGTGGGTTCAGGGTTGTATATATGTTTTAATAATTTGTTATTATCGGTGGTTTCATGGAGAAAATGAGAAATAAAAGAACCATCTCTTTCTTACACAACTTTCCCACGTTAACCAAATCGAAATGCCATCTGTTTCTTTCTCCTAGACAGACTCTTCTTCCTTGTTTCTTTATCTAGAATATCTAATAATGGAAATCGACAGCACCAAGACTAAAAAGATGACTAATTACTCAATTACCTTTATTAGCAACTAATTATCATTCTAGTTATAGTTTCCATTCATTCAGGCAACCACATCATGTCACAGGTCACCTCCACCAATCTCTCTCTCTCCCCTCTTTTTCTTTCTTAATTGGGACTACTAGGCACTAGCTAGGTAAATATTTTATTTTTTTTACCGTTAGAGAGAGACAGCAGTAAATAAGTGAGATCGTAAAGACGAGGGTAGTTTGGGGATAAAAAGGTGAAGGGGGAATTATTATTGCAAGTCAGGGCCACGGCAGAGAGGCAGGAGGGTTTGGTCTCAGAAAAAGAAAATGGGAATAATGGCAAGAAAAGGAAAATCTTTCCAGAAAAGTCCAATCCAAGAGTACGGGAAGAGGGCCACCTTTGCCTCTTTTGTTCTACTACCGACCAATAACCTTCTGGGTATGTACCTCGTATTTATTCACCCATACCCCCCTTGCTTTTCACCTCCTCTCTCTCCTCCCGCGTGCTTTACACTCCCCAACTCACTCACAAGTCACACCCACGGCCCACATTATGTTTTATGCATGGTAATCAAATCATGATCGAATCGTCGGTTCGATCGATAAAAATTAGAATCAATCGACTTTTCGATTTGATTTACGTAA
Source organism: Panax notoginseng (assembly GCA_016801055.1). Classification (NCBI taxonomy): domain Eukaryota; kingdom Viridiplantae; phylum Streptophyta; class Magnoliopsida; order Apiales; family Araliaceae; genus Panax; species Panax notoginseng. Next base: position 269,299,635 of record CM029012.1, read on the forward strand.
AAATAAATTTTTTTTCTCAAAATTCGGTCAAATCAAGTGACCGGTTGGACTGATCTACCTAATGACCCGATAACCGGATTATCGATTTTACCGATTCCTTACTTCACTTTTTCTTTAGCTAAGCGTTTGAATTTGATTGAATGAATGTATCATTGATTGAGTTCTGAGTTATGATCATGATTTAATATCTTTCTTTTCATATAGATTTATTATTTATTTGAACTGTATAAAGTAATCATTGTACAAACAAATTTAGTTTTTTTTACCGAATTTGATTGAATGTATCCTAGAGATGTTTAGTATTTGTGTTTAATTTTATCACTCTTGAGTCTAAAGTTTTGAGTTATAATCATGATTTAATATCTTTCTTTTTTAAATAGATTTAGTATTTATTTAAATTGTATAAAATAAATATTGTACAAATAGGTTTACTTTTTTTAGTAGATAAATTGATTAATTTTACATATTTACTAAATATTATATATAATATATAATAATTAATATATTTAATTATTTATTATATATTAATGACGTCATTGGGTCAATAACGGTCCGACCATTGGTTGAACCAGTGATCCATCCACCCGGTAACTTTTCCAGTTCGATAAACTGTACGAGTTTGAAAATATTGATTTTATGTCTAATACCCACAAAAAAAATAACATTTTTATACAAAAAAATTGGGGACATTATGATTTAAATTACTCCCTCCTCTCCAAAAACATAATTTAATGATAAATTTTACTCAAATTAAGATAGTTAAATAAGAGAAAATAATATAAATTAATTTTTTATTTTGTTCATGTATTAATACAAGATTGATAGATTGATAACACGTGCAAGACAGGATCTGGTTAGCGTGCCAGCATTCTATTGGTCAATTGACCAACTTACCTAAAAATAAACTTCATGCTAACCACTTCCTGCAAAACACGAGTTAGTATCAATAATATTTTTATTTGTTGTTACTAGATTTTAATTAAGAAAACATTAATGACTTAATTTTTTATAATATCCTTATATTAAATACCAACTTGTTTCTCTTTCATCATTTTTAATAAATTTTAGAAGGGTAGTATTGAGATTTTAATATTTTATAACAGTAAGAACCGAGAATTTTAGGAATAAATAATTATTTTAATATAATAAGAAAATGAGTATTTATTTGAATATAAACATTGATGTGTAGTAAGATGAGTAGTTCAATTAATTTAAATTGAAATTTATAAGTGTGAAGTTGTGATGAGAATTGAGAAATGCATTGTGTGGCATGAGAAGGGTAATTTAAGTGGTTAAACTAAGAGGATGATTAATTGTGTACGATTATGTGATTCTATATAAGGAATAAATACACTCTTAAACTAAAAATATCACCAATATAGAAGTTAATTCATATCATGTAAAACAAGTGTGATGATAGAAATGGGAAATGAGAACTGGCTTGAAGCTAAACCATTTTGGCACTGCCAGGGACCGACGCAGCTGCACCCTCCCAGCAGTACAAAATGACGCAGCTGCGCCAGTGGCCAATCTGGGAAAAATTAGTTTCTACTGTAGAAATGAAATGAAACATTAATGTAAAGTGTGACATGAAAAAAATCATATGATAAGAATACATTCTAATGATATAAAGTATCAAGTAGTACAATAAAATCGTATATGATTTTAATACAGAAATAATTAAATATCTGTGTATTCCATAAATTTGGAAAGAAATTACGTGTGTAAACTGAACAGTTAATATTTAATAATGTTATAATGTGATTATGTGAGTAGTAAAATAATAATTATGGGAGGTACTCGTGCAATAATTGTTAGAATTTATACCCTAGAGGCCAATTATTTGATATAATTGCTTAACATTTTGATATTATATTTGATTGAATAAATGGATGATTTTATTATGATTTTATTTATTGCGTTATATAAATATTTACATAATAAAATTCCTTAGAATAGTGATACAAATTATATAGTTTCAAGTATGTGACTTGAACATGAGATTATATAATTACAATTAGTATCATTGATCTTAAATGTCCCTAGTTGAGTATCATTGTTGATGAGACAATAATGATATATTGAGACTAGTATGTGAATTGACTGATAACCAAATCTCATTGGTCATAAATATATGAGATATTAATTCAATGCATAGGTACGTGTTAGAGAACGATGTACTAGACAGACCCACCATGAGAATTCTATGTGGAGCATTATGCGAAGTGTCATTAGCAATTCTCATAGTGACAATGATGTAATGATTCTCTGACCTGAAATCACTATATTACTATACGGGAATTTATGTACTTTGATATCATCAAAAGTCACCTTTAATAGGGTGGACTATAAAGGTGATTATTGGGTACATCATGAATCATGTGAGGAATATGAGTGGTCTAGATGGAATTTAACCCTCCTATATTTTAGGGGTGATATCCATAGGCCTCTTGATTGAGTAGGACTATGAAATGCAAGGTCATGCTCAAATAGTGATTTGTTTCATATTGTCCACTCATTGATCAAGAAAACTCAGATTAAATTATGAAGAGTATAACACATTCCATGACACGAGTTTAATCTAGGATATCAAGGTTAAAAGGATTAAATTACATTGAAACATTGGACACAAAAAGGTTGCATCGAATCATCGATCTTATTATTACTTGGATAGCAGTGATACATTACTAGATGTCGCTCACTGCTTATAATTTTATAATATGATTTTAAAATTATTGCCAACATAATAATAACATATAGGGTCACACACATAGAACGTAATTAAAAGGGAATTAATTTAAATTGTAAATATTTAAATATGTCAATATGATTAGAAGCATTTAAATTACGAATTTAAATTAATAGGATAATTTATGTATAGGTATATTAATTAAGTAAGACTTAATTAAGATATATATATATATATATATATATATATATATATATATATATATATATTCAGATTTTATTTTAATTTGATTATGTTTTTGATTAATTCCTATTAACTACTATATATATATGATATATAACAGCAATTTAGGTAATTATCATAACCTAAGAAAACTCTAGCCGCACTTAGAGAGAGACTAGAGAAAAAACAGAAAATCTATTCCTTTCGTGGCTAATATCGCAGCTCCCTTTTATTGCAGAATCGCGCGACGATTCGCGGGCGTTCGTGTGGATACCGTAGAGACGTAGTTCATTCGGATTGCGTTGGAGTTTCGAAACTTTTTCATAATCGGTATAATCTCTTAAAAACTGAATTAATTTCTGTTTTGCATGGATCCTGTTTTGGATTTCTGAAATTTGTTCAATTTTTATTCCGCTGTGCAATTTTTTTTATTCGAAATTCCAACAATAATACGTAACTGCGTTATTTTATTGTGTGTATTTAATGTACATGAAATATATGATGTGAGTACATAAATAATTTCTAATTTTTCCTAATATAGTTACAATTGTACATTAAAACCCCACCCATTTTTGGAAAGTATAGTAACTAACTGAACAAAATTAAGCACGTTGCTGGAAGATTTAAGCTCATCAGTTACATAACAGTACATGCACAGTAGCCTAAGGCTAAATTACGTAACTTCTAAGTTTATATCAGTGGCTAAGCATAGGTGATGATTGCAAAGCCAATGGCTATGGAGATGGATGGTGGTGGGTTGTTAAAGCACTCTCAATTAACCAATATTTTCTTCCATTATACCATAGACTTCAACCTCAGTACAATGCAAATGCCCAGTCCAAGTTTCTTTGTGACGCCCCCAACATGGTATACATCACCCATTCTGAGTCGCCAAATACATGGTACAGAAACAACTACAACTTTATTAATACAATTATCGTGCAAAATACGACAACACATAAACTGTGAGTTTAAAAATAAATATTGTCTTCTAGATAATATCTACACTCAAATAAGTCCTCATTACAATTATTGATACATTATTTAGAAAATAGTGAGGACTACTATAACAACTGCCTTGGAACATCACTCCACACCCCGACTACTTCCCGCTATATTCTCGCTTCCTGAGAAGAAAAATAGAACAAAAAAGAAAAGGGTGAGCTCAACTAGCCCAATAAAGAATGTTATGGCTAAGATAATATATAACAAATTATCGTTAGTCCTCAATAGGGAAAAATCTGATAGAATATAATTGACAACAAGTTTCAGATCAATATTCGTAGCGAAAATAATAATTCATTAGAAAAGTTAAGTAGAGAATGAAATCTACTATCTTTTATGAATTTAAAAGTTCATCATCAATATTTTATCCCTGTAACATCAATCAAAATACATCTTGAATAAAATATTCATCTTTGCACTACAGCCCAAAGATAATCATTTGTATCACCAGTTGGTCATGTTCATCTAAAAACCTGTTCATCTTTGCACTACGGGCCAAAGATATTCATCAGTTAATTATTCATCTTTGCACTACGGGCCAAAGATATTCAGTAATATCATCATTTAGGACTGAGAATGATGAAAATATTTTAAAGAAAATGAATCTAGTGAGATAAAAGAACAAATATTAGGGATTCGTACTTCGATTTATCCATGTTCAAAAACACCCCATAATATACCATAGTGGAGTAAAATTCAAAAATAAAGATCAAAACATGGGTACAATCAAAGATAGTAATAAAAATAGACATCTGGGACAAAGAAGGAAAAATTTTATTTTTCGGTGAATAGTGTAGTTGTAAGACCCCAACTTATTAATGAATAAAATCAAATTTTCTCTAAATATTATTGTGAATAATAAGAGATTAATTTGATATAATACTTTGGTTATGGGTGAAATGTGCAAATTTTACAAAATAAGCAAGTGGTTATAAAATATTTATTTTGTCGGGGAATATTCGTTTGGTCGTGGAATATTCTTGTTGTCGGGGAATATTCGTACGACGACGCAGCCTTGTGTGGGCCCCATAACGGAAAGCGATTGGATGAAGAAAATGACAAGTATAAGTTGTTTATAAATAACGGCGTAGTTGTTACCGTTAATACTGTTGGAATACCCGGTGGTTAAAATACAGTAGCACACGGTATTGCACCAATTATTGATTCTTACGTAAGAAGGCACTACTCAATAATTGTTACAGTAGTAATTATTCAATATTTTATTTTATTGATTCAATAATTGCTGCGTTTATATTTTATATTATTGTTGTTTCAATAATTATTACTGCACAGTATTTTCTATTATCAGAGCAATAAATCATATTATTTGAATAATATTATTAGATAACATTATTGACAATATCTAGAAAGTTCTGTCTAAGGAGAGGTTTGGTCATCTAATTGCGCGCCAGTAAGGAGAAATCCTTATTGGAAAGCCCCCTCTTTCCTGGGAACGGTCTGGTTGTCATAAATGTGATTCTGTAATATTATTTGTGAATAATTAATTATTGATTCATATGATAAGGAAATATTTATTTTATGTGGATATAAATGAGGGATATATTTTTGTGGTTAAAAATGAAGGAGTTAATGTTGAGGTTTTTATCCGTATTTTTGTCGGAATGGAGGTATTAAAAATCAGGGTTTTTGAGATATTTTGCGGGGGTTATAATTTTTAATCCGACCGTTGGATCGTGGTAATTTTTGAATATGTTATACATATATAAGTTGAGTATATGTCCACAAATTTTGAACCGTTAAAAATGAACGTATGATTTATTATGAATTTTACAAGATGACTGGTTCAGAAATTATTGAATTTTCGGAGTTTATCATTTTGATGGAAAATTCTAGAATTGGTGGGCCCCACTTGTGATTGGTGAAGAAATGTACTGAATTATATTTCAAATGTGGTGGGTGGGAATAGTAGCAGGTAAAGCCATCAGGTTGCAGGCCAAACCTACTAAAATTTTCCTATAAATAGAGGGCTAAGTTAGAATTGAAAATCACACCAGAAACAAATTTTCTCTCTTTCTCTCTCTAGATTATTGAGTGTGTTTTGTGAGTATTTAGATACTTTGAGAGTTTCTATTCATCAGAGCAAGTTTCTTTCAGCCTTATACCGGTATTCCGACCAGAAGTACCGATATCTTGAGGTAAGGGATATTATTTTCTTCTTAAATGATATTATTTTCTTCAATATCATTATGCTGAAATATTGATATGAGTTTTTATCAAATTTGAAACTTTTTGTGTCGAAGTTACTATTCACGTGTACGTCACTATTCACGTATACGGTACTATTCACGAATACGGCACTATTCACCGAAAAATAAAATTTTCTCTTTTTGTCCAAGATGTCTATTATGGTTATTATCTTTGATTGTGTCCATGTTTTGATCTTTATTTTTGAATTCTGCTTCACAATTGATTATTATGAAGTATTATTGATCTTGGATAAACTGTTATACGAATCCCTAATATTTGTCCTTCTGTCTCACTGGATTCGTTTTTTTTAAGATATTTTTCATCATCCTCAGTCCTAAATGATGATATTACTGAATATCTTTGGCCTGTAGTGCAAAGATGTATGATTACTTGATGAATATCTTTGGCCTGTAGTGCAAAGATGAACAGGTGTTGAGATGAACATGACTGACAGGTGATACAAATGAATATCTTTGGCCTGTAGTGCAAAGATGAATATATGGATAAAGATGATTATTAATTGATGTTACAGGGATAAAATATTGATGATGGACTTTTAAATCTTAGAAGATAGTAGAATTCTTTCTCTACTTGACTCTTCTAATGGTTTGTTGTTTCCGCTGCAGTTGTTGATCTAAAACTTGTTGTCGATTATATTCTATCAGATTTTTCCCTGTTGAAGACTAACGATAATTTGTTGTATATTATCTTAGTCATAATATTCTTTACTGGGCTAGTTGAGCTCACCCTTTTCCTTTTTGTTCCATTTTTCTTCTCAGGAGGTGAGAACATAGCAGGATCTAATCGGGGTATGGAGTGATGGTTCTAGAAAGATGTTTTAGCAGTCCTCACTATTTCTGTAAATAGTGTTTGAATAATTGTAATGAGGATTTATTTGAGTATGGATATTGTCCAGAAGATAATATTTGTATTTAAACTCACAGTATGTGTTGTCGTATTTTGCACGACAATTGTATTATTGAAGTTGTAGTTTACTTTCTGTACCATGTATTTGACGACTCAGAATAGGTTGGGTGGAATGGACCTATTTTGGGGGCGTCACAGTTGGTATCAGAGCTTAGGGATATGATCCATGGGTGAGATGTGAGACAAGAACTAGGAGGGGAGAGACGGGGAATTCCTTCGCTAGTATAACCTGACTAAGTTTATTCGGTGTTTATTTGGTCGGTCAGAGTATAGGGATAATATATGACATGACTATTAACCCTTGTTTTATGGCAGTATTTAAGAATGGCAGCTGAGAACGTTAATAATGGAGTAAATCAAATCGTGGAGATACCTTTGATGACCACCCAGGGGAACGTGCAACAGGAAGGCAATATTCCTCCTGTAAACAACGTTACCGAGCAAACGATGAATGATGGAATGTTTAGGAGCTTTTTGCAGTTCATGCAAAATCAGACGAGGGAGACTCGTGTGCAGAATACGGGTGGAAATGATAACAACGCGCGGTTTGTCACAGCTAAGCAGTTCAAAGAATTGGGACCACCAGAATTTAAGGGAAAGCCGGATCCGATCATGGCGGAAACGTGGGTCAAGCAAATTACCAAGATATTTGATGTCTTGGGATGCACGGAGGAACAGAAGGTTCCATTCGCCACATTTATGTTCCGCGGTGAGGCAGACTACTGGTGGGAGTCTGTGAAGCGTACCCAGCCTGACGCACTCAACATGTCCTGGGAAACATTTCAAAAACTGTTCAATGACAAGTACTTTCCTGAAAGTATTCGTCATATGAAGGAGGTTGAGTTTATTAGACTGGAACAAAACAACATGACGGTGTCCCAGTACGAGGCGAAGTTTGCAGAGTTATCCAGGTTTGCACCTCATTTGGTCGAAAATGAGGAACGAATGACAAGGATGTTTCTGAGAGGTCTAAAACCCGAGATTCGGCAATATCTTATCTCTCATAAATTTTCTTTATATTCAGATGTTGTAAACAGGGCTCAATTATTAGAGCGAGATAATGAGTATGTGCAATTGAGGGACCACAACCAGGGTCATACCGGTGGCGGCAGTCATCGAAGCAATGAAAACCAGCAGGGAGGAAAATAAATATTCCCCGACAGCAAGAATATTCCACGACCAAACGAATATTCCCCGACAATAACGAATATTTTATAACCACTTGCTTATTTAAAATATTTGCGCATTTTACCCATAACTAATCACATTAATCAAATGAACCCTTACTATTTCAAAATAATAAATAGAGGAAATTCAATTTCATTTATAAAAAATTGGGGTCTTACATTCTTCTATTAATAGCAGACCAAATTTTCAGTTTACGTTGCTTTGTTTTGGTTCTTGAAACACTGATAACTTGAGAGTGAATGAGCTGTGGTTCAAGGAAGAGGCTAGCAAATTCAGAAGGAGGAAACTAAGTTAATAAGCTTCAAGAGATATAAAAATCTTCACTTTTGTACTGAATTGGGTTTTTGCCAAGTTCTCAAAATTTCTTAAAAGTCTCTGTTAATCAATGTGAATTAACATGCCATAATATGTTTAGGAAGTAGGTTTACATGTATGAAACTTTTAATGATGGATTGGAACCTGTTTAAATAAAAAGGAATCAAAGTTGAGTAAGGCTCTGCAAAACAGAGTCTGTTACTGCTCTTGTTCCAGGCATGGTGCAGCTGCGCCCTATTTATACTAGGGTGCATCGCAGTTGCGCCTTACCCCAAAATCAGACACTGATTTTTGTATGTTATGTGTTGTGGAATTGGTGTTGTAACTTAAATATATACTTAAAAAGGGGTATAGCATGAGGTAGAAAGCTTTCTTATGTAGTATAAAGTAATCAACATAAGTTAATGAGAGATTTGTAATCAAAACTTAAAGTTTAAAAACAAACTTTGAAGTAATACATGTTCTACAAATTGTGAACTTAGTATGTTATACACATGATTGACTTCAGATATACATAAGCATGATATGGTGTTTATAGTGTCTTTGTCATGATCAAACTTGTTAGCTTTGTGTTAGAAATTATTTTAAAAGAAAAGCTTAGTATAATAAGCTAATGGACATGAATGCTACAAGATATAGTTTCTGATCTTGAAAAGAGGTTATCATGATTTAGTTACTTATGATAAGAGTTTTAAAGTTGTTTTATATGTGTTATATTGCGACATTCATGTTAAAGTGATTTCAAAGACAACCTTGATCATGTTTTCAAAATTTAGTTACATTATATGAGTATTTAGATGTCATGTTTATGTTTGTTATGTAAGACTCCAACTTTTCATAAATAAAATTGAATTTTCTCTATTTTTTATTTTGAAATAGTAAGGGTTGATTTGATTAATGTGGTAAGTTATGGGTAAAATGCGCAAATATCTTAAATAAGCAAGTGGTTATAAAATATTCTTGTTGTCGAGGAATATTCGTTTGGTCGTGGAATATTCTTATTGTCGGGGAATATTCGTACGACGGCGCAGCTTTGTGTGGGCCCCATAACGGAAAACGATTGGATGAAGAAAATGACAAGTATGAATTTTTTATAAATAACGGCGTAGTTGTTACCGTTAACACTATTGGAATACCCGGTGGTTAAAATACAGTAATACGCAGTATTGCACAGTAGCACACGGTATTGCATCAATTATTGATTCTTACGTAAGAGGCACTACTTAATAATTGTTACAGTAATTACTGTTCAATATTTTATTTTATTGATTTAATAATTGTTATGTTGATATTTTATATTATTGTTGTTTCAATAATTATCATTGCACAGTATTTTCATTATCAGATCAATAAATTATATTATTTTAATAATATTATTAGACAGCATTATTGGTAATGTCTAGAAAGTTTTGTCTAAGGAGAGGTTTGGTCACCTAATTGCGCGCCAGTAAGGAGAAATCCTTATTAGAAAGCCCCCTCTTTCTTGGGAACGGCCTGGTTGTCAATATTGTAATTCTGTTATATTATTTGTGAATAATTAATTATTGATTTATATGATAAGAAAAATATTTATTTATGTGGATATAAATGGAGGAATTTTTTTAAAAAGTGACAATTGCTGAAAATTGATATTTTATCTTTTCTGATAAAATAATTCATTTAAATATATTATTATATTTTAATAATATAATAATAATGATATTTTTACGATGAATGTGTGATATATGAATAAATGAGGAGGAAGAATATTTGTGTTGCAATAAATGATAAAAACATGTTAAACGTGTCAGTGGGCCCAATTTTTGACTGAAATTTGATTATAGCCTGTAAAATCGTCTATATGTGGATTTCAGTCAATTTCTGCTTGGAATTTCAAAAAACTTACACTTTTAAAGTTGTAGAGAATTGAATTTCCTATAGAATGGAATAAGATTTAAATTTTTCTGATAAAAGGGTTATTTATTATGAATTATTGAAGTTCCGAAATAATTAATTTTTAAAATTTTAAATATATTTTTTAAGAAAAATGTTTTTTTTTATTTTGGTGAGGGGGCCTACTTGTGTGGCTGATGTTTTGGATCAAAGGAAGTGTGCGTAGAAATTTATAAAAAATATATTAATATTTTATTAAATTTGCTACTTTGGTGTTCTAAGAATTTTTCTATGAATAGGGTGCTTAGGTTAGAATTAAAAATCACACCAGAAACTGAAGTTTTCTCTCTCTATATTATCGAGCGTATTCTTGGGAGTATTTTGATACTTTGAGTGTTGCAATACGGTGCAAGTTCCTTCAGTACTATATCCAGTATTCCAGTAAGAAGTACTGTCCTTTTGAGGTAAGGGATATTTTTTTTTAAATGATAGTATTTCTTTCAATATCATTATGCCAAAATATTGATAAGATTTTTCTTATGAAATTCTTGTCTTTTTGTGTCGTGATTACTATTCACGTATACGACACTATTCACGTATACGGCACTTGTGACACCCCAAAAATAGGTATACATCACCCATTCTGAGTCGCCAAATACATGGTACAGAATACAAATACAACTTAATAATACAACTATCGTGTAGAATACGACAAGACATAACTGTGAGTTTTAATAGGAATATTGTCTTCTAGACAGTATTCAAACTCAAAATAAATCCTCAATACATTTATTATCACACTATTTCACAGAGTAGTGAGGACTACTAATGCAACCATCTGGGCCGTCAATCCATTCCCCGACTAGTTCTGGCTATATTCTCATTTTCTGAATAGAACATTGAAAGAAAGGGTGAGCTCAACTAGCCTAGTATGAAATATTATGACTAAGATAATGCTGAATAAATTATCCTTAGCATTCAACAGTGTGACGCCCCCAAAATAGGTATACAACACCCATTCTGAGTCGCCAAAATACATGGTACAGAAACAACTACATCTTTATTATTACAACACAAGAACTGTGAGTTTAAATACAAATATTGTCATTTAGACAATATCCACACTCAAATAAGCCCTCATTACAATTATTGATACATTATTTCACAAAAATAGTGAGGACTACTAAAGTAACTTCTAGAACCATCATTCCATACCCCGACTAGTACTCGCTACATTCTCGCCACCTGAGAAAAATGGAACAAAAAGGAAAAGGGTGAGCTCAACTAGCCCAGTAAAGAACATTATGACTAAGATAATACAGAACAAATTATCGTTAGTCTTCAACAGGGAAAAATCTAATAGAATACAATAGACAACAAGTTTTAAATCAATAACTGCAGCGGAAACAGCAAACCATTAGAAGAGTCAAGTAGAGAATGAGTTCTACTATCTTCTAAGATTTAAAAGTCCATCATCAATATTTTATCCCTGTAACAACAATCAATAACCATCTTTAATCAAATATTCATCTTTGCACTACAGGCCAAAGATATTCATTTGTATCACCAGTCGGTCATGTTCATCTCAACACCTGTTCATCTTTGCACTACGGGCCAAAGATATTCATCAGTTAATCATTCATCTTTGCACTACGGCCAAAGATATTCAGTAATATCATCATTTAGGACTGAGGATGATGAAAAATATATTAAAGAAAACGAATCCAGTGAAACAAAATAACAAATATTAAGGATTCGTATTTCGATTTATTCATGTCCAAAAATACCTTATAATTATTCATAGTGAAGTAGAATTCAAGAATGATCAAAACATGGATACAATCAAAGCTAGTACCCAGAATAGATATTTTGGACGAAAAGAAGAAAATTTTATTTTTCGGTGAATAGTAACTCGTGAATAGTAACTCGTGAATAGTAACTCATGAATAGTAACCCCGACGTGAAAAGTTCCAAATTTGATAAAAATTTTCAACCAATATTTCGGCATAATGATATTGAAGAAATAATATCATTTTTGAATAAAATAACATCCCTTACCTCGTACAGACAGTACTTCTGGTCGGAATACCGGTATAAGGCTGAAAGACACTTGCTCTGATGAATAGAAACTCTCAAAGTATCTAAATACTCACAAAATACACTCAATAATCTAGAGAGAGAAAGAGAGAAAACTTGTTTCTGGTGTGATTTTCAATTCTAACTTAGCCCTCTATTTATAGGAAAATGTTAGCACGCCGAAGCAGACTTAACCTGCAACCTGATGGCTTTACCTGCTACTATTCCCACCCACCACATTTGAATAAAAATCTCAGCACATTTCTTCACCAACCAAGAGTGGGGCCCACCAATTCTAGAATTTTCTACCAAAATGATTAACTCCGAAAATTCAACAATTTCTGAACCAGTCATCTCGTAAAATTCATAATAAATCATACGTTCATTTTTAACGGTTCAAAATTTGTGGACATATACTCAACTTATATATGTATAACATATCCAAAAATTACCACGATCCAACGGTCGGATTAAAAATTATAACTCCCGTAAAATATCTCAAAAACCCTGATTTTTAATACCTCCATTCCGACAAAAATACTGATAAAAACCTCAACATTAACTCCTTCATTTTTAACCACAAAAATATATCCCTCATTTATATCCACAAAAATAAATATTTCCTTATCATATGAATCAATAATTAATTATTTATAAATAATATTACAGAATCACATTTATGACAACCAGGCCGTTCCCAGGAAAGAGGAGGCTTTCCAATAAGGATTTCTCCTTACTGGCGCGCAATTAGATGACCAAACCTCTCCTTAGACAGAACTTTCTAGACATTGCCAATAATGTTATCTAATAATATTATTCAAATAATATGAATTATTGATCTGATAATGGGAAATACTGTGTAGTGACAATTATTGAAACAACAGTAATATAAAATATCAACGCAGCAATTATTGAATCAATAAAATAAAATACTGAACAGTAATTACTGTAACCATTATTGAGTAGTGCCTTCTTACGTAAGAATCAATAATTGGTGCAATACAGTGTGCTACTGTGTAACAACGCGTATTACTGTGTTTTAACCACCGGGTATTCCAACAGTATTAACGGTAACAACTACGCCGTTATTAATAAAAACATATACTTGTCGTTTTCTTCATCCAATCGCTTTCCGTTATGGGGCCCACAAAAGACTGCGCCGTCGTACGAATATTCCCCGACAGGAAGAATATTCCACGACCAAACGAATATTCCCCGACAACAATGAATATTTTATAACCACTTGCTTATTTAAAATATTTACGCATTTTACCCATAACTAACCTCATTAATCAATTTAACACTTACTATTTCAAAATAATAAATAGAGGGAATTTAAATTTCATTTATTAATAATTTGGGGTCTTACAACCTCCCCTCCTTATGAAATTTCGTCCTCGAAATTGACGTACGTACCTGGTGTTTCGAAAAGATGAGGATACCTCGCTTTCATTTCCGTTTCCAACTCCCAGGTCATTTCCTCAATAGCATGGTTTCTCCACAAAACTTTAACTTGTGGTATGACCTTCGTGCGTAGGACATGCTCCTTTCTATCCAAGATCTTGACAGGTACCTCTTCGTACGTTAAGTCTTCAGCTATCTCGTCCGGTTCTAACTCAATAACGTGGTCTGGGTCTTTCACATATTTACGTAACACAGATATATGAAAAACATTATGAACACGAGACATACTTGGAGGTAACGCAAGTCTATAGGCCACATTTCCTACTCGGTCAAGAATCTGAAATGGACCAATAAATCGTGGATTGAGCTTTCCTCTCTTCCCAAATCTTGTAACTCCTTTCCATGAGCCACACGCAACAATACATGATCCCCAATGTCAAATTCCACGTCCTTCCGATGAAGATCCGCATAACTCTTTTGTCGATCCTGTGCCGTTTGTATACGTTGTCGAATCGTTTGGATCTTCTCTGTAGTCATGCGTACCAACTCTGGTCCCAACAATGTTGCTTCACCCACCTCGTCCCAGCATACTGGAGAGCGACACTTTCGTCCATATAATGCTTCAAATGGGGCCACACCTATACTTGCCTGATAACTGTTATTGTAAGAGAATTCCACCAATGGTAGGTACTTATCCCAACTCCCTTTGAAATCTAGGACACAAAGTCTTAATAGATCTTCAAGAGTTTGAATAGTCCTCTCTGATTGTCCGTCCGTTTGAGGATGGTATGCCGAACTAAATCGTAAATCTGTGCCCATAGCTTTTTGCAAGCTAACCCAAAATCTTGAAGTGAATCTTGGGTCACGATCCGAAACTATGGATACTGGCATGCCATGCAGTCTCACAATCTCATCTACGTATATACGAGCAAGACGTTCAAGGGAATAAGTCTCCCGTATCGGCAAGAAATGAGCAGACTTGGTTAATCTATCAACAATAACCCAAATAGCATTTATGCCTTGAGAAACCGTGGGAAGACCCGTAACGAAATCCATGGTAATGTGTTCCCACTTCCATTTCGGAATCTCAAGTGGTTGCAATGGACCCTTTGGTACTTGATGTTCCGCCTTTACACGTTGACAAGTTAAACACCTCGAGATAAACTTTGCAATCTCTCTCTTCATATTATTCCACCAAAATGTATGTCGTAGATCACGATACATTTTGGTACTTCCAGGATGGATTGCAAATGGTGTATTGTGTGCTTCCATCATGATCTTGTACTTCAAATCAGAATTGTTAGGAACACAAAGTCTAGAGTGAACTCGAAGTATTCCTTCTTCATCGATTCTTGCTTCTGGAATAAAACCTTCTTGCACTTTCTTCTTCATACGCATCAGCTCTATGTCCGTAGCTTGAGCAGCTTTAACTTTATCGATTAAAGTCGGTTCTACTCGTATATTTGGTATCATCATGTGGGTACTTGGAGCCTTCATCTCTATCTCCATCCTTTGCAAGTCATACAAAATGGGCCTTTGTGTTAACAACATTGCACTCGTACCCGCATATGATCTTCTACTCAATGCGTCAGCTACTACGTTTGCTTTTCCAGGATGATATTGGATGGTATGATCGTAATCTTTCAACAGCTCGAGCCAACGTCGCTGCCGCATGTTGAGTTCCTTTTGGGTGAAGAAATATTTAAGGCTTTTATGATCTGTATAGATCTCCACTTTCTCCCCATACAGGTAGTGTCTCCAGATCTTCAACGCGAAAACTACTGCTGCCAACTCCAAATCATGAGTAGGATAATTCCTCTCATATTCTTTGAGTTGTCGCGAGGCATAGGCTATGACTTTCCCATGTTGCATGAGAACACATCCTAACCCTTTGCCTGAAGCATCACTGTAGATAACAAATCCATCCGAACCAGATGGTATTGTCAGAACAGGTGCCGAAATGAGTCTCCTCTTAAGCTCTTGAAAACTCTTCTCGCATTCCTCGCTCCATACGAATTTGATATCTTTCCGAGTCAGCTGAGTTAACGGGGTAGCGATTCGAGAAAACTCTTCCACGAATCTTCGATAATAACCAGCTAAGCCTAGAAAGCTACGTACTTCGGTCACCGTCTTTGGTTGCTCCCAACTTTGTATTGCTTCAATCTTCGCCGGGTCAACAGATACTCCATGTTTTGACACCACGTGCCCTAGGAAAGCTACTTCCTCAAGCCAGAACTCGCATTTCTTCAACTTGGCATATAACTTATTTTCACGCAGCCTTTGGAGTACCAGCTTCAAATGATGCTCATGATCTTCACGGCTTTTGGAATATATGAGGATGTCATCAATAAAGACAACAACGAACTTATCCAAATAATCCTTAAATACTCGGTTCATCATATCCATGAAAGCCGCAGGAGCATTAGTCAATCCAAAAGACATAACTAGGAACTCATAATGCCCGTACCGAGTTCTGAAGGCAGTCTTTGGAATATCCTCAGTTTTAACCTTCAGCTGATGATATCCAGAACGAAGATCGATCTTTGAAAAGAACTGTGCTCCTTGTAACTGGTCAAACAGGTCATCAATACGAGGTAGCGGATACCTATTCTTAATAGTGACATGGTTTAATTCCCGGTAATCAATACAAAGTCGCATACTCCCGTCTTTTTTCTTTACAAATAAAACAGGAGCACCCCAAGGAGATGTACTAGGACGAATGAAACCGATGTCCAACAACTCTTGTAGTTGGACCTTTAACTCCTGAAGTTCAATAGGAGCCATTCGATATGGGGTTTTAGAAATGGGCTTTGTACCAGGTTCAAGATCAATAAAGAATTCAATTTCTCGTTCCGGGGGTAGACCGAGAAGTTCTTCAGGAAATACGTCAGGAAAGTCAATAACAACAGGAATATTATTCAAATTTGACGTGTCTTTATTCAAATCCATAACATGGGCTAAGAAAGCTTGACATCCGTTTTTTAATAAACGAATGGCTTTATGGCTTGATATAACAGTGATTGATTTTAATGGCTTAGTTGTTTGAATTCGTACAACAGGTTGGTTAGGAATATGAAAACTAACAACCTTACGAAAACAATCAATTTTGGCATGATGAGTAGTTAGCCAATCAATCCCTAAAATCACATCAAAAGCAAGTATCTTTAAAGAGATAAGGTCAACAGGTAAGGTGATGGTACCAACTTGGATCACACAAGATTTATAAACAGTGGATGTGATGAAAGTTTCTCCTAACGGAGTCTCCACAGATAAATCAAAGTCTAACTTCTCCGGAGTCAAGTTTAAACGTTGAGCACAAGCAGGAGAGATAAAAGAATGGGTAGAACCGGTATCTAATAAGGTATAAATTTCGCATGAATTTATGATTAGCTTACCCGTGATCACCTCGTTTGGGTTCCTCGCATGTTGACCAGTCACGACAAACGCTCTTCCAGGAACCGTTGACTTTATCTTTTCTGGGACAGCTTTTTGAGTCACCATCCCCGCTGGACTTGGTTTTGCTACAGTGCAATCTCGAGCGATATGTCCTTCCTTTCCACAATTATAACATACCTTAAACTGTTGTGGGCAGTTTGGGCTGATATGTCCTTCTTTTCCGCACTTATAGCATATAACCGGTGGTCGTTCTCCTCCCTTGGAACCAATTGCTGTTGGTGCTGACGTCTTCGTATTGTCATTGTTGAATCTCCTCTTTTTAAAATCTCCTCCCGACTCGCTTCTTCTATTTTCATAGCCACGATTACCACCAGAGTGGTTGCCGTTCTTGTCTGTATTTTTCTTTCTCCGCTGGTTATCATTGTTCTGATGACTGCTGTCACCGATATGATCCTGGTTGTGATCCCTCAGTTGACCGTACTCGTTATCTCGCTCTAATAATTGAGCCCTGTTGACAACATCTGAATAGAGAGAAAATTTATGAGAAATGAGATATTGACGTATGCCGGGTTTCAAACCTCTCAGAAACATCCTCGTCATACGTTCCTCATTCTCCACCAAATGAGGTGCAAACCTGGACAACTCTGCAAACTTTGCCTCGTACTGAGATACCGTCATATTATTCTGCTCTAGTCTAATAAACTCTACCTCCTTCATATGACGAATACTTTCAGGAAAGTACTTGTCATTGAACAGTTTTTGAAATGTCTCCCAAGACATGCTGAGTGCGGTTGGATGGGTACGCTTCACAGACTCCCACCAGTAATCTGCCTCGCCACGGAACATAAAGGTGGCGAATGGAACCTTCTGTTCCTCCGTGCATCCCAAGACATCGAATATCTTGGTAATTTTCTTGACCCACGTTTCTGCCATGATCGGATCCGGCTTTCCCTTAAATTCTGGTGGTCCCAATTCTTTGAACTGTTTGGCTGTGACAAACCGTGAATTGCTATCATTTCCTCCTGTATTTTGAACACGAGTCTCCCTTGTCTGGTTTTGCATGAATTGCAAAAAACTTCTAAACATTCCATCGTTCATCATCTGCTCATTGGTGTTGTTCACAGGAGGAACATTGCCAGCCTGTTGCACGTTCTCCTCGTTGGTAAGCACCGGTGTCTCCACGGTCTCATTTACTCCACTATTAACATTCTCAGTCGACATTCTCAAATACTGCCATAAAACAAGGGTTAATTAAATAAATTAACAAATCACATAATACCCCTATATTATGACTGACCAATAAATAAGCTTAGGTAGGACACACTAGCGAAGGATTCGTCTCTCCCCTCCTAGTTCTATTCCCCGATCTCCGCCAGAGATCATATCCCTAAGCTCTGATACCAACTGTGACGCCCCCAAAATAGGTATACAACACCCATTCTGAGTCGCCAAAATACATGGTACAGAAACAACTACATCTTTATTATTACAACACAAGAACTGTGAGTTTAAATATAAATATTGTCATTTAGACAATATCCACACTCAAATAAGCCCTCATTACAATTATTGATACATTATTTCACAAAAATAGTGAGGACTACTAAAGTAACTTCTAGAACCATCATTCCATACCCCGACTAGTACTCGCTACATTCTCGCCACCTGAGAAAAATGGAACAAAAAGGAAAAGGGTGAGCTCAACTAGCCCAGTAAAGAACATTATGACTAAGATAATACAGAACAAATTATCGTTAGTCTTCAACAGGGAAAAATCTAATAGAATACAATAGACAACAAGTTTTAAATCAATAACTGCAGCGGAAACAGCAAACCATTAGAAGAGTCAAGTAGAGAATG
Source organism: Panax notoginseng (assembly GCA_016801055.1). Taxonomy (NCBI): domain Eukaryota; kingdom Viridiplantae; phylum Streptophyta; class Magnoliopsida; order Apiales; family Araliaceae; genus Panax; species Panax notoginseng. Next base: position 269,318,797 of record CM029012.1, read on the forward strand.
AGTTCTACTATCTTCTAAGATTTAAAAGTCCATCATCAATATTTTATCCCTGTAACAACAATCAATAACCATCTTTAATCAAATATTCATCTTTGCACTACAGGCCAAAGATATTCATTTGTATCACCAGTCGGTCATGTTCATCTCAACACCTGTTCATCTTTGCACTACGGGCCAAAGATATTCATCAGTTAATCATTCATCTTTGCACTACGGCCAAAGATATTCAGTAATATCATCATTTAGGACTGAGGATGATGAAAAATATATTAAAGAAAACGAATCCAGTGAAACAAAATAACAAATATTAAGGATTCGTATTTCGATTTATTCATGTCCAAAAATACCTTATAATTATTCATAGTGAAGTAGAATTCAAGAATGATCAAAACATGGATACAATCAAAGCTAGTACCCAGAATAGATATTTTGGACGAAAAGAAGAAAATTTTATTTTTCGGTGAATAGTAACTCGTGAATAGTAACTCGTGAATAGTAACTCATGAATAGTAACCCCGACGTGAAAAGTTCCAAATTTGATAAAAATTTTCAACCAATATTTCGGCATAATGATATTGAAGAAATAATATCATTTTTGAATAAAATAACATCCCTTACCTCGTACAGACAGTACTTCTGGTCGGAATACCGGTATAAGGCTGAAAGACACTTGCTCTGATGAATAGAAACTCTCAAAGTATCTAAATACTCACAAAATACACTCAATAATCTAGAGAGAGAAAGAGAGAAAACTTGTTTCTGGTGTGATTTTCAATTCTAACTTAGCCCTCTATTTATAGGAAAATGTTAGCACGCCGAAGCAGACTTAACCTGCAACCTGATGGCTTTACCTGCTACTATTCCCACCCACCACATTTGAATAAAAATCTCAGCACATTTCTTCACCAACCAAGAGTGGGGCCCACCAATTCTAGAATTTTCTACCAAAATGATTAACTCCGAAAATTCAACAATTTCTGAACCAGTCATCTCGTAAAATTCATAATAAATCATACGTTCATTTTTAACGGTTCAAAATTTGTGGACATATACTCAACTTATATATGTATAACATATCCAAAAATTACCACGATCCAACGGTCGGATTAAAAATTATAACTCCCGCAAAATATCTCAAAAACCCTGATTTTTAATACCTCCATTCCGACAAAAATACTGATAAAAACCTCAACATTAACTCCTTCATTTTTAACCACAAAAATATATCCCTCATTTATATCCACAAAAATAAATATTTCCTTATCATATGAATCAATAATTAATTATTTATAAATAATATTACAGAATCACATTTATGACAACCAGGCCGTTCCCAGGAAAGAGGGGGCTTTCCAATAAGGATTTCTCCTTACTGGCGCGCAATTAGATGACCAAACCTCTCCTTAGACAGAACTTTCTAGACATTGCCAATAATGTTATCTAATAATATTATTCAAATAATATGAATTATTGATCTGATAATGGGAAATACTGTGTAGTGACAATTATTGAAACAACAGTAATATAAAATATCAACGCAGCAATTATTGAATCAATAAAATAAAATACTGAACAGTAATTACTGTAACCATTATTGAGTAGTGCCTTCTTACGTAAGAATCAATAATTGGTGCAATACAGTGTGCTACTGTGTAACAACGCGTATTACTGTGTTTTAACCACCGGGTATTCCAACAGTATTAACGGTAACAACTACGCCGTTATTAATAAAAACATATACTTGTCGTTTTCTTCATCCAATCGCTTTCCGTTATGGGGCCCACAAAAGACTGCGCCGTCGTACGAATATTCCCCGACAGGAAGAATATTCCACGACCAAACGAATATTCCCCGACAACAATGAATATTTTATAACCACTTGCTTATTTAAAATATTTACGCATTTTACCCATAACTAACCTCATTAATCAATTTAACACTTACTATTTCAAAATAATAAATAGAGGGAATTTAAATTTTATTTATTAATAATTTGGGGTCTTACAAACAGTATAACAACTGATAGAATATAATAGACAACAAGTTTTAGATCAACAACTGCAGCGGAATAAGCAATCCATTAGAAAAGTCAAGTAGAGCATAAAATCTACTATCTTCTATGATTTAAAACAAATTATCATAAATTTTATCTTGGACAAGTTCTTACCATTGGTGGAGTTTTCATACAACAACAGTTATCAAGCAAATATTGGCATGGCTCCATTCGAAGCGTTGTATGGAAGAAAGTGTCGTTCTCCAGTATGCTAGGATGAGGTTATAATATCATCATTAGGGTTATAAAAATGTTATATATGATAATAAAAATAATATGATCCACAACTGTATTTATTTTCAAGAGCAACAACCATAAATCAACGATAATTTGGTCAGAAAAAGAAACCAATTTTTATCATGAATAGTACCCGTAAATAGTAACTCGTGAATAGTAACTCATGAATAATAACCCCGACACAAAAAGGTAAAAATTCCACAATAAAATTCATACCAATATTTTGGTATAATGATATTGAAAGAATAACATTTCTTAAATTTATAAATAATTTATTTTAATTGTTTACACTTTACTAAATAATGAATTTTAATCATCCTAAAATGTCAAACTCATAAGATTTCATTACCAATAACCAAAACTTTCGTCAAAAATCTGCATATACCTCATATAGGATTCTCAAGCCATAAAATTCTATTTTCTAATTTTCTTACTTCACATAACATATTTAATTCATTTACTCATAACTAGTCTATTTTTATGAAAAATACCAAATCAGTTCTAAAAATATTTCTTTTCAGAGATTTAGCAGAATATAGTCCCATATTGAACATATATTTTTCTCAAAATTTTTAAAACTCATTTACTATTTTTCATATGGCCAAAATAACCGAATATTTAGACATTAATCATAAATTATAATTTTATCCAAAAATTCTGAAATTCACAGAGTACACTGATATTATATAGATATACTTTCAATAAAAATTTCATCAATTTTGTAGTTAACCACAAGGAGTTATAAGCGGTTACTAAAATAGTCTTTTCCCGTAAAATTCATAACTCTTAATCTATATATCTAAAAAACACTATTTTTGGACACAATCAATAAAACTCATCAAAATATCATTTTAAATTTTTTCAGAATTTTCTGAAGGTCAGAAGAATTACGAACAGAAAAACACAATAACCCTTAAAATCTCTTACTATCCCTTACCTCAAAAGAGCAGTACTTCTGACTGGAATGCAAAGTCGAAGGAAACTTGCACTGAATAACAACTCTCAAAGTATCTAAATACTCACAAAATATGCTTCATAATATAGAGAGAGAAAGAGAGAAAGCTTATGTTTCTGGTGTGATTTTAAATTCTAACTTAGCCCTCTATTTATAGGAAAATGTTAGCACGCCGAATCAGACTTAACCTGTAACCTGATGGCTTTACCTGCTACTATTCCCACCCACCATATTTAAATAAAAATCTCAGCACATTTCTTCACCGACCAAGAGTGGGGCCCACCAATTCTAGAATTTTCCACCAAAATGATTAACTCCGAAAATTCAACAATTTCTGAACCAATCATCTCGTAAAATTCATAACAAATCATACGTTCATTTTTAACGGTTCAAAATTTGTGGACATATACTCAACTTATATATGTATAACATATCCAAATATTACCACGATCCAACGGTCGGATTAAAAATTATAACTCTCGCAAAATATCTTAAAAACCCTAATTTGATTTTCAATACCTCCGTTCCGACAAAAATACAGATAAAACACCTTAACATTAACTCCTTCATTTTTAACCACAAAAATATATCCCTCATTTATATCTACATAAAATAAATATTTTCTTATCATATGAATCAATAATTAATTATTCACAAATAATATTACAGCATCACATTTATGACAACCTGGCCGTTCCCAGGAAAGAGGGGGCTTTCCAATAAGAATTTCTCCTTACTGGCGCGCAATTAGGTGACCAAACCTCTCCTTAGACATAACTTTCTAGACATTACCAATAATGTTATCTAATAATATTATTCAAATAATATGAATTATTGATCTGATAATGGAGATCTTGTGCAGTGATAATTATTGAAACAACAATAATATAAAATATCAACGCAGCAATTATTGATTCAATAAAATATTGAACAAAAATTACTGTAATAATTATTGAGTAGTGCCTTCTCACTTAAGAATCAATAATTGAAAAAAATATTATGCAATACCGTGTGCTACTGTGCAACTACGCATATTACTTTATTTTAACCACCAGGTATTCCAACAGTGTTAACGGTAACAACTACGCCGTTATTTATAAAAACTCAAATTTATCATTTTCTTCATCCGACAGTTATTCTGTTATGGGGTCCATAAATGGCTGCGCCGTCGTACAAATATTCCCCGACAAAAAGAATATTCCACGACCAAACGAATATTCTCTGACAACAATGAATATTTTATAACCACTTGTGTATTTTGAAAAAAAAATCATATATCACCCTTAACTTTAACATTTATCAATTTAATCATTTACTGAATAGTAATTATAAGAAAAATTAAATACTTTTATTTCATAAAATTCGAGGTCTTACATTATTTGTGAATAATTAATTATTGATTTATATGATGAGAAAAATATTAATTTTATGTGGATATAGATGAAGAAAATTTTTTAAGTGACAATTGTTGAAAAATGATATTTTATCTTTTCTGATAAAATAATTTATTATTATATTTAATAATATAATAATGGTGATAGTTTTACAATGAATGTGGGATATATGCGTATATGAGGAGGAAAAATATTTTTGTTGTATTAAATGATTAACACATATTTTGTGTGTCGGTGGACCCCATTTCTTGACTGAAATTTGATTGTAGCCTATAAAATCGTCCGTTTATAGATTTCGGTCAATTTTTGTTTAGAATTTGGAAAAACTTTCTTCTGTAAAGTTGTAGAGAATTGAATTTCCTATAAAAATAGGCGAGATTCGAATTTTCTGATAAAAGAGCTATTTTCTATGAATTGTTGTAGTTTCGGAAAATAAAATAATTTTTATTAATTTATGGGTGGGACCCATTTTTTGGTTGGTGGAATACATATGTGGGCTGCCAAATTTGTTCAAGTATGGCATGCCAGAGGCTGGTTTTATTTGGTGAGCATACGTAGGAATTAAGAAATTAATAATATTAATTTATTAATTTAATCTCCTTTGGCGTTCTAGCATTTTTCTATAAATAAGTACTTAAGTTAGAATTAAAAATCACACCAGAAACAAGTTTTCTTTCCCTCTATATTATTAAGCATATTTTTGATAGTATTTAGATACTTGAGAGTTGCTATTTAGTAGAAGTTTCCTCCGGGTTTTCCTCCGAAGTACTGCTCTTTTGAGGTAAGAGATTTTAAGGGTTATTATGTTTTTCAGTTCGTACTTCTTCTGACCTTCAGAAAATTCTGAAAAAATTTAAAATGATATTTTGATGAGTTTTATTGATTGTGTCCGAAAATGGTGATTTTTGGATGTATAGATTAAGAGTTATGAATTTTACGGGAAAAGACTATTTTAAAAATAACCGCTTATAACTCCTTGTGGTTAACTCCAAAATTAATGAAATTTTTATTGGAAGTATATCTATATAATATTAGTGTTCTCTGTGAATTTCAGAATTTTTGGATAAAAGTACAATTTATGATAAATGTCTAAATATTCGGCGGTTTTGGCCATATGAAAAATAGTAACTGAGTTTTAAAAATTCTGAGAAAAATATATGTTCAATATGGAACTATATTCTGCTAAATTCCAGAAAAAAAATATTTTTAGAACTGATTTGGTATTTTTCATGAAAATAGACTAGTTATGAGTAAATGAATTAAATATGTTATGTGAAGTAAAAAAATTGAAAAATATGATTTTATGGCTTGAGAATCCTATATGAGGTATATGCAGATTTTTGATGAGGGTTTTTGATTATTGGTGATGAAATCTTATAAATTTGACATTTTAGGATGATTAAATACATTATTTAGTAAATTATAAACAATTAAAATAAATTATTTGTAAGCTTAAGAAATGTTATTCTTTCAATATCATTATACCGAAATATTGGTATGAATTTTATTGTGGAATTTCTACCTTTTTGTGTCGGGGTTACTATTCATGAGTTACTATTAATGAGTTACTATTCACGAGTTACTATTCATGACAAAATTAGTTTCTTTTTCTGACCAAATTATAGTTAATTTATGAATATTACTCTTAAAATTAAATCTATATTTTGATCATATTGTTTTTATTATCATATATAATATTTTTATAACCCCAATGTTGAAATTCTCTTTCACTTGAGTGTAAAGATGGGTAGATTGTTGGTATGATCATGACTATGGGTTCTTTTTGGCCAGTAGTGCAAAGTTGAATTGTTGACTGGTACGATCATGACGATTGAATTTATAACTGAATATCTTTAGCTTAAGTGTAAAGGTGAATTGATCAACATGGTTATAATTATTGTTTATATAATTCTGAAATGATTATATATTTCTTTGAGATATTAATATATTTGGCCTATAGTGCAAATATGAACTGTTGAAGAATATCTTTGGCCTGTAGTGCAAAGATGAATTATTGATGAATATCTTTGGCCTGTAGTGCAAAGATGAATTATTGATGAATATCTTTTGCCTGTAGTGTGAAGATGAACTGTTGTTGAATAGCTTTGGCCCGTAGTGCAAAGATGGTTTGTTGATAAATATCTTTGACCGTAGTGCGAAGATGGATTTATTAGCATGATTATGAACAGGAACTGTGATTTGGTATAACCATGATCTTTGATGTTTCAGGTAAAGACAGGTGATGAAAATATTCTTCGTCCTGGGTGCGAGGAAAAATTTAGAATCACAATTATGATTATGAGTTATTCATATGATTGTGGAAAGAAACTGTTGAGTGATGTTACAGGGATAAAATATTGTTGGTGGATTTTTAACATGGAGAAGATAATAGACTTTATAGTCTATTTGACTCTTCTAATGGATTGCTCGTTCCGCTGCAACTATGGTTGAAAATTTTTATCATCTACCATATGTTCTAAATCTCTGATTTATTACTGATGAAGGCTATTGATAATTTAATTATCTTTAGTCATGATATTCTTTACGGGGCTAGTTGTGCTCACCCTTTTGTTTCACAATTCCTTTCAGGTAATAAGAGTGTAGCTGGGTCGAGCGGGGGTAACAAGGGAATAAAACGGTGGTCATCATTTAGTAGTTATATTTGGTGAAGAAAATAGGGTGAGGCGAACCCAACGTTGGAAGGGTGTTTAGTCACTATCATACAAGATGTCTAATGACATACAACCTCGTGTCATCATAAAACAGGGTTGTGCTCATCCACTTGCTGAGTATATTTACGAGCACTACCTATATAATCTTGGTGTTTGTTTGAAGTATAATTCTCAATTAGAGACAGTGGAGATAATGATAAGTCAAGAGAATACTCACCATTGGGAAGAATATGATAGTAATCTTCTTATTTTTCTTTGGGGTCTATTGGGTCAACCAAGGATAATTCTGTGGTCATATGATATCTATCATAACCTAGACGCATGACCTCCTATGTACGAAGGTTTCCTTGAGCACTTCCCAAAGATTCTAATTTTTAAAATATTTTTTGACTATACCTTTATGTAAGGTGTCATTGTGAGGTGCTGTCCACGGTTGGGACATGAGTCACATTTGGTATATATTTGTATCCAAACTCACAGCATATGTGTTGTTATATTTTGCACGACAATTATTGTAATAAAGTTGTAGTTATTTTCTGTACCATGTATTTGGCGACTCAGAATAGGTTGGTTGGAATGGACCTATTTTTGGATTGTCACATTATCAGTCTATTACTGATAATTCTAGGAGAAGATCATTGTCCTTAGTGACTGCTCAGTATTTATTGCTTTGAAATCTTGAATTGAGTTAATCATTGAATATTATTGATATTTTCTGTCCATAGCGATTACTGTTGATAATCATTGATATTTCTTGCTATATTGATCTATCATTAACGTTATACCCTTGAGAAATTTAAAATCTCATTGTTTACCCTTTTTGTTATATTACTTGCTGGGCAAAATTGTTGTTCATCCTTGCTTTCTCTAAAAACATTTCAGTTAAGGCAGAACGTGGTGAGCCCTCTGGTAAGGACAAGGGTAAAGAGAAGGCTTTGGAGTAGTTATTACATAATGCTAGAATGTATAATTATCTGGTTGTAGAAGAACTTATTTATGATAAGTTATGCTTGGTTTAAGTTGTATTGAATTACGTATTAGTTATGTCTAAAAGATGTTTTATTTCGGGTAAGGTATTATAAGATATGTTTAAGTTACGAACCCTTGGGACAAGAATAATTATGTTATATCAATGTAATTTATTCTATTATTCCGCTGTGTGAGATGTTGACTTATTATTAGAGCTAGTACGTGATGACCAAATTTGAGACAAGGATGGTCTGAATTTGGGGGCGTCACAATAACTATTTTAGTCAATCCAACAAAGTATTAATTGCATTTCTTAAGTTTTAGTGTTTTTTTAAAACGAAAAGCAAAAAGGAATGGAGAGAGTATTATAATTTGAGTATAAATAGTATTATATATATTGTAGTAAAATATTGCCCCCTAATATACACCAATATACACCCTCCGTTCCGTTCTATAATATATGACGTTTTAGAATTATGTACAAGAATTAAGAAAATTATTAAAAAGCATTAAATATAGTATCAATTGTCTATAATACTCTTAAATTCTCATTTATTATCATACTTATCTTATACTCTTAATATTTTTCCATGAGGGATAATTTTGAAAAAATTCTAATTAATTCTCTTAAATTTTTTAAAACGTCAAATAATTTGGGACAAATAAAATTACCTAAAATGTCATATATTATGAAAGGAATGAAATATTAATTTGATATGTATGTAAGGTCTCAAATTACGATCCATAATATTTTTTGTCATGAAATTTTGAGTTAATTTATGGCACAATAAAATTACCTAAGAAAATAATATTTGGACATTGAATTTGGGAAAATTATAGTATGCGAATAGATCCTATTCAATTAAACTTTTGACTTTTACAAGGCGTGACATCAGACATGCACTTTGCGGTGAGTTGAATTTGAACCCTTCATCTCTCCATGGACAAGAGAATCCAACTTTTTTTTTTTCTTAAATAAAAAGAAAGGCAAACTTTTTTGTTCATTGACGTTTAGCCATGTTTTCCTTACAAAATAATTATGTACAAACCGGTGTATAATTTGTTATTATATGGATACTAAGCAGATCATACACTCATATGAGAATGTATTTTTAAAATTATAATTCTCTAAAGTATTTTATATTTTACCATTATACTTTAATGTCTAATTAAAACTACTCCCACCGGCTTACAAAAAGTTTTTTTTTTTTTTTATCTTAGTTAATTTACGAAATTTTAAAATTAAAATTGTGTTTGAATTTATTTTATTTTTTTAAATAACAGTTTTGTATTTTCATAACACTTTTTTTAATTGTTTATAATAATAACTATTGTGTTTATTAAATTCAGAAAATTATATCAATATTAAATTATAAAATGTTGTAAATTAAATAAAAAAATCAAATAGAACCTTTTCTATTGGACAGATCTAGATATAATTTTCTTAAAATTATTTAGCAACTTTAGAATGAATTATAGATGGTAAATATCACTCCTTTCGTTTCATATTATTTGATCATTGTTGATTTTTAAAGTCTACTTAAGAGATTTTTAAATTAAAAATTGACATAGATTGTGTTTTTTGGCCTAAATATGGATTACTACCCCGAACTTTTATTTTATTTTCTTCATTTTGGGATTGTCTTCTCAATTTTTTCTATTAGGGGATTAAACTTTTAAATTTTTTTTCCATTTTGATGATTGTCTTTTCAATTTTTTCCATTAGGGGATTAAACTTTTAATTTTTTTTTTCCATTTTGATGATTGTCTTTTCAATTTTTTCCATTAGGGGATTAAACTTTTAATTTTGTATGATTACGTATAATTGATAATGACACGTCAAAAAATTGATGACATGACAGCGATATGTGACTAAAAAGTATTTATGTGTAATATTGAGTCTCGCTTTAATATTTATTCAATTAATTTTTTTGTACCAAAATGAGTAAATATAGAAAAATTAGTAATTTTAAAGTAAATTATTATTATAATTTGAATATAAAACCATTATTAAAAGTTTAAAGTAAATTTAATGATAATTTTACCCTTTTGGTAAATTATTACTTTTTTGATAAATTTATTCTTTTTAAAGTAAATTTAATGACAATTTTTTAAAGTAAAATTAATATTGGTCTTATATTAATTGAATAAATGTTAAAATGAGACTCAATATTACACATAAGTATTTTTTAGTCACGTGTCGTTGTCATGTCATCAATTTTCTGATGTTTCACAATCTATTTATATGTAATCAGAAAAATTTAAAAGATTAATCCTCTAACAAAAAAATTGAGAAGACAATTCCCAAAGTGAAAAAAATTTAAAAGTTTAATTTTCTAATTAAAAAAATTGAGAAGACAATTTTCAAAGTGACAAAAAAAAAATATTTAATCTCTTAATTAAAAAAATTGAGAAAACAATTCCGAAAGTGAAAAACGTTAAAAGTTACCATGGCATGTCAAGACTCAAACTCCTAACCTCATGGTAACTATAGGTTGAGTAATAGTACCATTTTAACAAAAGACCTTCAATAATAAATATTATAAATTATTTAAAAAGCCTCATTGTACATTTCTTATTTTATATTTTTAAATAATTCATCTTAATTTTAATTTAGAAATATTTTAAATTGAGTTTCAAAAAGGAACATTAATCATATAATTTGTAAAGGAGGAGTGGAAATTACTTTAATCATCTCGGTGGAGTAATCTTTGCACACATCTAGTCCTGGACTATGTGCATGATACATTCAAGTCGCAAAAGAACCATTCCGGCATTTGATTGGACCGTTCAACTGGCCGCTAGAACCTATAAATATCAAAGAATTTTAAAAAGAAAATAATGAAGGCTTCATTTAGAACTTAGAAATCGTAGAAGAAAATAAAAGATTTTTTTTTTGGTCAATAGAAATAAATCTAACAATCTATTCTATAATTTTAAAAAACCTAATATTAAAAATAATGTTAAAGTATGGTATATATAAAAAAATTTCAGTAAAATTGTAAATATTACATATATATTTATGTTTTTTCCCTCGACTTTTTAAATTCCAAATCAAGTCCAAAGAAAATGAGAGAATATTATAATATTTCAATTACTTATTTAAATATTATTATAGTTGGGTTGAATAAATATTTTATGGGATTCATGATGTCAACAATCTTATTTTATTTTATGTTAACTATATCATCATGGACTCCATAAAATTTTTACTCAACCCAACTATAATAATATTTTGATTATTAATTCAAAAATTACAATATTAAAATGGGTTGTGTCAGAATTAAATCAGGTATAGAGTCCACGCGAAGTATAATTTTTATAAATAAACGTAGCCTAAAAGTCTTAACATGAAGAGGGGATAGACATTTACATACCATCCATAATTTCAAAAAAAAAAAAAAAAAACTATAGCTGCCAAATTGAACTCAGCTACATTTATTATCAAGTAAAAAAATCATATAGATTATATTATTCACACATTTTTAATATTTGGACAAAAATTACGTGACAGTTAAATGTACTATTTTCTTTTCCTTATTCATGTTTAAGTGACCTTTGTAGGTGTAGTATTTAATTTCTACTTACATGTGAAATTAATGGAATTAGTGTTTGAAAAGTATTAAAATATTCATATTATAGTAAAAGTCAAAAAAGAGGCCACGTCATATGGCATCAGAGATACTTCTTTCGTTCCTTAATATAAATCGTTTTAGAGAAATATTTTTGTTCCTTAATATAAGTTGTTTTAAAATTTCAACTAAGTATTAATTGCTTAGTTTTTAATATTATCCCAAATATTAAATGTAATTTTGGTTCTCTCACTATTTTCTGTTCAATAAATAACAATCTCTTATTTCAATACAAGGGTAATATAGATAATTGATATTATAGTTAATACTATAAAAATATTACTTTAATACTTATATATAATTTTAAAATGACCTATATTAAGAAACGGAAGGAGTAATAACATAATTCTCCAAAACTTGGAAATGGGTTAAAATTCATCAAGGAGTAAATCGGTAATAATCTCCCATGCATCCCTTCTTTGTTTTGAAACAAAACCCTTCCAAAGTTCCAATACTGGAAGTGGGACCCCGTTACATTCGATTTGATGAGGTTATTTTGTTTTCCTCAATTGGAAACACCACCTCAATGGGCCCTCTCTCCCTCCCTAGTCTTTTTCCTTCTTTGTCTCTCTTATGAATCCTATAACCCACATGGCCCACCCGACCTCTGTTCTCCAAACATATTCGAATATCTCTATCTACTTTAAAAGGTGACCAAAGTATATTTTTTATATAAATTAAAAAAAAGTTCAATAATGTCTCAAAATTATATAAAATAATCTCTTTTTATATTAATAAATTTCACTAAATAACATATTTATTATTTATTTTATCTGTTTATTGTCATCTTTTTAAAGACGGATGAAGTATATATATTCCGTCCGTCTCTATTTAAATAACGTTTTAGAGTTTTTTATTTGTCCCTAATTAATTGACGTTTGTTCAAATCTAAGAGAATTAATGACAATTTTTTCAAAATTATCCCTCATTATTCTACCTATTTTTTTGGTACTTTAAACTCTTGTGCTGTGATAAATTAATGATTTAAGGCTATTATAGACAATTGAGTACTATATTTAATACTTTTCAATCATTATCTTAATTTTTATGCACATCTCTAACAAGTCATTTAAATAAAGACAGAGGGAGTATATAGTAAGGAAGGGGGTCCATGTCAGGTGGTTGGTTATATTTATAGTAAGGAGTTTAATATTATCTAAGGATTACTGTTCAAGTTGACTTATGGTTTCTTTGTTCAATTTAACTTTCAATTTTTGAGGAAGTCAAATCTTATTATTTAGTTATGAGACTTGCAGTTATAAGAAACCTTTAAATAGGACTCTTACTCCAATTCTGGGAAGGATGTGATAAATTGAAGTGGTGTGATCAAGTTGTAAATGCAGTCATGATCCAAGTTCAAAGCACACATACTTATTACTCTTATTTATTATAGTAATAGCACACTTTCATTGTTAATGTTTTTAACATGTACTTATTCTCATATCGGAGTTATTTTTCAACGGTACAAGCCGTTAAACTTTTTAGTGTGTTTGTTTGTTCATTATATAAATTTAAGTTCGTTATTTGGTAATTTGACGAGCAGACAGATTTACGCATTAATAAGATTCTTTATTTTGAAAAGAGAATATTTATAGCGCTTAATTTCTCCTCTTTATATTTATGAACAAAATAGTGGAATTTGCCAAATCAATAGGTGGAATTTGCAGAACATATATATAGACACAACAAACAACACATGATAGGGCAAGCAATCATAAATAAATAGAGCTTTAGAATTAAGTTTTATTTATTTATTTAGAATAAATGATCTATATACGTGAAAAAATTAATATCGACGTAATTGTATTGCCCTTTCTATGAAGGGTGATGACAAGATTAACAAAAGCTAATTTGCATGTAAAATTAATATTAGCAAGTAATTAGGGGTTTACAGCATAAATTAATTAATTAGGTGAATATAGAGTTCGTAAGTGTGTTGAATTCTCTAAATAAGTACGTCAAAGTCGTCAATATTACGTTATATACGTGAAGAATTGACCAAATTGTATGTATTTTTGCCTTTTCTTTCTCTCCTTTTATTCATCTTGTTATATCCCATGCGCTGATTCTATTCCTTTATTAGCTTCTTTTCACTTGCTTTCTCGTTGTGTTCTCTCCTATTTCCTATTCCACCTTGGCGGAGCTCTACTGGGCAGGAGGCTATGTGCCAAGAGGGTTATGGTTTCTCCAAAGGGCTGTGAGAAGCTTGTGTTAATGGTCTCTCTTGGTCTGTTTTGGTTCTGTGGGAGGTTTACTTTTGAGTTGTGCTTGTGTTTTGCCGGACATGTGATCGCATAATGATCACATACACACACATACATACTGTGGGCCCCGCCTAACATGTGGGGCCCGCAGTATGCATGTGTGTGTATATGAATATAATTATGTGACCTTTTTTTATGCGATAGTTGTTAGCAATGAGAATGGAAACTATATATCTCAAATAATCAGAATTGTAAAAAAATATTTGTCAAAGCTAGTACTTGGTAATATGTCCTTAAGTCAATTATGCCCTCTGTATGGTGCTTAGAGTTGATAGCACTTGTCTATCAGGATACAATGACACTGTATACTTTTGTAGCACTACAAAAAGTATATTCTACGAACCAAAACAATAATACTCTAACTCTCTCTCTTTTAGAACTATGAAACTGATGAGAAACGGAATACTAAATGACTAATAAATGCTTAGTTGCTTGTGAATGAGTGATATTGAAGGATGTCCCCTCCTATCTATTTATAGGAGGGGTTGGTGTCCCTTCGGATGGGTACTTAGCCCTTAAAAAGACACGGGATGCCACTGAAAAGTCATATACGGTATCTTTTGGTTAAAACGACATAGTTTTGATCATATATAAAATAGGCGCAACTATTCGAACCCATAAAACGACGTAGTTTTAGCATTAGTAGAACCAAAACTACGTTGTTTTAGGCTTAATAGAAAAGACGCGACAAAAACGACGTAATTTTGGATTACCCGTTCAGACTTATACCGATATCGCTTCTCAAAACGACACAGTTTTGATAATTCTCAAAACGACACAGTTTTGATAATAGAATTAAATAAATAAAATTTTTAAATAAATTTTGTCTAAAAAATTATATACAGGACCCAGACCCACGTGCCAGGCCAGGCCGACCGGACGACGCGTGTGGGTTCGAACCTAGCTTTAGCTAGGTTCTCTCCCTTCCACAAAAGTGGGGTGCCCCTTGAGGCCCAAACCCAAAAGCACCTTCCTTGTATATAAACATATTAAACATTTAATTCCTAACATATGTGAGATTTGGTTTTTCATGTATTTATTATCTTTTATCATTTCCAAGTGTGATATTTGAGAGTTAATATCTCATTCATTACTCCATAGTTTTGAGCTTTCAAATACTTAATTTAATCTACTCATAGAGTATAACACTTTAATATATAAAATCATTAAAATTAATTAATGATACCCATATTAAATTAGGCTCAAATTCTAACAATAGTAATATTATTTTTACTTATAAATCATAATTTAGAAGTCAATTTATATTTTAACTTTAAATCTTTTTAAAATAAGTCGCTATCGAACGGACTCTTAATTTACATGGTTTTGGGCTGTGTAGCTCTTTGATTGGTTTCATCTGCTCTGGGTTAGTCCGAATTGATCTGAGATTTCTTTTTTCTGCGATTTTAACTGCGTTTTCTCTTAGTTGCAGATCTTGAAGCTGGTTATTTCTTGGATTTGGATGCCTTTTCATTATGATTTCCAGCGCGCTTAGGTCTTTGCGTTGACCATGCGGCTCTACTCGAATTTGTTATTGGTTGTTCATGGTTTGTTCCTGCTGGCTTCATGTTCGATTTGACGTTCTTCGACTATCTAAGCCTCGTTGGAATCTGGATCTGCTCGCCTTCTCCGATTGTAACCAAATGAAGAAATTTGGAAGACAGAAATAATAGAAAAATGAAAGAGAGAAAATCAAAACTTATTCTTCTTCCTTTAAATTTTTACGTGATTGTCAAATTATTGATCACATTAATAAATATTTTTTTTTCTCTCGTTGTCATGTATGTAAATATGCAAATCAATTTAATGTTCGTTAAATTTTTTAAATGGAATGATTCAATTAATACTTTTTTAAAAATTTATTGTGTCAAAATTTTTTTAAAGTTGAGTAGGGTAACAAGTGGCTATTACCCCTTTTTACCTGGCAAAATTGGCCCAGGCCCGCGGGCTGGCCCGTAAAAACTGGTTTTTTTTTTTAATAAAATTTTGCTACTTGTAGGACTTGAACACAAGACTTGTAAGTAAATAAATAAGAGTTCAAACCAACTAAACTACAACAACTATTTGTTTTTAATACAATCTTCAATAAATTTGAACTATATTTGAAAATTATAATTAAGATATGTAGTTAATGTAGGTAATTAATTAATAATACTAATTTATAATACTATTAGAATTTTAATTGATTGAGATATGTAGTTAATAATTTCAAAGTATAAAACTATTAAACTAACAATTATTAGTTTAAGTTAGATAATATAATTATAAAAATTTAAAATTATCTATATATTAGTATTAATTACAATATTTATTATTTTTAAAAGTTAAATAAATTATATTAATTTTAAAGAATCAAATTTGATTACATACTTTGAATTACTAACAATATATAATCCGAATCAACCACTAATTTTTTAGATTGCAACTTTGCAAGTCCAAAATCTATACACAATAATATAGATAATTTTATCCCTTAATTATGCAATCCCCTTACTTATTGTAGTACATTTGGAAAGTAAATCAATCATTATCCCTTAATTATGTATTCCCCCTACTTATTTGGAAAGTAAATCAATCATTATCCCAAATCATGCCTTTATTTTAATATCTAAAATTATAATACTATTAAAATTTTAATTGATTGAGATATGTAGTTAATTTAAGTAATTAAAATTATTATTATTATTATTTTTGGTGTATCAAGATTTTGTAAAAAAAAAAAATAGGAAAAAGCTCGCGGGCCGGCCCGGCTCGCCCAACCCGGGCCACGGGCCTCACTTTTTCGGCCCGCCAAAACCCGGGCCGTTTTTGGCCCGGCTCGAATCCGCCCGCGCTCGGCCCGGGCCCGCCCGCCCGTTTGCCAGGTGTAAAAAAAAGCCTACGTGACAATTATTATGCGACGTGGCAGTGATAATGTAGATTTGGAGAAAATTTTAATGAAAAAATGGGAAAAAATATTTTAAAGTATAATATAAATTATAAAAATTAGCCAAAAAAATAAGAAAATAAATAAATAAAAATAATTATTTTTAATAAAAATTAAAAAACGCAGTTTTTTTTGTTAAAAAAAATTAAAACGCATTTTTTTAATAAAAATAATTGTTTTTTTATTTTTATTAAAAAAAAATTAAAACTTAGTTTTTTTTATAAAAATAATTTAAAGTCAGTTTTTTTAATTAAAAAAAATGCAATTTTTTCTTTTTTTTATTAAAAAATAAATAAAACGCTGATTTTAAATTTTAAATAAAAATCAAATTTTTTTATTAAAAAAAAATAAAACGCTGATTTTAAATAAAAATGCAAATTTGTTATTAAAAAAAATCAAAAATAAAACGCTGATTTTAAATTTAAAAAAATAAACGCTGATTTTTTTTAAAAAAATTTATAATTTTTTTATTAAAAAAATAAAGCACTGATTTTAAATTTTATATAAAAATCAATTTTTTAATTAAAAAAAAATAAAACGCTGATTTTAAAAAAAAAATTTAATAAACTTGTTTCTTTTTTTTATTAAAAAAATAAAACGCTAATTTTAAATAAAAATCAATTTTTTTATTAAAAAAAAAATAAAACGCTGATTTTAATAAAAAATATTTAACAATTTTTTTTCTTTTTTTATTAAAAAAATAAAACTCTGATTTTAAATTTTATATAAAAATCAATTTTTTTATTAAAAAAATAAAACGCTGATTTTAAATAAAAATACAATTTTGTTTTATTAAAACGCATTTTTATTAATAAAAATAAATAATTTTAATAAAAATAAAAAAATGCAATTTTTTTAATAAAAATAAAAAAATAGTTTTTTTTAATAAAAATAAAAAAAATGTAGTTTTTTTTAATAAAAATAATTAAAAACGCAATTTTTTTTTAATAAAAAAATTTATCAGATTAATGTTAAAATATTTTTAATTAAGAGATTTTAAAATTTTAACTGTTTTAAAATTAATCTGTTAATTTTTTTTATTATAAAAAAACTGCATTTTTAACAATTATTTTTATTAAAAAATTCAGCGTTTTGTTATTTTTTTAATAATAAAAAAAAGAAAAAAAATTATTAAAAAAAGTTGCATTTTTAACAGTTATTTTTATTAAAAAATTCAGCGTTTTTTTTAATAATAATAAAAAAAACTTATAAAAAAAATTGTCTTTTTTTTTTTATTAAAAAAAGCTGACTTTTAATTATTTTTATTAAAAAAAACTTCATTTTTTTTATTTTTATTAAAAAAAACTAAGTTTTAATTTTTTTTAATAAAAATAAAAAAACAAATATTTTTATTAAAAAAAATGCGTTTTAAATTTTTTTAATAAAAAAAAACTGCGCTTTTTAATTTTTATTAAAAATAATTATTTTTATTTATTTATTTTCTTATTTTTTTGGCTAATTTTTATAATTTATATTATACTTTGAAATATTTTTTCTCATTTTTTCATAAAAATTTTCTCCAAATCCACATTATCACTGCCACGTCGCATAATAATTGCCACATAGGCTTTTTTATAGACAAGTCAGCTGCCTAGTCATCATTTTCGTTAAGTCAAACTTTGACTTAACGGTTTTTTTAATTTTTATTAGCAAAATTGAGTACAGTGAGTTGACTGTAAAAAAAAAAAATTCAGTTACCCATCTGTAAATTGACCTATAGTACGATGACTGAAAAAATATTTAACCCCCTATTTACCTAAAAAATTAGATATTTAGAGGCTCATGTGTACTTTGCCATAAAAAGTAACCCGTACTAGAAGGTTCCTATTTTGAAAATTATAGTAGTAATTTTATCAAATAAAATAAAGCTACCATATTCCCAAGAGAATCCTATGATCGACGTATAGTTGCAGTACTCTATGTGCATCATATAGGAAGAAGTACATGTGTTTCATTTCATATAAATGTGATTGCAATTGTTTATTGGGAGTGTGTTATTTTGGATTGATGACAAGCTGCTGAATCATATCTTCCAAAGATCCTCCCATTCGTAACTTCTTCAATCAATCAAATGATCAATACACATACACATGCTGACATGCATACGACATATGAATAACAAAGAGGGTGGTGGGCCGGTAGCATGATTCGCCGGTCCGGTTGGTCCATTAATGCACAATTCATAATACTATATTTTGTGTGGAGAGAGACAGCCTTTGTTTTCTTTTTTCACAATATAATAATAATAATAATAAAATAAGTGAGGAAATGATATTTTTATTTTAACATAAATGTACGATGTTTGCATAGACAATAAAATTTGAGTATATACTAGCTAGCTGTATCATTATGTGTTCTAGTGAGTCTAGTTAAACATTTTAACCCTAAAAATATCATCCTCTTGTAATTAAAATTTTCTATATATATACTTTCTGACTATAGAGATATGATCAAGTCACCCATGATTATGACCATTAAGGGGTATTTCAATCACTGAATGCATAACATAATGGAGACATAAATGCAGTCGGACATTTTCTTTGCAACTTGACTTGTGCCGGTATTTGGCGCATGACGACATCAATCTTCTGAATTTTTGGACAAGATTCAATTTACTACTACTACTACTCCACTAACAAGACTATGCACTGCGTATCAATATACTACTCCTGTACTACTGTATTGAATTTATTACATAAGCAAAAAAGTCGTCCCCCAGTGACCACCTCGACGGGACTCTTCAGCTCTTCTTAATTTCCTTCCTGGCAGCTAGCTAGCTCATGATATTGATATATTCCATCTTCCACATTACTTAATCAACTTCTGGACCACGTTGTGCATGCATACATCCACCTCCAGTAGTCCTATAGATTTATATGTGTGTCAACATGAACTAATTAAAATATTTGTTATATATATATATATATATATATATATATATATATATGTTGGGTCATGATATTTCCTTTATTGGGCCAGATAGATTGGGTCCATCCATTTAATTAGCCTAGTGGACCTTTACTATTAAGTCTTATAATCATTGGGCTTAACCTTTACCCTGTCTTTATTGCATCTCCTTAACATTGGGCTGGGTCAAGCGGCCTGTCCATAAAATCTTTTAGTATCTAAGACTTTGACTGGTAATGATGAAAAAAGAGAGCAGTTGACCCAAAGTCTGCAGATCATTAATGTGGATGAGATTTTATCCGGCCGGCGGCAGAAACAATGGGAAAAAGGTGACAACCTGCATGCAGTCGGCTGAGACGAGAGTGCACTGGGGGACGGTGTCATATCAGGGCTGGTGGCACAAAAAACCGAGCATGAGAGTATAACCGGGCAAGGAAGTCTTCTAGCAAAACGTACGCATACACTTTTCATCTGGCTCTACACACTAGACATTTTTACATCCTCCATTGTTAAACCTTGAACGCCTGTATTGACTCTCACGCCGGAGCTATCCCCCGACGGTCCAGCCGTCAAGCTTTTGGTGTTGATCGTGTTTACTGTGCAGGATTAGGACGTCTTACGTGATTGGGACGTCATCAAAGATCTTGGTGTGACGCCCCCAAAATTAGGTATACATCACCCATCTTGAGTCGTCAGATACATAGTACAGAATACAAATACAACTTAATAATACAACTGTCGTGTACAATACGACAAAACATAAACTGTGAGTTTGAATACAAATATTATCTTCTAGAGAGTATTCATACTCAAAAGGAGTCCTCATTACATTTATTAACACACCATTACATAGAATAGTGAGGACTACTAACTAATACTATCATTCGGACCATCACTCCGTACCCCGACTTGTCCCAGCTACGTTCTCATTTCCTGAAGAGAACAGTGAAAGAAAGGGTGAGCTCAACTAGCCCAGTAAGAAATATTATGACTAAGATAATGCAGAATAAATTATCATTAGCCTTCAACAATGTTAAACTGATAAAATATAATAGACATCAAGTTTAACTGTAGCGGAACAAGCAATCCATTAAAAGAGTCAAGTAGAAAATAAACTCTACTATCTTTTATGATTTAAAAAGTTTTTCAACACTGTGATCGCTGAGACTCAGCTTAATAAAATAATCCACATCATCGAATCACCCCTGCACTACGGCCAAGGATATTCGTGTATTCATTAATGGTCATGATCATGCCAACAACTGTCCATCAATGCACTACGGGCCAATGAGGACTTTTACCACATCATTTGTAACATTACGGTCATGATTATACCGAATAATCCCTGGTCATAATCATACCAAGTCCATCTATGCAATACAGGCCACAGATGACTTTCAACATTTTATAAACATGAGGATGATGACAATGATATAAGAATTCAATAAAACAAGTTCAAGAATTAATTTATCCAGGAATTAACAACGTCCAAATTGTCAACATGATACTGCATTGTGGAGTAAAATTCAAGAATGCTTAGAAGAATATTTTCTTGAAAAGATACTGGATGAAACGCAACTATCAAGGATATTCCACAAATTTCATGGAGTATAGAAGTCAAAACTTAACCAACTGAGTACAATAAAGAATTGAATAACAAAAGAAATCACCATGCATGCGATAGACCGCACAGACAGGTTATTCCAATAGAATAATAAATAATGGAACCAGGTCCGGCGTAAACGCACAGACAGGATATTCCGACAGAATAATAAATAATGGAACCAGGTCCGGTGTAAAACACACAGACAGGATATTCCAACAGAATAATAAATAATGGAACCAGGTCCGGTGTAAAACACACAGACAGGATATTCCAACAGAATAATAATAAAACGGAACCAGGTCCGGTGTAAAACACACAGACAGGATGTTCCAACAGAATAATAAACGGAACCAGGTCCGGTGTAAAACCCACAGACAGGATGTTCCAACAGAATAATAGAAGAATGTCACCAAGTATAGGGTAGACCGCGTATACTGGTTATTCCAATAATAACAAATGGAATAACAGAAGTTCTCTTCATGAATATAAAAGAAATAATATTCCCTACCTTAAAAGAACTGGATATTGGAAAAGTGATGTAGCAGAATACTTTTAGTCTCTCTCTCTCTCTTATTCTCTCTATACTTTCTCTCTCTATAGCTTGAATGAATTCGTAAAAAATAATGAAGCCCTAGGCCTCTATTTATAGAAAAACTGAGGGTGGCTCTTGGTCTTAACGAAGGGTCAAATGACTCTTGGTCTTAACGAAGGGTCAAATGACTCTTGGTAATATTGAAGGGACAACTACTATTGACGAAAGTAATTACTATTGACCAAGGTAAATACTATTGACGAAGGTAATTACTATTGACCAAGGTAAATACTATTGACGACGGTAATTACTATTGACGACGGTAATTACTATTGACGAAGAGACTCTTAGATGATGACATATGGCCCCCCATAAAATAACCAAACTTACCACAACGTCTCAATTATTGATTTAATAATATAACATATTATACAGACGATACTATGACAATAATTTAAGAGATATGATGCAGCAATTACTATAGCAATAATTGAGTATAGCTGAGTGACTTCTCACGTAAGCATCAATAATCAATACCGTGTGCTACTATGCAACCACGCGTATTACTGTACTTTTACTACCGAGTAGTTCAACAGTTTTAACGGTTTTAACGGTAACACTTCAGCCGTTATTTTTAATAAAATATTTTTGTCGTTTTCTCAATCCGACAATAATTCCGTTGTGGGGTCCACCAATGATTGTGCCGTCGTACGAATATTCCCCGACAAAAAGAATATTCTCCGACCAAACGAATATTTTATAACAACTTGCTTACTTTGCAAAATTTATAAATATTACCCACAACTATAACATTATATCAAATTAACTCCATAATATTTAAAAATGATATTTATAGAAAATTCATCTTTATTTATAAAAGTTGGGGTCTTACAACCTCCCCTTCTTATGAAATTTCGCCCTCGAAATTAGGGTACGTACCTGGTATGTCGAAGAGGTAAGGATACCTTGATTTCATTTCTGATTCTAACTCCCAAGTCATTTCCTCAACATCGTGGTTTCTCCACAAAACTTTGACTTGAGGTATAACCTTGGAGCGTAGAATATGTTCCTTCTTATCCAAGATTTGAACAGGAACTTCTTCATACGTCAAATCCTCCGCTATTTCGTCCGGTTCTAACTCAATAATGTGGTTCGGGTCTTCCACATATTTGCGTAACATGGATATGTGGAAAACGTTATGAACACGAGACATACTTGGCGGTAAAGCGAGTCTATAAGCCACAGTTCCTACTCGATCGAGGATTAAAAATGGACCGATGAATCGAGGATTTAGCTTTCCTCTCTTTCCAAATCTCGTAACTCCTTTCCATGGAGCAACACGTAAGAACACATGATCTCCTACATCAAATTCCACGTCCTTTCGATGAAGATCAGCATAACTCTTTTGTCGATCTTGTGAGGTTTTTATACGTTGTCGGATCGTTTGAATCTTTTCTGTAGTCATACGTACCAACTCCGGTCCCAACAACGTTGCTTCGCCCACCTCATCCCAGCATACTGGAGAACGACATTTTCTTCCATAC
Organism: Panax notoginseng; assembly: GCA_016801055.1. Taxonomy (NCBI): domain Eukaryota; kingdom Viridiplantae; phylum Streptophyta; class Magnoliopsida; order Apiales; family Araliaceae; genus Panax; species Panax notoginseng. Next base: position 269,342,488 of record CM029012.1, read on the forward strand.
AATGCTTCGAATGGAGCCATGCCAATACTTGCTTGATAACTGTTGTTGTAGGAAAACTCCACCAATGGCAAGAACTTGTCCCAACTTCCTTTGAAGTCAAAGACACAGAGTCTTAATAGATCTTCAAGAGTTTGAATAGTCCTCTCTGATTGTCCGTCCGTCTGAGGATGATATGCTGAACTAAATCGTAACTCCGTGCCCATAGCCTTTTGTAAACTAACCCAAAATCGTGAAGTGAATCTTGGGTCTCGGTCAGAAACTATGGATACTGGCATACCATGCAGTCTTACAATCTCGTTTATGTACATACGAGCAAGACGTTCAAGTGTATAAGTTTCTCGTATCGGTAAGAAATGAGCAGACTTGGTCAATCTATCAACAATGACCCAAATCGCATCAATACCTTGAGAAACCCTGGGAAGACCGGTAACGAAATCCATGGTAATGTGCTCCCACTTCCATTCTGGAATTTCAAGTGGTTGCAATGGACCTTTTGGTACTTGATGCTCCGCTTTGACTCGTTGACAAGTTAGACACCTTGAGATAAACAACGCTATCTCTCTCTTCATATTGCTCCACCAAAATGTATGACGAAGATCATGATACATTTTGGTACTTCCAGGATGGATTGCAAACGGTGTGTTGTGCGCCTCCATCATGATTTCATACTTTAAATCAGGGTTGTTAGGAACACAAAGTCTGGAGTTGACTCGAAGTATTCCTTCCTCATCGATTCTTGCTTCCGGCATAACACCTTCTTGCACTTTCTTCCTCATATGCATCAGCTCCAGGTCTGTAGCTTGAGCAGCTTTAACTTTATCGATTAAAGTCGGTTCTACTCGTATATTCGCCATCATCACATGGGTCCCTGGAGTCTTCAACTCTATCTCCATCCTTTGCAAGTCACACAAAATGGGCCTTTGCGTTGTTAATATTGCACTTGTACCCGCATATGATCTTCTACTCAATGCGTCAGCTACCACGTTCGCTTTTCCAGGATGGTATTGAATGGTATGATCATAATCTTTCAACAGTTCAAGCCAACGTCGTTGTCGCATGTTGAGTTCCTTTTGAGTGAAGAAATATTTGAGGCTTTTATGATCCGTAAAGATCTCCACTTTCTCCCCATACAAGTAATGCCTCCAAATTTTAAGTGCAAAGACAACAGCTGCCAACTCTAGATCATGAGTAGGATAATTCCTCTCATATTCCTTGAGTTGTCTTGATGCATAGGCTATGACTTTTCCATGTTGCATGAGAACGCATCCCAACCCTTTGCTCGAAGCATCACTGTAGATGACAAATCCCTCCGAGCCAGATGGTATTGTTAGAACAGGTGCTGAAATGAGTCTCCTCTTGAGTTCTTGAAAACTCTGCTCACATTCTTCGCTCCAACCAAACTTTGTATCTTTCCGAGTCAGCTGAGTTAATGGAGTAGCGATTCGAGAAAATCCTTCCACGAATCTCCGATAATAACCAGCTAAACCAAGAAAGCTACGTACCTCGGTCACTGATTTAGGTTGCTCCCAGCTTTGAATAGCTTCAATCTTTGCCGGGTCAACCGATATTCCACGACTTGATACTACGTGCCCAAGGAATGCTACCTCTTCCAGCCAGAACTCGCATTTCTTCAACTTGGCATAAAGCTTGTATTCACGAAGCTTTTGGAGTACTAGCCTCAAGTGTTGCTCATGATCTTCACGGCTTTTGGAATAAATAAGGATGTCATCAATAAAGACGACCACAAAATGATCCAAATATTCCTTGAATACCCGGTTCATCATATCCATGAAGGCAGCAGGAGCATTAGTCAATCCAAAGGACATGACTAGGAATTCATAATGCCCGTACCGAGTTCTAAAAGCCGTCTTTGGAATATCCTCAGTTCTAACCTTCAGCTGATGATATCCAGAACGAAGATCGATCTTTGAAAAGAATTGTGCTCCTTGCAACTGGTCAAACAGGTCATCAATACGTGGCAATGGGTACCTGTTTTTGATGGTGACATGATTCAACTCCCGATAATCAATACAAAGTCGCATACTTCCATCTTTCTTCTTCACGAATAGAACAGGAGCACCCCAAGGAGAAGTACTAGGACGAATAAAGCCAATGTCTAACAATTCCTGCAGTTGGATCTTTAACTCCTGAAGTTCAATAGGAGCCATTCGATATGGGGCTTTGGAAATGGGTTTTGTACCGGGTTCAAGATCGATACAAAATTCAATTTCACGCTCTGGGGGTAGGCCAGGAAGTTCTTCAGGGAATACGTCAGGGAATTTATTAACAATAGAAATATCATTCAAAACTGACGTATTTTTGTTTAGATCTGTGACATGAGCTAAGAAAGCTTGACATCCGTTTTTCAATAAACGAATAGCTTTATGGCTTGAGATGACAGCGATTGATTTTAATGGTTTGGTTGCTTGAATTCGCATAATAGGTCGATTAGGAATATGAAAGCTAACAACCTTACGAAAACAATCAATTTTTGCATAATGAGTAGTTAACCAATCAATCCCTAGAATCACGTCAAATGCAAGTATTTTTAATGAAATCAGATCGATAGGTAATGTGTGGGTACCAACTTGAACCAAACAAGACTTATAAACAGTGGAGGTAATGAAGGTTTCTCCCAACGGAGTTTCCACAGATAAGTCAAAGTCTAATTTCTCCGGAATCAAATTTAATCGATGAGCGCAAGTAGGAGAAATAAAAGAATGGGTTGAACCGGTATCAAATAAAGTATAAACTTCTTTAGAGTTTATGATAAGCTTACCCGTGATGACCTCATTTGGGTTCCTTGCTCTCTGGGAGTTCACAACAAACGCTCTCCCTTGCACAACCGGTTTTGACTTTTCTGGGACGGCTTTTGGTGCCTCCATCCTAGCTGAATTTGTCTTCGGTAAACGACAAAATCGGGCTAAATGACCTTCTCTTCCACAATTATAACATGCTTTGGACGGCATCGCGCAGTTTGGACTGATGTGCCCCTCCCCTCCGCATTTGAAACATATGATAGGTGGTCGTTCTCCTTCCTTAACGACAGGTGCTGGTGCTGACGTCTTTCCATCATTGTTGAATCTCCTCTTCTTGAAATGTCCATTCTTATTGTTTTGGCCCTGATTACCACCGAAGTGGTTACCATTTCTGGCCTGTTGATTCCCTCCACGCTTGTTGTCACCGCTTCGATGACTGCTCTCACTGGTATTATCATTTTGCCGGCTGCTCTCTTTTGGTTGCGTTGTCTCGTTATCGCGCTCCACCAACTGAGCCCTATTTACAACATCTGAATACAAACACAGTTTATGAGAAACAAGATGTTGACGTATCTCCGGCTTCAAACCTCTTAAAAACATCCGCGTCATTCTTTCTTCATTATCCACCAGGTGGGACGCAAACCGGGATAACTCCGCAAATTTTGCCTCGTACTGCGACACGGTCATATTATTCTGCTCCAATTTGATGAACTCCACCTCCTTCATGTGACGAATACTCTCGGGAAAGTATTTGTCGTTAAACAGCTCTTGGAACTTCTCCCAGGACATCTTCAGTGCGGCAGGTTGAGTACGCTTTATCGATTCCCACCAGTAATCTGCCTCTCCTCGCAACATAAAGGCGGCAAAGGGAACCTTTTGCTCCTCGGAGCAACCCAAGACATCAAATATCTTGGTGATCTGCTTTATCCATGTTTCAGCTACAAGTGGTTTTGGTTCTCCCTTAAACTCCGGTGGTCCCAGCTCCTTAAACTGTTTAGCGGTGACCGCCAGAGAGTTTCCAGTATTTCCACCTACGTTGTGGACAGGAGCCGCTTTCACCTGTTGTTGCATGAATTGCATAAAGCCTCTGAACATTTGATCATTCATCATTTGGTCAGTGTTGTTGTTTGCATGAGGATTGACACCTTCCTGATGCACATTATCCTGATTATTGATATGTGGTGAATCAACAGTCGTCTGTGCTCCATTGCTATTCTCAACGTTCTCAGATGCCATTTTCAGATACTGCCACAAAATAAAAAATTAATTGATATGTCATATATTATCCTTATATTATGACCGACCAATTAAATACCATGCAAATAAACTTAGGTATGTCATACTAGCGAAGGAATTTCCCGTCTCTCCCCTCCTAGTTCTATTCTCACATCTTAGCCAGGGATCATATCCCTAAGCTCTGATACCAACTGTGACGCCCCCAAAATTAGGTATACATCACCCATCTTGAGTCGTCAGATACATAGTACAGAATACAAATACAACTTAATAATACAACTGTCGTGTACAATACGACAAAACATAAACTGTGAGTTTGAATACAAATATTATCTTCTAGAGAGTATTCATACTCAAAAGGAGTCCTCATTACATTTATTAACACACCATTACATAGAATAGTGAGGACTACTAACTAATACTATCATTCGGACCATCACTCCGTACCCCGACTTGTCCCAGCTACGTTCTCATTTCCTGAAGAGAACAGTGAAAGAAAGGGTGAGCTCAACTAGCCCAGTAAGAAATATTATGACTAAGATAATGCAGAATAAATTATCATTAGCCTTCAACAATGTTAAACTGATAAAATATAATAGACATCAAGTTTAACTGTAGCGGAACAAGCAATCCATTAAAAGAGTCAAGTAGAAAATAAACTCTACTATCTTTTATGATTTAAAAAGTTTTTCAACACTGTGATCGCTGAGACTCAGCTTAATAAAATAATCCACATCATCGAATCACCCCTGCACTACGGCCAAGGATATTCGTGTATTCATTAATGGTCATGATCATGCCAACAACTGTCCATCAATGCACTACGGGCCAATGAGGACTTTTACCACATCATTTGTAACATTACGGTCATGATTATACCGAATAATCCCTGGTCATAATCATACCAAGTCCATCTATGCAATACAGGCCACAGATGACTTTCAACATTTTATAAACATGAGGATGATGACAATGATATAAGAATTCAATAAAACAAGTTCAAGAATTAATTTATCCAGGAATTAACAACGTCCAAATTGTCAACATGATACTGCATTGTGGAGTAAAATTCAAGAATGCTTAGAAGAATATTTTCTTGAAAAGATACTGGATGAAACGCAACTATCAAGGATATTCCACAAATTTCATGGAGTATAGAAGTCAAAACTTAACCAACTGAGTACAATAAAGAATTGAATAACAAAAGAAATCACCATGCATGCGATAGACCGCACAGACAGGTTATTCCAATAGAATAATAAATAATGGAACCAGGTCCGGCGTAAACGCACAGACAGGATATTCCGACAGAATAATAAATAATGGAACCAGGTCCGGTGTAAAACACACAGACAGGATATTCCAACAGAATAATAAATAATGGAACCAGGTCCGGTGTAAAACACACAGACAGGATATTCCAACAGAATAATAATAAAACGGAACCAGGTCCGGTGTAAAACACACAGACAGGATGTTCCAACAGAATAATAAACGGAACCAGGTCCGGTGTAAAACACACAGACAGGATGTTCCAACAGAATAATAGAAGAATGTCACCAAGTATAGGGTAGACCGCGTATACTGGTTATTCTAATAATAACAAATGGAATAACAGAAGTTCTCTTCATGAATATAAAAGAAATAATATTCCCTACCTTAAAAGAACTGGATATTGGAAAAGTGATGTAGCAGAATACTTTTAGTCTCTCTCTCTCTTATTCTCTCTATACTTTCTCTCTCTATAGCTTGAATGAATTCGTAAAAAAATAATGAAGCCCTAGGCCTCTATTTATAGAAAAACTGAGGGTGGCTCTTGGTCTTAACGAAGGGTCAAATGACTCTTGGTCTTAACGAAGGGTCAAATGACTCTTGGTAATATTGAAGGGACAACTACTATTGACGAAAGTAATTACTATTGACCAAGGTAAATACTATTGACGAAGGTAATTACTATTGACCAAGGTAAATACTATTGACGACGGTAATTACTATTGACGACGGTAATTACTATTGACGACGGTAATTACTATTGACGAAGAGACTCTTAGATGATGACATATGGCCCCCCATAAAATAACCAAACTTACCACAACGTCTCAATTATTGATTTAATAATATAACATATTATACAGACGATACTATGACAATAATTTAAGAGATATGATGCAGCAATTACTGTAGCAATAATTGAGTATAGCTGAGTGACTTCTCACGTAAGCATCAATAATCAATACCGTGTGCTACTATGCAACCACGCGTATTACTGTACTTTTACTACCGAGTAGTTCAACAGTTTTAACGGTTTTAACGGTAACACTTCAGCCGTTATTTTTAATAAAATATTTTTGTCGTTTTCTCAATCCGACAATAATTCCGTTGTGGGGTCCACCAATGATTGTGCCGTCGTACGAATATTCCCCGACAAAAAGAATATTCTCCGACCAAACGAATATTTTATAACAACTTGCTTACTTTGCAAAATTTATAAATATTACCCACAACTATAACATTATATCAAATTAACTCCATAATATTTAAAAATGATATTTATAGAAAATTCATCTTTATTTATAAAAGTTGGGGTCTTACACTTGGCGTTAACATTGGCGCTAGAAGGAGGGGTGAGTCCTGAACCCTTTCTCCCTAGATTGGCCGATCTTGTACACGGTAAAGAAGAAGTCAAGCGTAGGTTCGACGCCCAGCTCTTGGCAAAAGGCTATGAATGCCAGGATATGAATATAAGAATTTGGCATTAGTTGGGCAAACCCGACACCCAAAAATCCTAAAATAGTCACTATGAAGGCATGAAGAGGGAATCGCACCCCTTTCTCCAAGATGGTCGTTGTAACTGCCATCCATCCCTCGGGGCGCTGGTACATCCGTTCTTCAGGTCTGGGAGCCCTCACCAAATGGGTGTCTGGGATATGACAGCGAGCTCGAACCTTCTTCAGCTCCATTTCAGTAACAATTGAAGGCGTATTGGCGTGGGGGAAACGTTCCTTATTTATGAAAAATTCGGAGGGAGCAGGAGAGGTTTTCGGAGGTGGTCTCTTGTCGAATTTCTTGACTGGAGGATTAGAGCTTGAGGTCTCTTTGCCAGGGTTGGGGTTAGGTGGAGCGGTTGTTACTGGAATCGCTCGGATTGGAAAGCCTCGTTCCGAATCTTGAGAAGCCATTGTTGATGATTCACAGAGAGAAGGAAGAAAGCTTGGAAGGGAGGAGGAGAGCTCGAGAGTCCGAAAATTTGAATTGGCAGGTAAAACTGTCAATTTTGGTAAAGTTTTCTTTTTATACTGACGGTTACACAGCAATCGAGGGCGGCTCATTAATTTGACAGTCATTATTACGAATTTGAAAGGTTACGTCCGGTTTAAGCTTTAGATATTTAGCCCTTTGGACTTTCCTTTTGGATTTTCAGTTTTAATCCATCTTTTCAGTCTGTTTTCGCCCTTCACCAGATGGACATTGGTAAGTTATTTTTGGGGCCTATGTCAACCCTGTTGGATCTCATGACATATTGGGCCGCTTATAGTTCTTCATTAAATATTCTATTTAATAAAAAACTAGGGGGCAATGTTGGGTCATGATATTTCCTTTATTGGGCCAGACAGATTGGGCCCATCCATTTAATTAGCCTAGTGGACCTTTACTATTAAGTCTTATAATCATTGGGCTTAACCTTTACCCTGTCTTTATTGCATCTCCTTAACATTGGGCTGGGTCAAGCGACCGGTCCATAAAATCTTTTAGTATCTAAGACTTTGACTGGTAATGATGAAAAAATAGAGCAGTTGACCCAAAGTCTGCAGATCATTAATGTTGATGGGATTTTATCCGGCCGGTGGCAGAAACAATGGGAAAAAGGTGACAACCTGCATGCAGTCAGCTGAGACGAGAGTGCACTGGGGGACGGTTTCATATCAGGGTTGCTGGCACAAAAACCCGAGCATGAGAGTATAACCGGGCAAGGAAGTCTTCTAGCAAAACGTACGCATACACTTTTCATCTGGCTCTACACACTAGATATTTTTACATCCTCCATTGTTAAACCTTGAACGCCTGTATTGACTCTCACGCCGGAGCTATCCCCCGACGGTCCAGCCGTCAAGCTTTTGGTGTTGATCGTATTTACTGTGCAGGATTAGGACGTCTTACGTGATTGGGACGTCATCAAAGATCTTGGCGTTAACAATATATATATACACGGTCTGGATTTTAAGCTCACCATTTATCTAACATACCTTACTCACTCCTCTTTAGCGACGGACTGGGCGACGATTCAATCCGTCACTATATGTTCGGTCCGTCGCTATATACGTTGTCCGTCACTAAAAGCAAAGACGATGGTTCTATATATAGCGACGGACCGAATCGTCGTCCGGTCCGTTGCTAAAGGGGGGTAAGCAAGGTATGTTAGATAAGGGGTGAGCTTAAGATTTGGACCATATATATATATATATATATATATATATATATATATAGAGAGAGAGAGAGAGAGAGAGAGAAAGAGAGAGAGCTCGGATCTTACACGGCCCAAAATGACGGACCAGCAACAGACCAAAGGGAAAGAAATACGCGGGTCACAAAAAAGGGGGGAAACTTCACGCGGGTCACAAATACCCAGGTCACGCGGGTCACAAAAATTCTAAAATTCACGCCATTTCCAAAACTTTCATATTCAGTGTAGCAAACTCGCGTGAATCTCTCGCAAACCCCCTCTCGCAAACCAAATCGTGAGGTCATTTTGACTATACTTGTAAGGCGAAGTTCAAGAAGGGCGAGCTTAAGGGACAAGAAGTTGTTGTTAAGGTCATTCCATAAGTAAAGGTTCGCCATTTTAACTCTTGATTACTCTTTTGATGTGTAATTGTGTTGTAATTTGATCAATTATGTGTGATCTGTGTGATTTATTGAGTCTTTAGCCAATTGTGTGCTAGAGAGATCAGATCTGTAGGTTGATATTAATTTCTGAATTATGAACTGTTGATTTGGGAAGATAAACAGGTGTTGGTCTTTTATTTTGATTGTTTTGACTAATTTGATGTTGCACAGTTTTTTTATTGCAAGAAAGGCTCTTAAGTAACATAGTAGAGTAAATTTATATGTTTCGTATGGTTGTAGATGTACTTAGTCACACAGTTGACATCAAAATAGTGGAAATAGTCTCAATTTTATTTGTTTAATGGTTAATTATGGAGGTGATGACTGACGAGGCAATGAAATGAAAGGAAGCTAGCGGTTGCTTTTGACAAATTAAAACTGATCCGTATATTGGAACCAATGACGGACAGATAATACATGGTTTTTTGTATCGCTGAACTGCTAGCTTCTTGTTATTATATTTATGAGTTTAAGTTGTAATTTTTTTATCAGGATAACTTAGCTCACAAAATTTATAAGGAAAGTTGTTTCAATAAATAAAAATTTGACTGGAGGAAGTCACAACTCACAAATATTGGCATTGATTGAATAAAACACTCTCTTTAAAGCACTGAAATGAATTCATAGGTTCTAGGATCAAGCAGACTTCCAAATAAATCATATTACAAAAGTTGTAGCTCCTTTCACAATAGATATACATAGACCTGTCAAACGGGCCGGGCCGGGCCTCTGACGGGCCAGGCCAAAATGGCCTGATTTTTCGCGGACCGAAAAATATAAGCCCAAAGCCCGCGGGTTCACGGGCGAGCTGGGCCGGCCCGCAGGCCGAGGGTGTTTTATGCCTATTTTTTGACTTTTTTTGGGCTTCAAGTGAACGGGCCGGGACAAAAAGGCCCGATTTTCTGTGGGCCGAAAAAATGCGGCCCAAAGCCCGCTTTTTGGCGGACGGGCCGGGCCGGCCCGTTTGCCAGGTCTAGATATACAGATACTAAATAACTGCCGACTTATTTGGTATATGTCAGTTTTTAATCTTTAAAATACACGTGTCATTTTGCTATAATTGTTAGTTTTTGTGGCTTTTGTATAAACTTTATGGATTATCTGTCAGTTTAGAATTATTGTTGATCTTTTTTATGCCTGTCTGCTGATAGAAAATATTTCATCAAATTCGTCTACTGCTACATCCGTATGGCCTCCGTTCATATGTCGTTGTGGTACGGGCCCTTGTATAGTAAAACTTTCAATGTCGAAAAAGAAACCGGGTAGACACTATTATTCTTGCCCAAGAATGGTATGTACTTATTTATTTTAATTTTTGTATATTTGTTCCTTTTACACAAGTGAATAAATTTATTATTTTCCAAAATATACAGCAATGTGGTAACTTCATCAGCTGGTGTGACGAATATGTTCGCGTGTTGCATAATCAAGAGAGGTTGCAAATGGACACATCTGAACGTTTAAATGTAACAACTCATCCAACGAATACTAACGACTCCAACGAATTAGCGATGGTGAAAATTGAAATGCGTCAATTGCAACTAACTCAACGATTTGTCATAATTGTTAATGTTATGTATGCGATGTTGTTTTTAATGTTATTAAATTGGTTGTATACCTATTTTGGGGGCGTCACATTAGTCCAGATGCAACACTTCTTTTGCTGAGTTCCTTGTCAATTTCCTTGCCATAAATATATAATCTGGTTTACACAAAACACATCACAGAGGAAATCACAAGATGATTAAAAAATTACTTGGATTAGTCAAGACATCACAAAATCATACCATACACTTTCCAAATAATCCTCTGCCTAGCCGAACTCTGAAAACCTTATCTAGTAATTTGTAAACCTTAGCTTCAAAAAAGGCTTTGAGAGAGAATCATAGTTCTGGACCGTTTTTAGTCGATCTCACAGTCTGGCGATTGAAAGGGGTTTTGAGAGAGAATCCAATAGCTTTGTTATGTTCTAGTCGATGTCCGGCGATTTCGCGAATCTAACTTCAGCTTTGCACTTTGAATGAGAATCGGGGAAAGGGACTTTGAGAGAGAATCGACAGTGATAGATTCGCGAATGGCAGAAAGGGATTTCAAATGGGTTCGAATGGCAGAAAGGGATTTCTAACAAGTATAGCCAAAATGACCTCGCGATTTGGTTTGCGAGAGATTCACGCGAGTTTGCTACACTGAATGTGAAAGTTCTGGAAGTGGTGTGAATTTTTAAATTTTTGTGACCCTCGTGACCCGGGTATTTGTGACCCGTGTGAAGTTTTCCACCCTTTTTTGTGACCCGCGTGTTTTTTTCGCCTTTGGTCCGTTGCTGGTCCATCATTTTGGTCCGTATAAGATCCGGGCTCTCTCTTTATATATATATATATATGCATGTATGTAAAAAGAGGAGAGAAATTAGCATTTTTTACTCCCTCCATCCCGGACAAGATAATTACCAAATTTCACGTATATGTGCATTCTTGTGTTGTTGTGTTTACCGTATAAGTCTTGCCAAGAAAAAAGAAGAAAAGAAATTAATGTTTCTTACTTGTAATTATGCTTGTGTAGTTGCATGTGTTTATTGTACATCATCTTGAAATTCTGTAATTAAGCACACCTAGAGGGGGGTGAATAGGTGTAAATACTTAGAAGTGATCTACAGTGGCCAATTTTTGAAGTTTACTATAGCAGGCTATAATCGGACGGTCTAATCCTGTCCGTATTAGTTATGTTATTCGTCTGTTATAAACGGACAGCGAATACCAGTCCGTATTAATATAAAAATTTTTGACGTAAACAAAATCTACAGAATATTGAAGCTTAAAACAGAAACAAAAGAATAGTAAATCACACCAAGATTTTTACATGGTTCGGCCCCTATTCTCTAATCTAGTAGCATAATCCATGTCCAATCCCAACTAGGATTGGAGACTCACTTTATTAAAATAATACTCAGCAATTACAAAGTAAATAAAACTTCCTGTTACAACGACGATCGATTGGACACCTCTGCCCCCTTTGCACCTCTGCAACGCCTCTCACCTCTAAGACTTTGATAGCTTCGTTGTACAAACTGAATATTACTAAAATAAAAATCCCAACCTAGACTTGTACTATGTTTATAATAGATATGAAAGAAGAAATACAAGAGCACTGTAACCCAAGACTAAAAGAGTGATATGATAATTTGTGTATCTTGGATAGCTTTCTTGAAGAGTTTATGTCCTGTAGTCTTGTATCTCCTTGAAGCCAAGCAACGCAGTATATATAAAGAAGAAAGTAACGGCTATGTTAACGTTCCAATTCATCCAGCAACGGCTATTACTTTTTAATTGAAATAGGAGATGAACGTTAGCAAAAACAACATCAGTAAATAAGGAAATACAGCTATGAAGTAGTCAAATAAAATACAAAGACTAGCTGAAAGAGTCCTATTGACTGAAAATATGTTTCCTTCAAAATAGCAACTGTTGTTAGCAAGACTCCAAAAATAACTGTTGTTCCAACTTTTGAATAAGCATCCTTAATAATACCAATTCTTAAAATATCTCCAAGACACGTAAATTGATAACTCAATATATATATATATATATATATATATATATATATATATATATATATATATATATATAAATGTATTGGAAGGATATAACCCAACAATACCTAAAGAATAATAAACAAATTAAATATAAATTCCAGCTGTACAAACTTGTTATAAGTCCGACACCAGATTTTCAATCTCCTTAAAATACTCTAAATCATATTTGAATATGTCTCCATAACAAAACAAATTTAGATTTAAACATAGAAAGCATGAGACAAAAATAAACCAACTTAATTTACTTACTCCAAACTACAATAACTTTTGTGGGCTAGCAAATAAAGTGTAGTATTAACCCATGCAAACTATTATATAATTAATATGCATAAAAATATTTAACCCAAATAAATCAAATAAAACCATTACACAAACCTAAATATATTGTCATTATTAAAATCACAAAAGATATAAAACAACATTCTCCTCCTTTTTGATGATGATAATA